>QLNU02003225.1:50063559-50091754 GCA_006491805.2 Dysdera silvatica | reverse complement strand
GTTTTGTTCTCAACCCTAGAAATTGGACAAAGCAGGTGAGCTTTGAAATGGATGAGATGTATGAGATGTATAAAAGGATGAGATGTATAAAGTGCCTCACAAGTTCGGTGGCGGAAGTGATAAAAAAAAGCTGGAAAACCGTTGTATATAATTTTTGCAATTAATGAACTTGCAACGTAACTTGCTTTATACAATTTTTTATGCTATGTTCTATTACAACATTCATGTAACATTCTTTAACCCTCTGTGGGGCAGAACTAGACATATTTATTAGGCAAATTTTTTATTGGTCTAGGAGCAAATGGCGCTACAAATAAAAGTCCAGCATGTAATGTCTATTGCTGAAATTATGAAACTTAAATGCGTACTGAAGCACACAACGCTCGAAAATGCGATGACATTTGTCAGTGTTGTGCATAAAAAATTTTAGAAATTATGTATGCTGAAACACACATGGTCCCATAGAAGGTTAATATAATATGTAATTACAGTACAATTCATTATCCCTGTGTAAAAATCCCTATCCGGTATTAGGAATCTATACTATCCGAAATTAAGCAACCTTTTTTAAAAATATAAAATTGTACTTTTTCGTGAATTTTTTTAATTTTATTTTTATTGTCAGTTTATTGCATCTGAATGTTAACGGTATCTAAGTAAACATTACTCAGAACCTTTTAAAAAAATTCGTTTGAAAAATTTTCAAGTAGTAATTTTTTTATTTCATTTTTACAAAACGTATCGGATATTCGGCATCCTTCCCCTGTTCTAAAGATAATTGGTTCTCCTGTCCCTGTTGGCGCATCAGCAAGAGTCCATTGCGTACCAGATACCAACATTAAATCTATTGAGTAACTGTTCAGTGCTTTTAAGCAGGCCGTAGGATAATAGGCACTGTTTGTTATATTGGAACTGTTTTTTTTTAACTGCTTCAGCAAACAGTGTTTTATAGCATGGATGCATTATGCATCCATGCTATAAGACATGCAATATATATTATAATATAGATAACGAATACATACTGCATAAAACAATTTATATGCGTATTGATGGAACATTTCCACCAAATTCGTTGGAAAACGGATTTTTTTTTTTTAAATGCAATAAAAGTCCCAGAAGCAAAATGGCGTGTTCTCCGTTTCATGATATGTAGTAGTACCCTTAAATATACAACTCTTGTAATATTTTCAGAATTTTTGAGATTGTTTTCGAGAAAGTTTTGTTTATTTTATTTTTATTTGCTGTTTCAATGTTGGTTTTGGAGATATTATTTATTTATAATAAGTAACACAAATATTCCAAAATAAGAAAGATTCGCTCATTTATCTTTATCTGTTGAGAAGTTATTTCAATTTTTAAAAATATGACATTCCAAAATGGCCGCCGCTCGGTCGACTTTGTACAGCTATATCTCGAGTGAATTTTTTTTTTTAAGAAAAAATAGAAAAGACATATTTCTTAGATTCTCTTACAGTTTCACATATTAAAATTTCAGGAAAATCAGAGACGGAGATTTTCCCGTTTTCATTTTCTCTGCCCGAATTGAGATGGATTGGGCCTTAAAGTATTGAGGGCGGCTTAGTTTGTGACGCTCAGGAATGGTTGGTTCTAAACCGGTCGACTGTTTGCGTTTGCGACGTCAGTTTTAAATTAAAATATTTTTCAGTTCAGATTCAAAATCAATCACCATTTATACTTTATAAAATAAAGAAAAATTGCTTTGTTTATTCGCTAAGGAAGCACCTTTTAACGTTTCTGATTTCCAGGGCAATTTGTTATAAGACTGCAGCTATAGCTCAGATTGGATGATAAACCACGCCGGTTTTTTAGTACATCGATTACATATCCAGACTCAGTGCGACCAATTATTTAATTCACGATGATGGAAACAACTTCGCTGAAGTCTAATTGTTTAAAAATTGTTTTCGTGAAACGTCACTTGCAGTGGATGGGAGTTGATCTTCAAATTTTATCACAGTATCCTCCGTTTGAAACAGGTTCAATTGAGACACTATTGTTTGTTTTATTTTAATTGTTAGAAAGGAATATTTAGAGCGTTATAAATCTATAGCACCGTCATAAAATTACTGCGTGCATGGAAAATAAATTTTCTTTAAAAATGCCGTCTAAAGTTCTTAACGAACCAGTTTGATGAAACACTCAAAACTGCACAAACAACAACTCAAAGATTTCTTTAAATGAAACTTCGCGAAATATGCAATATAAAATTAAAAGGTATACTGTCCATTCGCGAAGAGTTGCGCGGAAAACCAGTTACAGCAAGACTCCCTTCCCTCTACTGCAATGGAACAACCCGTCTGCTTCTTCAGCTAACGGAATCCACGCGTCAACTCCTCGCGAATGGACAGTAATGGAGCTTTTAGAGTAGCTTTTTTGGAGTTGAAGTGCAACTAAACATCATTTTGCGCTTCAATATTTATTATTTATATCAAACTTCAGTATTGGTTTGTAAAATATGCAGTACCACTGAGATATTGCAAAGGATATTCCTTTTTCAAGAGAGCTTGTGTTTCAAAAAACACCACAACAAAGCAAATCGTACAATCTTTTTTGTTTTTGTTTCCCACTACACAGAAAGGTTACGTTAATATTATACTTTATAAACTGCAAATGTATTAAGTAGGCAATGTCATGTCTAAAATGTAATGTGCATACTTTAATTAAAAAACATTGCATGACTGAAAAATAAGCATAATTTGAGTCCTCATCGAGCGCAGTTTGAGACAATCCAGAGAGCTGGTAGGCTTGCACAAAGTGCACGATTGCCACAGGCTTTCAGTTTGTGAAAAGTGCGATTCTATATCTTTATAAAAACGTTACATTTATATTTTTGTAAAGCACACTAAAGCGAAACCTAATAAAACGAGGCATATTTGTGCTTCGTTTGAACTCTATTTTGTCATCTTCAAGTTAAGAAATATAAAACTTTTTTCCTTTTGCATTAGTTTTTTTTCAATCAAATCTTCAAAGTATGACGGCGTTTATTTTTCTTTACGCTCTAAGCCCCCAGCTTTCGATCTATATTATGCAATCTTATTATTTGTTTGTTACTGTGTACTACTTGTTCGAAATTGAATAAATTGTTATTAAGCAGTACGCTAATCTTGAAGTCGGAATTAACAGTCTAAGGTAAGGTCCTCGCCAGATTTTAATAAGTAGATTTCATTCCACAGCCTTCGGTACGACCACTAATATGATTTCACACAGGCTCAGATATCCGAATGGGAACAGAGGGTACATGGCGAGTGGTGACATCTGCTGGATACAGGGCTGGGAATAGGATTTAGGGGCCCCCCTAGGCAGCTTAGCAAATTGAGCCCCCGAATTATGTTAAGTTCTTAAAGTTCCACGCCGGGCCCACTTAAGACCCCCGTGGCCCTAGCCATTATTGGTCCCTTTGCCTCCTCTATCCCCGGCTCTGATTGGAGATGGCAACGAAGAGCTTAAAATTTTCCAAACTCAGATTCTTTATAAAACTGTAGGTCCCTCCCTCCGATAAACCCCAGATTGGGTTCAAAGTTTGAAAAGAAAAGACACTTCGTTTTACGTGTACAAAGGTAAAGGAAGTGCACTTTTTTTTTCAAAAAAATGCGATCTAAAGTGCTGATCTGTATTCTGTAGGAGAATCCTCGGGTTTGGATGCTGGATCTTTTGAGAATTTAACTCCTACCCAAGAACTACACGTTGACGTTAAAGACATTAAGCACTTTTTAAAGCTGCTGGGAGAATAATAAACACTTGAGCGCAAACGCAAACTTCTCTTCTCGCGCTAACGCGATAAGAAGAGCAGCAACAGCTGCCACGACGAAAAATCGAAATCGCGGAAAGAAAATGGAGGGGAAAAAAACCTTCCGAGAGGAAGGGTAAAAAGTATTGAGGGAATTTTTCAAAGAATTATATTTTGAGTTTTGGCTATAGGGAAAATTATTTTGAAACGAAAAAAAAATGCACCTCAAAACAAGGTCTTAAGAACGTTAAACACGGAAGATCTGAATATGTGTATTTACCAGTATGCTGACTGTAATTTCATTTTAAACCTAAAAATCCACCAAACTAGCTATAATGATGAGAGGGAAAAAAATGAGGTATAATATAGCATTTTCTGTTATTAAATATCTTTTAAAGATTGTACGGTAACATTTCTCTCTTTACCAAACAACCTTCCCGGGTTTTACTCCATAGATGACAGGTCCAGATTCGTAGGAAAGTTCTAGAACAGCATGACCGTTGCAGCCCGTGCAGCGTAAAATGCAGATCCAAAGTAAATAATTGAAACCAAATAAAAGAAAACAATTTGTACAGTTGCCAAATTTAGAAGCTAATTATTCAGCATGCGTTTCTTCGTCCTCGAAGTGGCAACAACCAATAAAGCCGGTAAAGAAAACAAGTAGTATTCATATTCTAAGCAATCACTGTAAATAGCGAGCTAGGATTTTATTCTTCTAGCTCGGGTTTTATTCCTGAGGTGGAATAGACTGGCCTAGATAAAGGAAAAAGAGGAAGGGAGAAATTTAAGATTAAATTCATTACTTTTTATATATACTGCTGAAAAAGACCAATATTTAGTACCCAAAAAACAGGTTTGATTAAAACCGTTTACACACACACATGTCGATACATATTCATATGTGCAATTGATACTTTTCCTATAATTATATTTTTACATGTGCAATTGTACTTATATATGCACACTATTTACATATACAGATGCATTCTGTAACGAAAGTTATGACGAAATCCAATTATTTCATCCAGTTGCAAATATTGATACATTATATTGTTTAGAAAAGTTAATTAAAACGCCAAAAATGAAATAATTCGAATACTAAACGAACTTAATAAGCCATTTTGGCGGAGCCTACGATGGTACGTGTGCACACCTTGATTTTAAGTAGAAGACTGACTGATCATAATTTGAAAATTCGGAATGCAATTTTATATATTAAACCATTTAAACACGACTACCACAGTTAAAATTATTTAATTAGGTGGATGACGATTCGGCAGTAAATGACTGCCTTTGTCGAATCCGGTTACAACAGTGTAGGTAAACTACCAACTTCACCGCGCTTGGCGTGTAAACACGTGCTGCTATCTTTGTTTATGGAGAGCATATTGTGTGGAGGTGAACAGCCGTTTTATACACATCAAGCAAAAAATTATTGATACAAGGGTCATTAACCACAAAGTCACTATTGATAAAAATATGGCAGGCCTCCAAAAAGTCCATATCCGAAGGCGAAACGACTTTAGCGATGATTTTTGCGTCGGAAAAAGCAAACTTGTGCCCGGTATTCCAACAACGTCGTGCTATGGTAGATTCATGAAGTCTTTGGTTTTGAACACTTTTCTGGTGTTCCTCCAGAAAAAAAATCAGATATTTAAACAATCATACACTGTACAAAAAGAATTTTTTTTTTTTGCAGTATTTTTGGCTACATAATCTTTCTTTAGTTTCAAAAATACGCGAAATTTTAATGCGAGCACAGAAAAGGAAAAGAATTTAAAAAGCAAGATAAAAATATGGTAGTTTTAACAATTAAAACAAAAAATATGGAAAATTTCTTGTTAACGTTACTAATTTGTAAATTTATGCAAATATTTAGCCATTTTCTGTGAAATTGAAAGGAATATTTAAAAATGACACGTTAGTTATTAATAAATAATAATTTTATTCAACCCGGTGTATATTTCGTGATACATAGCTTGAGCAGTATAAAAATTAAAGGAATGTAAGAGAAGATCTATATTAAATTATTTTAAGTTTTGAGGTTAGAAATGGAAGAGAATATAAAGCCGAAGCTTGTTACGAGATTCTCCTCCAGAATGCGGTGATGTTGACAAAAAAAAGGATAGTAATTAATCCATAGATTAAATTAAAGAAAGGGTAATATTTAATCTATGAATGCTATATTTATAAAACCAACTAGAGACATTAAACAAGTTAAAATTTACTAATACAGATGGTGTTTACACATATTTATGACTTTGACAGCATAAATAAAATACATACAATAAAAAAATTATTTTTTACCGTATTCTATCTGATAGCCCTGTTTTTGAATTATCATATTACATCTAGATTTCTACGATAATAGGACTTTTCGTAAAGTCACAAACGGGATTTTCTCCAATTCCTCCTCCACATCTTTCCACAGTCCATCCAAGGTAGTGGGTCGGCGTTTTGAAAGAGCTTGTTTTAAAAGTCCAAATGCACCATAATCCATCGGAGATACATTTGGAAACTTGACTTAATTCCGGTTTCTTGTCTCATTTTTTCTAGAAATGCGGTTGTACTTTTGGAGGTGTGGCTGCTCGCTTTGTCCTGATGGAGTTCCACATTTTAAAAATCAGTAGAATACAATTTTGGAATATTTTCTTTAAAAATAGGAGTCAGAACATTATTTTGATAATATGTAGAGTTGATTTTTTGCATTTTTTTCAACTTTTACTTTTAATTTTCCGTTATAAGATATGCCAGCGATAACTATAAATCCTTTACTGAAAATTCCTTTGTTCTCTTTGAACCAAACTTTGGGTCTCTCGCATAGGGCCGTGCTTAGAGGGGGGGGAGGGTGCCAGCTGGGCGGGTGCCGAGGGCCGCTAAAATTTAGGGCAGCCAAAATGTGTAGTGCAAATACCAAGAAATCAGTTTTTAGCGGCCCCATATACTTTCGACAGAGTATTTGGTCAACTCACCTTTTGTGTGTGTGACGTCATACTTCCCATAATGCAACCTCTAAATGGTGGTCAAAATAAATACATGTGTTATTAGTCAAATGCGTTAGCATCAGTAGCCTATGTAGGTTATGTTTACTGTGGTGGCCATATGACCACTGCAGAGACCCCTGGTTTCTGACACTTGGCTGCACAAAAGGCTAGAAAAATTACATTAAGTTCTAATAGTACACTGAAGTGCCAGAAAGACTGGTATGTGTAATAGTTTTTTTTAGCAGTTCAGTGTATAATAGGTTCGTTCATTGAATTAGCTTTTCATTAATTCGTTATAATTATAATAATTAGAGTAATAATAAATTACAATGATTCGTATTTTAATTAATTTTTATCTCCTATTTTTAATTTAACTAAATGATCTCCCCTCTATATTTACCTACAGTGTTTTGACCAGTGAAGAACTTTATTTTGTAATGCTCAAGTCCGGTCAATCTTTTTATTGTTGTGTTATGCCAAATATTTTTAGGGGCTGCTAAAATCTGCTTGACTTAGGGCCGCTAACGCCCTAAGCATGGCCCGGCTCTAGGGCCCGTTTTTCCATAATAAAACGATCTTTTTTTATTAGTCATTTAAATAAATCCGTGCTTTAGCAATTGTAACAATTTTTTCCCATCTATTTCCTGCTAAATGACGTTCATATAACGATCTGCGTCTAGTCTTCCGATCAGCAACATGCCAAGGTAGACGATGAATTGTACCTTTTGTTTTAATTAAATTCAAATCTTTATTAATTATTTTATTTATAGTTGAAGCTGTATGCAATGCTTTTGCAATAGTTCTTTGAGGTTTTGGATTTTCTAGTAAAACCGTAGACTGCACTTTAGAAATGTTAGAAGTACGAACCTTTGGGGTTACTTTGTTTTTCCCTCTTGTCATTAAAGCCTGATTTTTCATTAATAATATCAATACTTTATTTTTGGTATTAATAATATCATTTTTACATTAATGATATCACTTATTTTACATTAATGATATCACTTATTTTACATTAATGATATCACTATTTTTTACATTAATGATATCAATTTATTTTATTAATGATATCACTTATTTTTACATTAATGATAATACTTATTTTTACATTAATGATACTACTATTTTTACATTAATGATATCGCTATTTTTACATTGATGATATCGCTTATTTTGGCGATTGATGACGTTTATTTTTACATTGATGATATCGCTTTGTTTTACATTGATGATATCGCTATTTTACATTGATGATATCGCTTATTTTTACATTGATGATATCTTATTTACATTAATAATATCACTATTTTTACATTAATAATACCGCATATTTTATTTTTGAAATTATTTTTTTATTATTTTATTAATATTTTATTTTATAATTATTGTTTTTGAAATTTGAGAACCATGATCTCGCATCGTTTTTTAACCATTGATATGAATATTTCTCTTCGGAAAAGGCAAATATATAGCCTTTTAGTCACAGCTTCCTTTTGTACGCCATTTCACAGCACAAACTAAATTTTTAGTCGCAAACGATTTTTCAGTCTTCAGGTAATAGCCTCTTGCCGGATTTTTTCCGGTTCGCTGTTATTTTTTTAAAAATTTAAAATCAAAGTCTTTATAAACATGTGTAAACACCCTCTGTATATGAAAGTTTGCCTAATAACAGGAAGATTTAGCAATAGCGTACGTTAAAGTTTACCAATAATATGAGAATTTTTCAAAGGTGTGTATCAAAGTTTACCATAATACGCCGAACAGTGAACGTCAAGTCTAAAGTTCGTAAAAGTTACCTTCTGCGAAAAGTTTAAAAGTACTATCTTAATATTTTAGTTAAGTATTTTTTGGGGTTTTACGTTTGCCAATATGCAAGGCCTCTAACATTGTAACGAAGGAAAAACATTCCGAAGAGTTTGGAAGCAATGCCAAAGAGTTTTCTTAAAACTTTAGAAACTTTCATTTAGGAAAAGTGAAATTACTTTCGAGGAAAACCGAAAACTTTCGATTAATTTTTTTTGGTGTAATATGTATATTTTTTGTGGTGTATTTTGGTATAAGAATGGTGATTAAATTATATTAAAAATAGGGGAAATCAAAGGGGGTCAATATCAAATTGCGTAAAGTTTGGATGATGAATATTCTTTAGATCCAAATTCCCTTTTATGAAGCAAGCACATATATTTTATATTTTTTTATATTGCATCTGTTTTGAGAGAAAATAGCCAATACTTCTAAATCAACTTTTAAGGCATAAGTTTATATAAAATTACATAACGACCTAACACTAAGTGGAATAAATTAAAAATATAAATTCAGCTAGGGGTGCCCACTTCAAGAAAATACCAGTTGGGGGGGGGGGGCGGAGAGCCCAGGTTAGATCTTATATGTTTCGTTAGGTTTGATTTTCAGTTTCAAGCACCTGGTGGGGGGAGAGGGTTATCTATATTCCTATAATTTTATTAAAGGAAAATGTCCAAAGACTTAAATAGAAAAATTTCCGTTTAATTGCTTCATAGTTATTATAAAATACTGAGGCCAATAACATATATTAAAGTGTAGGACTTTCTATTAAACTTTAGTCATATCTTTGCATCGATCTAAAATCTGTTAAAATTTAATGAAAATCAATTAAAACCTAATTAAACGCATTAAAATATAATTTGAATTCATTAAAATCTAATAAAAAGCATTAAAATATAATGAAAATCGATTAAAATAAATTCTTAATTACGTCAATTGATTCTAATCTGATTAAAACCAATTACAATCTAATCAAAATCAATTACAATCTAATCAAAATCAATTACAATCTAATCAAAATCAATTACAATCTAATCAAAATCAATTACAATCTAATCAAAATCAATTAAAATCTAATTAAAATAATCAATCTAATTAAAGATAATCAAAATCTAATTGAAATCAATTAAAATCTAATTAAAACAAATTAAAATCTAAAACGAATTAAAATCTAATTAAAATGAAAAAGCTATTAAAATCTTTACATCTGCAGTAAAAACATGAGCAAAAACAATATAGCCTATTTTATGTTTTTCACCCTTATCTACCTTCTGCATTTATTTTTCATAAACTTCGGGAAAATCTGGGCCCCTATAAGTATTCGAGGGGGGGGGGGCAAAGGGACCTGAAACCCTAGAGATGGAGCCTCTGATGCTTAATTCGGCTATACGGTTCGAATTCATGCGCACTTCCTAGTCTTATTCTAGGGTTAAATTTTCAAGGTAGCAGTGGCTCGAATCCATTAGGAAACGGTAGGTCCTTGCATCACGTACGCTTCCTATCTGTCCTTGCTTCACAAAACAAATTCTAGATATGTTTTATATTGTTCATACTTTATGGCATAAGGGCAAGTTAAGGTCATGGTGCACCCAGGACCTCCGGTTTTCCAAGGAATCCCAACCACTGTCGTCCAGGGCAGTGTTTTCCCCACCCTTCTTTAAGTCGTGACCCTCTTTTATAGTAGCTAAATAATCCGCGACCCCCCCCTTCATAGCAACCACCTTTTTGTTATGTGTGCAAAAGTGGATTGGAAAAGTTAGCCGCGTCTGGGCGGCAAAGCCATAATAATGAGGTTTCATTTCTTCCCCACGAATGATGACGTATGACAGAGGCTTGAATCATGGCGGTGTTCCATGATTCAGAAGGGGTAGGACAGAGCCTAATGAAATTTGATGAAGCGGGGCAGGAGCGATGAGTGATGATTTGGTGATCCCAGAAACGTCTGCCGAAGACACAGGACACCAAGAACAACGGCATGGAAGGAGCGGACCTGGGGAAAGACGGCCAAGGAGACGGAATGACACCAACCGAAGGCCATCAACATCGAGCCATCCATCGAGGCCATGGACATCAACAGACAAAACAACAGAGGCACTACAGACAGCAAGGACGAACACCAGACAGAAGAGATGAGCAAAGGCAGCAACGGACTCCGGAAAGGCCAACACTGCTGAAACTCTGATGCATTCTTTGGAAGCAGATACACGGCCATTACAAGAAAAAGCGTTGGGGAAGAAAGTAGCCGAGGCGGGGGGACAAAAAAAAGGCAATTAAACCGATAAAATCCGATCCATCGATAAGAGGCAAAACCATGGGCGATAACCGGAGCAATAACCTTGGGGTCAAGGCAAAGAGGTGGGGGGGGATGAAGGAAAAGGAAGAGCAATGTGTCGAGCGTCCGCTTCCACCGAAAACCGGAATGCTTTCATAGTAACCAAGTAGTCTGCGACCCGTCTGTCCATTTAAATATAAAACTTATATATTAATTCTACGCAGTATATTAATATATATATATTACGTTAATATACCTTACATTAATAATGCATATTATGCAAAATAATATATATATACTAATTTATATTATAGATATAAAGTTAACAACCATTAGTAGAATATTGCAATGTGTGTAGCCATGTTGAAATATAAAAGCGTTGGAAACATTTGGTATGAAATTCCTTATAAAAATAATTGCAACTAAAAATAATTGCGGCGACCCCCCAAGAAATTAGTTCGCGCCGCCAGGTTGGGAACCACCGGTCTATGGAATAACACCCCCGGGTAACAGATTTGTAGAAAATAAGAGATAAGCGCTACTTACTAGATACTTACTAGATACTTACTAGAACTAAACGCGGCTTAGTTACGTCACAGCCAAAGGCTTTATCTCCACGCCACCATAGGTGTAGCCAGGGCGGTTGGGGGTTAACCCACCTTCATCGCCATAAAATTTTGTATATTTAACATAGGAATATATGAGTTGTAGCTCTGTAATCTCTACCCTAAGCTTATAACCTCCCCCATTATAAACTTTCTGCCTATGCACGCAACCATTGGATTATAATGTTAGTTTTTGCATATAGCAACGTATATAATTTTTGAATGAAATTTGATAAAATCGGCATGGTTTGAAAAACTTTTTTTCTAATAATTTTTCATGGCACTTTTCTGCAAGTCTTTACATTTTACTGCCAAATTTATCGCCAATTTCGTAAATTTTAAAATATTTTAATATTAATTTATTTTTAATTTAACTAAATATTAATCTTTTTTAAATAAGAAAATAGAAAAAGTAATTTGTTTTAGAGACAATTTCTGGAATTTACGTCCAAAGGCATTTCCTTAACTTTCAAGGTGAGTTTTACTCTGTAATTAACGAACATTGCGTGCTTATTAAGTAAAAAACATGGCGTTATTAATTTTTCATAAGTCGTGGAATGGACAAAAAATATTTAACAGCACATAAAGATTATCTAAATGCTTATAATTAAATTTCATAAATGCGATAACGAACTTACCTCCATGATTAATAACAAAATGCACGTAAAAGTTAAAGCAAAAACAACGTAAGGTTTTAGATTTATAGGCAAAAAACGTTATAAGCGTAAGTAATGTAGTTAAAACGTTTTAACATTACTTACGCTTATAACGTTGTTCTTTGCTTATAAATCTAATCTGCGTAATGCTACGTCAAATTAACTTAATAACTTAACGTAACAGGAATTTTCGATTGTATTTCCGTCGATTATGGAGGAACAATAATCGATATGGATTTGTTAATTAAATAGTTGTTTTACGATTAATCTCAGGTAATTGGAAATCAGATCGATGATATCGATCTTAGCAGTATCGAATTTATGAAGTATTATTTTCGTTAAGGTATGTTTCCCTACCTGCCCAGTTTTTGTGCATTACTGGTTGCTTTTGTCGATCACTAATTGTTATTGCGTATTGCGCTAGCGCAGAATTTAATGCGCACATACTATTCGTTTTTTGAGCCCGCAACGCATTACGCCGAAACTTTTAACGTAGTAGCAGCGCAAAATGTGCGTAGCCAAGAAAACCCGCCTTAAATTGTGAAAGCCGAATTATACAGAAAACACGGATAAATGAATTAATTGCTAATTTCTAACTAATTCATTGAAATTTATTAATCAATAATTAAAATTAACTGAAGCATTTACGCACTCATCTATCCGTTAATTTAAAATAATACGACAATTTTCTTCTTCCGAATAAAGATTACAATTTTTTTTCCCTACCGTGACGCAGTGTGGTAACGTGTTCGCCTAGTGAGTCGTTAACTTGGGTTCGACCCCCCCAACGGTACAAAGAACGCTTATTCAGAGATCTCATACAGATCGCACTGCTTGCTCACTGTAGTCCGGAGTTTGGTTCTCCAGGCGTTAAGAGGTTCGGATTCCTCGGAAAAGAGTAAGTCCCGGAGCAGCATGACCATTATACTCCTTGAGCCATAAAACCCACAAACAAATTAATTTTTCTGTTTTTAAATTTTGTCATGAGGAAAACTATAAATTGCTTTATATAATTGACCGCCGATTTTACGAACTTAAAAAAAAATAAAAAAAGTTCGCAAAATCGAATGTTTATGTATAAATGGGAATTACATAAACATTCTTTAAGGACTTTTTAAAGTCCTTAAAAGTCTTTCTTTTAAGGACTACTTTTCGGGACCAATGTAATAAGGAGTTGGTTTCCTACGTCTGAAAAGGTTCGGATTCCCAGGAAAAATGTAGATCCTTGAGTAGCATGATTTTTGATGACATTGCGAAGTAAAAACACATTTTCACGACTAACGCAATAGTTCATAAAAACGTGTGGTTCGTAAATTCAAGGTTCGTACTGTGGTATGTTCTTCGCATTATGGGGTTTATAAGCTATTGCCACTGAGACAGTCTGGCAAAAATGCTTTTATAATTACAGTTTTAGCTGTTGGCAACAACACAAATTTCTTTTTTACAACTACTGGAGATTATTTAACTTTTTATATTAGGCAACAATATATGTAATTGCATTCCAAATTCTCAAATTATGATCAATCCTCGATTTACCATCAACGTGTGCACACGTATCATCGGAGGCTCCGCCAAAAATTCGTACTTCCTTCTTTCAATGCAGTGAAGCAAATTCATTACTTTTTTAGCGTTTAAACGTTAAAAATATTCTTTCTGAGGTTAATTAAGAAAAAAAGTTAACCTTTTCCGTCAGATTTTAATAAATATAGGCTATTATTGAATTCAACAATAGGAATATTACGTATTCGTTTTATTAATGGCTTCTTGGACTTTTGCCACTTGGGATACGAAGTGAGGTAAACTTCAGAAGCACAATTACTAAAATTGGCAGCATGTCAAATTGTTTCCTTTTATTTGATCTTTTCCAAATGTGGTACATAAAATCACTTTTCATATCTGACAACAAATGTGGTATGTAATTTCTCCTTATATATTTGGCAACAGTATGTATTTTTGTGTTAGGAATTCCAAAATAATAGGTCAGTCTTCAGTTTACTACAGATGTACTCCAGTGATGGGCTGTAGCGAAATGATTTTAAAATCAAAAGAATTGGAATCGAAACAAATTTACAATCGAGTCAACGATTCATTCGTCCTTGAACTTAACAATCGAGATGTTCAATTGCGGGAGTCAGCAGACGTTCCGCCGCCGCTGTCGTTGCTGCGAGATATCTATTATTGCATTCTTATGTTTTCATTAAATGATCCTCGTTTAAAAAATCTACGGTTCGAGATTTTTTCCCCTATTGAGCTTACAATAACAAACTAGGAAATCGAGATACTGGCTCCACCACGCATGTTTACAAGATGTATCGAGTCAGGTTTAAAAACCATCGAGGGGTTTCGAGACCTTTTAACAATCGACTAAAACATCTCGCAATCGCGCATTACTAATATGCTCAGACGTATCGCTCCGCCAAAACGGCACGCTTGATCCTCTAACGTTGTAATCGAATTATTCTATTCGTTAGCGTACTTATTAATGAATTATCCTAAATTTTTAAAGCGTTAATAAAATATTTAATTTAGATCTGATATCAGACTTGAAAATTAGCAAAACATGTGGCAGAACTGCAATTGATGGAGTATTTTGTCAAGGATTAGAAAATATTAATTGTAGAAATTACATCTTGTATTTTAGCTATCATAGACAAATGATTATGTCTATCTAAAGTCATTCAAAAAAAAAAAAACCACTTCAATGTTACTGGACACATTTTCAAAATTCTCATAGTTCAACATCATCAAAGACTTTTAATTTTGTTAATGAGTTTACGATTAACAATATTACTTATTTACTTATTTATATAATTTATTTACTTATTTTATATTATTTACTTATTCATATAATTTACTTATTTATTTATATAATAATAATTGTACGATTTTAAAACTTTATTTTTACGCCATAAAATCAACATTCGGATATACCTATAACATAGTGAACCCCATAGGCATAAGCAGAAAGTTCATGAGAGGGATTATATGCGCAATGGGAGTTACAGATACAGCTCATATACACTTATGTTAAATATACAAAATTTCATTGCAATGAGGACAACCCCATAACACCCCTGCGTAGTGTTTATGTTAGTGTGTATATTTATGTGTATATGTATGTTATGTTAGTGTGTATGTTATGTTGGTAGTTAGTGTGCGTATGCTAGTGTTTGTATGTTAGTGTGTGTAGCTATATACTTATGTTAAATATACAAAATTTCATTGCAATGAGGAGTTACAACCCCATAAACACGCCCCTGCGTACGCTAGTGTGAACCCCCCCCTCATTGATGATACTTAACGGAAAGAAAAATTTGTTCCTAAAAGAGCAATGACTATAAGATGGGGACCCTTCAATATAAAGGAACCCCTTGTAGGGAAATTTAATTGTAAAAGCAGGGTGACCCTATATGAGGAGTGTTCGTTAAAAGGGGTTTACTGTATATTTAATATCAGTAATCGGAAAATTTTTGCGATATTGGAGGTTATTATGATTTTGATGAACGTCGTGGGACGAAATGACACACATTATCACTGGAAATTTATCATTCCATGGAACATCCGCGATAGTTGGGACTAATACTACTAGCATTGTGATAGTCCGACCACAAACTATTTGGGCTTGCGAAATATTTGCGTACAATTAGATGCGAATGGAATTCCACGGATTCATGTCCTTCCGGACTAGAGAATTTGACACGAAATCATTTGCTCTCCCCTCTCCCGAAAGTTTCTTAAAATTCCATTCATACTGTATAATTTCTTCTCTTTTGGCTCTCTCTATATACAGGGTGCGCCAAAAGTTCATAAAAACTTTAAAAAATCATAAAAAAAGAACAAATAATGATAAAGAAGTGCGATTTGCACGAAATTTTTTCTAGGAAAATTGGATTTTTTTTTTAATAGCAAAAAAGTTTAGTTTGACAATCCTCTTTTTGTAAAAATCAATTTGTGCAAACAGCACTTCTTTATCATTATTTGTTCATTTTTTTCTAATTTTTTAAAGTTTTTACGAACTTTTGACGCACCCTGTGTATATGTAACATAGATTTTACTAGTAATAGAACTATAATATGATAAAAAAATATATATATAAATGGTAATAGATCTACTAGAATCTCAATATGTAAATTTTATACATTTTGCCTATTTACGTAACTTTCTTGTGTTACAACCTTTTAATCATTTAAAATCCTCGTCAGTTTAATTTTGTTTGAACAAAACATTACCGACGTCTCGTGGATCGGCGTTATATCCAGAGACGTTTCTCCTATCCCAGTGAAAAACGGTTATTTTTCTCCGAAGCATTACTTGTAACTCGTATAATGAAAACCGTGACCATCATTACCAATCAACAGTTTTTTTGGTTTGTATATTTTGTTTGAAAAAAGTATCAAGAAGCTACTGAAACAGCTGTCACGACATTAAATTATTTAATTTCTAACTGTGACAGTATTGTATTATATTTATCTACTGTTTTTGCGCAGAGTATCACATCAATCGCAATTTTACAGCCTTAATTCCGGGAAATAGTTTACGACGACTTCAAGGGACTGAACAATGTCTTCACATCCGCTATTTTCTTTCTTCTTTTTTTTTTATTAAATCCCAGTATAGCGTCATACTGGTCTCCTGATTAGTAAAAAGTACTAAAAATTGGTTTTAAAACGTAATAAAATACTTGTTTTCACAATGTATTCAGTTAAACTAAAAAAAATATCTCCAACCAACTCTCGAGCTGCGGGGAAAAAAAAGAATGCGTTCTGCTGTATCACTGGGAATTAAATCCGGGATAACGGGATGACAGACGAATGCGTTGCTATTATGCCAAGGTAGGACAGTCAGCCGACATTTTCTCGAGGAATCTGAGCTTTTAAAACTTAGGGAACCCCACCCCCCCATGGAATGTTTTTTCCTCGCGTCATTGGGAATGAAACCCGGGCCAACGGTACTTAAGCGGATGCCTTACTACGGCGCCACCGCAGTACTGGAAATAGAAAGTGGGAAGATTGAAGCATGCTAAGCTGGAGCGTGTGATGTGTAGGCGGCTACAAAAAGTAAGCCCAAACTCCATTTCAAAAGGCTGCGTGCTTGTATAAGTGAGGATCCGGGATACGGTGGAACCTGTTAAAGTGGCCACCTGAGTAAAGTGGCCACTTTTTATAAGAGAACTGTGACTACCACAGTGACCACCTATTTAGGGTGGTCATTGCAGTGATCACATTAGGCAGATTCTACTGCATTGAGAATGCTCAACCGAGATATTACGCTGTTTACGTTAAGACGTTTAATAGCTATAATTTGTTAAATGACAGATGTAATTTTGAATATAACAGAGAAATGGGTCTTATCTTATGGGGTCGGATTATCGCATAGACAAATGTCAACGGACCGGCACTGTGTAAACCCAACACTACTTCAAAATCGTTGCCAATCCGACCTTATCACTAGGGTAGTAATTTTATCACGGCGCGAATTTCCTGGACGTTTTCCGAGAATTTTAGAGTTTTTTTTGTATGTACGTTGTATGCAAATGCTATGTTTTCTGTGCCAACTTTATTTTTAAAGTTTAAAATTTAAATTCCAGAACGCGGATGTAACGATCGATCGGATATAGCGAGCATTTTCGTTGGTTCCAAGATCCACGATATATACGGGTCCTACTGTAATTATATAGGTTTAAGTCATACTACAAGGTGCCCCGGGGAAGGAATATTGACTAGGGCCCTAGGAAGTTTTAATCAAGCCTTGGTGCTGTGCCGCGCATGGACTACAAAGCTGTTCATTTTTACATGAATGTCAGTGCCGTGTATAAGTTTTTACGAGCCCTAAACCGAAGGACAAAATGGCCTCAAGAGGCCATCTAACTGCAGGAATTCCTGCAAAAATTTAAAGGCTCTGCGGTGGCGCAATGTGATAACGTGTTCGCCTAGTGCGCCGTTAACTCGGGTTCGACTCTCAACAATGCAAAGAACGCTTACTCCGATATCTCATAAAAATCGCACTGCCCATTGTAGTCCAGGGGTTTGATTCCCTAGGCCTTAAGAGTGTCGGATTCCTAGGAAAACAGTAGGTTCCGGCGCAGCATGACCATTGTAGTCTTTGAGCTGTAAAACCATAAACAAAAACTTAAAGTATAGAATTTTAGCTTCTCTATTGAAGTTCTAAGCTTGCGGTGGGACCATCTGACGGTGTAAATTATTATACTCGTGGCAAAGCTAACCTGGTATACTGATAAGGCACAGAGCAGTACGATTTCGCCAGTGCAATATAGTTCGCCCTTTCTTACGTTAACAGAGTTAATAAAAGCTACATTTCGTACATAAAACATTAAAATAATGCTCAAATACATAAAACATAGGCATGTTTGTGTAATTAAAATCTGGTATTTATTAAATTTAGGAAAAAGACTCATTATAGCGAGCGCTGACGTCATTCAAGTAACTGACCACTCAGAGGACTTTGTTCGCTTGGCTGGAAATTTGTCGCGTGGAAGTTTGGCAACCGCGTTTTTCTGCATTCCAAATTAGGCGATAAATAGCCTAATAACGTTGAGGGTTACCCCATTGAACGAATACTTGTTGCATCGGCGTGAATAGGTCGCCGTAGTGTTAACAGTGTACCAGGTTAGCTTTGCCGCGAGTAAAGCAATGTAAAGGAAAAACTGCGGTAGGAGTTATAAAGCTTTTTAACTGCTAAGTCTGCAAACTGCCTATAAGTTTCCAAAACGAGCGCATGTGACTGTACAATGCTCGGTGGTAGTATAGCGCCAACGGGCGCGGTTAGCTCTGGTTCGATTCTCATTTGTGCTAAGAAAAAAACACCCTTATCAATTAACTGCTCACCGTAGTCCATGGATTGATTCCCTGGGCCTTACCAGGTTCGGATTCCTCGGGACATTCTGGGTCCTTGCGCATCATGACCCACACTGTCCTTGATCTGTAAAACTCACACAAACGTGACTATACTATTTAGGCATATATATATGGGCTAAGTAAAAAAGCAGAGACAAAACCGCAACCGTAACTTTCATAGAGCAGAGGATTTTCAGATTGCACCAATGGTGTGGATTTACGATTTTGGCGTCTGTAGGCTCTGACATATTCCCCTATCTTTACGAAGCGTAACTAGAGGCATAATAAATATGTTGGCGCTTTTGTCAAATTCTTACTTTGACGCTCCTGGAGGTCTTTCCGCAAGTACTCGCCTTTCGAGTCTCTTAAAGCGTCGCCCATGAGCACCTAGTTGCGCCTCTGGACATAACAAATTCAAACTTAATAATCTAGTTGGCCACCGATAAATTCAGCCTCACCTTTGCAAACTCCTAGGCAGAAAATTTTTCGTCGAAAATTTGGTGCCGTAGGCTTCAGTCCTTCTTAGCTTATTGGTAAATTTGCCACTGGATGATATGATGAATGATAACGCACCTACACACATGCATAAACAGCAAAGATTAAAGTAACGCTTAAATAATATCAGTCCCGGGCCTGTTAGGCCGACGCCTCAGCCGCCATTTTGTTGTACACTTCCGGTTTCATAACGCAACGTTTAGATATGGAAAATTAATAATCCATTTTTTTTTCTTACAGAGTCTGTTGCAAATTTAAACGTTCTATGTTTATTTCTCGAGTGATTTGAACAATTTACAGCGGCACACACCCATTTCACCTTATTTTATTAAAAATAACACACTTGTAAATCACTAAACTTTAACAAAGCAGTGAATGAGGTTACGCGACACGATGGCAACAAAATGGCGGATTGCCTTTTTTTTTTTTAGAAGCCTTAATCTAGCCCATCCGGCACTAATGAACACTGTTTTTGTTCTTGGCTCAAAACTGCTGGGAGTGATCGAATTCAAAACGCCATTTGCTCGCATTATATTTGAAACATTATTTTACCATCTGCAAAGAAAATCTTATTTCCATTTCTCCGTCGCTTATGCCGATGATGTAACTACCTCCATTTTACTTCTTCATTGAAAACACCAGTAATCCATACATCTTCTTAAAAAAAAAAAAGATGCTCGCTTGCCATTTGTGATTTATCTTTTTGCTTTTAGTTTTAAAATGGGATTTGCGAACCATTTTCTGGTTCACAAACGTTGGATCAGTTGTCAAGCGTTTCTGTACTGCATTCTTCGACAGTGAATCTAATGGATGGATGCTTTTGGATCTCCATGCCTCAGTTGTTCAACGAGATTTGATTCATTTTGATTTTATCTGAAAAGTGGGCACATTATTCCAATGCAGAATATATGCATCCCTTTGCAGTTTAAAATACGTATTTAATTTGTATTGAAAAGCTTTTAGAGTCAAATATAGTGGATTCACGTTTTCACGATCCTTTAATTTACGAACTAAACGATTTTGCGAAATATTTCGTCTGCTCTGTGAAGAATCCCGTTGAACTAATCATAATTCTTACGTGCGAATTTTTGATTTTCTGAACTTTTTGGGGTTCGTACGAGTTCGTGAACTTGGAAGGTCTAGTGTAGTCCAGAAACTAAATAATAAAAAATGTAATATTGGTTCAAGATTAATTTCATATTACTCACCTTGCCTGTCGCAGAATGACCCTTGTCCTTGCGCCATAAAAATTAAAAATACAACCAACCGAACAATTTAATATTAGTATACAAATTTTCGGGATAATTTCTATAAACAATTAGGCAACGACTGTAACTGGAATTGTCACCTTTTAATCAGCATTAATCAAGTCAATTTTTTAATCTGCATTAATCAGATCACTTTTTTAATCAGCATTAAGTCAATTTACTAATCAGTATTAATCAAGTCAATTTTTAATCAGCATTAAGCCAATTTATTAATCAGGTATTAAGAATTATTAAGATTTATTAATCGATATTCAATTTATTAATCAGGTAAGTAAATTTAATAATCAGAATTAATAAAATCAATCTAGTTAGTATTAATGAAGTTAATTTATTAATCACTAATATTAATCTTCATCAATTAAAATATTACGAAAGTTGTGTGTAGCAAGAAGTACACAAGTTTCCCGAATGTAGTATGTGAATAAAATTGATTTATGCACGTAAATTTCGTTTTAAATATCCCTAGTATCCTCCTGTGTCTTTTTAAATGCAATTAGTTTAAATATCAAGGTAATTTTTGCTTCGCCCCTGTATCGTTTTTGATATTTCGTGCAGGGGTGGAGATGGAGTGAAAAAAACGCATATCGAGGCGACGAGGCCTCTTCATCGCTCGCGCTTGCTATTATAGTACTATGTCATGCGCGAGCGCCCTCTTCTGGTGGTGTGCTTATTTTTCATGCGAAAAATTAGTTCGACTCCCGATGGCATCTAGCACTTGCTTTTTTTTTTTTTGTCCGCAGTCTAGGATTTGATTCTTTAGACGATCGGGGTTCGGATCCTTTGAAAAGCTGTATGTTTGGCGCAGCAATGCTTGTAACCCATAAAGCACAAACTAATTAGTGTGTCAGCGTAGGATTTCAGGTTATAACCGTACATGTTGGGGGATGGACTAACTTAGAGATTTAGGTAAGACGGCTAGTTGGGAAGGGTGGCTGCTGAAATTGGCGCTGTAATCCCAAACGGAACTTCAAGCATGAAGCCTACAAATTAAAGATAAATTTTGCCAATAGCAGCGCCGTGCTTATTAATATGTACTTATTACTGCGTTTTCCTGAAGTTTAAGAAATGTGATATTTATTCGCGTACCGAGATATTCCGTGAAAAAGACATTATCATAGAAAAGTAAAACTACTGTTAACAATTGGGTTTAATGTATTATTATAACTTTGTTTATCCTTGCGCCCTAACAAGCAAATGTGTACAGACGAATGATCAAGCAGAATAAGTTCTTTGCAAGACATTGGCGCCGACGGCATAAAAATATTGGGGGGGGGGGACAATATACCAGTAAAAGGCATTTTGTTTGAAATTGGAGGGGGATATGGAACCCTAATACCAACATTGGGGGGATGAGTCCCCCTTATCCCCTCGCTAACGGCGCCAATGTTACAAGGTAGAGGTTTTGGCCAATAATTTGAGACGTAGGTGGCGCTGTGTAACTTGGAACTTCATTGCCTAAAGTACTCGAAAACCCTCGGACACAAAGCTCAGTATTGGTTGTTTCAATGTCAACTCGAGACTCATAAATGTGGACATTGATATTTTATTGTAATGCATCCTACAGAAACATTCTATTTTGTTTTATGATCAGATAGCCCAATTTCAAAGTTATCTACAAAAGAGGCTTTTTCCCAAATTGCCCAATTCCAATGGTTGCCATAACTTGCTGACGCGTGCCTCAGACTTCTTTTCTTGTAGGGAATTTAACTTCCCTAATTCATTTTCCTTAATGGCATCACTTTCACCCCCTTTCTTCTCGTCTGTCCCTACGTGCTCCACTAAAAAATTGGCGTGACTGCACCGATTAAAGTAAACCTTTTTTACAATTTAATACACTTTTATAAAATGGCGCTCTTCACGTATTTTATAATTTGATCGAAGTGCTGAAGAGATAGCTACACGAATCCCTAATTTCCTTTAATGTACAAAACGTGAAGGGCTCAATCAACAATAAAATTGATAAAATATCCGAGTTTCATTAGGGCCATGTAATTAAAGTTGACGATATTCCTAGCATTTTTCCAAATTATACCTTTTTTTTAAGTCCAAATTGTGTCATTTTAAGCCAAAATTGTGGCATTTTAAGTTCAGATTATGATACTTTAAGTCCAAACTAAGGCACCTATTACCTTACGAAATTGTTAAAATAATCCCTCCTCGATAAATGAAATTTTCAGCTTCGTAATAAAGTGAGCTATTTTAAATGTTCATGACATCGAAAAGAAATCTCGAAACCCTCAAGCTATGCTTCATACTCTCTCTCTCATTTCTAACTTAACCACATTCGCGTAAAATTATTTCTTTGATAAGCTCATTTAACGTATACGATTCAAAACTGCTTACATAAAACAGGAAATTAAATTTTGGCAGTTTTCAGTTCAACCTAAATTTTTTTGACCAATAGTTACAATGATAGTGATTGGCAATGAATCACTGATTCTCAAAGGAGAGTATGTAGCTGAAATCGGAAAGAAATCTTTTCTCTCAAAAACAAGGCTTGGGTATCAACCGGAAGATCGCTGGTTTAAGCCCAGTAAGACGATTTTGTTTTCCTTTTTTTTCCCCGACACTTGCTAAGCGCTGTCTATTGGAGGTTTGTATATTGTCATTTGTACTCATTAACACTCAGTTTCGTGATTATTACCTTAGGAAGGCAATGATAAATTTTGAAATATATGCTATCCTAACAGGAGTGCCAATGAGGCCCGAACCAAACAGCAGGAACTCTAACTTGTCTGTGTTTATAATATATATCTTTATTGAAAAGTTTGAAATTTTAAAAATTAGTGAAAAAACGGGACCTTACCTAAACAAATGATTTAACTCGAAGCTTTTTTCTTGCATTAACATGGCCCTGGTATTTGGGTCAAAGAGCAGTCATTTTGACCGAAAACAGATGTCAAAATCTAATTTTCTTAAATCAACCCGCGAAGTTCTGCTATAAAAAAAATGCAAATTTAAAATTTATAACCATACAAGCTTTCCTTCAAGTTGAAAAATTACTATCATTACTGAATAAGGAGATTTTACGAGTGTTTGTCAAATACTAATGAAATTGGAACACATGAAAGTTATTTATTTTTTTTTTAAAGTCGTGGGTTCAGGTCCCACCGAACGCAGAAATATTTTTTTTTTTCGAACGTCTAGCCACGTCATAACATCGGCTCTGGTATCACTACGCCAATAAACGTTGATTTATATTGTTGCTTGATATGAAAGTTAATTTCAATAAATTATTTCTAAATATTCATAAAAGCAGTAATTCAAACAGCGCTCTATGAAATACAACACCATACTTCAACTACGAAAATTATAGCCATGGAACTGAGGTGAACTCCAATTTACAGGCTTCAATACCCCTGCCAATATCATGACTACATAAATTTTGTTTTTGCATTTCTGATAATCAACAGCAATACAATTTGATTATATAGTTATACTTTTATATTTTAATGTTTGGTAACGGAATTTTATAAATGTATTCTGGATTCTTAAAAATAAACCAGCCTCTGATTTTCCGTCAACGAGCCGTGTACGTTCTATCAGAGGCTCCGCCATAAAATGGCGTATGTATATTATATGTCACTACGTGCCTTTCCGCTTTCTAATAAACGCGTGTGTTTTAAAATAGTCGAGTACGTTGATTATTTCCAAGCTATAATTTCAAATATGTGGGGGAGTTAAAACCGCAATCACGTTCCCCACGGAACTGTAAAAGCTTCTGCTATGGAGCCATAAAAGCCATAGCTATGGAGCCATAAAAGCCATAGCTATGGAGCCATAAAAGCCATAGCTATGGAGCCATAAAAGCCATAGCTATGGGCCGCAGAAAAGCTTAACTGGAATGTAAGCCATAGCTAATATGGAACCATGAAAAGCCATTTATAGCTATGGAACCATGAAAGCCATAGCTGTGGAACCATGAAAACCATAGCTATGGAACCAAACTATTGCTATGGAACTATAGCTAGCCTTTATGGAACCATGAAAGGCTATTGCTTTATGGAACTATGAAAGCCTATTGCTGTGGAACTATGACTATTGCTATGGAACTATAAGCTTCACGGCTGTAGACTATGAAAGCTACGGCTATGGAACTATGAAAGCTACGTATGGAACTATGAAAGCTACGGCTATGTGACTATGAAAGCTACGGCTATGTGACTATGAAAGCTACAGCTATGGGACTATGAAAGCTACAGCTATGGGACTATGAAAGCTACAGCTATGGGACTATGAAAGCTACAGCTATGGGACTATGAGAGTTACAGCTATGGGATTATGAAAGCTACAGTTATGGGACTATGAAAGCTACAGCTATAAAACTATAAAACTTATACACAACTATCAAAGCTATAGCTATGAAACTGTAAAAGCTATAGCTATGAAACTGTAAAAGCTATAGCTATGAAGCTGTAAAAGCTATAGCTATGAAGCTGTAAAAGCTATAGCTATGAAGCTGTAAAAGCTATAGCTATGAAATACAGCACTATACTTTAACTATTTATAAAGGCAGGGTTCCCGCTTTACCAGTACACATTTGGTACAGATAAACTCGTAAAGTCAGGAATACACCTGTTTGCAATGAGTCCTTTTCCCCTTAACGTATATTATGTGGTGGATGTGGCGACTAGAACACGGGTGAGCAGCATATGGCACGGATGTCATACTTTTTTTTGTGGAGGGGGGGGGTGCACGCGAAATCATTTTAAAATAGGATGGTTTTTTTTCTAATAGGTCATAAGTGTTTTATTCTCTAAATTATTACTCTGTATCTTAAAATACTAATTATTAACTTTTCTGATTAACTAGCCTATTAATTTTCATTAATAGTTAGGTAGGCAAAATCATTTTCATTCGGTAAATGGTTTGGCCTACCTGCATATTCCCGTGAGTGGTTCAGTGACTAGTTAGAGGTATATACAGGGTTTGTCCCAAAAGTTCCAGGAATGATTTTTTTTAAAATCATTTATTCAATATCAGTTTACAATCTTTTCAGAACTTTTCAAAGTATTCTCCCCCTGCTTCGATGCACCGTTGCCAACGCTTCACCCAATCATTGAAGGCGCCCTGGAAGTCGTCAACGGGAATCTCCTTCAGTGAGGTCGTCGCGGCTGCTTTTACCGCCTCCAGCGTCCCATGCCGAGTTCCTTTCAGGGTTCTTTTGATCCTTGGGAACAAAAAGAAATCCGCTGGTGCCAGATCGGGGCTGTACGGCGGCTGGGGCAGCGTTGCCACACCCATTTTGGCCAGCAACTCGGAGACAATGAGCGCGGTGTGGGTTGACGCGTTGTCATGGTGCAAGATCCAATTGTCGCGAATTTCGTTTCGGACGCGTCGAACCCTGTTGCGCAACCGTTTGAGCACTTCACAGTAAAACTCCTTGTTGACTGTTTGTCCTTGTGGCACGAATTCACTGTGAACTACACCTTTTCTGTCAAAAAACACAATGAGCATTGCCTTGATTCGCGATTTGCTCATCCTTGCTTTTTTCGGGCGAGGAGACTCCTTGGTGTGCCACTCGCTGCTCTGGCGCTTTGATTCGGGATCGTACTGAAAAATCCACGTCTCGTCCCCTGTGATCACTCTGTCCAAAAATTCTGGGTCCGTTTCGTAGCGTTCATGCAATTCCTGGCACTTCAACAAACGCTGCTCCTTCATCTCACTCGTCAGGACTTTTGGCACCATTTTCGAGCAGACTTTCCTCATTTGAAGATCCTCCGTTAAAATGCGATGAACGATTGTTTTGGGTATTCCACACTCCTCTGCAATCACCCGAACACTTAATCGTCGGTCATTGTCCAAAACTTGACGCACTTTTTGCACCGAGTCGTCCGTTTGTGATGTCGACGGGCGTCCAGAGCGGTCGTCGTCGTTGACGGACTCCCGACCTTCCCGGAACCGCTTGTGCCACATGAAAGTTTGGCTTTTTTTCATCGCCCCGTCACCGTAGGCTTTCCGAAGCATTTCGAGTGTCTCCGCCCCGTTTTTACCCAGTTTCACACAAAATTTGATTGCATAACGCTGCTCCAAAAACTGGTCCATTTTTTGATCGACGAGGGTGCAGTAGATACCTCTGCGCGGAGCGTGACCCTGCCTCAACAACTGCCCGCAGGCGACTGATACCGGTCTCGTTTCCAAGCTCAGATCCCCCACCAACTTCTCCGCCCCGTCAGCCAGCGTTGCCAACTACAAAAAATCATTCCGGGAACTTCTGGGACAAACCCTGTAGATGTCATCTTAACACTTTACCTGCCGCTTACAACTGAAACGAATGCATAGTGAAGACCGAACGATTAAAGTGCAGATTATATGGGTGCTTCACAAATAACAGCGGTACTTCGCAAAAAGGCATTTGCGCCAGTTAATAGGCTTCCGGGCAGCAAACGCTGGCAATCGACCGATTAATAGGCTACCAGTCGTTAAGCGTTAATGAAAATAGCCTATTAATAGGCTTCCGGTAGGTAAAGTGTTAAGACACATTATGATCCTTTTCACTGCAACTATGGGAAGGTTCGAGTATTACGTAAGCAATATTTTGGCCATTTCACCCCCACCTCAGTAAGCAAAATTTAACATTGGCTAACATAGGAAAATAAGACCAACGGCAACCCCTCCCCACAAGGTGCTTACGTAATACTTGAACGCTTCCTATAGATAGATTCGTTTTTCTCACGAACAATAATTGTCTCCCCCCCCCACATAGATCCGATCTTCCAAACTACCTCCTTTCTGAAGAAGGCATCAAGCATATGGAGCAGCTTGCATCTCACCAGATATGAATTTTATTATTGAATATGTTTGGGATGTACTTGAAAGACGTGTTTTGCACATCCTTAAAAGACGTGTTTTGCACATCCATAAAAGACGTGTCGGGCATCACGCACTAACTGTTCAACTTCGTTTTGCTGTCGTTGAGTGGCAGAGAATTTCTTGAACTCTCCTTCCGACTGATGACGCATTTGCTTGATTGAAATGGCCGTCTATTAAAGCTAATCATATGTATTCGTGGACTTAATGTATGAAAATTCTAATGAAACTGGTCTTTGACTTCCTATGGATGCGATATTTTGCCGAACACTGTTTGCTAATATAATCCATACGGTTGAATTATTGCATTGGTTGAATGGTATATATTTTGGTGTTGTTGCCATACAGGGATAACATAATTGCCGTTATGGTCAGCACAGTCACCGAGGCGTTTTCGTGTTTCTCTAATAAATTTGACGCTCACGTATTATTAGATCAATCTAGAGTTATTTTTGTTTCGGAGAAAGAGACGCCGTCTTTATCCTGGATTCGAACCAGGGTCCCCACGTTGAGCCCGCAGTGTCTTGACCTACTAGATGAATGAGGACAAGAACAAATGCTGTTTTCTCCGTATATTAATTTGTAAGATATTATTACCCTTTACAGGGATAACACAATTGCCAAATAATGGTCAACACACAAAGCCACTGAGGTGAGATTTTTTTGAGTTTTTCGTGTGAAGGAGTTTTCCCTGTGAAGGGTA
>QLNU02003225.1:50047380-50058907 GCA_006491805.2 Dysdera silvatica | reverse complement strand
AGAAATTCCAAAGAATCGCCAAAATGCGCCAACTGTGGAGGAAAACATGTTGCAAGTTATAGAAACTGCACGGATCGCCCCGGGGTTAGGGGTCCTCCCCCAACTTTTACGACGTCGTTAGCGCCTAGCGTAAGAAGCAGAGAAATGCAAATCGTAAACCCACCAGTTTCAGATGCAATCCATTGTAATCCCCCCCTCCAAATCCAACGCTTCTGCACTTCTTAACAAAACGGAATTCGTCCCAAAATGTAACAAGGCGGATCAACATCCTGCTAATGAAAATAATCTGTCTACAAACGAACTCTTACAATCTACCCTTATACAAATGGTTCAACAGCAAAAAACTTTGACATTGCTCGTTGAACTTATCACCCAAAGAAGTTAATTTTTCTCCATGGTCTTACTAAATAACACTATTCGTACATTTAAAGTTTTAAATTGGAATGCTAATGGCCTTAAACACCACATTAATGAGTTTCGTATGCTTCTGAAGGAAAATAATATCGATATTGCTCTGGTAACAGAAACACATTGGTCAGCCAAACATGAATTCAAAGTTGCAAATTATGAAGTCTACAGAACTGACAGAGTTCGCAGGTTAGGCGGGGGTACCTCAATATATATCAAGCGGAACATCAACCATTCGCAAATTTTAATCACTACTATTACAGGTCAACTCGAAGTAACCGCTATAAAAATGATTACAGGGAGTTCAGAAACTGTTTTTGTAGCAGCTTATAATCCATCAAATGAAGAACTTCAAGAAATGGATCTCCACTCACTCGTCCATTTAAATAACACGATAATAGTTGCCGGTGATCTTAATGCCAAAAGTACTGCATGGGGATGTCGTAAGGAGAATAGGAATGGCAGAACACTTAAAAATATTCTTGATAATTGCAACAACGTTCATATTTCAGCTCCAAATCAATATACTTATATCCCGAATTTTACAAATCATAATCCAGATATTTTAGATATTCTACTACATCAAAATATCTACAGTGATATTAAATCTGAGGTAATTACAGCGCTCTCTCCTGATCACCTTCCGGTCATATACTCATTTGACAGCATTCCAACACCATTGAACCCTTCAACAAAATATATTTGTTGGGGAAATTACACAAAGCTTGTCGACGAAAAGATCAACTGCTCCATTCCTCTGTCTTGCACTGGCGATATCGATACTGCAATAAATAATCTTAACAATGTCATTAACAACGCAACTGAAGAAAGCGCAGTCACTAAAAACGTTACAGGAGATCTCCTTGATCTTCCCCAGTGGATTAAAAAACATATTTCAAATAAAAATAAACTCAGACGACAATATCAGAAATTGTGGGATCCGGAATATAAAAATCAATGGAGGATATGTGCAAATAATACGAAAAATATCATTAGGAGATTTACGCAAAGGAGGTGGGACAAATTCATCAAAGATCTCGATCATAAAAATGGCATGGCATGGAAGTTCATAAAGACATTGAAGAAACGGGATAACAAGATTCTTAAGCTTCGGGACGATAATACAAATCATGTTATGACCGATAAAAAACAAATTACCGATATTTTAGCCAATTCTCTTGAAAATCAGCTCAAAACACCAAGCCTCATTAATTCCCCGGTCTTATATATTGTGTGCAAATCCATAGACATCTTTAAAAACACCTGTACAGAAACAAAATTTTTCTTGCCTACATCACCAACTGAAATAATGAAAATAATTAAGGAGCTACATACTAAAAAGGCATGTGGACTAGATAATATCACAAACAAACATATTAAAAATTTACCTATGAAAGCAATAGTCCTTCTTACAAATATTTTTAATGCATCAATTAGACTTGGGTATTTTCCAGAAGTGTGGAAAACTGCCAAGATCATTGCTATTCCCAAAAAAAGATAACAGGTGCCTTAATCCATCAATGTATAGACCAATTAGTCTTCTCTCATGCTTAAGCAAAATATTTGAAAAAATCATTCTGATAAGGTTGAATGACGAGGTAAACAAGAAACATTTGCTACATCCTTGCCAGTTTGGATTCAGAGAAAAACATTCTACCCAACATCAACTCTGGAAGGTAACGGAGTTTATTCTAGACGGATTTAATAGAATGGAATGTACTGCCACAATCTTTTTAGACTTGGAAAAGGCGTTCGACAAAGTTTGGATAGATGGTCTCGTATACAAGCTGCTTAGATTTAACATTTCGCATTACCTTGTGAGGGTAATTTCGTCTTATCTCAGAAATAGGGGATTTGTATATGCCAATAATGGTGAATTCAGCAACAGGAGACCCATTACTGCAGGAGTACCTCAAGGATCACTCTTAGGACCATTATTGTTCAACCTTTTCATTAGTGACTTCCCAGAAGTTAACAGAGGCATCCTTGCACTTTATGCTGACGATACGGCAATTTTATGTAAAAAGTCAAGATATCAACACCGCTGTAAATAACCTTCAAGACAACTTAACGACTATAGAAAGATGGCTTATGGCTTGGGGTCTTACCGTGAATCCAGCGAAAAGTCAATTAGTTATTTTCAGAAACGGTGGGAAAATTGGCTCTTACTCAGTCACAGTAAAAGATAAAAAAATCACTAACACAAACGCAGCAAAGTATTTGGGGATGATGCTAGACGAAAGACTTAGTTTTAAAAGGCATTTTGAAGTTACTAAAAACAAAGCTCGTGCTGCCTTCTCCACACTGTTACCAGTTTTAGGACCTAAATCCAAAATGAGCCTTCCAACAAAAATTCTGGTATATAAATCTTCAATTAGGTCAATTCTTCTTTACTGTTGTGCTGTCTTCACCTTTCTCGGTCCAGATAAAATGAGAACACTACAAATAATTCAAAATAAATGTTTACGAACAATGTGTGGAGCTCCTTGTTTCGTTTGAAACTCAAACATACACAAAGATTTAAAAGTCGAACTTCTTCACACAGCAGCACTCGACCAATGCTTCACCTTCTTTGGAGAGCTGGAGGACAATCCAATAGCATCACTCATCGAACTCTCAAGGTACTGCCTTCAATGCCTAATCTACTCCAAAAGGGACAGGCCACGTTCGGTTTTGCGTCTAAGTGGGCTCATGGAACACCTGCAGCAAGGTGAACATTGTGCTTTGCGGATTTTTAATAATTAACTCACCTCGTGCTATCGTCGCTCGTGGTGAGAGCACTTGACTGCTCCCACTTACAGATAGTGGTTTCTTATCACAGAAAACCGGACAATGAACCAACACGTTTCAACTTGTTTTTTGGACCGTTTCATTCGCGCCAGTGCTGTAGTGGCGCCTAACTTTATCATTAACTTAAAAATGAATATCAATGCGAAATGTATGGGCGCTGCCTGGGTCATTTGTACAAAAGAATTAAATTCTGTATCTGTATCAGACTAACGAGTAGTTTATAGAGATGGGAGTTATTTAAGGTAACTGTTAAAAATCACCTGTTATCGAGTGATCACTGTTCCCGGAACAGTATGCTCCTCTGGAACAGCTGTTATTTCAGTCACCGGTGACTAGGAACAGGAGTTACTTGAAGTAACGTTTAAAAATCACCGTTCTAGGAACATATTCCTCACTTTCTTCACACAGGAAACGCGTTGAGATAACGGGTTGTTACCATAACATCCGGCATAGTCAGTCAAGTTGACGTCAGGGCTCAGGCGCTGATTCCCTGTGTCACGTCTGATATTACGAGAAGTCGCATTTAGTTGCAATTTTTTAGCATAATGAATCGAAAAGCTTCCAGTTACTTGTGGTCCCTTTTTTACAATAAATGACAAGGAGGAAAAAAGTGCTGCGTGCGATTTGTGTGCACAAAAATTGAGTTACAAATCTTCCATAACGAACTTAAAAAAACATATTACAAGGAAGCATCCATAGATTTAACCACATATTCATCATCTACGTCTTCCCACTTCTATGAATGTGTGGTACTCCCATCATCAAGTTCTATCATACCTCAGAATGAGATCGACATCAACAGACCTTCTGAACAAATTTCTGCAACGGAAGTAAGTTCGAACAAGCCGAGACCGACGCAGCATTATTTGTTAATTTGTTTATTTCATTAATGGAATAGATTTTTTATCCATGTATATTAATTAGTACAAGTATTATTTTTACTTTGCTGAGCTTTACACATAAAAAATTCCGAATAAATACCTGTGTATAACTACGTCAGCTGAGAATACACATTTTGTTTATCATTATCCTGTTTAATTAGTTTCACATTGTAACCTTTCAGTATGTTTTACCAATTAATTTACAGCAGTATCAATATTTTTTGCTGTGTTGCATTACTTAGAATTTAAATAATTGCCTTTTAAACTTTCTTTAATTTTAATATCGTGTATTTTTTCAAATATCTAAAATTCAGTATTTTAAAGCCTTATTTTTTCTCATTATTTTTGTATTTCGTATGTGTGCATTTTTTTTTCAAAGGATTTATTATTCTTATGGAGTTGACGCGACGCATTGTTACGGATTGAGCGTTGAAATGTGTTATCGTTAAGTTCCTCAATTTCCATATCCTGTGAAGCAACGCTTACGTTCCAGTCACCGGTGATTGGAACCTGTTATCTGGTTGGAACAGGAGCGTTGGAACAGGTTACTCAAAAAGAACAGTTTGGTCCATCACTAGTAGTTTAGTACGCATTAGCTATTACCTGAAGCAGTGGATGATGATAGTCAGTAGGGTGCTCGACTCCCACACCTCCGACTTAATATTGTTAATCTCGAGAAACTGCCTGGATGTTAAAAGGGTTGAATTAGTATAATACAAATAATTTTAAAATGAACAAAACAGGACAAACTATTTGTTCAGAACATAACCATAGAAAAAGTTAGCAAGCAGCACCCAATCAAATCTCGCCAAGACATCGTATTTAAAACCTAAAATTCCATCAATCTGAACTGGTCGGCAGTTGTGTGAACCCTGAGAAGGGTAATAATAGCTTAGAAATACAACAAGAATAGGATTCAGAATATACCAACTTCAAAAGGCCTTAGTTGCAACCTACCCTACGCAGGGGCGGACACAAACTTCCATTTTGGGGGGTTGAGACGGTACCATTAACGGAATAACACCCTTCATTATCATGAAAGTTGGAATTTTTTACAGTGAAAAAATATATTTTTTGGGGGTCATGACCCCTGTGACCTTCCCCCCATGTCTGCCCCACATCCTACAAAAATACGTGTATCTCACGTACTTGAAGAGGCCTCTACATTTGAGGATATAACCTCAGTCCACAAAATCAATATGGACTGTGTTCGCATATAAAATAATTTATTTTCTACATGTCCACACTGAAAATACACTTTTCTTCTATAACAATAGATACTTTTGAGCGGTGACGATATATGTTATAACATACGTTTTAATTCTGTAATTTTAACTGGTCTTGAATACATAAAATTTAATACATATTGTCTGATACTTTTAAATGTTAGTAGACAGCTTATATTCTAACTTACCATTAATTTTCCGTTCTTAATATTTCTTCTTTTCCCAAATTGTGTAGACCTGCTATTGTGTAGCAGTAACGGCCACGCCTAGTATGTCATTACCCCGGGCTTACTTCTCAACGGTGTCATAAAAATGTTTTTGTTAATTAAATTGCTCTTGTCAATCGTTCTTGTTAATTCTTATTAATTTTTCTTAATTTTCTTATTCATTTTTCTTTATGGATTTTCTTAATTTTCTTATACTTATGAATAATAATTTTTAATATGATTAATATTAATTTATTTTCATTGACATGTTGTTTTGGTATAATTAATATTAATTTATCTTTATTATGATACTTAATATTTTTATTATTTATTTTTATTATGATACTTAATGTTTATTATTGATTTATTTTTATTATGATACTTAATATTTTTATTATTGATTTATTTTATTATGATGGCAATATTTTATTGATGATTTATTTATTTTTGTGCATTACTTAATATTTTATTATTGATTTATTTTTATTATGATATATTTATTATTGATTTATTTTTATTGTGATGCTTAATATTTATTATTATTATTAATAATTTTATTATATTTTGAATCTTAATTTTTTATTATGAATTTTATTTATAATCCATTAATTTTGGGAGGGTCGCGAGTCCCACGAATATTTTAAAGGGGCGTCTAAGGGACCTGGGTTTCTTTAGAGTAGGCGCCCCTGATTTTTAATCTTTATTCAAATTTCGTCTCGTATACCTATATTCCATAGCGGTCGAAACAATCAACCATGTACCTATATCCAGAAGGGAGATCTTAGGGTCCCCCCCCCGAAACTAAATATTTAATGGGACTTGGCTATGGCCTCACATGTTGATTGTATCGATACATGCTGGAAAAATTTTTGAATCCCCAAAATTAAATTCTGCCTACGGTCTTGCAACCAACCTTTTTCTTCTCGATCCTTAGGTAATCGGTATACAAAATTGTGACGTAGCAGGCTTTCCACTGGCGTACGCAGGGGATGTTGATGGGGGTTGTAACCCCCATTGCAATGAAATTTTGTATATTTAACATAGGAATATGTGAGTTGTAGCTCAGTAACCCCCTTATTGAGTCTATAGCCCCCCCCCCACTTATGAACTTTCTGCATACGCCTATGACGCTTTATACTGTACGATCACCTTTCTCAGTGGGCCTCTCTTCATGCCAACAAAACTTTTTTATATATTAGCCTTATTTAAAATACTCTTCGACCAAGCGTAACAACTTGGGCAAGGTCACAACTGCAATCAATGGCTAGATTCGCCTCCCATTATGAAAGCACGTCGCCATTGCGATGAGTCTCGTCGAATCGATCACCTGTTTTCATTTAAATTCGCGGCATTTAAGTCCTAGTGGACAAATGGTTATAGCGGCACTTGAGTCTTCGTGGGCAAATGACCATTCAAGTCAACGTTAAATCACGCGTTAAGTACACATTTCTCTTAGGACTTGAACATAGGATACCCCGTTAGCTGGAAATGACATTGACCTAGAAACGGGAGTCTCCTGATAACGATCGTAAACTCCGGAGACTTTTTGTCCTGGATGCAGGGAGTTCGGACGCTACAGGGATAAATCTATCCGAGAAAAAAAAAATGACTAATAAATAGGAAGTCGCTCTTTGAGTGCTGGTGTCAGTCTATAAATTTACTGGAGTTTTACAGCTGTTTTTAATCACCAATGCCCGTAAAAATACTTTTTTTTTGCCAGTGGTTGATCATTAAGTTTTTTGTTTATTAATATCGCTGCGTTTAAGCCGAAATTGAGGTACAGTCCAACGTCGTTAACGTGAATTATTTTTAACCTGCTAACTGGGTATGACGACATTTCTCGTCATGCCCGAAAGACTACCAAAATGCGGATGACGCCATTTCTCGTCATGCCCGGAAGACTGCCAAAATGCAAATGACGACATTTTTCGTCATGTCCGGAAGACTACGCGTATTTAACAAGTATCTCCTTAACCTGTTAACTGGGTATGACGACATTTTTCGTCATGCCCGGAAGACTACCAAAATGTCTCCCCCACAAAAAAAAAGTCCCCAGTGTGAAACGAGTTTCACAAAATTTTATTCCCCGGTTAACATGAACTGTTTACCGAATCCCCGTTAAATTTTATAGTAATACGATTCTATCCTTTTCGTATAACGTGAACTACAGTGAAAATCGTTTATAACGACGCCGGTTATAACGACCAACCGCATATAACGACGGAATTTTTACAAGAAGTTTGGTTTGCTATTCTACTCCATACTAAATATATCGGTTATAACGACATCGTATATAACGACGAAACCTGCTATAACGACGGCGATTTTGTAGTCTACGTAGATTCTAAATAATAAGGACTTCCACCCAATTTCCCGAAGCCAGCCCACCAAGGATGATCCCAACCTTGTTGATACACATGGCCAAGGGACGCTTAGACGTGAAGTACTTCTTCAAACAGTCGAGAGCCGTGGTATTAGCCAAAGCCAAACCAAGACCTAGAAACACACTGAGCAAACTCGTAACGGGACCGATTGAAGCTGCGAAGGATCCGAGGGACATGGCTAAGGCACAAAGGAAATATCCTAGAGCAACCGTAGCACGATGTCCAAAGCGTTCCAAAAACATGCTACTCAACGGTGCAAGAAGCAACGGTAAAGTAGTTGGACCAGCTTTAATCCAAGCAGAATCACCAATACCCGAAGACGAGAATTCCTTGAGCACAGCTGCAAGGAATGCTCTGGTGTAACCAGCCGACAAGAAGGAAATCACGAAGCAGGCAGCAGCAACAGCCCAACCAAAGCCACCATCGGGAGCAACAAGCACTTCCTTGGTGACAGTGGCCGGCCCCATGTCGATGGAAACCTCATCAGCATCAATCACCACACCAACCTCAAAGTCTTCAGGCAAGACTTCCAAAACAACAATCTCATCAGCATCCTCCTCCACCACCACGACAGAAACATCATCCTTCCTAGCAACGACAGCCATTAATCCCAATAACCACAAGGGTAAACTCCGGAGACAAAAGAAGAAAGAGCGTTCTGGTAATCGACAGAGCGAAAATCAGAGAGCAAGTGAAGCCTCTCGGCACAGGGTCCCCTTTTTATACCCGGAAACATGGGGAAAACCCAGCGAGAACCAATCAGATTCGACCTGAGAAATATTGAGTGCGGGATGAGTCTGACCCGACGGGACCCTCATCCCGCACTCGGTTATAAACAAAACAATAAATTATATGAGATATGTCGAAAATAGCAGTCTCAACATCAATAATCAGGACAGGAAAGAAACCCTCATTTATTTTTATATCTTCATTTTGATCGTCGTTCAACTTTCACATTTGAAAGGAAATAATCACCGTCCGCGCTGAGAAACGAACATACGACTCAAACGAAACCTCACTCGGACATTTCATTCTTCTCGCAAACATAATAGAAACTGGCCGTGGTCTCGAGTACGTACTTTTTGTACAAAATATATACAACTTTTAGGCGCAGTGTAAGAAATGCGTTATTTATTGAGTAAAGATATGTAAAGTTGTTCTCAACCAAGCGCGTGAAAAGTGAATTTATAAAAATGTGTTATTTTTTTAGGTGTTGTGTAAGAAACGCGTTGTTTACTCTGCATGGAATAATATAGTGTTGTTCTTTCATTTAATTGCGTATTGTTTGAGAGGGAGGATGAATAAATAAGATTTCTGCCGGATTTTAACGATGTCGAATCGAGTCTGGTGTTCTGCGCATCGGATAGACTTGCGCGTGAACTTGAAAAAAAAAAAAAAAAAAAAAAAAGCAGAAGAAGAAGAAGAAGAAGAAGAAGAAGAAGAAAAGGGAGGGCAACTTTTGTTTCCCGCTTGCACCCCATAGACGTCCTGTGTCAGGGCCGATTCCGGGGGTTCAATGACCTTCTCGGAAATCGTTTCTTATTTGCTAAAAAGACCCATATACCCATAGGAATGGAAAGGTGTTTCGGTATTAAGCCAGAGGCACCAACAGGAGCAACAAACAAACGAACAAACAAACACTTCCTTGTTAACAGTGGCTGGTCCAACGTCAGTGGAGACCTCCTCGACATCAATCATCACCATACTAACATGCAGGTCATGAGAACGTATATTTTATGTTGTGAGCCCGGAAACGTCTTCAGATTAACACGGCTCTTTCTGTTCGCGGTCACCTTTGACCCCTCCGTGGTTAAAAAAAGGAAAGAAAGTGTATATCGGGAATAGAACGCACGACCCGAACAAAACACGAAACTGAAGACCGCGTTCTGTGCCATCGTACGAACCAGAAACCGTGTTTCCACCGAGTTCAAAGGTACTGGTGCATTCCATGGCGATTAGTCACAGCCATTCGCATACGGGTTATTCTGTTTTTGTTTCATACTTTGCCGTGATTTCTTCGTTACCTCGTATTTTCAAACAAAGTGTTATTTCCTCGCGATAATGTGAAAGGCAAAAAGAAAAAAAGTGCCTTTTCATTTTGCCTACTCATCTTTTAAATTCCTTCTATTTGCTTTTATATCGCTCGCTTTCACAAGCGTCTTTCTTCTTTCGGTTAGAATAACCGAAAGGGAATTCCACCCCAACAATCAGACAATCCCAATCCAAAGCCCAAATCTTACTTTTTCAAGTAGAAGCAGACAGAAGAAAAGGACAATCCAAGTACTGCCGAAAATCCGACTGCACCACCGTTGAAGTAAGCGACAGTCTCGGTACTCATAAGAGAAGCCACAAACGGGTACAGGAGTTTGGTAATTCCATCAAACATCTTTAAGACGTTCAATGTTCCTACCAAGTTCCCGACCCCGTGGTTTTCAATGAGCACCAAGACAGGCACAGCCTTCAACACCCCATTGGCGACCCCACCGAGGATGGAAAAAATCACCAGCAACCAGAAAGCCCCACAAAGATGAGGTACTCCAGCACAAACTGCTGCCACAAACAGGGCAGCTGAGTACTCAGCAAAGTGGGGGAAGGGAGAACGCCGAGCCGCAAGCCCGTAAACCATTGTCCCGGCTAATTCTCCGAAGATGGCAATAATGGGTATCCAACCAGCATCCTCCGTTCCCAAGTCGATCGCATTAGCTCGTCTAGCAGCTGAGCTCGTAAAACAAGAGTTCCCGAAGCCCAAGGCGATGCAAATAGCAACAACCAAAACGAACCGAACATTGACAAGGAAACCGAAACCCATCTTCCCCATCAACAACCTCCAAAAACGGACAAAGGTGTTGGCCGATTCCACAACTTCATCGTCTTCGACTTGGGGAGTGTCTTCAATAGGCACTTCCTTCGTCTCAGAAATAAAGTGATCCTCGGGATTTCCAAACACCCTAAGCCCCAGAAACAAGATAGCCACAAACATGCCAGACCAAACGAGCCATGTGCCGCTGAAACCAACAGCCCCAATAAGGACTTGAACCCAATTTCCCGAAGCCAGCCCACCAAGGATGATTCCAACCTTGTTGATACACATAGCCAAGGGACGCTTAGACGTGAAGTACTTCTTCAAACAGTCGAGAGCCGTAGTATTAGCCAAAGCCAAACCAAGACCTAGAAACACACTGAGCAAACTCGTAACGGGACCGATTGAAGCTGCGAAGGATCCGAGGGACATGGCTAAGGCACAAAGGAAATATCCTAGAGCAACCGTAGCACGATGTCCAAAGCGTTCCAAAAACATGCTACTCAACGGTGCAAGAAGCAACGGTAAAGTAGTTGGACCAGCTTTAATCCAAGCAGAATCACCAATACCCGAAGACGAGAATTCCTTGAGCACAGCTGCAAGGAATGCTCTGGTGTAACCAGCCGACAAGAAGGAAATCACGAAGCAGGCAGCAGCAACAGCCCAACCAAAGCCACCATCGGGAGCAACAAGCACTTCCTTGGTGACAGTGGCCGGCCCCATGTCGATGGAAACCTCATCAACATCAATCACCACACCAACCTCAAAGTCTTCAGGCAAGACTTCCAAAACAACAATCTCATCAGCATCCTCCTCCATCACGACAGAAACA
>QLNU02003225.1:50028706-50047280 GCA_006491805.2 Dysdera silvatica | reverse complement strand
CTAGACGTATTTAGGAGCTAAATATCAAGCCATAATCTTCAAAAGTATCAGCTAATTTAGTACTGTCTAACCTCGTCAGTGTGTACACATAAAACATAAATTTCTCTTAACACGAACTATTTCCTGAATCCTCGTCAAATTTAAACAACTTAATAACACCATCGAATCCTTTGCGGATAATACGAATTTTTTTGAATACGAACATTTCTTTTTTATCTCTGTGTTTAGATTAATAAGGTCCAACTCTCTGAACGGTGCTTTCTTGGGGAGAGAATGTCCCTAAGTTTACCATACTGTTAAATCACGTTTTCTTCCAAATTGGTGTATTTTCTGATCGACTAAATTCAGTTATGGTTTTTTTTCCATATGCTGTGAATCACGCATACGTCCATCTACCGCATACGTCCATCACGTATACGTCCTCACGCATACGTCCATCTTTATACCTCATTTGGTTCAGCAGATTTTTGTTGTCCTTGCGCTATTAAGATTCAACTTTTTTTTTTAAATTGTGACTACGTTTGTGTTTGGGAATGGTGGGCTGCCCAAGGCGGCTTTATTTTCCCAGAGAGGCTGTAACTAGATGTTCTTGCGCCCCACAGCCACGGGCATATTTTCCCTGCGAATTATTTCAGCCGATTTTACGCTTTCCTCGCCAGCACACCCTGACGTGGGCCTTCTACGCCACCCACTAGCTACGGCACTGGTTTCAGGTCTCCTGGAACACCAAGTCCTTAATGTTAGAGAATAGTCCTTAATGTTAGAGAATAGTCCTTAATGTTAGAGAATAGTCCTTAAGCGAAGCCCCAAACTCAAGGTGGATAAAGATTCAACTGAATAATGAAGAACCATGTATGACCTTATGGATCATTGGACCATTGAATAATAGTCTAAACAGAGATCCCATTTACTGTTAATGACCCTTGCTCCACTTACACTATAAAAATACAACCAATCATTTACTGTTATCATTGAACACGGTTGCTGTAATAGTTTTTTTCTCATAGAAAAGTGTTTTCGTAACAAATTAAACGGAAAGATGTGTTTTAAAGGATTGTTTGTATCGCCATGTTTATACACCGATGATACGTTGGATAATAAAAATGGTTCTTTTTCTCCTTTTCTATTTTTCGATAACTTCCGACATCTTTAAACTCGGCTCGTAAATAACCGTAACTGCTTTTTGAGAGAACCGAACAACTGCTCTCACCGAAGTCGTTTATATCTCAGCGGATAGAAACATGAAGTATTAATAAAACTCTTGCCCAAAATGGCCGGAGAAATGAAGTGGAAACACGTTTCATAAAAATGTAGGAAAATGAAAACATTGGATGTAATGTCAAAATGTACCAATTAGAACCAAATTTAGTGGTTTTTTAGTCTTAGGACAGCTGTTTTAGAAATCCCAACTTTTTTTCTTGCAACGTCACGGCCACTGTCATAGTTTGTGAAGAGAAAATTTCTCTTTGCACTTTTCCCCTTATTTGATCTCTGATTTTCATGATAAGGTTGTCCAGCCTTTATTCGATTATTCGGGAACGACCCGTGAATATTATTCACCGAAGCAGGGAAAGTTAACGTTGGAAATAACACCCATGGAAATAATTTTGGTTCTAATAATTTTATTCTTATGTATTAGTAGGGCATTCGATTATCCTTAATCTAATAAAGTAGGCCGACTGTATGCGCAGATTATTTACCTTGACCACGTACAAATTAACTGTTATTCGAATTCATTTAACGAACTCCTATTAAATTATTGTAAATTTAAATACCCATTTTAAACTTCAGTAAATAAAATGGGACAAAACCAGTTAAAATTACGTGTATATGTAACACCACGCCAATTTTCTCGTCAACGTCAACCTGGCTCTCGCCATCTTGGAGTTTGGCTTTAGGCAGGTGGATAAAGTTGGATGCGAAGCAGACAGGTCGTGACGTCATTTTGACGTCACAAGTGTTTCCATTTCAGTGCTGCGATTGCTTAGGGAATTTTTTGCAAGCGTCTACATTGTGCGCATGCGCCTGGACCTTTCCACCATTCAGATATAACTCGAAGACGATCCAAATGTGTGTGGGATGTCCCCAATAACCTTTCACTGATTCAGGTATATACTGATTTTTGTTATAATACTAAATACTCCGAGTGTGCCATTTCTTTTCGCAATTATCATTATAACAAAAATCAATATATACCTGAATCAGTGAAAGGTTAGTGTGGGACCCCCCCCAGCTGTTTGGGCTGTCTTCGAGTTCATAGTTGAACGATGGAAGGGTTAAATCAATGAGTTTTGGCATCAAAAAATTCACTAAATTTAGTACTTCCTAACTCAGTATTTGCAGTACATGTGACATCAAATTGACGTCACAACCCGTCTCTGATTCGCATCAAACTTTATCCACCCTTCAGGCAGAATAACGAAACAGTATTGAAATCGGGTAATTTTTTTTAGTATAGGAAGGAAAAGCACGTTTTCAGTCGTGCAGACTATCAATTCTGAAGTGTTTCCACAGCAGGTCACGTGAAATCATTCCAGTAACGTGATTGATTAACAATTAAAAATAATGTGAATTAGGGGATAATATAGTAAACCAAATTACACAAGTGGGTGAGTGAGTGTGTTGTATATGGATATATATACATATATAATTTAAGCGAAATGAATTTTTTTTTTTACAGTTATTAAATATTCAATATTATACAGGGTGATCCAGATCAAACAGGTGTTCATACCTCTCTGTTGGGAAAACTACTTGGCCAATTTCACCCAAATTTCGTACACATGCTCTCCTGGGTATGCGGTTTTGATTTCTGAAAGAAAACATTGAGTTCATATTTCGGTTGCTAGGGAAGGAAATGGTGCTGCGGAGCAGGCAATTTATTAATATTAACAACGAAAAAGTGTTTTAACATGCAATAACCTTTATTGCAATCACATGAAATTAACTACAAATTACAGTATACCGTAGGACAGTAGGTATGACTAAAAAAAGATTTGTCAATAACTTTATTGCTATCACATGTGGAACCACACTATCATCACAGATACGGCTCGGTATGTCCGCCGTCTCTTTGCTCTAGAAATTGCATTCGATGCACAACACATTCCACGGCAGAACGTAACTCATTCGCTTGGAGGTGGGATACATGTTGCGAAATTCTGTCTTTTAAGACTGCTAAGTTCGGAACATTGCCTTTATAAACGCAGCTCTTTAAATATCCCCACAGCCAAAAGTCACAAGGGTTAAGATCGGGTGACCGAGGCGGCCAAGATGTTGAAAATGACCTGCTAATCACTCTGTCATCCGAAAAGTTTTGCCGTAATAATGTTTGAACAGGCAACGCGATGTGCGGGGGTGCACCATCTTGCATGAAAATTGTAGTGTCAAGACAATTTCTCTGTTGAAGCGAAGGAATGACAAAGTTCCGGAGCATAAATGCATACCTAGAGACAGTAACAGAACATGTCATTGGCCCCGAGGCCGTATTTTCTTCAAAGAAGTAAGGACCAATGACGAAAGATGAGGTGAAGCCACACCACACTGTCACTTTTGGAGCATGCAACGGAATTTGTTGATGAACGTGGGGATTTGTGTCAGACCAAATACGGCAGTTATGTGTGTTTACAGCGCCATTCAAGTGGAAATGGGCCTCATCACTCCACAGTATCTGCCAAGGCCATTCATCATCCACTGTCATCCGAGCAATGAACATCAAAGCAAATGTTTTCCGCACGTCATTATCACCAGAAAGCAATTGCTGAGTGTGGGCTATCTTATATGGATAAAACTTCAGGACATTTCTCATAACTCTCCACACTGTCGTATATGGCATGTCCAATTCCCGTGATATCGCACGTGCACTACTGCTACCATGTGCACTTGCTGCTTCCTGCTCAACTACTGCAGTTGCAACTTCTTCAAATGCTGCATTTGTGGTGGTTTGCGGCCTCGTCCTGATTTAATGGCGAATGTTCCGCTCTTTTCGGAATGCAAGATTATTTTTCGAAGATTTGTAATTGTGAGAGTGCCTCTGCGTAAACCTTTTACCTGCCGAAATGCTTTAAGTGCCGCAGAAGCATTGTTATTTCGTTGATAAAAGAGCTTAACAAGTAACGCGCGATCTGGTAAAGTAAGTTTCATGACGGAGTCCTCGTATGGTGGAAAAATGCTTCACGACTCCTTATATAGGCAGAGGATGTTGCGCATGTTAAGTAATATGTAAATTGCCTGCTCTGCAGCGCCATTTCCTCCCCTAGCGGCCGAAATATGAACTAAATTGTTTCTTTTAGAAATCGAAACCGCATACTCAGGAGAGCATGTGTGCGAAATTTGGGTGAAATTGGCCGAGTAGTTTTCTCTGGGGAGAGATCTAAACACCTCCTGTTTAATTTGGATCACCCGGTATATAAAATATATATCATTAAATATTTTTAATTTTTATTTCAAATATTATATATTTTGTAGATTTTTTAATAACAATAACAAATAGAATAGGTGCAAAGCATCACTATAAGAAGTTATAAAATAATTTAATTAAAAGGAAATTTTAAAAATTTTATTAAATATTTATCACTAATATTAGATTTGGTAGATTTTAATAACAATATTATCTTATATTATGGAGGGGGACCTCTTCAGGGGTGTCCCCTCGCCCTCCACGATGTATTTCTGTTAGTACTCAAGTATGAACCAAATAGGTACCAGTCTCCCAACACACAGGGAGCAAATTTTTAAAAACAAAATTAATCCAATTTAACGAAAAGAGTTAAAAATGCGAAAAATACGAAGCAAATTAAGCAAATTTAAATGAATTAAGCAATTTTAAACAAATCTGGTTGAAAATAATTACAAGCTAGAATAAAATAAAACAAATACCTTGCATTTTTATCTTGATTATTAACATGTAGAATTTTTTTACCATGTGAAACAACGCAAAATGATAATTTAAAATCAAATGTTGCCATTTCAAATAAAAAGGAATTTTTTTTAAACTTTTATTAAATTTTATTAAATATATACTACTATCATTAAATTTTGTAGTTTTTTTTTTAAAACACAATAACAAGTAGAATAGGCGCAAAGCCTCACTATAATAATGTTACAAAATAATTTAAATGAAATGAAATTCTTAAAAATTTATTAAATATTCAATAATATGTATGGCCTGCAAAAGGGTTGCTGGTATCTAACTGGAAGGAGACCCACACGCTGAACGTATGTGACGATGTGTGGAACCGGCCAGGCCAGTAACCTAGTGTCCTACCCCGCCTTCAAGTGGTGCAGGCTGAGCTTTCTATTTATGTGGCAAATTAATATTTGCTGCACGGATAGAAAGGCGGAAGGGGAGGGCTAATTCACCAACCCGTCTAGCCAGCGTGGTGAAATTATGGCTAATTCCTCCATTATGTTGACACACCAGAAACCATGGCCCCTAGTCTCCAGGTGCTGGAGTGCTCCTGATCAAGGCAGCGGTCAGTGTGGCATGAAAGCAGGGGGTGCTAAGAATCACTGGAATGGCCAAGAGTTGGTGGAACTTAAAAGTGGACATTTGTTTTATTATAGAGGAACGGAAACTGGAAGAACAAGTGGTGTTGGCTTCTTAATCAACAAAAGAATTAAAGACTGTCTTCTGGAAGTTGAAAGTACATCAGATCGAGCAGCGAGGCTCGTTGTTCAACTAACCCAGCGATACCAACTTCAAATAGTACAGGTATATGCACCAACATCAAGCCATACCGACGAAGAGGTTGAAGAATTTTATGAAGAAATCAAACAGTTACACACCAAAGGGAAACAACATATCAAGCTCATCATGGGAGATTTTAATGCAAGAATTGGACAACAGGAACAAGGAGAGACATCGGTTGGTAAATACGGATATGGGGAAAGGAATGAACGTGGCGATCAACTCATCGAATTTGCAGAAGCTGAAAACCTTAGCATCATGAATTCATTTTTTAAGAAGAAACCGCAAAGAAAATGGACATGGAAACACCCAAATGGGGGAACTAGTGAAATTGACTATATCCTGGCAAACAAGAAATCAATTATTGAAGATTGCAGTGTACTGAACAGATTTAATACTGGAAGTGATCATCGAATGGTGAGATGTAAAGTGCACTTAAATACTAAACTAGAAAGGCAGAAGCTCATTAGGAAACAAGTAAGTAAGAGGGTGGATTTAAAGAAATTAAAAGAAAATACCGAGGCATTCAAGTTGGAATTAAAAAATCGCTTTTCTGCACTGGAAGGACTTATTGATGAAAGTGATATCTCAGAAGCAAATGAAAACATTGTTAAGACAATAGTTGAAACTGCTGGGGAAATTGGTGGTGTAACCTGTAAAAAGCACAATAGCAAATTATCTGAGAAGACGAAACAGCTCATGAAAAGGCGAAGAGATATGAAGGTGGACAATCGAAATACCAGTTCCAGGATTGAGTACATAGAACTTTGTAAAACTCTGCGCAAAAGCATGAAAGAAGACATAAGAAAATTCAATTGTGAGTTAGTAAGGAAGGCCATTGAAAATAACAAGAGCCTTAGGGTTGTTAAAGGAAGTTTATCTGTTGGGAAGAAACACATCATTGCATTAAAAGGAGAGGATGGCACCGTAACAAGAAATAGGGAAGAAATACTTAGAAGAGTTGAAGAATTCTACAAAAAACTATATGAAAGTAACAGTGGATTAAACGAAGACACTGAAATAGTCGAAGGAACAGCTCCTAAAATCTTAAAAGAAGAAGTTTCATTTGCAATAAAAAGTATGAAGAAAGGAAGAGCCCCTGGCGATGATGGTATTACATTAGATATCCTAAAAGAAGCTGGAGAATATGTAGAAGACATACTTGCAAAATTCTTTACCAAATGTCTTAACAGCGGTAACATACCAAACCAATGGGATTCTGCAACAGTAATTCTTTTGCATAAAAAAGGTGATAAAGAGGATTTGAAAAATTACCGACCAATTAGCTTGTTACCTGCTATTTATAAAATCTTCACAAAAGTGCTAACACATCGCCTGCAGAAAAAATTAGATGCAGCTCAACCAAGAGAACAAGCTGGATTTCGAAGTGGATTCAGTACAGTGGACCATATTCAAGTATTAAGAGAATTAATTGAAAGAACACATGAATATGAACTTCCATTGTGTGTTGCATTTATTGACTATGAGAAGGCCTTTGACTCTATTAAAACATCAGCAGTCATCAACTCTTTAAGATCAACAGACATTGAGGATGTGTACATTGACATGGTGAAACGTGTGTATAAAAATGCAAGTGCAAAATTTCGGTTACATAAAGATACCAAAACTATCAAACTTGGCAAAGGTGTGAGGCAGGGAGATACCATTTCTCCAAAACTTTTTACTTCAGCTTTACAGATGATTTTTCAGCTGATAAATTGGAATAACAAGGGAATAAAAATAAATGGTGAATATTTAAATCATTTGCGGTTTGCTGATGACATTGTTATTTTTTCAACGAACCCATTAGAACTCCAAGACATGGTACAGGAGCTCTCAACTAGAAGTAAAGAAGTTGGACTCAAGATGAACCTACAAAAAACTAAGATCATGTTCAATAATTTTGTAGAGGAAACAAAAATACAAGTTGACAACATTGAGCTAGAAATTGCTGATTCATATATTTACCTTGGCCAGCTGATTTCAATGGATGGCAACATTATGAAAGAACTCAACAGACGTATTAAACTTGGCTGGAGTGCATTTGGAAGAAACAGTTTTATCCTGAGGATCAGAGATCCTGGATCAGAGACATGGAGTCTAACAGTTGGAGCAATACGAAAGTTACAGACAACGCAAAGGAGCATGGAGAGGTGCATGCTTGGAATAACTAGGAGAGATCGAAAAAGAAACACTTGGGTGAGAGAGCAAACTAGAGTAGAGGACATCATTGTTAAAGTAAAAGGGCTGAAATGGCGATGGGCTGGGCATATTGCAAGAAGAACTGATCAACGATGGACAACAGAAATTCTGAACTGGATTCCAAGAGACCACCGAAGACCTAGAAAACGTCCTCAAACTAGATGGGTGGATGAAATAAGAAAACAGGTTGGGGTGACGTGGAAACGAATGGCCCAGGATAGACTTGTGTGGAAAGCATTTGGAGAGACCTTCATCCAGCAGTGGATAGATAATGGTTGAATATGATGATATATATACAGTAAAATGCCTTCATCTCCAAGCAATGGTTTTAAATATGGCCAATAGTAATAAGGTGCTTTAACGTTAGCAAATATTTGGAAAGTTTTATTAACAACATCGGTCAAACATGGTTAAACAAATTGATGATACACACATACATAAATTGGTTAAAACACACAATTGAAAATTATACGGCGCAGAATGACCATTGTTGTCCTTGCATCATAAAAATACAATTAACCAACCAAATTATAAAAAATCGTTAACAGTTGTTTCAAGGAATATATCCCTCATCTTAAGAACGATCACGTGGTAACAGCTAAAGCTCCAGCTGCTACCACGTAATCATTCTGAAGATGCGAGACATATTCTTTGAAACAATTGTTTCGTCAATGGTTTTTTATAATTTTCGACTGTGATTGATTGTTGTAGTGCCTATTTATATAGACAGTGTTTTTCGTCAATCTTACACTTTATATATATATACAGGATGTTCCTTCCAAAAACATTGACAACAGCTCTAATTTCTTAAATATTGATCCTAGACATATGTGTTAAATTGCAAAGTGGCATAAGAAAAGGGGCAGAATTTTATGAAATTGATTAAAATTGCAGAGAATTATTTTTTGAAAAAATACAAAATTTAAATTTTTATACAGTCCCTGTACACAAAAATGTACAATAAGTCAAATGTGCCACATACGCCAATAGGTCAACATACAAAAATTCAGCATTTTAGTAGAAAAGAAACCAGACATACGAAAACCCACAATAACTGACTTGCACCACTTTTTTGAAGGGAGAAATAGGTACATGCCATGAAGAGGAACATTCATGGTGTTAAGTCACGTTATTTTGGGTCTTGATATCTCTGGTTCTTTTATCCACTAGAATGCTGAAATTTTGTATATTGACCTATTGGATTATGGGGCACATTTCACTTATTGGAAATTTTTGTGTACGGGGACTGTATAAAAATTTAAATTTCGTATTTCTTCAAAAAATAATCCTCTGCAACTTTAATAAATTTCATAAAATTCTGCACCTTTTTTTTACGCCACTTTCCAATTTAATACATATGTCTAGAATCAATATTTAAGGAATTAGAGGGGCGGTCAATGTTTTTGGGACACCCTGTATATCACAGAAGGAAACTCTTGCTCAATTGAATTCAATGATGCTAACGATGGAACCCAAAACAATTCCATGCATTTAATTAGAAGCCAGCTTTTCCGTATTAATCAACGAGACAAAAAGAAGCATAGTTTCTACCAAATTCAATTAACCCTTCTATTGTTTTCACAACAAGAATATTTACATGACTTCATATGATAATTTGATCGATAGTCCCTGGACGATTGCCACGCCCCTCCTACTGTGACCATCGATATACTGTCGGCAATAAAAAGGTCTTGAAGTTTGTTTACAGACATTTAAGCAATTGACTTGACCGTCCATTTAACTGTAGTTCAAAGCTTTCGCAGGCAATTAACGGCGTTTGAAAACCACCCGAGCGCAAAAAGGTAGATGGAAAATATTTTGTGACAACTTCTGTCAGTTTAGGATCATTTATTGTACCTTTGTGAGCTTCAAAATTTCTTCATGTTTCTAAAATTTTCCTTCGAATTTCTAAAGTTAATTTAATTTTCCTTTCAGGAAAATTGGTGGCCCACCAAAAGGAACCAATTTCTTCTTTGAAAAGAAAAAAAAAATACTCAGTAGTTATTGGTGTTACAAATACGACTTGCAGAAACGCAAAAATAATGAACAGTTAAATAAACAGTTATATACAGATTTGTCTGGAACGGCACCTGTTTCTTAGCATAGTCCCAAAGAATCACTTGTAAACTGTTATTTTTTATCAACACTTCGGTGTCGATATTGCCAAACTTCCATAAAGATTGCTAAACATTTCGTCAATATGCAAAGTCTTTTAATAATGATATTCTAAGGGCTATGTAAAGATGTTTATAAGCAGTTCATTGCTACAGGTAAGGTGAAGCCTGATACATTGTGTCGCGGCCACGGAATGTAACGTTATATCGTTAGAGGCAATATCATGATAAATATAGCTTTCATGGTATCGTGTGTTTTAAAATTATCTTATTTCTTTTTTGCCCATACTATTTTCATGAGCCTAATGAGTAGTAAGATGATTCATTGTATAGGTTGTTTTCTATCTTTTTCATATACGTTGCTTTATGTTGCACCGTATATAGGCTGTTCTTTGACCCAAATAAGCCGCTTTATATCACGCTATATACTGTAATTTACCGGATAGTAGTTTTGTGACTCGTATCCACCATATATTGATTTACCGGCCACTAGTTTTTGACTCGTATCCGCTATATATTGTGATTTACCGGATAGTAGTTTGACTCGTATCCGCTATATATTGTGATTTACCGGAAAGTTTTGTGACTCGTATCCTCTATATATTGACTCACTGGGTAGTAATTTGTGACTCGTAGCCGCTATATATTGTGATTTACCGGAGAGTTTTGTGACTCGTATCCGCTATATATATTGTGATTTACCGGAAAGTTTTGTGACTCGTATCCGCTATATATTGTGATTTACCGGATAGTGGTTTTGTGACTCGTATTGATTTCCTGACGAAATATCATTTGTTATGGATTATTACAATTCGTCCTGAATTATTACATTAAATTCAGCAATCAATGCTAGTAACTTTAGAAATGTTAATAATTTTATTCAATCGATATACGATAACGATGTTTGAGAATAACGTTTCGATTAGACGTTAACTTTCCTCAGAATACGTAGCACCGATAAGACGAAATATGAATTCTTTGTAGTAGCTTACATTTTTAAATTTAGCTACGTTGTGGATGGCTTTACTTTTTAAATCCACTTATGCAAGACGAGATAGAGAGCTTAACGTGAAAGCCAAACCATGTTGAAACTATATTAACCTCTGGTGACCTAACACGATGCGTTAATGCGCGGTATCACAAACGTAACCGAAAAAACGCCGGTCCGTTTTCTCTGAAGCTAAACCGTATTCTTCGGTTTAACAACGAGAGTTTGCTTATAAGCGTTCGTTATTAAGCCCAAAAGAGTCTGTTCTTTGTCTTTGAAGTAAGTTCACACGAAACAAAAATAGGCGAATTCGTCAAATCATGTTTATGGAAATACTGTTGTAAGCAGTGGCGTAGTCGAGGCCTAGCGGCGCTAAGGAAAATTTTAGGAAATCATACATTTTAAAAACAAAATTCTGTTCAAGTTGTAAATAAAAAATATGTGGATTCTACAATTTTATTAAGAAAAAAAATTTTTTAGAGCAATAAACCTAAAATTTTGAATAAATCAACTAAGAATCAAGGGAGTTTAAACAAAACTATAGCTTGAAACACGTATCACAAACTGTGTTCTGAAAATAGAAAAGCCACAATGCGTGGTGTGATACAACGAAGGCGACAAGGGCGAAAAGGCGGACTTTTGGCTATCTTTTTCAATTGTTTTCTTTATTTTATTAGCTCACTTCAGAGGTCATTCCAGGTTTAGTTCGGCTTGGACACGCACATCATCTTGGACATCACATTATTATTTTAACCCTTTGCACTCCACTGGCTCCGCTGGAGCGACATTCAGTATATGGCTTTGAATTCCTTTGGCTAAATAGCCTGGAGTGCAAAGGGTTAAGCTCAAATTAGCTTAAAACAGAGCTTAGGCTTCTTCTACTTAGGCTTGGGCACATGCGTTTGTATCATATTATTACTACTTCACGTCTGCACGTCCCGAAGCTATATGCTGTAGGCAGTGTCGGATCCAGAGGGGCATTTGGGGGGGTCTTGCAATGCCGGCTCAACAACCCATGCATAATATTTTCTGCCAGATTAATGGGCTATTGACTGGCTCCCTGATTCCCCCTTCGTGGATCCACCCCTGATTTACAAGAGCGCTAGACTACTTTTTTTAAGGACTACACCACTGATTGTAAAGTCCTCTTGACCAGACGACATCAAACTTACCTGGAAGTTTTGCAATATGGAAAGACTTACTGCAGCAATAACAATACAGCAATTGCTAAGAACAAGAAGATGCCCAAAGTTTGCTGCGATCGCTAGACCTCTGCAAATGCTGATCCCAAAACTGTGGAATTTCAACCACGCGAATAATGCGTAGACCTTGGAATATCTATCTGTTGCCTCTGCGTCCTGAAAGCTTGCATATTTTTACAGCACGAAGTTATTTTGACACTTAACTTCTGTTAGCTAGCGGTCGTTTGCACCGTTGCCAACATTTTCCAAATTTATCCCTGAACACGTGGTTCAGTTTCCTCTCTTTTATTTCGTGCGAACTTCCTCTGCTGTTTATTAAAAGTTTCATATTTTGGGAATATTAGGCGCGGTTAAAATACGAGATGCGCTTTAACCGTGCTTGGGTGTTTTGGAAATGCTATTACGTTTACTTTAATGGTGTACTTTTGCATTAAACGGAAAGTAAGTTTTAGAGTGTCTCGTTCCGTGGTTTTAATCCATGATAGGAAGAAGGTTCTGTAGTTCATATATTGGTGGCTATTTTTGGTGGTTTTATGCAGGATTGGTGGCTTTTTGATAGTTTAAAATCTGTTGATAGGTATATTGATTATATGTATAGCTGGTGACTATTTGGTGGTTCAATACAAACTGGCAGCCACTTCACTTAATATTATTAGCATCTGGCTGGTAGTTATTCGGCGGTTTGATATAAAACAGATAGCTGTTTGATAGTTCAAGGTATATATGGCTGTTGTTGGATGGTTCAGCACCTAGATGGTGACTATTTGATGGTTTAATGCAAGTCTGGTAATTATTTGATGGTTTAATGCATATGTATAATAGCTAGCTACTCAGTAATTGAATATGCGACTCTGTTAACTACCTAGTGGTTATATGCATGCCAGTTGGTTATTTAAAGACTAGATTCACATGACTGTTACTTCCTCAATACTTAAATACATGTTAAAGGGAAAATTTTCCCATAGCCGATGATGTGGTAATATTTGATCAGTGTTTCTCAAAGTGTGGTCCGTGCCGGCTTACCAATTTGTCCACAAGATTATCACCAAATTTCAGGAAAAAAAAAATTGAACTAGAAATTGCAGGCGTCGCTAGAATTTATGTTCTAGTGAGATTAAAAAAACTTCTCATAAATATTACTTATAAATCTTACCTAACGGCGTTTCGTGAAAGATTTGAATCCTCTGAATACACCCGTGCTGTCTACATTGCTTATTATTATTTAATTAAATTAATGATGTCATTTTCATTGCAAATTTGACAAAATAAGATCGTAACTGTCTGTCTTTATCAAATAGTTACTCTAATTGTTACTCTCTCTAATAGTTACTCTAAAAATTGTTTCAGATTGGTTTGGCAACAAATCAATATTTTAAAAACATGATTGGAGATTTTTGAAATTTTCTGCCAAAAGCTAGTGTTTTTTTAAAGTAAAAAAAACTGAAAAAGCTTAAAGTCTACCATAAAAGAAGTTAAAATTAACTACAAATTATATTTCAAGGGATGAATAAATCTTTTGCGCCGAAACTCTTATATACGGATATGTAAGCTTGTCAATAAATCACCTAAATCGAGGGTTACTTTTAACATGTCTTTCCTTGGGAGAGGTGGGAGAGTAGTATGACGGTGACTAAGTAGGGCTTAATATTATTAGCCATAGTTATCAACTTTAACTTCAGACAATATATATTTTTAATGGCGGGCACTCCCTCCCGGTAATTCGCGATAAATAAACGCTTAAAATGGTCCGTGCGCGACCGAAGTTTGAAAAACACTTAGATGATGAATTGCTCGCAAAGAAAAGTCACGATTCGCAAAGATTTCACGATGCCTGGTGGCGAATGAGCCCACAATCTTTTGGTATCCGGCCCGAGTGCTTTTCCAACTGAGCTACAGACGACCAATCGTCCTCTCCTCTACGAGCGCATATAAAGCTTCATTATCGATGAGTTTTGGAGATGGAGCAGTGCTTGCACTGCTTTTAAATCAAATCGACGTCAAAGAAATGAACGTCCGAAACGCGAGACAAACATGATATTAAAGTCGGGTTAATATCACGCTAGTCTCGCTATTCAGATGTTCGCTTTTTTGCCGTCAATTTGGTTTAAAAAGCAATCTAAGCACTGCCCCATTTCAAAACCCGTGTATAGGTGAAGCTTTATATAAGCTCGCAGGAGGGGAGGGGGTGATCGGTCGCCTGTAGCTCAGTTGGAAGAGCACTTGTCCGGATATCAGGTGGTCGTGGGTTCTGTTACCACGAGGCATCGTAAAATCATTGTTCTCTTCGCGAGCAATTTATCACCCAATATTTAGATACATGGTTGGTGTGGCTATTTCTGGTGGTTTCATATATAGATGGTAGTTATTTATGGTTCAGTATGGGGCTGATGACTGCTAAGTAATTAAACATGTGACCACTCGGTGGTTAAATACATAACTGGTTATTTGGAGATTAAATATAAGGCTGATGCCTATTCAGTGGCTAAGTGCATCGTTGGTAGATACGGAGATTTAATACCTAGATGCCGTCGGTTTTTTAATACAATATACTGCTAATAGTTACTTAGTTAATTGCGTAGTTGCTGGCTCTTTGGTGATTTAATACAGGGCTGGCAACTATCAGTCATGCCCGTAGCTATGGGGGGGGACCCTAGGGATCGGTCCCCCTCGAAACTAAATTTTAATGGGACTTGGCTACGGCCTTGCATGCTATGATTGTATCGATATATAGGCTGTACAAATTTGTGAACCCCCCGAAATTCAATCCTGGTTACAGTCTTACTATTAATGGCTAAATAATTGACATTCAATGCATTGTATTTAAGTCACTGCAAGTTCAACTGTTTGTGAAAATCGTATGCCTCAAAAGGTCATGTTAAATCTTTCAGGTCATGTTAAATCGGCCCTTGCTGTCCATGCGTCATAAAAATACAACCAACTAACCTGAATCTGTGATCCCATGCCAGGTGACTGACCGAACAGTCTTGTGACGGATAAAAATTGGATGGAACTTTAAATCATTTTACAGGTCAAGCAACCTTAATCCGAAATACTGAGCTCCGCAATGGTATTATGTTCGACTTGCGCGCAGCTATCTTGGGTCTGACTCCCAACCGTGCACCCCACTCTCCCCAAAAAAACTTACCAACTGCAGTTCGGAGTTTGATTCCCTAGTCCACAAGAGGTTCGGATTCCTCGGAAAACTGTAGGCCCCGGCGCAGTGCGACTCCTACTGTCTTTGCTTTATAAAACTCCTATGAAACAATCCATCTGGATTACTTCTCTTAATCTTAACCATTCCAGGTTCCTCAGAGATCTCATAAAGATCGTACTGCTCGCTGTAGTCCAGGGTTTGGTTCCATTTGCATTAAGAGGTTCAGATTCCTCGGAAAACTGTAGGTCCAAGAGGTTCGGATTCCTCGGAAAACAGTAGGTCCCGACGCAGCATGACCACTGTAGTCCTTGAGCCGTAAAACCACAAACATATTCCAGCTTCGTCTATTCTTCCTACATGTCCAAACTACTTCTAAGTTGTTGTTTTTCTTCCTTTAATTCTAACATAAGTTTAGATCTTCAGACTTTTAACTTACATATTGATATACAATGAGTGGCCAAAAAATTAGGAACTCGAACTTCGACTTGTCTATGCAGCATGTGCGCTGACGTAATAAACTGAATTCGCTGATAAAAAGCTTTTCCCTTGTCAGGAGCACCAATAAAAGTTGAAATTCACCTGTGAATGGAAAAAAGAAGAGATATGAATGAGTTTGAACGCGGCATGATCTTGGACGACAGAAGGGCCGGTTCCAATATCTCCAAAAAATGCCAATCTTCTAGGCTTTCCTCGTATAACAGTATCTCAAGTCTTCAACGAATTGTAGCTAAGCCAAAAAAATTGAGCGAAAAGCAAAATAGTGGGCATAAATCGCTTGTGAACGGAAGAGCTGCCAAGCGACTAACACGCATTATGTGCAGCAACAGAAGATCTATAACGCAACAAATTGCAGCGTAATGCAAATCAGGATCAACGCAAAGCATATCCGTATGCTCTACAAGACTGATCTTAAAACGAATTAGTTTTAAGATCCGTAGCGACCAACGAAAGTCCTTTTGATTTCGCTGCAAAACCGAAAAAAGCGGCTTTTGTGGGGTAAAGAATTCCATTGGACACTTGACTAGTGGAAGAAGGTTGCGTGGTCTGATGAGTCTAGATTTTTTCCCCCATGACGTTGATGGCAGAGTCCGTGTGTGGCGCAAGTAGCACCAAGGCATGAATCCGGCATGTCACATGACAAATGTTCAATCGGCTGGCGGCGGAATCACGGTCTGGGAAGCATTTTCTTGGTCCTTTAGTTTCATTGTAAACATCCGTCGACAGATTCGCCTACCACGACATCATTGCTTACCAGGTGTACCTGTTTATGGCCATAATGTTTCCTGATGATGATGGCTATTTCCAGCAGGTAGGTCAATGCACCCAGCCACCGGGCTAGAATCATCTCAGATTGGTTTGTGGAACATGATTCCGAGTTCCATTTGCTTATATGCCCCCACCCCAATCGCCAGATCTAAACTCAATTGGGCATTTGTCGGACGAAGCAGAAAATCTATTCATAACTCCAGAACACCATCATCCAATCTGAGAGAATTAAGAGCTTTCATTTTGTTAGTATGGACTATTATTCTTCCTCAATGCTTTCAGCAACTTGTAGAGTCCACGCCTAGAAGAATAATTTCTGTCACTAAAGCCAGAAGAGGTTAAATACGATATTAGTACTGCGTAGCAGGGTGTTCCTAATTTTTTAGCCACTCAGTGGTTACACTCAGTATTACTTACTACTACTTTGTACTACTATTAGTACTTAGTACTATTACTTAGTACTACTTATTACTACTCAGTATAGCCACACTCAGTATTATTTCATTATTTTTCTCAGTACGTATTTTTGTTCTTTTCTCACTTCTGTCTCTGCACCTTTTTTATTTATTTGAGCACTGATTTTCGTGTTAATGTTGTCGCCTTTACCTGATTATCTGAGGAGAGCCTGCAAATATTATTCGTTAAGGCGGGAACTTTTGTATTTTTATATTCTTATAAGCGGGGTATTTTATTATCCGTGACTTGATTAAGAGGGGCCAATTGTATTAACATTGGCGGTTGATTATTGGTTTACTTAAAAATACTATTAACGTTCAAAAAGTGTAAAGGTGGGGAGGGGGTAAAAATTGAATCAACTTGAATCACGTGGTTTGTTTCGCCCCAAACAACGAGTTCTAAATGTCTATGTGAGTAAATTTGCGGATTTTGAATTATTTAGGAATTCAAAACATCTCGGGAATTCAAATTGGAAACAAGCTGTAATTACTTTGCGCTGCGATAGATAGAAAATACATTAACAAACTATTCACGTTCTACAAGGTCGATTTGAATAGCTTCAACACACCTAATTAGAAAGAATTTTTAAAGCAGAAGTATTAAATTTAAAACAAACGTTTAATTATGAGAAAAGGAAGGTGGCAATTGCCGAAAAGTGGCTAGGTTCCATGAAAAGTAGCTAGATTCTATGAAAAGTGGCTAAATTCTACGAAAACAGGACGTGGACGAAACCGTAACACATTCTGCAATACATCAGTGAACTATCGGCGTAGCTAGCTTCAAAGCTTATTGGGAGGGGGGTACAGTCTCCAACCCAGTATTCTGAACATAGCATTTATTTGTAATTTTCGTTTTCTTAGGGTAGGCTACGCCATACCTAGCCTCCCCCCACGTTGCCTTAATGGAGAGGTTCAAAAGCGGTACAAAAAGAGAATCCACCACTATGAAATATATACCTAAAGGTAGCTAGTTCACTAGTAACCAGTGGCGCAGAAAAGGGGGTGGGGCTTTGGGAGGATCAAGCCCCTCCCCGTTGGGGAGAAGTTAAAGAGAACAATAACAAAGTTTATTCTTCTCTTTATATCTCTTTTTTGAATCATTTAACCCTTTTTAAAGCTTCCTAAAGCCGCCCATAATTTTTGAGTTGCTGCATCCTTTGAAATAACACGCAGAGAATAATTTAGTTTTTTCTTATTCTTCAGTTAATTGTTTCCTGTTTTAGAAAGATTAAAGCAAAGTACAATTATGCCAATCAAACGTCATATGAATGTAAGAAGGGTATCAATCTTTCCGCAAACGGGGCATTTCTTAATTGAAATGCGATTTTTTTTTTTAAACGTAAGTTGTTTCGTTAAAAGTGTTTTTTCAAAACTTCTATGGAACATTAGAACTAATGACGTAGTAATGAATTATTTCAAACATGATAACAAATGTGTTAAAAATCGTTTATTTATCTCGAGAAAACAGCAGCTGGTGCGTAATAGAAAAGTGAACAGGTTTTTT
>QLNU02003225.1:50009737-50020947 GCA_006491805.2 Dysdera silvatica | reverse complement strand
TCTATTAGCTCACACTCTCCCTATATATATTATATCTTGTTCAAATTTTCAATCGTTAATAAAATACTTTCTATCCATCCAATCAAGTTCAAATAAATTTTTTTAAACTTGTAGTGGATGACACTTGATGTTAATACAGTTTTTTCAAATATTAATTCATTAATTAAATTTAAATGATTTTTTTTTTGCTTTCCTTTGGTGTATTTGGCGATTAATGCTTGCCGCCAATTACAGCCAAATGTCGCCAAAATTGCTTTTCGCAATTTTTCCCTTTCTTCCCTTTTATTTGAGCAGCGCATTGAAGGAATTGACTTTAAAAAAAAATTTTTTTATTATACTTGTTTTAACAAGATTTGAAGGATACAAGTATTCAAATTTAAGTAGAGTGCTTTTCATACTAGTGAACCGGTTATAGATTTGAGAGACAATAATATCTACGTTTGTGTAAAGTACGTTAATTTTAAAAGATTGCTCCGGATCATTAAGACGCGAGTCTTTACTTAATTCGCCAAAACATCTTTTAGTACGAATTTGTCTTTTAGTCGAAAACTGACATTCGACGCCCCAACAAGAAGCTATGGTTTTGGCGTTTTCTTTTGCTTTACAGAAGCGATTCCAATAATTTTTGAAATTTTTTTGCAGATTCACCTACCATTTCGGCTGCTTTAATTAGGTTTTCGCCTGGTAATTGAAGAACCTTAGATACTAAATTTGTTGTTTCTAATATTTTTGCTTAAATTATTGTGGTAATTTGGTGTATAAGAGAAATTCATGTGTTTCCATATATTTCCTCATGACAATAGCTTCGTGTGTGTGTTTTACGTTTATGGGGTAAATTAAAGCTTTCGTAATATTCGCGTATCTAAAGCGAATAGCAGAAATAGCATCATGCCTTGATGACCATCGAGTTGGGCATAGTCTCTTCAAAGTTGGAATTTGTTGCTTAATATTTTACATGTTTTCCGAAAGTTTCTATCTTTTAATGCTCTGGCTAAAGAAAATATATAATCTCTGAACATAATCATTAAATAAATTCATTTGAGGTATGTTAATAGCATCGTTCAAAACTAACAAGGAAACCAATCCATGTGTTCCCATGGATTTTAATGAAATTTGGTGGATTTGTATAAAGGGGCGAAACATTAGATACGTATTTTTTATCAGCTAAAAAATATTTTTAGGGGGTGGACCCGCCCCTCGAAAATCGGCCATATTTTTGTTTTTCGGCTATAACTTCTGAACAAATCATGATAGCGTAATTTCGTAAATGTACAAAATTTTGCAGCCTATCCACCTGTGTAAAAAAAATCGTTTAAGAAATGTGATGACTTATAGAATTCAATTTTCGTATTTTTACGCAAAGGAAGTAAGCCGTAGGGAGCGACTTTTTTCTTGTGTGCACAGCTACTACACAGGGAAGTAACACGTAATGGGCGACACTTCTCTTGCATGCATGGCTGTACGCAGGGGAAATAGCGTGTAGGGACGACTTGAGGTATATTTCAGGAGAAAGTGGGGAACCGCTTTCACAGACGAAAAACAAATGATATGATTATATATACAAAAAAATCCCTTCAGTGACTCTAGTTAACACCTAAATATGAGATTATTAAGTCAACTGCTTCTGGAGATATAAATATTTACTTTCAGGGAGATTTTACACGGGATTTACAGGGAGATTTACAGGGAGATTTGGGTCACGCTATATCATGCAATATAGTTCACCGTGTATATGAGCTATGTTGTCTCTAATTACGAAATTGTAAAATACTCACAAATAGGAAGACAAAGGAAATTGAAACAGATGCAGGGTAATTAAAAGTTAATACGCAATAACATATTAGAGAAACACATTTACCAGATCTACAGGTTTTTTAAGTTTTACGGATCAAAGGACAGACGTATAATATATGCCATAAATTTCATAATTAGAGACAACACAGCTCATATACACGGCGAATTATAGTACATGATATAGGGTGACCACGAAAATCTCTCTGAAAGTAAATATATCCCTCCAGAAGCAATTGACTTAATAAGCTCGTATTTAGGGGATAACTAGAGTCACTGACGAGATTTTTTGTACATATAATCACATTAATCACATTTTTCGTTTGTGAAAGGAGGTTTCCCCACTTTCTCCTGAAAATATACCTGAAGTCGCCTATATAGACCTGCGTACAGCTATGCATGCAGGGCAAGTGTAGCCCCTTACGTGCTACTTCCCCGACATAGCTGCTATGCACACAAGAAAAGCGTCGCCCCTACGCGCTACTTCCCCTGTGGAAAAATATGAAAATTGAATTTTATAATTCATCATATTTCTTAAACGATTTTTTTTACACCAGTGGATAGGCTGTGAAATTTTGTACATTTACGAAATTATGCTATCATGATTTATTCAGAAGTTATAATCTAAAAACAAAATTATGGTCGATTTTCGAGTGTCCTCTAAAAGCTACGTCTGATGAAGCTAAAGTAAAGGTCACTTCAATAATCCTCTTTAAAATCTTTCCAAAAATTAATCTTTCCTTAAATCCACGTCTAAAATTATATAGACAGTTAAAGGGAGCGTACGTAACACATACTTGCAAATGACGATATGAAAGTTCGTGCTGTTTAGCCTTTTTTCGGTAATTCTTGCCAATCGTTTATGCCTTTAGTCAAAGCTGGATTATAATAAATGGATTCTCTATCGGCAAAAAGCCAACAAGGCTTATAATAAGCACTATTCAGTTTCGGAGAATAGCATAACGAAAAACGATAAATGGGTTGTTGATCAGTTGTTTTCTTATAATAGTATATATCCGAGAAGCACCTGTTTTTTCGTCGTATGGAAAAGGACCTTTTGGTTTACAAGGTCCAAAATTAATTTTTTTTTTCAAAATATTGTCATTTATATCAAGGGGATAATGTCAACGGCAGTGGCATAACGGAAAATCTTGGGGGGGACCCTCCCCTCCGGCAATGGTTTTTGGGGTACCCCCCTTTACGAAAATTAATTTGCATATGCATATATGAAAAAAATATATAGATATAATATATATAATAGTAATAGCTCAGATGGTAGAGCCTCCGCCCGGCAAGTGGAAGGTCGTGGGTTCAGGTCCCACCGAAGGCAGAAATATTTATTTTCTTTCGAACGTTTCACCATCTAATCACGCCATACCATCGGCGTTGGTATCACTACGCCAATAAACGTTGATTGATATTGTTGTTTGATTTAATCTGCGTAGTATTCGATTTATTTAAATAAATTTAATATAAAATAGTGTTGTGTCTTCTATAAGAAATTAACCAGCGACGCATTCCAATATTTTAAACAGAACACATGTCTATTAGTCACCGTTTCATGACGTAGGGTTCTGACGCAAAGCGTATACTATAATAGCTTTATTAATTTAATATTTAATTATTATTAATATTAATTATTAATAATATTAATTATTATTATTAATTTAATTTTATTATTTTCGGATGTTCAGTTTTAATGGCAATGAAAACAGCTAAAGTAAATACATGTAATGAGTTTACTACAGCTGGAATTTCCGTGGGAAATTCTGCTCAATTTGTTTTATTTTTTACCTAAAGATTAAAAAAAATCCTTATTAACTAAAAATTATATTTTTTTAGTTACAAATTTTATGGAAGATAAAAGGGGGCCCTCTTCTCCTTGGCCCCCCACCCCGGCTTTGCGGGGTTATCAGTGCGCCACTGGTCAACGGTTAGAAGGATAGCTCATATTTAAGAGAAACATACTTTCTTTTTCAACTGATACTTTTGAAATATTTGTTTCAGTTGCAAGGTTTTATCCACAGTTGTAGAACACCCTTGAATTGTTTTCTACTCTATGCACGTTGATGTCGTAGCAACTTGGTTTTCTGGAGTTTCGGTTGAAAAATTAGAAAATGCTTTTAGCAATTTTTGGGCCGTGTCTTTTCTCTTTCCTTTTTTTCGGCCCCACTGATGTACGATTTTTTTCCTTGAGGACGACATATTTATAACGATTGCACAGTGGATTTTCAGTCTATGAAAATAACTTGAATCTGCAGAATAAAAATGTTTGTCTCTTCTCAATCCATATAATAATAAATTGATATTGCTTACACAAAGGTACACACAAAACTTTTTTACACTTTTATAAAAATTAGCGGCAGCACGAATAATATTTCAAGACTATTCGGTATCCACCAGCTTCTAACTCGATATGTGATCTGAAGAGATTTTCTCATGTCCTCAAAGGAATGTGAAGGTTTTCATGTGATCTATGAAAAGTTTATTTTTCTGTTGAGAAGAACTTTTCAGAGTGCAGTTTGTAAAAGAACACATAGCTTTTTCACGTGCATTCAACAAAATGAAAAAGCGGTAATTGATTGATTGTTTGGCTTTTTTATGGCGCAAGAGCATCTGGGCTATACTGCGCCAAGGAAAAGTGGTAATGGGTTATGTAAAGGGATTTACAAAAACATTTACAAAATCAATTCTCGAACGCTAAATATCAGCAAAGGATATAGAAAGGAAGGCGATAGGGCGACGTCTGGCATGAATCAAAGGAAGTTTATACGCAACACATTATACCGAAACGCTTGTTGCTACATTTCAAAACCTTTTATCGTTTCTTGTGTGGTGCATAGGCGTAGCCAGGGGCGTGTTTTGGGGGGTTGTAATGTAACCCCGTTGCAATGAAATTTTGTATATTTAACATAGGAATATATGAGTTGTAGCTCTGTAACCCCTCCCATTAAGCCTAGCCCCCCCCTTGTAAACTTTCTTGAGCCTTGAGTCACTTTGCCCCCCCATATGAGCGCCCATGTATGGAGCCCTCCTTTGGTGGATGTACATTACGAGAAATCAGCAGGAGCAAACTGTGTCCCCACGAAAGGCGCCTGTCTTGGATTTTCGCAGGGTGCGAGCCCTTACCCATTCGGAGGCGCGTGTCCTATTACCCATAAAGGCGCCCCGGTCCAGTCCGCCCCTGGAAATGAGCCATATACTATTTCCAGGGCCGGATTATTGCATAGACAAGGCAAATGTCTAGGTTCCTGTTGTTTCGAAGGGTCCGGTGAGATGAATGCTCAACGCTACTTCAAAATCTTTGCCAATCAAATCTCATCACTAGAGCGGTAATTTCATTGTGGCGCGAATTTGCCCTAATTTTTTGCACCGACTTTATTTTCAAAGTTCAAAATTGAAGTTCCAGAATGGATTTAACGAGCGATCGGATACAGCGAGGATTTTCATTGCGCCCCACCAAGGTCCTCACTATATACGGCTCCTAATGTAATTACACAGGCTTAATTTACGCTACAAGGGGGGCTGGAAAAAAAATGTCTGAGGCTCCACGAAACCTTAAACTGATCCTGCTACTCGCAGTAGCCCATCGACCAAGAAAATGGGACGGCAATTCAGAGATCGCTGGTTCGTATCCAGCCTAAATGCGTGACACACTTTTCTCTACTTAAAACACAGGTTTAAGCACGAACCCTACAAATAAGTACAAACTTCAAATAAGTGAGGCGTCAAAGCTTCATAGCAAACAGTTATTTATTTCGACAAGGCATTCTGCCTTCAATTGACAAAGGGAGCAGTTGGCTCCCGAAACGTCGTGTTTTTAAACCTTACGCCAGTGTCGAAATAACTGTTTGTTATGGAATCTCCTGGTGAAACTCTGTATTGCTCATAGTTTTCAGCAATCCCTTTTTTAATATTTTTAAGGACTTTCTCCAATTTTTGGACCTTATTTACGACCTTACCGTCCTTGGTGCAGAACGGTCGTCGCTTGGACGTGACTAGGAGGGCTACCTCCGTAGCTCTCTCCTTGAAAACGAGAGTTACAGTTGAATTCTCTGTACGGGACACCAGGATAGGACTACAGCTCCCCCTAGACCTGAAAGATAACTGTTATAATGATTAGATGGTAATTTTCTACAAAGGCGTAGCCAGGGGGTATTGATGGGGGGGGAGTTATACTCACCCATCGCAATGAAATTTTGTATATTTAACATAGGAATATGTGAGTTGTAGCTCTGTAACCCCTCCCATTAAGCCTATAACCCCCTTATGAACTTTCTGCCTACGCCACTGGTTTGCTATGAATCTGAAAACAAAACCTTGGTTGAACTGAAGATTATTTTTCCCAGCTTTAAGTACGAAGAGTAGGTTTTATCCCCATATTTTAGAAATACAAACTTGGGATAAGATAGAGCGCCGAAAATGATTTATTGGAACTCGGGAAGCGGAACATACATCAAAGGCTTTTAGACTCTTCCTGTTCGCTCTCAAGCACCCTTGTAACTCAATGCGGATAGATGGCCTCTGTGAGCATAAGCATAAAATATTGACTGTGACTATATTTTCTCTGGGGCTTAGCAGTTGCTAAGCTGAAATTCAACAGTGTTTTCATGCTTATAGTGCGTGCTCCAATTTGCATAAAAAGAAAAAACATACAAAATTTAAAAAAAAAAAAAATGGCCTTATGAACTCTGTATGAGGCAACTATTGAAAAGAATCAGAAATGTAATTGAAAGTTACTTAAACCTCTAACCTGCAAAAAAACAATTATTTATACACAAGGACGTAGCCAGGATTTAATTTCAAGGGGGGGTTCAAAAATTTTTACAGCATGTATCGATACAATTACAGCATGCAAGTCCGTAGCCAAGTCCCATTAAAAATTTAGTTTCGGGGGGAACCGGTCCCTAAGATCCCCCATCCCACTCTCTGGATACGGGCACGTTTCTGCACCTCTTCTATTTCAAACGTATATAATAAAATCAAACTTTTTTTTTTATTAATTAATATAATGTATACAATTCCTTATACACACAAAACTATTTAGAGCGGTGGTTCCTAACTGGTGGTCCGTGGACCGCTAATGGTCCGCGAAGGAATCCCAAGTGGTCGGTGAGACGCGTCATTATTTGAAAAAAAATTGAGAAACAAATACTTGCAAAAATTATTATTAAATATTAAAATTAAATATAAAAATGAAATTGATTGCATATTTGTAGTATTTTACAATCTGACGGAACTTCAGAAAACGGTTCGTATTAAAAGTAATTCGTCTTAAGCGTGTTCATCTTAACGAGGTTTGACTGTATTATCATTAAATTTTGTTTTCGGTGGTTTTTTTTTTCATTTTTCATTTATTATTCCTTTTTTTTACCAAAGAACAATTTTACAAACACATTTTCCCTTAAACAGACCCGTATCCCTTTTTTATTAGGATCTTGGAATCCATTTGTGAGAATTTTTCAAAGTGGTCCGCGGGTACAATTGAAGTGGAAAAATGGTCCGCGGATGCAAGTGAAGTGGAAAAGTGGCCTGAGGCTTAAATTGAGTTGGGAACCACTGATTTAGAATATATAATAACCACATTATCGTAATATATATTGCTAGCATTCCACCATTGAAAATATGAAACATAATTGCAAAAAAAGAATTGTTTTTTTTTCCATAAATAAAACGCGCAGAAAAAATACAGGCGCTAGTATAGATGACGGCAATATTTGGCGACTTTTTTCAAAACTTGCCATCGCTGACACATATAGTTAACGCGATTACGCAATTTTGGAAAAAAGAATTGTAAACAGAAGAATATTTTGAAACTTTGTTGTTGCCCATGTTTTTACTGTTGAAAACTTTAAAAATTCAGAAGATTGCAGTGCCATGATTTACTGATTATTAGTAAGCGGGTAGTATGGGGTGCTCCCCCCCACTAGACATGCAATGAGTCAAAGTACTGGGTCAAAAAAGTCTGGAAAACATTTCATCATGGCGGACATTTTATTACAGAAGCTAGTTACGGCCGTTGGCGACTTGGCGGAATGTACATAATCTGTACTAGCACCAAAATAAGCGCATTCAGCGAGACAAACCATGTAACTGAAAATTAAATTTGAATGTGAATAAATCGATTTTCAATTACGTTGGTTGTGCCTTATTTTTCTGTGTATTTTCATATATATAGTGGGGGGGGGGACATCGTTTTTTTTCTGAATTACGTAGTTTCACTGTTTCAACGGTGATATGCTACAGGTTAAATAAACAAATTATTATTTATTTTATTTGTAGAAACAGATCTCATGCAAGGAAACTTTTTAAAAGCACTTTTTTCCAAATTAATAGGTGTGCTGAACTATAATAACTAAACATTCACGAAGGCTTTCACGGCGTCTATTAATATACATTATAGAGCTTTTTGTGATGTTCCGCCGCGTCTGTTTATATAGTAAATTATAATATATTTATATATATTTTAATAAACAGACGCTGCGGAATATCCGGCAAAGCTCTATAATGTATATAATAACTATAGATACATTGGCAAAAATCGGGGACTTAGCCCCTCTAGAAAAAATTATCCCTTTACAAAAAAGAAAGGAGCACATGTGCGGACATTTGAGTAGGGCTGTATGGACTTCGAAGCTTATATAATTAACTATGTAATTAACTATATAAAATAAATTAACTATGCATTAAGTTTCTAAAAAATGTAACTTAACATTTCGCTAACAAAATTATATGAATAAATGCCCTACAAATTTGTCCTACATGCCCTTGACGGCAAGATCGCATTAGCAAGGGCACGGATTTGTTTCCATCTTCTCTATAATCACGTTTAAAGGCCACCCAAACTACTGATGCCAAACTAAAACCTATAAACTTCGCAATAACTTAAAGACAACGGTAGCGCGGCCAACATACTTCGTCGTTTATTTAGCTTCCTAACGGCATAATGAACCTCCAGTTTTATTTTTGCTCCTTAAGGATATCCTAGAGGGAAGAAGAGAATGCCAAGAAGAAGGGAACTTCCCCCACTTAATGCTCGTTGGTCATTATTAGCAAAGGAAAAATAAAGGCTCCTATGTATTTGTTTTAGATAATGGTATAAAATACAAAGAGAAGAAATAAAATAAAGAAATAATGGGACTTTTTTTTTAGTTTGAAACTGATTCTTTCACGGTCGCTCTCAAATCAGCGTGTTGAATATTTGTTACATAAATATCGGATATGAGAAATAATTACTTTTTTTTTCACTTCAATATATTTTTTAGAGGGTAGGGCATGGGATATGTAAGTTAAATTTAAATGTACAAAGGTTAAGATGAGAAAACCTTCGTTTTTCTCTCGTGTGTACTATGTTGAATTAGCTTCCGTTCACGTGCATGAGTAAAAATGCTGAAAAATCTATTAATTCATTCATTTTCCATGTCTGCATCAAGCTTTACCTTGCTGAAAATTTCCCGACATTAGAATTTCAGCATTTCTCTGAAGTAGGACTTCTACCAGTGGCATATGAAAGTGGGGGGGCTCAAGGATCTTAAGCCCCATTGAATATCAAAACCCATTTTCTCTAACATCACATGATATTCTTTAAAAATACTTAATCCCCTTCTAATAATTTGTGAATTGTTAAGTCAATGTTATCTGCGAAACAAGATTCGTGTGGTGAACAGACCAGCAAGTATATGCTGGGTTTTAAAGCTATCCACGGGGTGTGTAACCAGTGGCGGTTTTAGAATTTGAGAGGCCCCAGACTCAATCTAACTTGAGGCCCCCTCTCCTAAATACCTGTTGCGGCCTTTCCTGTCCCTACCTACCTTACAATCATTGGCGTAAATAGGGAAGGATAGGAAACGCATTCCCGCACTAGAAAAATATTACCCTCCCAGAAAATTTCTGACTCATTGAAATATCTAATGTAGTGAAACCCTCCATTAGCGGTCATTCGCCGGACAGAAGAATTTGATCCTAAAAGAGAGGGTCAATCTGAAATAGCTAAACCATTACATTTCAATGATTTAAATACTTCGTTTCAAAACTTATACCTTTTAAAGCACATAAGATAAATTTAAGATAACGAACATAAGCATTTGTTGAATATAACAAGTAAATTTACAACAAAACGTTAAATATTAAAATTTATTTGCTTTGGAAAAAAATGATCAGTAACCGTTCGTTGGGCTTTACTCATCAGTCCTCCTCCTTCGAAATGTATTTTTAATTGTTAGATTAAATTCACCGTTTTTCCATTATGTTTAGAGGACCTGTATTCTAGTCGAGTAAACAATAATAATAAATTTGAACTGCGATAATTTTGTGTTGATAATTGTTTATTAGTTTCGTGCACTGCACCACTATGTAATTTATTGCTAAGCATTAGTCATTTTCAATCGGGCAAGTCAATTGCCATGCCACTCTTTGTTAATTGGAGAGCAAAATCCTACTTAGCTCTTATCCTGTTTATCCTTAGTTTTCTGTTGTAAAAAGTGCTGTGAGGTTGAAATTCAATTTTGTCCATACAGGAGTTCTGTTCTAATGAAATGAATCGGGAAGACAGTAGCCGCTTCAGTGTTTGAGAGTGACCGCTAAGCAGAGATTTACAATACATTATAGTAAATCAATTTCTGCCGGGGAATTTATATCTGACCGTAAAAGCGGGGTGGCCGTATCTGAGGAATATCCGTTAAAAGAGGTTCTACTCAACTACGTGCTGACCATTGAGGTAGAATCTATAGCGCCCCCCCACAAAAAAAATATATATTAGCCCTGCATTTAGAAGTTCTTTTAAATCATTGGTTCTCAAACTTATTACCCTGTGACCAACGTTTACATGCGGTTGCTCCACCTCCCCTGGGTTAACACGAATTGAAATTATTATTGGTAAAATTATTCTACTTTCGAAATTTTAAATAAAATAAATCTCTGAAATTCTTTTGTTTGGTTGAAAGATTAAAGTTGAAAAAAAAATTATTCACCTACTTATCTGCCAAATTATGCACTTTTTCAAAAAGAGGAAAAAATATTTGCCATTATTTACTGGATTTTCTATTTTTTAATTAAAAAAAAAAAATTGGAGTTTCTTTAACCAAATTAAAGCAAAATTATAGCGTTATTTTCTAAATAACATATATGGCAAATTGGAACATTGAATGATAAAATGCACAAATATTCACATTCAGAAAACAAAAAATGTCTAGTTTTTACACGTTTAATTTAAATGATAATTTGCAAAAAGAATACGCATTGCAAAATTTGCTCTTTTAGACGAGTGCTGTTCTTCTGTTTCGATTTCGTCTATCCATTTAAGCGGTAGCTGGACTTGGATTGGCTTGTACGGATAGAACAGGGGAAACACATACGCTTTGCATGGAAATTGGCGGGATGAAAATTTTGTTTTTTTGGCTTGTCGATAGGAGAAATTGTGA
>QLNU02003225.1:49986489-50002916 GCA_006491805.2 Dysdera silvatica | reverse complement strand
AGCTTCGGATTCCTCGGAAAACTGTAGGTCCAAGATGTTCGGACTCCTCGGAAAACTGTAGGTCCAAGAGGTTCGGATTCCTCGGAAAACTGTAGGTCCAAGAGGTTCAGATTCCTCGAGAAACTGTAGGTCCAAGAGGTTCGGATTCCTCGGGAAAATGTAGGTCCACAAGGTTCGGATTCCTCTGAAAACTGCAGGTCCGAGAGGTTCGGATTCCTCGGAAAATTGTAGGTCCAGAGGTTTGGATTCCTCGGAAAACAGTAGGTCGCTGCACAGCATGACCACTGTAGACCTTGAGCCGTAAAACCACATACAAACAAACACTATATTCAATAGGTTAGTTGCTGCGAAATGGGTTAATTGACGTAGCCTATTATATAACACATTTACGAGCACCACTGGATCTAAATTTGTGGCCCGCTAAAAAAAATTAATTTCATTTTATTTTTACGACCGAACCAAGACCTTCTGCATCCTATTGTTATGCAAATTTTCAAGGAACTCGATTACATGCGACGTTTCTAATCACTTAACCTAAAAGATTCCACACAATTAAAGAAGTAGCGCAATTAGCATGCTAATTAGCTTGATTAGCATTTTCGGAGAACTTTACTGAAAAAAAAAATTGTCCGAAACCTCTTGCTTTATCTCATGATTAACAGCATTAGCAATGATAATTATGCGTCATTCTCCTTTTTTTTATGCATGCAATGCTTAAATAAGATTATTATCAGTAAAACCACCTTAAGGCGACCACTGTCGGTTCCGTGAAAAAGTGGTCGCTAAGAGACGCTCTGAATGAAGGTAAAGGTAGCATTGGGTCCATGGGGTAGGAGGAAATCCGTTTCCAGAAAAAATGGTCGGTGAATAGAGGTGGTCGTTAAGAAAGGTTTTACTGTACATTAAAATTGTGTCTTGCTTTGACCCTGACTGTGGTAACGAAATTACATAGCATACTGTTAATATGTGTTTGAACCCAAAGGGTGAAAAAAAGAAACATTAATTGCACACCGTAATTCGGGGGTTGGTTTTCTAGTTATAAAGAAGTTAGTATTCCTATGGAAAATATAGACCCGGTGGTGGTATTTAATGGGCCTATATTTTTCATAGGAATCAACCTCAGCTGTTTTGATCATTGTAATATATTTAATAAGTACATGAAGGCAGTTCAAATTTAATTCCATTAATCAATTCCATTTAATTTCATTCATTAAAGGACAGAAAACTGTGTAATGCACATTTAATATTTGACTACTTTTTAATTTAAAGGTTTGTTTCCCTTTATTTTAGGGGTGGCGTAATGCGGTAGCGTGTTCGCCTAGTGCGCCGTTAACTCGGGTTCGACTCTCAACAATGCAAAGAACGGTTACTCATAGCTCTCATAAAAATCGCACTGCCCATTGTAGTCCAGGGGTTTGATTCCCTATGCCTTAAGGAGTTCGAATTCCTCGGAAAATTTTAGGTCCAGAGTTCGGATTGCACGGAAAATTGTAGGTCCAAAGGTTCAGATTGCACGGAAAACAGTAGGTCCCGGAGTAGTATGACCACTATAGTCCTTGAGCTGTAAAACCACAAACAATTTTAATCTTATGATTTTAAAATTTATTTTTGAAAATCCTGAATTTTAGAGAATAATTTATCTAAAATTTAGTATTCTTTCCACCGAAAAAGAGGTCAAATGAACGACAGGGGGTACGTAAAGATTTTAAAATCTTTTGAGTTTTTCGATGGGTAAAAGGATTCGTGAAACTTTTGGAAAATATTTTGTTACGAAACTGTCAAGAATCCAAAAGCGGTGTCTTTTTCCATTGTCTTTTTCCATTGTCACTTTATGCAAAACATACACGAAAAAGGAAAATCGTTTTGTAAAACAAAAAAAAGATTTTGACCCGAAAACGGTTCCGCGAGGATGAAATTTATGTCAAGATCGTTTTTCGTTGCCCTGGTTTCTTCTCCAGTTTCGCAAATTTTTTTTTTTTTCTTGATGCAATTTAGGGCGAAGGTTCCCACACGATTTGCCACGGTCTTAAAACGGGGTTTTACTGTTTTATAACATTCCTTGTTGCAGCCAAGCGACGATAATGAAGGTTAATGTACAGGGTGCATAGGCGTAACTAGGTGGGGACCGGGGGGGGCCGTCACCCCCCAGAAGTCCGACTGGCTCCCCAGAAAATTTTCTGCGGTTATATATTTTTTATTATTGTGGATAAATGTAAGGTGCGTTAATGATAAAGCTTTAGCTGTCCTGCCAAAATGTTCTAAAAATACAAATGTCGGTTTTGTATGATTTAAGGATAGTTGTCCTTCTGTTTAAAATTCGAGTTAAATATTCACAAGGTTTGAAGAAAAAATGCTTTATTTTTTAACCTTGGCAGATAAGAATGTGCCTTTTTCTCTAAATTATTAGGGGAGAATAAAGACCTAAGTAGGTAATTTCTTCCACTTTTAAAAATGGATTTAAAAATGAAATATTCTTTTTATAAAATGTGAAAACATGTTCATCGTTTTCAGAAAAATAAGATCTACTTAATGTAATTTAAGGTTTGGAAAGCTGGTAAAGTTAAAAAAAAAAAGTAGCTTGTGCGCACAAGGGGATTCGAACACGGGACTTGTTGGTCTAAACGAGGTTAAAGTCGTCCAGTGCTATAGATTTCTTAAAAAGGTGAATGAAAAATGAACTATTGGTTTAAGGGAGATAAACCTTTCTTCTTGATTCTAGAATAGTTGCCCCCCATGTATAAAAATAAAGTTAAACATTTATAAGATGTATAAAATATTGCTTTATTTTTTGACCCTGAGAAATGAGAAATTTTCCTTAAGTACTTAGTATCCCTTTCCCTAAGTACTTAAGTCGTAAATTTCGAGTAATCTTCAAAATGGATTTAAACATGAAACATTCTTTTTAAAAATGTGAAAAAATATGAATTGCGTTCAGGACAATACGGTCCACTTAATACAATTTATGGCTTGGAAAACCGATGAAATTTGAAGAAAAAAAACCAGTGTCTAACTGGGGAATAGAATCCGGGACCCGGTGGTCCGGATGTGGTTAAAGATCGCTGTAAGGTTAAAGATATTTTAAAAAGATTATTGAGAAATAAACTCTGGGCTTAAGGGCGATTGTTCTGAGTGCATAAACTGTAGAAGCTTTAATTTATGAATCTAACATAAAATACCGAGCTTTGACGTCGAATTTCTTAAGACGGGAAAATAGATTTCAAATGTTATGAAGAAAGGCCCTTTTTCAAGATTTAAGGATAGTTGACAGGGACACGAACCCGGGACCTGGTTGTGCAAATTAGGATAAAGCTTGCTGCGATGCTAGATATATCTTAAAAAGATGAATGCGTAGTGAACTATTGATTTAAGGGAGATCATTTATGATGCGTAGGCTGTATAAAATTATGCTTTAATTTATGCAAATGACATAAAAGGCAGAGGTTTGAAGTGAACTTCCTTACGAGTGAAAAATGGATTTTAAACTTTTTAAGAAAGCCCTTTGTTTCCAAGATTTAAAACAGTTGTCCTTCTGTTTAAAATTCTAGTTAAATGTTCACAATGTTTAAAAAATTCTTTATTTTTTAACGTTGACTAATAAGAGGGAGAGAGCTTTTTCCTCTAAATTATTAGAGGAGGATAAGTAATTAAGTCTTGAATATCAGGTACCCTTAAAAATGAATTTTAAATTGAAATGTCCTTCTTAAAAATGTGAAAAAATATGCATTGCATTCAGAAAAATACGATGTAGGCTTATTTAATGCAATTTACGGCTTGAAAAGCTGGTGAAATTTGAAAAAAAAAGTGAATTGTGCGTACAAGGGGATTCAAACCTGGGCCTTTGTGCTCCGAATGTAGTTGAATTTTGCTGCAATGCTCGATATTTCGTTAAAAAAAATGAATAAGAAATTCTGTATTGGCGTAAGAGAGATTGTTTTGGTACGTAGGCTGTAGAAGAATGTTTTTTAATTTATGCATATAGCATAAAAGACAAATGTTTGACGTGGAATATCAGACGGGAAAAGTGGATTTGAACCGTTATTAAGCAAAGCCTTTTTTTCAAGATTTGGGATAGTTGTCCTTCTACTTTAAATTCGAGTTGAATATTCACAAAGTTTGAAAATAAATAGACCCACTTTATTTTTTAACATTGGTAGATGAGAGTGAGCGTTTTTCTTTAAATTATTGCGCGAGAATAAGAACTGAAGTTCTGAATTTCACGTACTCATAAGAGTGGATTTAGAAATGAAATATTCTTCTAAAAAGTGTGGAAAATATGCATTGTATTCAAAAACATACTCTCTAATTAATGCAATTTACGGTTTGGAAAACGGATGAAATTTGAAAAAAAAAAGTGGCTTGTGAGTGCATGAGAATAGTACCCTTGACCTGGCGGTCAATTTGGGGTTAAAGGTCGCTGCAATTTTAGAGATTTCTTAAAAAGGTCAATGATAAATGAGCTCTACTGATTTAAGGATGTGTAGGCTGTATAAAAAATGTGCCTTAATTTATACAAGTGACGCAAAAGAGATTTGAAGTGGAATTTCTTAGGAGTGAAAAACGCATTTGAAGGGTTATTAATAATGTCATAGGTTTTTAAGGTTTTGGTATAGCCGTCCTTCTGTTAAAAACTCTATTTAAATATTCACAAGGTTTATAAAAAAATGCTTTAGTTCTTAAAGTTAATCAATGAGAGAGAGAATTTTTCTTGGAATTATTAGGGGAGAATAAGTAATTTAGGAGAGCATATAAGTCGTTAATTTCAATTACTCTTAAAAATAGATTTAAAAATGAAATACTATTCTTAAAATGTGAACAAATATGCATTACATTCAGAATAATACAATCTATTTAATGAAATTTACTTCTTGGAAAACCGATGAAGTTTGAAAAAAAAATGTCTTGCGAGTGTATGGGGGAATCGAACTCGGAAATTGGTGGTCCGAATGGAGGTAAAAGATCGATGTCGTTCTAGAAATTTCTGAAAAAGATGAACGGAAAATGAAATATTGGTTCAAGGGAGCTTGTTAATGACATAAGTGATGATGTCCAAACTAACGACACTGAAGGAACAGGACTCCTAGATTTAGGTACTCTTAAGAATGATCCATCTCGGCCTTGAGTCAATTATCCAAAGAGTCAGTTGAGAGATAGCGATCCTTTCCAGCTAAATATTATGATACACATACAACTTGCTTAAATATAACATAAATGAAGACACAATCTATTGCGTTATATGCAGGCAATTCTAGATAGGAGGCATACGTGAGCAAAATGAAAAGATTGTAAAGCGTGGATTTTGCAAATGGATAAAATTAACTGAGGCTCTTAGAAAACACGAACAGTTATTGTTTATATTCGCTTTACTGAGAAGTTTATAAGTTCGGCATCAAGAAATGTGGAAGAGAGAATTGTAAAACAATTTGAAGAAGAAATAATGCAAAATAGAGAATATTTGAAGCTGTTTGACGTCATTTTGTGCCTCGTACGTCAAGGCGTTTCTATGAAGGGAGTATCGGCTATCTATTCCAACTACACCCATGCTTGGAAATAAAATTATATAGGAGGCTAAAACTCAATAGGCCTTTCTAATTTATTCTCATATAAAAAGAACCATGCTCCCCCTCTCAGAAAAATCGTAGTTACGCCTATGTACCTGCGATCATTCTTTCCTTTTTGAACATTTAATCAATTAAATGTTCAAAAAGAAAAGGATGAACATTTAATCAATTAATACAAATGTCAACTTCTGTCATACGCTAGTATGTTAATGAATAAATCATAACTCTACTAGGAAAAGGGAAAGTTATGTGTTCCCTCGTATAGTTCAATAAAAAGGTACTTAAAAATTGATTCTTTGAAATTAGGGACGTTTGGAAGCAGCAGGTTTATCGATACGTTTTTTTAGGAATAGGGATTATCAATATGTTTTTTGGAAATGTCGATTAGAAAACAGATAAGCTTTTGCGGGGCCATGCCCCCCCCCCAGAAAAATGTCGTAGTTACGCCTATGATAGGGTGTTCGGAAAGTTCTAATCCACTTACCTTACTTGTGCGCCGATGAGTGGATTGAGACTTTCCGAATACCCTGTATATACTTTGTAATCTCCGAACCGCGGGACTGTTATCGATGGAGTGAAAGCCTTATTTAACGATAGGTCAAATACTCTTTAAGTATCGTTTTTAAATATCTTTCAGATATTGTTTAACTATGCTTCAAGTATCGACTAACTGTTCACCGTAGTCTGGGGGTTGGTTCCCTCGCCCTTAACTGCTTCGGATTCTGCGGAAAACTGTAGGTTCTGGCGCAGCATGATACTTGTTGTCCTTGCGCCGTAAAACTCAGACTGCAGCTAAGATATTTTTTAAGCAACGTGGAAGATGCGACATAAATATGTTATTTAAACTATCTGTGTTCAAGACAGTTCCCATTCCTTCTGCGTCTCATGAGGATTAAGTTAAACGTCAGAATCCCGTTCACTGGCCAAAAAGAGTACAAATATAATGATGTACAGTAGAACCTGCCTAAAGTGACCACCTTTGGGACTGGTCTGCCATTGTCACCTTAGATAGATGATCACCATACACAACAAATTTTGGTATAGGCGTGGCTAAATCCAGGCCAATTCAATGTAGAAAGAAATTGTACATAAGTTTAGGGGAAAGTTAGCCACACGTTTGAGGCGCTGTATTCCCATTTAAGTTGTTTATATCTAAATGGAATGAATAACAAAACGTTTTATAGCGTTATGCCGCTAATATTGCAGATTTAAATTCTAAATTTAAATTTTTTTGTAAATAAACAGTAAGTTGAGCAACGAAAACTTTTTTTAAAGTGGGTGGAAGAGAAGAGGATGAAAAATATAAAACAAAAGAGGTAATGAAATAAGAGTTTGGCTATGTTTGTAGTTGTCAGCTTATTGGACGAAAATTAAATGGCGGGAAAAGCTGAATTTGAAATAAACGACGACACCGAAGCAGACGAAAACGGTTTACCTAGAAGTATCAGGGCTTGAAAATATACAGCTTGGAAGCAATTAACCATCACCTTTTCTCTTCGCCGTAATGATAAAGAGAAATTTGTTTTTTAACAAATTATTTTGCATATCATGTAATAAAATTTCAAATTATTCATGACGCTCATTAAACAAAAAGTTATGGTAATCAATATTCAGGCCGAAGTTAATTGTTTGATTGTTTGGCTTTTTTATGGCGCAAGAGCATCTGGGCTATACTGCGCCCAGGCCGAAGTTAAGCAGAACATAATGACAGACGATGAGGCAAGCTACAAAATAATGTTTTGCAGATCATTTCAAATAATGTTTTCCGTGTCCTTCCTTTAACACCCCATAGAAATTTATTTCATCTCATTTAATACTTTCAAAGTTTTTTATAGTTGGCAAGTTTCCAGGAAGAAAAGTGCGGGAAACTTTGGCGGGGAAAAAATGACTTCGAAAACTTTTTCTGCCATTGAAAAAGCTCTTAAAAAAATCTTCCCTTTAAAGTTGAACATTGCCTTTTATACAATGGCAGGCGGTCGTACAAGGTTATCGATAAAAAACCGTTGTGAATTGATGAAACAAAAAATAGGCCATTGTAAAACTAGATGTCAGATCGTTCGTTTATATATCTATTGTAGAACAACTTTGCATTACTTATGCCGAGTTGCATTACTTATGCCGAGTTGCATTACTTTACAATGAAATCTGACAAAGTTGATTGTTTTGTCATGGATCTCGCTAGCGTTGTCTATTTTTTATCAAAATTATTTATTTTAATTTAATTTAATTAAATTAGAATTTAATTAATTTAAATTTTTTATCCATTGCAAAAAGCATAATCGGAGGGAGGACGTTCGTGAAGAGAAATTTTCCTCTGAGAGCAGTTTTTCCTTGCCTGAGCACTAATTTTTATGTTAAGATGGTCCATTTTTTATTCAGTTGCCCGGCTACGTCCCGCAAAGACTGTTCCTTAAAGCTGAGAAATTTAACACTGATCTTATGGAAATAATTTTGGTTTAAATATATTTTTATAGGCGGAATGAGATTATTCGTGACCTGAATAAGTGAGGCTGGCTATATTCACATATTACATTTGCATATTCACATACCCTATAGTACATTTTTAAGTATTTACATGGTTACATAATCTACAAAGTGTACAGATGTTGCTAATTCACTTTTTTTTTTTTTTAATTATTTTGTATCCAAATTATAAATCATTTATTAATAAATTATAAATCATTTATTAATAAATTATAAATCATTTGTTAAGTAATTATAAATCATTTATTAAGTAGTATAAATCATTTATTAATCAGTATAAGTATAAATCGTAGCGCATTCCCCTTTAATTTTTTTAATTGGATTTGTATAGTAATGACTGGCCTTATATGCAAATGAAAGACGTTCTAACTGAACATTTATTAGACATTATTGGACATTACTTCTATTGGACAGACTAATTGGACATTACTTCTATTGGACAGACTAATTGGACATTACTTCTATTGGACAGACTAATTGTACATTACTTTTATTGGACAGACTAATTGGACATTACTTCTATTGGACAGACTAATTGGACATTACTTCTATTGGACAGACTAATTGGACATTACTTCTATTGGACAGACTAATTGGACATTACTTACAGACACAAGCGTAACTAAGAGATCATGCTATGGTCAAAACGTTAGGGCGAGAACTATAACCCCCTCTAAAATAGGTACGCCGAGGCGCTTTTAACAGGATGGCAGGTGATTGTATATGGGTGAATGCCCCCCCACCAACCACAGAACTGAAATATTTAGTACCGATGCTCAGTGACGATTCTACGAAAGATCAGTGAACAATATACAGTATAAAAAATAAAATATTGCTTGGGTATAAAATCGGTACGTGCTGTACCGCCTTTTCTCTAATGCTTTTGTGATAGCGTTTTTGTGCTATTAGCACCGCAAAGATGTGCTTTGTTCGCTCTCCACGATCTTACAAAAACTAGGAAGAAACAAGGGGTTGCCGGCATCTTTCAGTCTTCTTCTTATTGGACAGTTTTAGGTGGGCTGCGCAGGGTATCTACAGTAGGCTAATTATCCTTTGATTGGCTTATATATTTTTCAGCGCCCTTCTCTGAGCTCATTGCTTAAGTCGAGATTTACGCAATTAATGCGTTTGCAGGTTTATGTGGCATGCTATCGTAGAATAGTATTTGACAAATTGCGTACTTTATTGAATTTGTTTCGAAACGATGTTTAGCAGTGGGTAGGAAGGGAGAGGCTCAAACCCTAAACACCCCATTGGATATCAAAACACATTTTCTCAAAGGGTCACATCATATAATCTTTTTTAAATCCTGCATGAGTTTTGAATTGCTAGGCTACTTATCTGTAGTACTTTGTAAAACCATGTAATACTTTTATGAAAGGATTTTGGCGATGTTTCCTAGAGTTTTCTTTTTTGGGCGCGAAAATACCTAAATGATCTAAACGTCCTTAACAATCCTCGCCCACTCAACTTTCCTTCACCATTATCTTACTAATATTCTTAACTCTTTCTCCATCCAACCCTCTTTCCTCTAAGGCATCCTATTGTCTTCCTTCTTCTGGGCTGGTTTTCATCTTCTCAACTATCCTAGCTTCTCCCATTCTTTCTAAATGGCCGAGCCATCTTTTCTTTATTTCTGCCATAAGCTCCTGGTTTCCATAGATGTAACTTTTCTCTCTTTCTAATTCTCCAGCATTTTCATTAACTGCCATGAAGGGGCGTCGAGAGCCAATGCGGTCCCCCCCCCACAAGCTCACTTCGACGGGCCCTCATGATCCCCTTCCCTGGGCAGTTGCAAAGATATTTTTTCTTTTTGGGGGAGGGGGTTGAACCCCGGAATGAACAAAAAGTATGAAATAACAACGCATTTTTTTTTGTACTTATTACTTACTTTACAAGATCACTGCTTGAAAAATAAACTAACGTAAGCTACTATTATTTTTTTCAATAATCGAGAAAGGCTAATAAAGAATAATTAAAAAACTGTACATTAAAAGTGTACAAAATCTTATTAATCTGGATTTAGAGAACAATTTTTCTGGCCTTCCGATTAGCAAAACTAGTTTGGCAGGCGCCCCATCCACGGTATAAGTCCTTGCCAGCGCAGCCCCCTAGATTTCATCCAGGTCTCGGAGATGCAGCCCCTGCTGCCATATATATTCTCCTAAGTATTTTCCTTTTTCATACTTACAGAAATTCTCTGTTTCTAGCTGTCAATATTCATGTGTAGACTCCCACATAAAACTTTATTTTTATTCCAAATACTTACAAAATAATAAGAATTTGGAATAAAATCGGATGATAAAAAAACCATTTAAAAAATAAGATTACTTACATGGTTATGTAAGCGTCTCTCTCGTTGTCCCTATCCATATATTCTTGGGACATGTCCAAATCAGGCCATAGATCTTTAATAAAAAATGGCCCTGCGGTGGCGCAGTGTGGTAACGCGTTCTCCTATTGCGCGGCTAATCCGGGTTCGACTCCCAGCAGTGCAAAAAGAACGCTTACTCAGAGATCTCATAAAGATCGCACTGCTCACTGTAGTCCGGGGTTTGGTTCCCCAGGCCTTAAGAGGTTCGGATTCCTCGGAAAACAGTAGGTCCCGGCGCAGCATGACCACTGTAGTCTTTGAGCCGTAAAACCAAAACAAAAAATAATAATAATAAAAAATATGACGATAAGGTGCTCATATACATAGACAGACAGATATAAAATAATAGGAATTTAGAATAAAATCGAATGAAAAAAAATTAAAAGAAAAAAGAAAATGAATACTTACGTTGGAACTTATATCGTAATACGTGGAAAAACAATTCCGTAGAGAGACACTGAAATGATCTGTACGAGTATCTAAGGAAAGAATGAGCGACCATCGACAAAGTTTTGTTGTATAGGCTCTTTACATCAGGTGTGGCGTCACCAACGGTGGAGAAAATAACCATTTGTGTAAATCTCATGATAGTTAGAAACAGATTATCGCATTGTGGTACATCTGAAAGTCATCTTTAGGCTATATTTGCAATACCTAAACGATGCAGAAAGCTTTCAACCATTGTTATAATCACCGACACTACTTAGCATGCTACTTGTAAAATACTTTTTGTCCAATTTTAATCTCATCAGCGAGTATATACACAATCTTGTAAGTGGGCATTGAACATACAGAGACGCCACTCAATTTTACAACTGTCTCTTTCGAAGTATACTTTTTGGTGACACGGTGTCTAAGCTTGTATCTGACCATGCTACGGTGCACAGAGATTGAAAAACATTAGATAGCGACCCAATTATTAGCAGTCCACTCTTTAGTAATTTTACAGATAACTGAATTTGAAAACGGCCTTTCTGACGCGTAGATCGTTACTTGGTAAGTGTTGTCCTAGATATCCAAACCAATTAGAAAGCCGATATATGGAGTCTTATATATAATTATCGATAGGACTTATTTGTCAAATGGTGGAGGAGGTCTACAGAAAACCATGTATTTAAAAGATATTTTACAACCTGTGGATTAAGATAAGGAATTATCCATTGTTTTTTTCTTTTTAGGACACCACTTGTAAGAAATCATAGTATCGTATTTTAAAACACTGATGCTCCGTTTCGTTGAAAATCGCGAATCGTCCTAAGAAATTAATAATTATCATTTACATAACCTAAGAATATTTAAACATTTATTAAATTAACCAGTGAAATAAAAGTAGAGGGATGTGTATATATATAAAGTCTGATAATTATCGTTTGCACAACGTATGAACGTTTAAGCATATATTAAATAAACTATTGAAATAAAACTCAAACGTGATATAAAAAAGATTATAATAATAATCATTTATATAACCTATGAATATTTAAACATATATTAAATTCATTAACGAAATAAAAAATCGAACATGGTATAACGCCGCCATTAAATCTATTGCTGAACCATAAGCTAATATAAAAAATTGATGATTTAATGTCACGATTAAGTTAGGGTTTGTTTTGTATACCTTTGTGAAAATAATTATCAAACTCAGTCATTAGGAGACACAATAACTTTGCGAGATGCCCATGTTATAGAGATTTAAAAAAAGAAAGATATCCAAGATATTTTAAATATATGGTGAAGTGGTAAATTTATTATTTTATTAAAATGAAATCGAACGTGATATAAAAATGTCTGGCTTTTTTTTTCCGTCGGTTTTTGGGAAAAAATAACTACCAACCACCTAAAACAAACACCAGGAGGTACTGTAACATTGAGATGTGGTCGGTTATAAAGGTGGTCGGGTTATAATGATCCTTGACCAGCAAAGATGGTAAAGAATCCTGCCCTTCTCAACGATTAGAAATCCCCGCCAAGAGATATACACCCATCCCGCCCAAGAAGAACTACATGTCCTATGTCTTCAGGACAAAGATCCCCCTACAGAAAGGGGGAGATAGCGATTGGGAAAACGATCAAGTACTTAAAACAAACACCAGGTGGCAGTGTAACGCCGAAATGTGGTCGCTTATAAAGATGGTCGGATTATAAAGAACCATGACTACCTGAAATAATAAAGAACTCACCCCTTCAGAGATGGTAGAGATCCCCCAAGAGAGAAAATCAAAGATGCCCTACAGAAAGGAGAGATGACGAACCTCGGACAGGAGGCCAGAAAAAAATGTCTCAGGCGGAAATCCAAGTGCTCCACATACTACTCACAAATATATACGTGAAGAGCGCCAGATACTACTCAGGTCAGCTTCTCAAGTGCATAGATGATTAGGACATCGCATTTTGCGCTTCTCATGCACTGGTTGTAAATATTTGTGCATGCTGGACGGTTTTAGAACTGGCGCTGTGGGTGGTTTGCGACTTTAGATTCTATGACATATTATCGTTCACCTTGATGAGTACTATGACCCCTTGAAGTTTGTAACCCTGGTGCTGAGACACCCTGTGTGTGTGTGTGTGTGTGCATAGAGAGAGAGAGAGTTGTAGTTCTGTAATCCAACAGTGTGAGCTTATAATCCCCTCCCCTTATGAACTTTCCGCTATGCGAATGCTAATGCCTGTATGCTAAAATATGCTAATGCCTGTATATCTTACTGATGCTCCCACTGCATGAAAAGGTAAAGACCTGTGATATAGAATCTCATAGAAGCGAAGGTGTGACCTTTATTTCTGCTTCTTCACATCTTTTCCTCCCACGATCATCTCTCAATCTCCTTTTTTCTGAATTCGTGCCATCTCGTTCAAGAATTTCTAACGAGGTCTTACGAATCTTGTCTTGAACCTATGTTTATAGTAAGCAAGTTACTCTGGTGTTGGTTACATCACAAGGCGTTATATGAAGTGAATAAATTCGTTTGCGTTTATGAAGTGAATAAATTCGTTTGCGTTTATGAAGTGAATAAATTCGTTTGCGTTTATGAAGTGAATAAATTCGTTTGCGTTTATGAAGTAAATAAATTCGTTTACATTTATGAAGTGAATTATAGTTACATGCGAGATCATTTAATATGTTACAGGAAGTGAATCCATATTTTTTCAAATTTTATGTAAGAAGTGAATTAATATGCTATGTAAATTTATTAATGATGTGTAGCAAGTAAATAAATGTTATAGGAAGTGAATGAATGTTGTAGGCAGTGAATGACTTATAAGAAGTAAATTAATATTATATGAAAAGAATTAATGCGGTATATAGTACATGCACTATTATTTTAATATTTTTTTATAATAGTGTCATAAATGTAATAAATAAGTGTGCGGGCTTAATATGGAAAACTACAAAAAACATTAAACTAATTTCTGATAAAAAAAATAGAAAATTTTACAACTTTAAATATTTTTAATGTTTCCCCAAATTTTGTGCTTATATCTGTGACCAAGTTTTCTATTGGTTTAAGTTACACTTATTATTTTTCGGAATAATTCGTTTGACAAGTTATTAAATCTGTTTATTGTTATTCATGTTGAATTTGATTTTAATTTACTTACAGTTTGCAATAAAAGGAGAATCTCATAGCGTTCGCCATGCGTCAAAAGCAGCAAATGAGACGAAAAATAGTTACAAAAAGCTTGTTCCATGTATGTTATTACTGATTTTAATTATATTTAATTATCTTTAATCAATTATTTCAACCTTTGACCTTAGACAACTTTTTCCTATCAGCGTTTGTTTTTTTATTGTTTGCGTATTATGGATTCAAGATTTTAATGATCTATTCAATACCAACTGATAATCTTCTTGGCGATCAACTGATAACCTTCTTGGTGATCGACTGATAATCTTCTTGGTAATCGACTGATAATTTCTTGTGATCAACTTGATGATCTTCTTTTGGTGATCAACTGATGATCTTCTTGGTGATCAACTGATGATCTTCTTGGTGATCAACTGATGATCTCTTGGTGATCAACTGATGATCTTCTTGGTGATCAAATCTGATGATCTTCTTGGCAGGATCAACTGATAATCTTCTTGGCGATCAACTGATAACCTTCTTGGTGATCGACTGATAATCTTCTTGGTAATCGACTGATAATTTCTCCAGTGAACTTGGTATAACAATTGGATACCTTTTAACGACTTCAATGATCTTTCATTAATCCCAGCAATTTGAGAGTATCTATCCTCACTCAAAAATAACTTCCGATGAATTTTTGAATTGAAAATCACCTTTATCTATTTTTTAAATTGTTTTTACCTGTCTATCACTTCACCATCTGACTTTTAAATTGTTCATATTTCTTTATCTCATAATTATCTTTAATTTTTTATTCTTCTTTCAATTAATCTGCTGAATATCTGTTGTGTTTAATATTTATTAAAATCTCGATTTTCTGATTGGTTGGTTTTTTGTGCCTGTTTATGATCTAAATCAGCTGCTGTTACTTCCCAATCCACATGAACCCAAATCAGTGACTTATTGTAGGAAGGGACATACAGGTTTTCAAGAACTTTTTCCACCTGGAGATTCTTCTCAGGACGTGAGCATTCAAAAACATTCTTGGTATCAGCATGGCTGGTAAGAGTGCATTTTACCCCACCAAGAAAACTTTCTGCAAACGAGCGATATCAAACAAACTATGACCTGCTTGCCTCAAGACAACAATCGCAGAACACTTTTTTAATTGATAACTCTTTTCTAGGAGCCCTATGTAAACAAAAAGAACAGTCCTTTTCGAAATAGTAAAGCAATCACTATAGTACGTTCGCGCAGACCTGACGCCTGATAACCGTTACCAGACGGGTTGTTCCATTGTAGTTTAGGGAAGGGCTTCTTGCCGTAACTGGTTTTTCCCGCTCGAAAACCCAGTTCGGAAAAGACGCCCTTCCCTAAACTGCAATGGAACAACCCGTCTGGTAACGGTATCGGGCGACAACTGAGCGCGAACGCACTATACCTAGGAAGTTCTATTACGCAGTCTTACCTTATTATCTGGTTTTGCTTTAAAACTGAATATGCGCACATTCAGTAAACACCATGCTGAACAACTTATGTATATATCACTCATATGTATTTTGCATAATAAGAGCATGATCAAATGATTAAATGCAATGCACTTTGTGTAAAATTTCGTTTTCGTTCAACACACCAAAAAAAAAAAAAAAATACTTTTACTCTTCTTATACGGCCAATGTTTGATACAGAAAAGAAGAGAATCAGCTTTACAAACAAGAGCTATGTGAATATTACATTGAAGTGCAGTATTTTGCTTTCTTTTGATGGAAAATTTTAAAAAATGGAGGTGTATCGAAATTAATGATCGGTAGCGTACATATATAACAGTGATCCTCAAAGTTTTTATCTTGCGGAACCCCTTTTTTATTATATGCCTAGTCACGGAAGTTCTTTCTTATATACCTAGTAGCTGAACCCGTTTCTTACATAAGCGCCCCCAGAATTATATGTAGTGGGGTGAATCCAGGAAAAATTCCAATTGAATAATGTTGTTGGACTGTAGTTTCTTGTGGATTCAGTCCTTCCCCGCCCACTTTTTTTTCTTCAGCCAAGGAGATGCACGTGCACCCCCTCGGGGCACCGATGCTTTCTTATATGCCTAGTAACTGAACCCCTTTCGTATTATATGCCTAGTCACGAAACCCCTTTCTTATCATATGAATGGTCACGGAACTCCTTTCTTATCATATGAATGGTCACGGAACTCCTTTCTTGATATACGCCTAGTGACGGAACCCCTTATTATATGCCTAATCACGGAATCCCTTTCTTACTATATGACTGGTCACGGAACCCTTTCTTATATGCCTAGTAACGGAACCATTTCTTATTATATGCATGGTCCCAAAACTCCTTTCTTGATATATGCCTAGTAACGGAACCATTTCTTATTATATGCATGGTCCCAAAACTCCTTTCTTGATATATGCCTAGTAACGGAAC
>QLNU02003225.1:49952332-49979024 GCA_006491805.2 Dysdera silvatica | reverse complement strand
GTAAAATATATGATGTATTCAGAAGTAGCAGCTAATATAAAATAATTACCTATCATTAAAGAACGACACACACAAATTACTGGTTTGGAACTCAGAATGATTTATTTTCATTGACTCCATTATATATGCATATTGTATGTAGATTTATTTCTAATTTCCTCGAAAATAGTATTGTAGTGAAATTATATTTTATCCTTACTCCCTAATAAGTAATACAATACCTACTCCCATAATGCTAACTCTCAAATTATAAAATGAAAACAAATGCTTTCTTTATCACCAGAAAACGCGTTCGGTTACAAAATAATTATTTACGCTCTACTGCATTGTATAATGTTCTTCGTTATCAAACCAGTGAAACTCTATATCAAAGGTATCAAATGAAGGAATTTAAATATGTCGTAAGATAGAACATACGATTCCTAAGATTAGAAAGAGTAATGAGAAATGTAATACTTTTTCAAGTCCTGTCGATGTAAGATCGAACATACACGAGCTCATTCGGTGTATCACGAATTAATTTTAGAATCTTGAAAAGGCGATATTCTAGTTTTTCAGCAATAAATTGTCACAGGCTGGCTAACAGCCATTGGCGGTGCGGTGCGCGTCCAGGAAATGCGTTTTAATTTTCCCTCCAAGCTGTCGCTTTTATCAAACTAATCGCGCATCGGAAAGCTTTTTTTGGCGTACAATGCTTTAAACCAAAATTTGTTCGAAACAAATAGTTGGTCTCATAGCGTCATCTCATCACTTCATCGTCATTAAATTTCTCCGCTCACCTGACCTTCATTTATTACTAGGCTGTTGCGGTTTTAGTCTTCGGTTCAGAACGCGTTTTGCAAAGATGGATATGGCGTTCAGCAGCACGCCTGTCGATGTTACCAGGGCAACTTACTCACCGGCGGCTGATGAAGACGACGTTTATCAGGTAAGTTTTTTCTTCTTATTCAGATATATTTATATTTTGTGTGTAAAAAAATTAAACTGCTTAAAACTATAGAGTAATACCGTGTATTATACAGGCCTGCACAAAAGTTTAGACACAGAGGCAAATTATAAATAAAAGCGAGAATTTGCATTGAACTTCGCCGATATTGTATCTAAATAATCCTAGAACCAATAATAAATTGTGCAACTTAAAAGATTACCAAAAGTACTGAAACAAAATATCCCAACACCGTAATATTGGAATCTGCATGCCACAAATGTTTAGGCACATATGTCAGATTTATGCAAATTAACGGCGCGAAGTTCCCAAGTGATCGAAGGGGCGTTTCCCAGAGTTGTTATATAAGGCCTGAAATAATTTAGAATGCTTAGAACGATGCCGAAGTCAAAGCAATTTACGAATGACGAGATTTTGAAGATTTGGAGGCTGAAAACTAAAGGTAAATCTGTTACTCAAATTTCTGTTGCATTGAACCGTTCAAAGCGAGGCATTTATCGAGTGTTATCCCGGGGTGATCAGTATCAACCAAAATCACGATCTGGGAGGCCTCGAGTGACCAGCATTCGGGATGATAGACAAATACGAAGATTGGCTTCAAATGAAAGCCTGTCTGCAAATCAAATAAAAAACACGTTAGCAATGCGAGTGTCAAGAGAAACCATACGTAGAAGGATTGTAGAATGCAGGCATTTGAGATATGCAAAAATGCGCCGCAAGCCCTGCTTGCAATTACATCATAAACAAGCACGACTACAATGGGCAAGGCAGCACATATCATACAGTGACGAATGGCTGCAGGTGTTATTTAGTGATGAAAAAAAGTGGAACTTAGATGGTCCCGATGGCCTTTCGCACTACTGGCACGATCTTCGAAAACGCCCCTTAAGTCGGTTCAGCAGACGTCAAGGAGGAGGTTCAGTCATGGTTTGGGGAGCCTTTAGCTTCAATGGACAGACTTCTTTGGCGTTTTTGAATGGAAAACAAGATTCCAAGGCATACCAGGCAACTCTTGAAAGTCACCTATTACCTTTTGGCGAACTTTTATGTGGACGAAACTGGGTTTTCCAACAAGATAATGCGTCCATCCACACATCCAGGTCAACAAAAGAATGGATGAGCGCTAAAAATATTACAGTTCTCGATTGGCCTGCTCTTAGTCCTGACTGTAATCCCATCGAAAATGTATGGGGCATACTAACGAATGTTGTGTATGCCAATGGAAAGCAATATCCGTCCGTTTTAGAACTTAAAAAGGCTATAGAAGAAGCGTGGTTTAATTTTGAACCAGAAACCTTTCAAAATCTTGTGCTTTCAATGAACGACCGCGTATTTAATCTAATACGAAGTAATGGTGGCTACATTGATTATTAAAATTGTTCATTTCCTTATGCAAGTGCTAAAATTTATGTTTGTGCCTAAACTTTTGTGCCACATATTTTACTTATTTTAAGTTATATATTGCAGCAAGTTCGCTACTGATGTGATTTCTGTTCTCAAATTTTTAATTTGCATATTACATGTGTTCATACTTCGTAATATTAAAGTTCCTACTTCTTCAGTTTTAATAGTATTTTGTTATACTCAAATTTGTGTTGTGTCTAAACTTTTGTGCAGGCCTGTATAATCCTTCCAAACTACTTCTATTGTGGAGAACAGTGTTTTAATCACTTATTAGTCATAAAAATATTTCAAACTATTTGAACAAAACTGCAATAGGCAGTTCGTTGGGCAGTATTGCATGTTATAATGAAGTGTATGACAATATCTTCGCGTAAGGATATTACTCTGAGAAAAAATTAAAAATTGCATTTCTGCACCTAAAGCATTCAGAAACAGTGGCGTTTTTAACGGATGGGCCAATGGGGCCCTGACCTAAAAAGGAGTCCCAAATTGGCAAAGGTTGCTTATTATATGTTTGTTGTTCTTACTAGAAAAATTTGTAAATTTAAAAAGTACCGAAAGGACTTCAAAATGGTAGTGCCCCCTAGGTCTCTAAAAAGTATGAAGACGCCCCTATTCAGGAATAATATAAAAAGTAAATCCGCCCGAACTGATGATACAGTGATATTAATTTAAGTAACAGAATACAGGACAAAACAAGGGTGCACTGCTACAAATTGAACGCTGGACTTTTAGAATGTAGTACAACGAGCTATGTTAAGTCAGGGCTGAGCTTAAGGTGTTAGCGGCCCTGGGCAAAGCAGATTTTAGCGGCCCTGAAAAATACCTTGACGAAACAAATCTGATTTCCTGGTACTTGCAATATATTTTTGGCGGCCCTGGGCGGCCGCCCAATTGCACCCTGGAAGCACGGCTCTGGTTAAGTAGATGGATATTAGTGTCATAATACAAGTACGAGTTACTAGTTTGTATAGTTTTCTTACGTACTTATTAAAAGTATATTAAATATACTTTGTAGCCCCCTCCCACACCTTTTACTTGCATAATTATTTTTTTTATTTAAAACATTATTTTCGTCTGTGTGATTATTTATCATGGATGCTTCATCAACGGCTGTTCGCGGTCAGGAGGTCGACAGACTCTGGCATATATCTATAATGGAATTTATATTTTTCTATTAAATCCAATTTCAAACCCGATTAGTACAGTGTACATCAATACGTTTTGCATACTAAATTTTATTTTTGATTGTCTATACTTTAACATTCTTGTCTGTATGCCAAAACATTAGTACAGTATTTTAGACTATTGCTTATTCGTCTTTTGATTAAATATTTTAGTGCAATCATAAAAGCTGTTTTCTTACTTTTTTTTTAATTTAGAGAAATTACTCAAAATCCATAAAACAAACTCAACCCCCGGTTTTATGTAACGATCACACCCCTGCCCTCACCACCATTGGCGTTTGTAGTTGCAGGCGGTCGTCTCCTCTAGAATCTCGAAGTATATGCAATATTTTAATACACTAAAAGGTAAAAATATGGTTGTTTGTCGGGTTAACATTGGTGTAATGATCCTCTGTAGAACGCAGATCATTGCATGTTAAAGTAATACAAAAACAGATATAAAACAATAAGATAAGATGACAACGGATTTACAATTAAAACACATTTATTCTAGATCTAGCACATAGTTACTAGTATTTCCTAATTTAACCTTGACTCTCGCTGCTAAACCTTCTCCCCAGCTTACTTCCTTCCGAGAAATTACCCTAACTTAACATGGCATTTCGATCTGATTATATATTAGTATCTAGTTTTGCATGACAAATGACGGAAGACAATCAAAGGGACTTACGGCTTGCGGAAATGTGTGTCGTCCAGGCTAGTCCGAAACATACCACCAGACTGTCGGCGTAGGGAGGATGATTGTAGAAGAATGTTGACGTTCGTAGTCAGATGCAGACACTCTTACAACAAATAATAGTTATAATTAGAATAATAATTATAGCATTAAAACTTATGTCGACGGATTATGAGAAGACAGCGGAGGCTTCGGTTCCACATCTGCGATCGGATCATCCTCATCAGAGAAAAAAACTGCTAGCTTCTTTCTCACAAGACACTCAGAGGTCGACCGCTTGCACTCACGGCAAAGTTCCAACTCCAACTCTAGCTCAACCAGAGTGAACATCTCTCCCAGCTCTTGCAATGTACCGATTCTCTCTTTGTCCTCAAGAACGTTCTGGAGAAAGCTTTGTCTTCCCGACCATTTCCAGAACCATCTAATGGCCCTTTTTTGGGTGGTCGCTTGTTATGTATTCAGCTGCGAAATCCTCTCTCCTTTCTTATGGCCGGACATCGATTTTCAGCATTCTTTGTGTCATGATCGTTCCGTTCCGCGGCAAAATCTTGGATGTGTATTCCTCACGGGTTACGTATGGCCACTACCGCCGTCTGCTTGTCACCGAGGTCAAATCTCTTCGTGGGAAGCCAAAATGGTACTTCGTCTTTGTCTACATATTTCCATCGAAAAATCTAGAAATGATAATGTTATGGAACCGTAGTTCGCGGTGATCATAACAGTACGTATGTACCCTTAAATTTAGTAATTAGTATATATGAACCTTAAAATTGGTAATTAGTACGTTATAACTTAATTTGTAATTAGTACGTGGTAAACTTTAATTAGTACTTATAAACCCTTCAATTGGTAATTAGTACGTGGCAAATTTCTTACTCCGCATAATTTTATTTAATATACTGAAAATTCTCTCATTTTCATGTTTAGAAATTGATCTAAACCAAATGATTTAAAAAAAAAAATTAAAAATTACAGTGAACAATAAAATTATAGAACTTCGCAAAAATCCTCTATTTTGATAAGTGGATAATCTCAGTCGTTAATTTGAAAATAAATTGCGGTAACCATATATGAATAATAGGAAATGTCTACTTCTTTATAAGTCTGGAGTGCCACATTTGGCGCACGTTCCGGACTTCGGGCAACCCTATTTCACGTAAATGGTCGTTATTCTAAGATGTAAGAATATAATTAATAATTTGCTGATGTAGTAATCAGTATTTTTAATTTTCTATTAATTAAACAGCCTTGTGTAAATAAAAAAGGTATAGCTGTCTTTCACGGGGATATATAAATTTAGAAGAAAATACTGCGTGTATTTTTAAAATTTATTAAGACTATAAAAAAGTCTATATTTAGCTACAGATACTAGTTAAATTGGCAACTTTTGTAAAGCAAACAGCATAAATCATGAAAAATGAGACACTTTTCAAATTCGATCTATTTCTGTAGTAAGAAACAGGCAAAAAAAAATTAAGTCATGGTAGTCCAATTAGCTGATGATACGAACTATTCGTAACATTACTCTTAAGAACTTTCCTGAAATAAATAGTCACAAGTCAGTGACAATGATATTAAGACTATACATGTTATAACAGAAGTTATTAATAATTAATGTTATTAATTACTGTTAATGAAAAAACATGATGAAATAGTCCATAGCGGATATTATATTTGAAGACGTCAAACTGAAAAAGTAGAATTTAAATTACAAGGTAACTTTTTATTTTTGAATATATCGATATTAACTCTTTATCGATTTTAATTAGCGATTTCATTAATTTAATTATCGATAATCGTACTGTATCGGATAAACTTCGTTTTTATTTTTCAGAGCATTCTCAAGCCAAACGCATATATCGCCGCTCAAGGTAAGCATTTTTTTTTTTTAAATAACTGGATACTTTTCGTATCACAAGATTGATACACTATATCGCATAAGGATCTCATTTTGCTATGTTCATTAATTGCATGTTTATATATGTTCATGTCCATAAAGTCCATAACTTTGTCCGCTAAGTTCTGGTACTTGTCTTAATTTTGAACATACAGCGGAACCTGTTAAAGTGACCACCTCGGTAAATTAACCACCTGAATATGACGACCACTATTTTTTACAAGAGAGGACTGATAGGAACTTATTTATGCCTATACCAATATCTGTCGTGTATAGTGACTACCTGTCTATGATGACCATTGCAATCCAGTCCCAAAGGTGGTCACTTTAGGCAGGTTCTACTGTATATCACTATCAGCGGTGTGTCAAATCTTTCAAAGATCCAATCATTAAACGAAAATGCCCGTCTATAATAGATGAACGAAATCGTTCATTAAGTGAACTATTTGACACATCTGTATCACGCACATCGATTTTGTACTTTGTACTAATTAAATGAAAATTCATGTGCTAATTAATGTAAATCCACGTGACAATTAAATGTAAATCCGTGTATTAATTAAATGTAAATCCGTGCACTAATTAAATGCAAATTCGTGCACTAATTAAATGTAAGTTCGTGCACTAATTAAATGTAAGTTCGTGCACTAATTAAATGTAAGTTCGTGCACTAATTAAATGTAAGTTCGTGCGCTAATCGAATGTAAATCCGTGTGCTAATCGAATGTAAATCCGTGTACTAATCGAATGTAAATCCATGTACTAATCAAATGTAAATTCGTGTACTAATCAAATGTAAATTCGTGTACTAATTAAATGTAAATTCGTGTACTAATTAAATGTAAATTCGTGTACTAATTAAATGTAAATTCGTGTACTAATTAAATGTAAATTCATGTACTAATTAAATGTGAATTCATGTGTAACATGCACTGAAGGTGCTTGATACAATGCTACATTTCTTTCATAGGGCCTAACGAATTTACTATTTCTGAGTTCTGGAGAATGGTGTGGGACAATGAATCCTACGTCATCGTCATGTTGACTAAAGTGTTTGATTTCATTAGGGTAAGCAATTATTGAATAAAAACGTAACATGTTCTGAAGTTTGTATACTTCCGAACAACTTATTTGGCAACGCTGTTTGTTTTACATGCGTTCTGGGCGCTCTCAACAAGCCGCTTTAACTTCCTAAGTCATATGGAACCAATCTGGGGTTTGTCAAGGGCAGGGGCCTACACTTTTCTAGGAAGATGAACTTCGACCGGCATATTTCACCTAGGGAGTCGAACCCGGGACCAGAACCGTACCTGGCAGAGGTGCAAAAGGTACCCCGCATCTAGGTGGCCAATCCTAGGGGTGGCCGATAACCATTTATTATATCACTGTATTATTTTTGAAACCTTTGAATCAAAGACAACAACAAGGATACTTGTTTCATTTTATGAAAATAAAAATTAAAAAACATTGCTTTGGCATTACATCTGTTTAAAACTAATAAAATCACGAAGACTTTCACGGCGTCTATTAATATACATTATAGAGCTTTGCGGGATATTCCGCCGCGTCTGTTTATTAAAAACACTGTTTAAAACTACGTACAGTGAATGCCATAAGTATTCGTACACCTGCAGTGTGTTCTATTTAAGAAACTGCTGTATAATAATTATTAGATGTAGAGATATGAGACAAATGTCACCACAATTAATATAAATTTTTGTATTTACTTCATAAAAAAAGTAAAAAAAAAAATATACGTGCACTGCAAATAACAATAAAAAATGAACAAACTTACACATAGCTCATGTGTCAAAAATATTCGTACACTAATTGTTTTTTGGTCAGAAAATTCATTAATAAAATAATAATTCATTCTTAATATTTCGTTGGGTTCCCTTTGGCTTTAATCACAGCTTTCATGCGTTTTGGCAACGAATCCACTAAGTTTTTGGTGACATCCGTTGAAATGGATGCCCATTCCTCGAGAAGCGCAATTTTCAAATCATTTTTATTTGATATGCGTCGTTTTCTCATCCGCGAGTCCAGAATGCTCCATAAATGTTCTATAGCGTTAATGTCAGGTGATTGTGGAGGGGTATTTAGCTGTTTGGGAGTATTGTAAAGGAGCCACAGCTTTGTATTATACGCAGTATGTTTCGGGTCGTTATCTTGCTGAAAGATAAAGTTATTTTGAAGACCCATTTGAGCAGCACTAGGACCCAAATTTTCCTTCAGAATGTTAATATACATTCTGTGGTCCATGATTCCGTCGATAATGTGCAATTTTCCCACTCCCTCTGCACTCATACAGCCCCAAACTTGCATACTTCCACCTCCGTGTTTGATTGTTGGACACAGGTTCGTCGGTTGAAGCTCGGTGTTATTTTTACGCCATACAATTTGCCTGCTAGCTGATCCAAATATATTAAATTTGCTCTCGTCAGAGAATATAACTCTATTCCAAAAGTCAGGACCTTTATCAACATGTTTTTTTGCGAATTGCAAAAGCTTCTTTCTGTTTACCTTTGACACGAAAAACTTTTTACGAGCTACACGTCCATTGTACCCTGCATTTTTGAAAATGCGGCGCACCATGCTTTCTGACAGTGACACACCTTGATTCAGCAGCTCTTTTCTTATCTTTGGAGCACTTAATTTTGGATTTTTCTTAATTAATCTAACAATTAAACGTTTGTGCTTTTCAGTCAGTTTTTGTGGACGTCCGCTTCCCGGCATATTTTGAATCGTATTTCTTTGACAATGCCGGTCAGTTATGGACTGGACTGTAGAACGAGGTCTGCCGACGAGCTATGCAATCTCTCGTAAAGATTTATACTGGTTAAGGAGCCTCATTATGGGCTTTTGTTCCGCTACACTTGTTTCTTTATTTCTACGATTCATTTTCGCATACTTTCTGCAGAAATGATAGTAAACGGGTTTATTGTTCATTGGCTTTTAAATGAAATCGGTGCATTTCCCGCAGATTGCTTCGGGTGCACAAACAACATTGCAGTTCTATCATTTTAGGACAGACTTTTGCATGTACGAATGCTTTTGACACGTGAACTGTGAATAATTTTGATGCTAATTTATTGTAATTTGCAGTATTATATACATAGTTTTAAGTTTTTTAGTTGAAAATAAATTATATTTTCATGGCAATCATGATGGCGTTTGTCCTGTCTCTACGTACATCTAATAGTTATTATACAGCAGCTTCTTAAATAGAACACACTGCAGGTGTACGAATACTTATGGCATTCACTGTATATTCTATACGTGAGGGGGCCGATTTCTAAACGGGGCATACAAGGCACATGCCTAGGGGCATAAGCGTACTCAGGAAGTTCATGAAGGGGGTTATAGGCTCAATGGGGGTTTACAGATCTACAACTCATATATTCCTATGTTAAATATACAAAATTTCATTGCAATGGGGTTACAACCCCCATCAACATCCCTTCATACGCCAGTGCCTAGGGCTAACACTTGTTTGGGGACAACAGATGAGAATCCGAAAATAAATTTTTACTGCCATATGAAATTATTAGTTAAAATATTCGCATGAGAATAAATATATGAAAATATACCTTAACATATAAAGAATATATTCGATATATTTTGTTTTGTTTTTATCAAAAGCATTTTTCTAGCTTTGAAAGCGAGAAATGTGACGGCTACATGACCTAGGGCTAGTAATTTCCTAAATTCGCTACTGGTATATAACGAGGTGTTTCAGCACCAGGACTATAAACTTCAAGGGGTCATGGTACTAAAGGTGAACGATAATTGTCATAGAACCTATGGTTGCAAACCACCTACAGAGCCATTTCTAAAACCGTCCAGCATGCACAAATATTTACTACCAGTGCATGAGAAGCGCAATATGAGTTGTCCTAATCAGCTATGCACTTGATCAGATGACCTGAGTAGTATCTGGCGCTCTTCACGCACTATTTGTAAATATTTGTGAATGCTGGACGGTTTTAGAACTGGTGCTGTGGGTGGTTTGAGACCTTAGGTTCTATGACAAATATCGTTCACCTTGATGAGTACTATGACCTCTTGAAGTTTGTAAGCCTGGTGCTGAGACATCCTGTATATAGAGATACAAAAGCAAACACTGCATGCCAAGTTCTTAATTAAATAGTATTAAATTACTAAGGGCGGCCAACAACTCATGGACGACTCTGCTTTAAAATTTCTTTTCATTTTCAGTCGGTGTCTCTTCATTTCATAGAATCTAACTTCCTTCTTTTGGCTTTATCTTTTAATAAGAAAAACATCAATCCCATGCAGAGAAGCGTACTTGCGATTCTGTGTAGTCACACCCAATGGCGTCACTGGTTTCACAACAAACGAGTCCCGAGTTCGAGTCTCCCTCACACTGAAAACATTGCCATAATTTTTTTGAGTTTCATTCATTTGACAAGTTGTAGATTATATAAAATTGGATACATTTTTCGACCCTAATGCATATTTTTACATATTTTTTAAATGGATTTTTAAAAGTCACGCCAAATCACATTTCAAAACATTATTTTCTGTCTAACTTTTTACCATCCTTAATATTAATACAGATAAGAGGGTTTCTTCCTACCCCTATTCTTAAATGTTTTCAATTTCCATTCGGCGTGTTAAAAACATTGGCGCAAAAATTAAAAATATTCCCATGCCGGGAATCGTGCTTGCGACCTTGTTTAGTGATACACTGATGTCTCAATCCGTTCAACCAAAAGGCACCGTGTTTTAGTGCCCCTCACGCTGAAGCTATTATCACCATTTTTTCATATTGCATCTGCTTGACAATCTGCAAATTGCATAACTAGAACACACTTTTCTAAACCTAATGCATTTTTTAACAAATTTCTAAGAAGGACATGTAATTATTAAATCGATTTCTAAACTATCACAAAATCGAATTCTTGAGAACCCTTTTCCCATGAATTTCTTCTATCCTTAATTTTAATGCAAATACGAGGTCTTTTGTATGTTGCCTGTTCTTAACCATTATTTCCCTTTAATTCGGTATGTCGCTTCGTTTCATAGAACCAAGTTTTCTTTTCCAGGCTTAAAAGGAAATAAAAATTTCTCCTTAAATCCTTTAAGTTTTTTCCTCTTGTGCCTGCACATAAATATTTTTGACTTTTCATTCAGTGCGTTGCTTCATTTTCTAGAACCAAACTTCCTTTTTTATGTATAAAATTAAAAAAGGTATTCCCATGTTGGGAATTTTACTTGTGACCCCGTGACATTACTCTCCCCTCAGCCAAAAGGTTTTAAATTCGAGCCCCCTTTCACATTGAAATCAATGTCGTCATTTTTTCAAGTTTCATGCATTTTTTTCCACACATTTTTAAGAAGGATATCTCATTCTTGGCAGAGGTGCGAAAGATTACTCACATCAGAACGGCCACTCCTAGAGGCGGCCCCTGACTAATATATCATTATGTTATTTTTGAAATCTTGGGATCAAAGACAATAGCAAGGAATCTTGTTTCATTTTATGACAATAAAAATTAATAAACATTTATTTTGCATTATAACTACTTAAAAGTATGTATATTCTATATTAGTGTCATTTCTTAGTGAGTCACACGAGGCACATAGATTTAGAGTCGGCACTTCTTTGGGGTGTCCGCTTAGATTCCGAAAATAGTTTATTAGTTATCATATAAAATTATTAATTAAAATATTCGCTTCAATAACTATGTAAAAAAAACCTTCACATATAAGAAATTAAGAGTGGACGATATGCCTTTTTTTTTATCAAAACACATTTCTTGCTTTGTGGTGGAGGGGGTGGAGTAGGGCCGTATTTAGGGTACGAGGCGCCCTAGGCACAACGATTTTGGCGCCCCTCCATTGTCGTAACTTGGGGGAGGCTAACCTCCTAGAAAATTTCTTCTAAGCATTGAGGTATACGGTTCAGCCGCCACCTAGAAAAAAGTTAGCCGCCTAGACTTCGAAGCTAGTTACGCCCATGCCCCACCCCCACCCCCGCCATACTAGCAGAAATAAAACTCTGTCCTTCCGCCCCCTCAAATTCGACGAAAAATCGCGGACGATAGGGAAGGAGCGACATTTATGATTAGCCTACCTTATGTGTACTGTTATAAAAATATCGTTATTATATCTTTATTATTCTTTCTTCAATTTTTTTTTCTAGATATTGGGTTAGGGGGCAAGAGTGGATGCAGAACAAAATTTCAGGGAGGGCGCAAAGCTTGAAAATTTCACTTGTAAATTTGATTTTAAGTCTTTTTACTTGAAAATAATTATTTTTAATGTAAATTTATTATTCTCAGGGGGGAGCAGGCCCCCTGCTTGGATTCGTCCTTGGGGGAGGGGTTGTTTCAGGCAATTCTTCAGAATTTCAGATTTAGACAAAAAATGAAAGGCGCCTTCTCGGGGAAAGCTGATAAACAAAATGCTGCGTTAAATAATTTGCAATCAAAAAAAATTTCTCAGCCTCTTGCGCTCCTAGAAATTTTGCGCCCTGGGCAAGTGCCCAACTTGCCCATTTATAAATCCGGCACTGGCTGTAAGGCCTTTGCCTAGGGCTTACAATTTCATAAATTCTCCACTGGTATGTATGTATGATGGAGGTATAAAAGCAAACACTGTATATAAAATTCTTAATTAAAATAATATTAAATTACTAAGGGCAACGATATAGTTTTTGCATCAGGACACCCAGAAGGTCATGATCGACCCTACCTGGGTACCATTCAGTGTTGTAGATAAAGCCCTTGCTTCTATGCCACTGTAGTAGCTGTACCAGTTTTTCGATCTAATTTATCGTGTACTAACTAGTTCCGAAAGTGTGTGGTATGTGGCATTTTTACGTGTTCTTGATTGATTGAAATGATTAAAATAAGAAAAAGTTGTTCACATCCAATTGTTGCGTGTCCCAGAAAAGAAGGGACGATGTCCGCAATCTTAATAGATGGGGAAAATGGTCGGTGTACTCTTGCTATTTGACGAGGATATTTTTATATATTTGACGAGGACATCTTTAAGAAAGTTGTCTTAAACAACATCGTTATTCTGGAGAGGCGATTAGTCAATCGTTCATTCAAGAAGAATAGGGATAGAATGGTAGGCGATGGTCACCAACCAATAGCCAACAGCATTTAATGCTCCTGAATCTTGGCTATAAGTGGTACCAACCTCTCCCCCTCTGCTTAAACTTCAAAAATCAAACGGGAACCTACGTCCTTGATGTAGCGTTTTCGCTCTCCTCTCATTGGCCGAATTTCAAACTTTGGCAAAGTAAAGTTGTCTACTATCCACCAATGAAGAGGAAATTAGTCTTCATTGTGGAATATGTGGTCCACCAACATTTTGGCCATGCCATTTTTTCACCATATTTCAAGGTATCATTCCACCTCCCAGGCTTTTTTGGCTACCGACATCAATCAGGATTTTCCTCTTTGGGGCAATTCCCCCATGTTAACCATCCTTGCTGTACATATAACATAGCACGTCCTCCCCTCCCGTCTTCATTATTGAATAGAATGAGCCATTACCGTATACGGAGGGGAGGGATCTTAGGGACAGATCCCTCCCCGAAACTAAATTTGAATAAGCCTTGGCAAAGGGCTTGCATGCTGGGATTGTATCGATACATGCTGTAAAAAATTTTGAACAACCCCCGAAATTAAATCCTGGCTACGGTCTTGGAATGACCCTTGGATTCCGTCTTGTCCTCTTCTGGCTTTTATATAGCTTCAAGACGTAATTCCTATCACTTTCTCACACTTCTCTCAAATATTTTCCACCCATTCGCCAACTTACTCTGTAATTTGACAGGCCCTTCCTGGGAAGGCTGTGCTACCGTCAGTCCAATTCTTTCATTGGCGCACTCAATAAAAATAGTTAAATAGCATGATTATTACCTAAACTGCCTTGAAATACAGAAATGGAATTAATTGAACGAATCATTTAATTAAATGGGGAAAAAAAATCACTATTTACCTCAATTCCAATTTTTAACGCCCAAGCAATGAACACACAACGGCAAATAAAAATATGAATAAAAATACGAGATGGAATGAATATTTTGCCAAAAAAGCGACAAATAACTTACTATGGTATCCCCTAAGGATGGTGGTGGAAAAAAACTGGGTTGCCTGAAAAGTCATTCAATGTGATAAAAGTTGGAAAAGTGCAATTTGTTTTAAAATGCTTTTGCTACCTGGAATCCGTTCTTTAGTTTTAAAAGTTTAAAATTATGGCATTTGTGAAGCGTTAATTATTTAAAAGCATCGCTGATTCTGACGGTTTCATTAATAATCATTTCCGCAGAAACTGTCTTTCCGAAAGGATTTTTCTGAAAAAAAAGCTTTTGTTGTTAAATGAAGGAAACAATAGCAGAAATATTCCCTTCGCAGACTATTCTACCGAACTAGCTTCATTATTCAAATGAAGCTGCCGTCGCCAAGTTAAAAATCTGAAATGAGATAATGCAAATACATTAAACCCCAGTTGGAATTATTGGACATTTTTGCGGTACTCGAAGCGGTTTCCACCATTTATACGCCCTTCTTTCTCCTTCCGCTTAAACCATAAAATCTCTCAGACTAAAGGTAATTGTCATTTATACGCGCGAACTTGCACGGTGTTTTGGGAGTTTTGCCTCGATACAGTTTGGATCTTCGAACTCGGAACTTTATACAGCGTTATCTCTTGTTATTTATACCTCCTAATAAAGGTATACCTCAATTTAACCTGTTAACCGGGGAATAAAATTTTGTGAAACTCGTTTCACACTGGGGACAATTTTTTTTCTCAGTGATATTTAATTAATTTAAGTGATATTAACTATATTCATTATATTTAATTAATTTCAGTGATATTAAATATATTTAATTTCAATGATGAAAAATGTCGTCATTCGCATTTTGGTAGTCTTCTGGGCATGACGAAAAATGTCGTCATACCCAGTTAACAGGTTAAGGGACGAAAATATCCGGTTCCCTGACTGTCCCTTATTGGAAGGTAACGCAGTATAATGGAACGTCACTTTCATAGTTAGTGACTAGCAGCCGAGTTATATGCATATGTGAATATGCAGCTGCGTATTTTAGCTTTTTTTTTAGCGTTAGTCAATATAAGAGTATATTTTCGGAATAAATGCATATTTTAAGGATCTCAGTAATTTTAAGCATTTATTTTATTCGTGTAGCACAAAAAAACTCTCCTCGACCTAAATTTCAACAAGTATTTATTACAGTTACTATCTCATCATAGTCGATGATGTGGTTGTATTAAATGATCAAATACTTGCATAGAGAAGAATGGTTTTTCGACGCCTGCTGGGAGCCGAACCCAGATTGATTGATTGCCGGTCAAGTATACTTAACCGGCAATCAGCATGATGCGTGTTCGGTTCCCACCAGTCTCCAGCAAATTTCAACATGTGGTTTAACTCCGGCTTATGAAATCATTTTCCATAAAAGAAACTGAACTGAGAAGAACTAAACTAGGAGAACGAGATGTTTAATAGATGGCGGTTTCATGGTCACCAACGATGAAAGACGACTTCGTCACTACATAAGGTCTTGGGTTCGATTCCCGAAGTGTGAGCGTTTTTCTTCCCTTAAAAAAATTAGTTTGTCCCAGCCAACTGAAGCTACGCACTGGAAGTTGAAAAGAAAACTTGTAATAGCCGGCAGTACGGTTGTCATAAACGATGATGGTGACTTTTCGTCGCTGCATTGGGCTCCAAGTTCGGTTCCGGGGCTGAATACTCATTTCTTTTGAACCCTGTCAATTGAAATCATTCACTGTAAAAGAAAAACAAAACCTGTATTAACGGCGAAAAATTAGGGAACAAGATTCTAAAGAGCAGGAGGTTTAATAGTCATTAACGATAAGTGTTCTTTCGTTGCTGTATAAGGTCCTAAGTTCGATATCCGACTTGCGAACGTACTTTTTTCCCCTGCCAAATAAAGGCACACTAAAGAAAAGGAAAAGACACTTTGACCACATTAGTGGAATGATAACGTATTCGCTCAGCTCGCAGTTATCCCAGGTTCGACTCCCAATTGTGCCCAAAAAAAAGACTTACCGACTAACTGTTCACCGCAGTCCCGGGGTTGGTTCCCTCGATCCTGAGAATTTCGGATTCCTCGAAAAGATTGTCTTGTGGCAGCATAACCCTTGCTCTCCTTGCTCCATAAGACTCAAATGAAAAAATAAGATTGTAACATACTATTACCCTTCACAGGGTTAACACAATTGCCAAATAATGGTCGACACACAAAGCCTCCGGGACGAGTTTTGGAAATTTTTCGTGGGAAATTTTTATAGGCTGAAATTTCTTCTGAGATCTGCCTAGAAAAAAGACTTTTCTTCTAAGGAAAAAAAAAATAAGACTTCCAAAGCATGATGTACTTAGAAACATTAATCAAGTTTAAAACGCACAAAAATATGTCGATTCTGTCCTCACTATAAATATGATTCTTTCTTTTCAGGTAATGTGCGTACAGTATTGGCCAGTTGAGCTAGACCATCCCGAAAAATACGGAAACCTGGAAATAACGTTGCTAGCGGAAGAACAATTGGCCAATTTTTTTATTCGTACAATTCGAGTGAAAAAGGCACGTACATAATTAAAGTTTTAAAAATGTATCAGTGCTTAAGGTGTCTGTGAAAGTTAATGCATTTAACTGCTCTTTTTTTCTTCTACTAAAAAAAAAATTTGGCAACACATCCAGTCGCCATTTTCGTAATTATTGGGAACAATGAAATGGCAACATATTTGTGTACATGATCGCCATTTTCTATAATGACTATAAAAGTATATATATATGGCCTGCAAAAGGGTTGCTGGTATCTAACTGGAAGGAGACCCACACGCTGAACGTATGTGACGATGTGTGGAACCGGCCAGGCCAGTAACCTAGTGTCCTACCCCGCCTTCAAGTGGTGCAGGCTGAGCTTTCTATTTATGTGGCAAATTAATATTTGCTGCACGGATAGAAAGGCGGAAGGGGAGGGCTAATTCACCAACCCGTCTAGCCAGCGTGGTGAAATTATGGCTAATTCCTCCATTATGTTGACACACCAGAAACCATGGCCCCTAGTCTCCAGGTGCTGGAGTGCTCCTGATCAAGGCAGCGGTCAGTGTGGCATGAAAGCAGGGGGTGCTAAGAATCACTGGAATGGCCCAGGCTGCCGTTTGTTATTGACCTTGGCAACGTATAATGGACGATCCCTTGCTTCTGAAGCAAAACTTCAGGAATTGGAAGAAGAACTTGACAAGATCAAATGGGACATTGTAGGACTCAGTGAAGTTAGAAGAAAAGGTGAAGAGTTGGTGGAACTTAAAAGTGGACATTTGTTTTATTATAGAGGAACGGAAACTGGAAGAACAAGTGGTGTTGGCTTCTTAATCAACAAAAGAATTAAAGACTGTCTTCTGGAAGTTGAAAGTACATCAGATCGAGCAGCGAGGCTCGTTGTTCAACTAACCCAGCGATACCAACTTCAAATAGTACAGGTATATGCACCAACATCAAGCCATACCGACGAAGAGGTTGAAGAATTTTATGAAGAAATCAAAGAGTTACACACCAAAGGGAAACAACATATCAAGCTCATCATGGGGGATTTCAATGCAAGAATTGGACAACAGGAACAAGGAGAGACATCGGTTGGTAAATACGGATATGGGGAAAGGAATGAACGTGGCGATCAACTCATCGAATTTGCAGAAGCTGAAAACCTTAGCATCATGAATTCATTTTTTAAGAAGAAACCGCAAAGAAAATGGACATGGAAACACCCAAATGGGGGAACTAGTGAAATTGACTATATCCTGGCAAACAAGAAATCAATTATTGAAGATTGCAGTGTACTGAACAGATTTAATACTGGAAGTGATCATCGAATGGTGAGATGTAAAGTGCACTTAAATACTAAATTAGAACGACAGAAGCTCATTAGGAAACAAGTAAGTAAGAGGGTGGATTTAAAGAAATTAAAAGAAAATACCGAGGCATTCAAGTTGGAATTAAAAAATCGCTTTTCTGCACTGGAAGGACTTATTGATGAAAGTGATATCTCAGAAGCAAATGAAAACATTGTTAAGACAATAGTTGAAACTGCTGGGGAAATTGGTGGTGTAACCTGTAAAAAGCACAATAGCAAATTATCTGAGAAGACGAAACAGCTCATGAAAAGGCGAAGAGATATGAAGGTGGACAATCGAAATACCAGTTCCAGGATTGAGTACATAGAACTTTGTAAAACTCTGCGCAAAAGCATGAAAGAAGACATAAGAAAATTCAATTGTGAGTTAGTAAGGAAGGCCATTGAAAATAACAAGAGCCTTAGGGTTGTTAAAGGAAGTTTATCTGTTGGGAAGAAACACATCATTGCATTAAAAGGAGAGGATGGCACCGTAACAAGAAATAGGGAAGAAATACTTAGAAGAGTTGAAGAATTCTACAAAAAACTATATGAAAGTAACAGTGGATTAAACGAAGACACTGAAATAGTCGAAGGAACAGCTCCTAAAATCTTAAAAGAAGAAGTTTCATTTGCAATAAAAAGTATGAAGAAAGGAAGAGCCCCTGGCGATGATGGTATTACATTAGATATCCTAAAAGAAGCTGGAGAATATGTAGAAGACATACTTGCAAAATTCTTTACCAAATGTCTTAACAGCGGTAACATACCAAACCAATGGGATTCTGCAACAGTAATTCTTTTGCATAAAAAAGGTGATAAAGAGGATTTGAAAAATTACCGACCAATTAGCTTGTTACCTGCTATTTATAAAATCTTCACAAAAGTGCTAACACATCGCCTGCAGAAAAAATTAGATGCAGCTCAACCAAGAGAACAAGCTGGATTTCGAAGTGGATTCAGTACAGTGGACCATATTCAAGTATTAAGAGAATTAATTGAAAGAACACATGAATATGAACTTCCATTGTGTGTTGCATTTATTGACTATGAGAAGGCCTTTGACTCTATTAAAACATCAGCAGTCATCAACTCTTTAAGATCAACAGACATTGAGGATGTGTACATTGACATGGTGAAACGTGTGTATAAAAATGCAAGTGCAAAATTTCGGTTACATAAAGATACCAAAACTATCAAAATTGGTAAAGGTGTGAGGCAGGGAGATACCATTTCTCCAAAACTTTTTACTTCAGCTTTACAGATGATTTTTCAGCTGATAAATTGGAATAACAAGGGAATAAAAATAAATGGTGAATATTTAAATCATTTGCGGTTTGCTGATGACATTGTTATTTTTTCAACGAACCCATCAGAACTCCAAGACATGGTACAGGAGCTCTCAACTAGAAGTAAAGAAGTTGGACTCAAGATGAACCTACAAAAAACTAAGATCATGTTCAATAATTTTGTAGAGGAAACAAAAATACAAGTTGACAACATTGAGCTAGAAATTGCTGATTCATATATTTACCTTGGCCAGCTGATTTCAATGGATGGCAACATTATGAAAGAACTCAACAGACGTATTAAACTTGGCTGGAGTGCATTTGGAAGAAACAGTTTTATCCTGAAGGGGAAATTGCCTTTGTGTCTAAAAAGAAAGGTCTTCAACCAGTGTGTATTGCCAGTCCTCTCTTATGGATCAGAGACATGGAGTCTAACAGTTGGAGCAATACGAAAGTTACAGACAACGCAAAGGAGCATGGAGAGGTGCATGCTTGGAATAACTAGGAGAGATCGAAAAAGAAACACTTGGGTGAGAGAGCAAACTAGAGTAGAGGACATCATTGTTAAAGTAAAAGGGCTGAAATGGCGATGGGCTGGGCATATTGCAAGAAGAACTGATCAACGATGGACAACAGAAATTCTGAACTGGATTCCAAGAGACCACCGAAGACCTAGAAAACGTCCTCAAACTAGATGGGTGGATGAAATAAGAAAACAGGTTGGGGTGACGTGGAAACGAATGGCCCAGGATAGACTTGTGTGGAAAGCATTTGGAGAGACCTTCATCCAGCAGTGGATAGATAATGGTTGAATATGATGATGACTGCGATGGCATAATGGGTACTCATGTTTTATTGAACCTCCAATTTAAGAACTGATGGCTTATCTTGAAAATTATTCTGGTAAGTAAAGGGAAAGAGCGGTTCTACTCGCCTGGCGTGGGTGGGCCATGGGTCTATGGGTGGGGACTCAGTCTTCGTGCAACCCCGTTGGCGCGTTTTTCATTTGGCGCTAGTTTTTTTTTTTTTTTAACTTCACAATTTTTTTTCCCAATCGCGTTTTTTTTTTTTTTTAATCGAAAGTTTTTAATTTTTATTTTTTTCAATCACGAGCTTGGTTTTTTTTTCAAATTAATTAAAAATTTCTACCCTTTTTTTTTAAAAAAAACAAAACATTTTATCATTTTGATAACTAGTAAAATTTGACACTGGTCGGAATATACGAAATACAAATGAAGAAGGTAAAAGATATTTACCATCTGCAAAAATATTCGCAGATGATGTATGCAAATGATTTTATCTTTACCATATTGTAGTAAATAAGTAGGTAAATGATATGATCTCTACTTGTTGCCAAATTGAAAATGTGAAATTACATAGAATATACAATACGTTGCCAAATGTGAAAAGTCAAATTATGTACAGCACTTGCAAAAACAGCAAATAAAAGAAGACAATTTGGACGGTTGCCAATTTAGAAAAAAATTACGTATTCAGGTTCCATGTTTTAGACTCCTGAGTGTCAACAACCAATAGAGCCAATAAGGGAAACAACAAGCAGTATTTCTGTTGTGGAAGCTCGCAGCTCTATACTTCAGCGAATTAGGCTTTTATTTTTTCTGAAAGTATTTTCCTATTTTTGTTGTAAAGTTATACGCCTATTGTAAAGCTATACACCTATTGTACATTTTGATATTTGTTATAAATCTGTACCTTTTATTGTAGAAAGTACCTTTCTGGGGCTGTATTTTTATGTTGTGAGGCTATGCCTTTATTGAATGACTGCAGAGATGGGAAGAAACTAATAAATATTTATAGAAAAAAGGTTAAATATAAATGGCGAATACTCAGCGCTTAATTTAGAAAGAAAAAAAATTCTCGTTAATTTCAATACCATTGCAGCTTGATTTACATGGTATTCTCTTTTCATTAATTTTATGGGTTTTGAAATAGATGAGATAATTTACATTTTTTTCTGAAATTCATGTAATTAAATAATCGGCGTAAAAAATCTCCAGAAAAACAAGATTTGCACTGCTTTTTCCTAGAGGCCAATAACGTGGTTCTCAAAATTATTGGCGGAGGAAGCACATTTTATGTACGTTTATACATTACAGTATATGTAAAATCGCAATTTCAGATTATTGGGGGTCTCAGGCCCATATAACTACGCCTGTACTAGAGGCACCAGCTCTATAGTACCCAGACCCTTAAACCGCCGCCCCACTCAAATTTATGAGCAATAAATAAAAAAATGCAGAGCATACGTAAGGGTGAAAAACGTAACATATAAACTACTTAATTGCTATTGCCATGTCCATATCCAGAGGGGACCAGTTACCCCCCAAAACTAAATTTTTAATGGGATTTGGTTACGACTTTAAATTCCATGATTATATCGATATATATTAAAAAAAATTTTTGAATCCCCCCTACCCAAAATTAATTCCTGAATACGGCTTTGATTATTTCTAATGTTGTTTCCGTTGCTGTAAAGATATAATGAAATTTCATTTAAGAGTAAATAATTGAAATTAATGAAATCTTTTTTTAATTATTTAATATTTTTAATAAAACTTTAGGGGATAACGACAGACCCCTCCCTTTAAGGCTGAGAACTAAGGAGGGTAGTAGGTGTACCTAAAATCTTCCCTGATATTTTTTTCCAGTTGCCCCCCTACTGTATTCAAAGCTTGATCTTAACTATAACCACAACAACAACAACAAACTAATTTTGAATTCTATTTCTTGAAATAAAATTGAAACATCACCCTGCGATCTTACTCAGTGTTATTTCCAAGTTGTATAACCGGGGAATAACATCAATATTACACCGCATCTTGAATTGTTTTACATATTTCCCACATAGAATTTTCTTTTGAAAACGCTGCTGTAAGTACTGTGATAAAATATGAATTTCGTGCTTAAAACAGTAACAGACCAGCGCTACTTGAAGAAATATGATGGAAATGTTATTTTCAGCAGGCATTTTTTGTATCGTATTATATTGCACTGTTATTCGCATGTATCCTTACTTAATAATTTGTTATGCAGCTGTGTAATGCTGTTATTATTGCTATGATTTTTAGGAGGGTGAAGATGATGAGAGAGAAGTCGTACAGTTGCATTATACCAACTGGCCTTCGCATACTTGCCCGTTTCCAAGTGCATTGCTAGAATTCAGGCGAAGAGTACGGGTGTATATGATGCGATATCCCAGTACAGGGCCAGTCGTTGTACACTGCAGGTAACGACCAATATTGTTTACTGCTTTAGCAAAAGAGCTTCCTTGAAAACACGTGCAAAACACCTTAGTTTTGTAACACTATCCTCGAAATATTAACCATAGAACACTGTCACTCAGATCTGAACCCTAGGATACTACCATCGATGTCTTAACCCTTGAACACTGTCGCCTAGATCTTAACTCTATGGTACTACCACCGATGTCTTAACCTTTGAACACTGTCGCCCAGATCTTAACCCTAGAGTAGTACTACCGAGGTCTTAACCCCAAGACACCACCGTTGATATCTTAACTCTCGAACACCGTTGTCCATATCCTAACCCTAAGAAACAATAGTCTAGATCTTAATCTAAGACACAATCGGTCTTAATCCCACAACTCAATCACCTAGGTCTTAACCCTAGGACACTACCGTCGAGAGCTTAACTCTCGCACGTTATTTTTCACATCCTAACCTAAAAAAACAAATGCCTAGGTCTACCCAACCTAAGGCACTATCGGTCTTAACCCTCAAACACCATCGCCAATCAGTTGTATTGTACTGCGCTATGGTTTCTTCGAGATTGAAATAACGTAAATTGCCGTTCGAGGATAAATCTTCCTCAAATTATTTACCCTCTTGCCCATACTGTTATGTTAATCCAATTGATTAATTAAGCGATTAACGAACTCTCCAAAGAACTGTGTAACCATTAATCATTAACTGCCGCTTTAATGGCAGAATTCGACTTCACGCCTCATTAATCTTTCTTATCCTTTCTCCAATTCAAATCCAATTAACTGATAAAATTACTTTTGAGAAGCTCAAAGCGGATTTACAAGCTGGAACGGAAGTTTCCTCGTCAGCTCATTAGAATTTTCGTTGTTTTTTCAGTGATGGGTGCGGAAGAACCGGAGCTTACTTGTGCATAGATGCTAATCTAGAATTAGCTGAAGAAGATTTCGTATACGATGTTTTCGGGTATACGAAGCGCCTTAGACAAGCGAGGCGAGGAATGGTGGAGACAGTGGTAAGCATAATTTAAAACTTAAAGATGTACGTAACCCAATTCTTGGAGATTCCGCTTAGACTTTCCATTACTCATTGTGGACATATGTTTGTTTAAGGAACAATATAGATTCATTTACGATACTTTGGAAGAAGCCAACGTCTGTGGTGCAACGTGGTTTCCAGTGAACGCATTATCGCAGCAGCTGAAATACAAGTCCTTAAAAGACTCTCTCACTGGAGAGAATGAGTATCAACAGGAGTATCAGGTAATGTTCACAGCATTGCAAATCATTTTTTGCTGTAAAATGTTCTGCACTGCAAAATGATCTTTACTGTGTACAGGAAATCCAATGATAGTGAAAGTGAGTCTGGCGTTAAATAGATCTAGATTCAATTGTGGTAAATACTGTCATTTTTTTCACCACAGTTTATGGTTCGAAGATCTCATGGAATCATCTGTCCTGTCTGGAATAATTAATTCAATAATCTACTTTAACTACTATTTTTATTTCTACTTAATCTAGTTTCGACAGATACGAATCTCTCTCCAAGTGCTTACCATACATATATATTTCTGAACGATTCAACCTCATGTTGCCCAATATATTTTCCTATTTCATCCAGCTTGTTTAAGGATATTTTCTCGGCCTTTTATAGAATTTAGTTAAGAGTTTCAGTTGTCCATCATTCATCAGTTCTTCTTGCGGTACGGTCAGCCCATCACCTTTTTTTTTTTTAATAAAGAATCCTTGACCTTTGTTTGCTCTCTCATCCAAATGTATCATTTTCGAGAGATTTCTTCTAATTATTCCGAACATATGCCTCTCGATGCTCCTTTGAGTTGTTTTCAACTTCTATATTTTTCGTTATACACCATGCTTCTGATCCGTAAGAGAGAAAACTGGTAAAACACACTAATAGAAAAACTTTCTTTTTTAAGTACAGAGGCAATGTTCATACTTTAAGATATAACTGTTCGTTCCGGATATCTAACTATTCTTCCTGGTCAAACTGTTCTTCTTTTTTATGCAAACTGTTCTTTTTGTGCAAACTATTCTTACACTTTGTGCAAAAAATTGCTTATGTAGCCTTGCGAATTAAGAGACAGTTCGGTTGAGTTAATTCAAAACAAGTTTAATTAACTTTTAATTCAATTTTTGAAGTTCTCGTTTCGTGACATTTAATGTACCTCTGCCGCCATTAAATTTAATGGATTACGTAATGAGATACTAACTTCTATTTAAAATCAATTTTCATCAACGTTGCTAATTAGGATAGATTCTTGAAGAAAACAGCACATTTTCTAAATACTGAATTAACTTATAATGAAAAAATGAAACTTTAATATTCAAATTTTTAAGTTTATTATTGTATTTGTATTATTGTAATATTCATTTATTTATATTATAATTATTTTGTGATACTTTAAAATAAATGTAATAATTTTTATTGTCTTTTAATGCATGCATTTCAGTGCTTGGTAAGTTGAATTGCTGTTATTGTGTATTCAAAAATAACATTTTGTGCTCTATGAAATAAATTACATTGAACTCCATGTCCCCAGCATTGGCGTTCGCAGTGGGTTGTTTGTGGGTGTTGTAACCCCATTCCAATAACATTTTGTACACCGAAGAGCCAAAACATTAAAACCACTTAACTAATAAAGTGTAGGCCCCCCTTTGGAGCGTAAAAGAACCTGAAGGCGGCGTGCCATGCCTTCAATTAGATGCTGATAGGTTACACGTGGGATATCATACCATAATTGCAACAGAAGTTGGCCAAACTTTTGTAAATTCCGTGGTTGTGATGTTAATGCTCTGATACGTTGTTCTAAGTGAAACCACAGGTGATGAATAGGATTGATGTCTAGAGAATTTGGAGGCCATGACAATGAAGAGATTTCATTTTCCTAGAACTGTTCCAGAACCGTAAAAGCTTTATGACAGGAAGCATTACCTTGTTCTACAATGCCATTGCCGTCTGGAAAGACGGTGGGCATGAAGGGATGTAACTGGTCCCCCAGGATGTTTAAGTACGTAGAAGCATTGAGATTGCGTTGAACAATGACAATGGAACTAAGCTGGTTCCATGAAAAACTCGCCTACACTATAACACTCCCGCCATCACCTTGCTTCCTTCCAGCAGTGCAGCCAAGTAACAGTGTTTCCCCCGTCATATGTCACACACGAACACGTCCATCTACATAATGTAAACAAAAACGAAATTCATCTGTCCATGTGACCCTCCTCCACTCTTCAGCTGTCCACTGGCTGGTTACGTGTCCACAGCATTTGTTTATGGCGATGAGTTGCAGTGAACATAGGCACCCGAATGGGATGATGACTTCGTAGTCCCATATACAACAACGTACGATGAAGAGTGTGTTTCGACACATTCCGTGCATCATCACTATTAAATTCCTTGATAATTTCCGCTAGCGTACCACGTCATACGCGCAAATAAGTCAATGAAGTCTCAGTTCCTCTCTGCCATCAGTGGCCCTTGGCCGGTCTACACCTTGGCTTCAGCTAGATGTTTCACCTGTTTGCAATCATCTCTGATACGTACTAACTACTGCATATTGTGAACAGCTGACTAGACTTGCAGTTTCCGAAATGCTCTTACCCAGCAGTCTTGCCCTCGCAATAAGATAAATCCTTACCATTAGTCATCTTGCAGCGACAAGAACTACTGATCGACAGAACACAGTCCCATATTTTTATATACCAACCTAAAACCCACCCCTTCCATTTGATTGGTACTGTAGATAACTTTGTCTGCATAACGCACAGGTGGTTTTAATGTTTTGGCTCTTCTGCGCATATTTAACATAGGAATATGTGAGTTGTAGCTCTGTAACCCCCCATTGAGCCTATAAACCCCCGCTTATGAACTTTTTATGTACGCCTATGGTTCCCAACATTATATATGTGGTAGTCAGCTCTTAAACCACTGACATACGGCAGGGAATGGGGTGTTGATGTGATGTAGTTTTATATATATATATATATATATATCATCATCATCATCATCATATTCAACCATTATCTATCCACTGCTGGATGAAGGTCTCTCCAAATGCTTTCCACACAAGTCTATCCTGAGCAATTCGCTTCCAAGTCACCCCAACCTCTTT
>QLNU02003225.1:49878025-49945983 GCA_006491805.2 Dysdera silvatica | reverse complement strand
CAACTTGATTTACTTCAGCTTGCTTTGATTTTCAATATCCATGTTATTGAATGCATGTTAAAGATGCCTATCGAAATTCAGGGCTGGGTGATAGGATTTGCGGACTCCTGGGCATTTTAGCAAATCAGGGGGCCCCCCAAACAAATTGTTTAATAACAAACATGTTTGTTAAGGTATTAAGATTCAGCATCGGGCCCTCTTAAGGTTCCTGGCCCCTGGGTACTCCCCCCTCTCGCCGGCCCTGGAGAAAGATCGATGTGTTTACACCCCTTTATTTCATTTCTTTAGCGGGTTTCAATAGATATTGAACCCGCTTTTGGTTTTTCTATACGCAATAAAAAGGGTAAGGTAAAGGTCTTCCGTAAATGCAATGATGATGACTATTGTTAACGTTGAAAACCTACCGAGTTACTTGAGAATTAGAGAGTTGCGGATTAATGTTAATTGAAACGTATTAATGTTAATTGATACGTTTAAATATCGACCTCAGGAAATTTTCTTTCACTTGTTTGTTTTTAAATCTTCTATCAGGAAGATACATTTTCCGGTTAATGGGCGCTTGTTTGTTTTGTGGTTTTACGGCTCAAAGACTACAATGGTCATGCTGCGCCGGGACCTACTGTTTTCCGAGGAATCCGAACCTCTTATGGCCTAGGGAACCAAACCCCGGACTACAGTGAGCAGTGCGATCTTTTTATGAGATCTCTGAGTAAGCGTTCTTTGTACACTGTTGGGAGTCGAACCCGGATTAACGGCGTACTAGGCGAACGCGTTACCACACTGCGCCACCGCAGGGCCGTTAATGGGCGCATATCACATCTTAGATTTAGAAACTTTTAAACATAAATTCATTTTTTCAATTCAACTTTAAAAAATTCATTTTTTTATCCAATTCAACTTTAAAAAATTCATTATGTGCACAAATCTAAACACAAAACCTTATCTGCACACAGGACGAAGCCTTTATTTAGTAAGGAATGATTCCAAAATAATAGTTTTAAGAATATACGAGTATAGCAATAAAAGAAAGTTTCGTTAAAACAAATGAAAGTTAAAAAAAAATGATTGTTTTAAAAGGTGACCTTGAATTTGGGCGATAACGTTAGTTGTATGACACTCAATCCCATGGGCGCCGACGACATAAAATATTGGGGGAAGGTAAATATACCAGTAGAAGGCATTTTGTTTGAAATTAGGGGGGGGTATGTAACCCTAATATCAACTTTGGGGGGACGGGTTCCCCTGTCCCTCCCACTAATGGTATCCGGGCTTAATCCTACTTTTGAAAATATTTGGTTACCTTCAGAAGTGATCGGATAATTCTGACGAATTTTTTTTATTGTGTTCTTTATTTATTGCTTCGTGTTATGTTATTGGTTTGAAAGTTATTTATTTTTTCACTTTTTCATTTATTTTAGCCGACAACTTTCGACCTTATTTGACTTCCTTTCAAAGCAATGACAATACCGACTACATCAATGCTGTATTTGTAGACGTAAGTTTCTTTCTTAATTAGTAGAAAAAAACACTAAATTAACGTAAAAAAAATGCCAATGATTAATTGGTAAAGGTTTTAATATTCCTGTTACACATATAAATTTTCTATAATAATAATAATAATATAGATTTTCGTGAATGATTATTGTTGAGAAAACGCATATTTTGCATTTCTGCGTGCTCAACTTTTGATGCAGTTCACAGAACCTCAATTCATTTAAAATGACAAACAGGTAGAGTAACATGTCACAGCTCTCATATGGAACTCATACCTCACTGAGAAGTAGAATCGTAATTGCATTCAGTACTGCTACTATCTTGTTGAGAATTCATGTAAATACATATGCTCAGAAATAAACATTATTTTGCATGTGCATGTTGATTACGACGAATGGAGTTGTCCCCAAATATTTGGTACTTCCCCTGGCGCCCATGCGAGTACTTCTGGGGGTCTGAGAAAAATTGAGTACTTCTAGGGGAAGGGTTGAGAAAAATTACCTCCTTCTCAAAGCTGTCGAGAATTTTTGTGAATGTACAAGATACCAAAACGCTACAAAAATAATTGATACTGCTTGACAATTAGTAATGAGCTAAAAAGTACCTTATTTTAAAATGTGACTGTAAAACTTTTGAAAGTAAATGCATAGCAGGTTCGGGTAAGTCGAGGTTTTAGACGGCTAGGGGAGGCTCGAGCCCCCCCTCTAACCCCCATATGGGCGCCCGTGTGTGCTTCCCGAAGACCTGAACCATAGGTATCTCCGTAGGACATGGGTAGTCCCTAGTAAGGTGGCAATTTTTGAAGCTCATGTACTGTTACCTCGTCTATTCCTATTGTATTCAAGTGCGTTTGGGATTATATAGCGAGCGATTATATATTTCGCGCGCGAAAAACCGGTTATCAAAGACGCCCTTCCCTCTACTGTAATGAAACAAGCCGTCTGTGACGTCAGCTCCCTTGAATTCTAAGGGTACTACCCGCCAATTTTCCGCGAACGGACTATACCTAATGCTCTTATTAACATAAGAACAGGGGCGCAGGCCCACAGGATCACTTCGACCTGCCTCCATGACTCCTTCCCTGGGCAGTGCCATTGATATTTTTTTTGGGGGGAGGGGGTTGAACCCCCAGATGAACGCATTTTTTTATACTTACTTATTGCTTAATTATTTTACAAGACCTATGCATATATGTACCGGCACGTAAGACCGTAATCGGGAAAATTCTCGGTGGGGGAGGGGGGACACATTATTTTTTTCATTTTTAAATAAAGCAAGAGCATGGTATCAAATATTTTAGGGCAGGACCCCTCACAGCATAGGTCCTTGCCAGCGCGGGCCCCTGCTGTTCCCCTCTCGCCGGCCCTACATAGGGACGATTATTATTCATGTTCTTGGGAATTAATAAGTAGCATTTCTTTTGCATCGTTGTCTGAAAATACGTTTAAGATATAGAATGAGACTTAATTAAATGTTTTGATATTGATTCAGAAATTTTAAAATAAGAATTTTTCTAAATCTTTTTACTTATTCACATTTCTTTTGTGTTCGAACAAAAAAACTTGGATCTAGTTTTACTTCGGTTAAGTTTTAAGCAAAGATTTAAACCGTTAATATCTATGTGCAACATCATTAGGAATTGATAGTTATATTGTAATTGGCGCCTCTTCCATGGAAACAATTTAAAATGGTGTTTCCAAAAGCTTTTGACTTAATCCCTTTTGTCTAAACGCTGAAGAACATGTCAATATTAACCACAACCGTATGCTTTCATTAAAACCAATTAAATGTATTGGGGATTACTAACAATTCGTTTGCTTTTTTATACAGGGTTATACAAGATCAAAGGAATATATTGCTACCGAATGGCCGATGCAGAGGACCATACAAGACTTCTGGTCGCTGGTTTACGACCATGATTGTAATTCTGTAATAATTTTATGCAGCCCGCCGCCATCTAGCGTAAGTAGATAAAGGTATAATTAGGGTGCAAATCTTTAACCCCTTGGGTACATTTGACGACTGAGACTCATCATGCACTTGTCTTGCCTAAGTTATGGATGACGAGTCTAATTCGTCATTCAAACTAGGACAAAATTAAACATGTACGTTCTTGTTCGTGGCAAAGAGTGATTGGTATCAGTTGTAAGAGGACGTTTCTTCCAATGCGAATCAGCAAATTAAATTCGTTCCAAACGCAAGAACTTTTTCAAATAAATCTGTACCCAAGGGGTTAATCAAAAATTAGCAAATTTTGGGCGCTTACAAATAGACCACATCAAAATAAATGGAAGATTGGGCAATAAGTGCTAATCGGGCCGCCAATCAAAAAAGCTATACGTGCTTGGTTACTAAAAGCAGCTTGTTTAACCAACTGACTTTAAGCCATTTCCGCCTATTTCTCCTAACATAACTAAGAAAAGGAAACTTCTCTTACTATTTCTTGGAAACAGCCGTTTACAGACCAGTGTAATAAACCCCATCCCTGATTGATTGATTGTTTGGCTTTTTTATGGCGCAAGAGCATCTGGGCTATACTGCGCCAAAAACCCCATCCCTAAATTTAATGCGTAACAGAAATTCGAGCGTTTGATTGGGTTGTTCTGTGCACAAACCAAAATTAATACGATGAACGGGATTTTAGGCGTAATGGATGTAACGTTTACCAAGCTTGTTTGCTGTTGTTGTTTGTATGCACAGATGAAGAATTGGAAAGGATGTCCGGTCAAGCGAACTGTATTTCCAGAAGAGGTATAGCAAAGCCATGGTGAGGTAGCATCTTTCCTACTGTCCAAACGATGAAACATGGCGGAGTTCCATAGATCAGAGAAGTCAGGACGAATCCTGGTGAGATTTGGTGAAGAAGGGTAGGATAGGTGGTTGGTTAACAGATGCTACCAGTTTAAGTTATTAATCAAAGCCAATTATGGCCCTTGTGGTGGTGAGATGGTAAGGCATTCACCTAGCGTACAGTTATCCCGGATTCGACTCCCAACTGTGCCAAAAAAACAACTATTATCGACTAACTGCTCACCGTAGACCAAGGTTTGTTTCCTGGCCCCTACAGAGGTCCGGATTCATCGGAAAAGTGTAGATCTCAGCGAAGCATGATCCTTGTTGTCCTTGAGCCGTAAAACTCAAACAAATCACCAACAAAAATTTCAAACTTTGTAAGGATGTTGAACTTGTTGCTTATTTTACAGGGTTTGGTATGTGTATAAAAATAAGGAATTTAACTTTTTATAAAGGCCCTCTACCAAAGAAAAGAAATATTGCCTTATACATGGTTAGTCAAATAAAGGAAAGTTAATGATTTGAAGTGGAATGTTTATAGAATTATTAAATTTCATCTCTGTTTTGTGAAGACTGTTTTTTGGCGAAATAGCGGCAATCTTAGGAAACTATTTATGGGGGTGGGGGATAAATTGCGAGTGAACTCGTTTTGAACGGCGCACAGACTTGTTAGACTTTCATCAAGGTGCTAGCTCAGTTCTTCAATTTGTGGATTGTTCTTATTTATTTGGCGGTCAACTTTAAAATTTCGTTACCTTAGCCACTATTCCGCGAAGACACATAATATCTTTTAGTTGACTAATAAGATACAGGGTAATGTTTTACGCTAGATATGGGGCATAATTAGATATAGAGCAAAACTAGCGCGAAACAACGCGGCCATTTTGTAAAAGCACCTGCATAAAACAGTAAAACTGCACCTTCCTCACTTTGATAGGCATCTCGAATACGACCTGTTGGTTAAATTCTAAAATATTATTACTTCAGGCACCTGGCATTATAGGCATATGCAGAAAATTCATAAAGGGGTGGTTATAGGCTTAATGGGAGGGGTTACAGAGCTACAACTCATATATTCCTATGTTATTTCATTGCGATGGGGGGGTTACAACGACCCCTGGCTACGCCTATACGTATAATACCTCTTAAGGTAATGGTGAATACAGTGTGCACCTATTATACTGTATCCTATCACATGCAAAATATGAAGGACATACATTTTTGTAAGCAAATTTCAATTTACGTTTATTTGTGCACATTTATGTATGGTTTTACATAAGAGTAATAAGGTTTTTTATCTCTTTATAGACGTTCCCGCCATTTTGGCCAACCGAACGAGAGAAACGAAAAAAATACGGACCAGTATTCACAGTTGAACTTGTGTCTTTTAACCACTATCCGAACATTAAAACGTGGATTTTTCGAATTTTGAAAAAAGTAAGTCCTCGTAGTTATTGAGCACAGGTAAAAGCATACTTGTTCCCCCCTTTCATTTCTGTTGAACAATATTTTGAGTACTGGAAGACTAGTTTACAAGGATTTACACGTACAACTAAATTTGGAAAGATTCATAGATGTAAATAAGTTGGCAAGGATTTTCGCATGCAACTAAGGTGACAAGGGTTCATAATTAAGTTTACAAAACGCAATAAAGTTCAATCTTGCTCATACTCTTACTTTTAGCTCTTCATCACACTCTTACTTTTAAATCTTCATCACCATCTAACATTTTAAACGACCATGCTTACTGACCACACACGTCTTAAACTTTTTACAAAAAAAAAAAATGGATTTTACAACAGTCTTTGATTTTACCATGTTTGGCGCAGTATAGCCCAGATGCTCTTGCGCCATAAAAATCCTAATAAAGCAATAAAGTGAACGAGAAGTTTGATAAAATCAAAGTGTTTTTATGGTTTAAACAGCGAGTTTAGAAAGCTCAATAGAATCAACGTTTGCAAAGTACAAGGAAGTTTCTAATACAAGATGTAAAAGAAAAATATAATGAATATATTTGACGAGGAGATTCTACAAAAAAAATCTTAACTCTCGACACCAGTGTAGGGTTTAAGAATATAATGTTTCCGAAACTAACTGTTCCCTTCGTTCAATGAAAACGTGATTTAGTAGAAAGAAAGTTTATAAACAACACAGAAATCGAAACTTTACAAATAAATTTAATATAAAATAATAAATTTTATAAGCCATCAACAACACTTAAATTAGTAGATGACACTTTCTTCACATTTGGGATTTTACATTTTGTATGAGTGAGCTATCATAAAATAAGTATTATTACAATATTTATTTGATATTGACAAAAATAATTCCTAAAATACAAGAACTCGGGAAATCAATACTAATGAAATGTTAATATTAAACTCTTAGAGGTGAGATTTGCGTCTTTTCTCATTAGAAAAGGGAAGGACAACGAACCAACGTTTTTAGGACCCGATAGAATAAATTAATTATTCAAAAATTATCTAAAATTATTTATTATATTATTATATTATAATTATTATTATATGTATTATTATATATAGTATTGATATATTATATATAGTATTATTATTATATTTATTATATATATATATATATATATATATATATATATATATATATATATATATATATATATATATATATATATATTATAATTTATTATACGAAATAAATATTAATATACGAAATTTATCTAAAATTATTCAACACCGGGTTACAGAGAACCAATGCTGATTTTAGCCTTCGTAAAATCTTATGCGCTTCTCTGAATCATGAACTCATTTTAAATATTTGTATCTGATGCTGGTTTTCTAATCTCATCTGATTTTATTACATCGTTTCAATGTACTTTTAATATATTTTACCATTTTAGTTTTAATTTGTTTTCGTTTAAAATCGTATGCTTACTCCTCATCACCAACATAGTTTCAAAGTATTGGAGGTGCGCTTAAACACATAAACGTTTATACATTACAACATATTATGGACATTTATACATTACAACATATTATGGACATTTATACATTACAACATATTATGTACAATTACAATTTATTTCAAGTTATTGAGAGAGGGGCCTCAGGTCCTACAGAGCCGTGTAACTCTACGCCTATGGGCCTCACCTTATTTGCGCAGAATGACCCTTGCTATCTTTGCACCATAAAAATACAACCAACCAATAGAACCAATACTTGACTGCAAATCATTGTTACCATTCGCGGGGTTTGTCAGACGTTTTACTAATATATACTCGTGTCCAAAATTAAAGTTGGCGCGAAATGACCGGTGTCCTTGCGCCATAAAAATACAACCAACCAAAATTAAGGTTACATTCAATGTTATTTCAATGGGAGAAGTACATATTTTGCTCTGTAACTTCCGACGTGCTTTATTTATAAAAAATCATTTTACAGAAAATTAAAGAGCTATAAACACTTAACATAATTACAAAAAAAAAAATTTTTTTTCAGGTATCCTATGCAGGAGAACCCACGATCAAAAATGGTACATAAATTAAAGGTAGAAAACAAAAATCAGTAAAAAACAGATTTAAGATAAAAAAAATTGCTGACATAAACGTCAACAATCATTTTCTAATAATTTTGCATGTTTATGTGATAAAATTTGTCATTCTGAATCAGTTTTTTACGAATTTTCGTTTTCAACTTACAACGTTTGCATCCAATTCAATCGTAGATTCTCTTTCATAGGGTGCCTAGAAAATTTTGATTTATTTTATAATTATATTAAGTATTTATAGCTCTTTAATTTTCTATAAAATGATTTTTTATAAATGAAGCACATCAAAGTTAGAGCAAATGATATGCCTCTTACATTGAAATAACACTGACTAGGGAACTCCACCAACTGTCACTCACCGAATGTCACAATTTTTTGCATGTAGTAAGGTATGGTAAATCTATTGCCTAAAACATTAAAAATTTTCTCTATCTCGGAAGAGATCAAAAGATATGACATCTTGAATATTAGTAAAATCAGCAGCATTTGGCTGTAACCCGTCCATTTGGCGTCCTTTCAATATCTTCCATTATTTGAAGGACAAATTCAACCGCTCGGTTTTCAAAAAATCTTTACTTTGGATATCAGTTTTTGTTACGAGTTTGGTAATTTTTCGCCCAGAAATATTAAATTCTCTTTTAAATGTCTCTTTTAAAATATCGCTTTTAAATGTCTCTTTTAAAATATCGCTTTTAAATGTCTCTTTTATTAAAATCTCTTAATTCTGTTTTAAAACTTTAAAGTCATGTGTGCTTTTTTCTTTTGAGCATGCAATAAACCATTTTTGGGGTGTCTTTATCATGTACACAAAAGCCATTGTATCGTGCTGATTTAAAACGATTAAAAACTGCGTTTCTTATTTCTTTTTTACTTTTGCGATCTATTGCCATTATTTACTATATAGTTGCGCATTCTATATATTTGTCTGTAATTTAAATCTAAATTATAAAAGTATCGACATATTGTTGCTATTTTGTGACATCGTCCTTTCGTTGTCCAAGCAAACTTGACAACTTTTTTCCGCATATTCTAAAGTATAACTATTGGCAATTGAGCTGATGGGCTCCTTATTTTCTGATGAATTTTCTGTAAAATCGTTATTTGCAACCCTTTCGTCAAAATCAAAATCCAGCGTAGACTCAAACTCCACATAAAATTCCGATGACTGTAACCTTGTTTTAGCAATTGCAAAAAGTTCCATCCCTACATTCATTTCACTTTGAATTGTTTGCTGTAATTGGATCTCCAAATTTAGCTTTAACTAAGTTCAAAAAATGTATGTCAACATTTAGTAAATTAAGCATAATTCACGATAACTGCGAAACGAAAATTCTAGTGTCAATATCTCTGTTCTTTATCGTGATCTCAGGCGTTCGGACGTTCGCCCAAAGCGTTTAATTTAAACAACTTGGTGAGATTTGTTTTAACTTGGGGAGATATCTTTAGCTTGGCACGTTAAAAACTCTATATTCATATGACCATATCTTCTGTTCTATTCCGAGATAGAGAAAACTTTTAACGTTTTAAGTGATTGTTGTACCACATCCTACTAGATACGAAAAATCGTGGCATTTGGTGAGTGACAGTTGGTAGAGTTCCCTAGTGAGTGTAACCTTTTTAAATTTTGACACCGGTTTACGTTAGTAGGTCCAAACTAGAACTTCCACATAAGTGTTTAGCAAGTTTAAAAATCCTTGAAGGAGGAGTAAAAAAAATGGTTAAATATTTAATTAAATTAAAACTATATTAACTTTTAAAATGTTATTTTAACATTAACGAAAATTGGGGCATCTTGGCAATAAATATGGTATAAAGTCGTGGAGGTAAATGTGAACGGAAAATTTTGAAGGCTTTCGTGAATACAATTCAGCAAAGAAGTCTTGAACGTCAAAAGCAAGGGTTCTTCTTATTTTAAATATAAATTAAGCCCTTCAGTTATCATTTCTTGGGTCGAGGGAATATTTTTACTTTGGTTTCATTTTTCAACTCACTATGTGTGTGTTTCCAGTTGTCTTAAATTATTCGCATGTTTCTGTTCCGCCGCCATTTGGCCGCCGCGGTTTGGTTTATGAATTGTTTTTCAATTTAGGTGGTTTCTCTGACGGAATTAATGGCCGGAGTCAAAGCAGAGCCAAAAACTACGCAATTGTTTCAGCTTACTTGCTGGCCTCTAGGACATAAAGTGCCTACCTCCACCAACGCTGTAGTAGAACTCATGAACATGGTGGAAAGGTGGAGACAAAGATCTGTTTATGGACCAGTTCTCGTCACCTCAGCGTAAGTCGAGTATTTCTTTCCCCGTAATTACAATTTTTCCCCATTAAGTAATAGTAGAGTGGGCATGGTGCTAATGGGAAAGGTGGCCGCCGAATGGGGCAGCACTGTAATCCCAGACAGGTTTTAAAGTCAAGAGATCTTGACTGCCAATGGGCGAAGGGGAGATTGTCGATCCGTGCTGGCGTACACGGACGCACTGTTCAGTGGTATCTTCAGTTAACGTCAACCGAAAACCATCCACGATCAATACGCCCCAGATAGACGATGAAATGGATGGATGGCACAAAAGAACACCCCGGGCCGGCCGATGCCCCAACAGGAGCCCACCGGATACAGTTAGTTGAACGGGTGCAAAGCGCTGCGAAGCAGCAGTGAACGGGCACGAGCCATTCAACCACGAACGAGTTCTGAAACCAGAGCGAAGGAAACGCCATCAATCCCATCCAAGCCGTCCAGCCGGTGTCCCATCCGCGGGCAATGAATGCTGCTCCAAAGCTGTCGACGCCACACACGGACGAAAACTATGGCCTAACAGCCCGGAAGGAAACAAAGGACGCCCGCACGACCCCGGAGACGTAGACCGGTCCGCGAGGAAAAGCGGAGCCTGGGCCCAGAATAACAGGCACAAACATCAATCAACGGCAATCTGTCCCTTTTCGGGCAAAATGCCACTCCGACATAAGCGAGCAGGAACCAGGACCCGCCAAACCCGGACCACAGCTGAAAGACGTCCGGGCGCCACCAGAGGTAAGACCGAACTCTTTTTCCTCAAGCCCTTCCTACTTACCATCACATTAGAGCAGGCCACCAAAGAAGCATGTTCCGCTTCGTAAGAATACCATGTCAATTCATCATCTTGTTCAACTATTCACTGCAGCAGAGCCGTGCTTACAGTGTTAGCGGCCCAGTGCGAAACATAGTTTAGCGGCTCTCAACAATGTATTTCACTGGTCCAAACAACATAAACATGCACTTACAAAAAGGTAAAAGTGGTGGAGTTGAATTAAAAATAGACTTTTAAAGAAAAAAATCAGCTAGGGATATATCGTTGGTGTTTCTTGCTTCACGTCGATGTTGTTGATAAATTAAAGGGTCTTGTTTAAGTCTATTGCCGCATTATAAACACTAAGCAAAACTAGTATAATGCAATTATAAATGTCTGCTTCTCAAAACTTTGCGAACAGTTTTTCCTTGGCGGAAACCGGGAGTCTCTGCAGTGGTAATATGGCCACTACAATAAACATAAGGTACATAGTCCACTGATGCTAACGCATTTGATTAATAACACATGTGTTTATTTTGATCACCATTTAAATTCTGCATGAGCATTATAGGAAGTATGAAATCACACGCATAAGATCAATTGACTAAATACTCTCGAAGATTTTTTTCGATTGACTAAATACTCGAAAGCATATAAAGGGCCTCTAAAAGCTGATTTCTTGTAGATGCGCTGTACTCTTTTAGAGACCCTGGGTGACCGCCCAGCACTGCAGGATGGAGATTATTCGGAAAGAACTCCATTAGAGAATGAAGATCATTCAAAGAAAACTCCACCGCAGGAGGGAGATTATTCGAGAGAAAACTCCACTGTAGGATGAAGGTCATTCGAAGGAAACTTCATTGCGAGACCGAAGTTATTTGGAGAAAACTTCATTGCAAGGATGGAGGTCATTCGGAGAGGACTCCACTATAAAATGGAGATTATTCAGGGGGGAAAAGAAATGTAGGATAGAGGTCATTCGAAAGAAACTCTATTGCAGGCTTGAAATTATTCGGGGAGAGCTCCATTGTAGAATGGAAGTCATTTGGGGAGAACTACACTGGGGGAAGGATTCCAAGTGTGTTTCGCCATAAAACCACTTAAAAGTTGCTAGATATATATGCATCACGCAAGACAGGCGGTGTCTGTGGGTTGTTTGTCTCCGTCCTTTCATTTGTCTGTCCATAATTCAAAATCCTATACTTGGAAACTTTGAACTTGTGTCCACTTGAAAACAGGGTAGGCCTGTAGCCAGAATAAAAGGGCAGCCGGGGCAAAGCAAAGGGCATATGTGGGACAAGGCACATGGGAATTGTTCTATACAGAAATAGCTCAATGGGACAACTAGAGCACAAGCATGGCACAACTGAGGCCAGGCCCCTGCTGGCCCCGGCTTGGCTACAAGCCTGAAGCCAGGGTATCATGGTACCAAATTTCAAATATCTTTGCTGTCTTTTAAAAACAAATTACACACAAACGCAGTTTAATTTGATCAGAAGAAACATTTTACAATTGTTTCGGTGGAAAATCAAGCGTCCACCATCGTCACCAAACGGACGCTTGATTTTCCACCGAAACAATTGTAAAATGTTTCTCCTGCTCAAATTAAACTGCGTTTGTGTGTAATTTGTTTTAAATATTAATTTTGAGCAGTGTATCGCTCATATTTCTCTCATCTTTGCTGTCGTTTAGTGTGTAAAATCTACATCGTGGGTTTCCTACGAGCAGAAATGGATTTAGATCATATGGCACCCAGTGCGAGCCCAAAATATGACCCCCCACCCACCCGAATAAATATTATTTTCAAAATATATTTTTTTTTTTACCTCCAAGGGCTCTTCTCAGTAGGCTACCAAATCTTAGTATAAAAATATTGATTATTATTACAAGACGAAAAGCCACGATAACAAAACTTTCTTACGACAAATGACTAAACTATAAGTACTTTTTCTGAAGAGACAAAAATTAAATTGTTTTAATATAAAAATTAAAGCCTTACATGAGTTTCAATAATCTGGAATGAGTTTCAAAAACGGCATGATTGTTTTTCCCAGATGTGATCACCTGGTTTTCAAAAGAAACCTCCCAAATTAAAAGAACGATATTGGAAAAATATCACTCTCCTTACTAACGAAAAGAAAGATTACAGCTTTTTTAATTAAAAACAACTAGTGTGTAGTGAAAAAATATTTTTTTAGACAGCATTAAATAAAACTATACTCATGTTTGTAAAAATTGCAACACCATGAAAGACTCGTGTGAATTGAATGAAATTTAATGTACAAACGACCTGTGTTGATACAAATAAACGATTAAAATTACAAAGCAAAAAACAATATTACATGTCGGAAATCAGTATTTGGTGAAGCCACCACGCGCTGCAATAAGTGATGCTATACGACGTGGCATGGAATCAAACAGATGTTGAATGTGTGCCTGAGGAAGAGCATTCCAGATTGCTTGTATGCGACCCCAAAGTTCATCTGTAGTAGCTATGGGACGAGGATCACGAGCGAGACGCCGACCAACGAAATCCCACACATGTTCAATCGGCGACATATCCGGCGAATAGGCAGGCCAAGGAAGAAGCTGTATCTGTTGTGATGAAAAGAAGTCTTGAACATTCCTGGCAATATGTGGGCGGGCATTGTCCTGTTGAAATACAGCTCCGGGAATGCCTTGAAGGAAGGGAACAACTTCGGGCTCCAGAACTTCATTGATGTACCGGTTGCTGTTAAGATTACCCACAATTCGTAGCAGCTGAGATCGTCCATGGTACGCAATCGCACCCCAGACCATAACGCTGGGGTATCGTCCACTATGATGTTCGAAAACGCACTCCAGAAGGTGGCGTTCACCGGTATAGCGTCTAACACGGATGCGGCCATCACTGTACCCCAAATTAAAGCGGGATTCATCAGAAAACACCACTTGTTGCCAATCAGCACGCCAGTCTCTATGTCCATGAGCCCATTGTAGCCGCAGGCGCCGATGGTTTTGCGTCAGGAGGATCCTGTATAAAGGAACTCTTGCACGCAGTCCACGGTGCAGTAGACGCCGACGAATTGATGAAGCACACAATGATACACCTGTAGCAGTGCACCAACGTTCTGCCAACTGTCCAGATGAAGCAAAACGGTCCGTCACCGCCATGCGGACCAGGTGTCTATCATCCCGTGCTGACGTCACCTTTCGGCGTCCACTCCCGGATTTCCGAGTTGTCTTGAACCCACTGCTTCCACACTCGCATCACTGTGCTGCTGTTACGCCCCATACGAGCTGCTATTGCACGATAAGAAAACCCTCCTTCACGAAGGCCGATCATTCGTCCCCGTTCAAACTCCGTAACTTGCTGAAATGTCGCCCTCTTTCGTCGTAGAGGCATAGTGACGTCTCATGTAACGTTTACCACTAGCAGATAACCATACACGCCCCGCTACAGCCCTCTATTTATACGGATCCATCAGCAGTTCAGAGGGCGCTGCTCAGCCCACGCATGCGTGATGACTCTGAAATTCTAATCATTTGAATAGCATACCCTAATTTGCATTTCCTGAAAGTTTCAGCTCAATCACATGATTCCTTCATGGTGTTGCAATTTTTACAAACATGAGTTTAGATGCGTTTGCCCTATACGTAGGTATCCCACCTTGTTAGGTGCAGAATGACCCTCGCTGTCCTTGGGCCATAAAATACAACCAACATATATAGGTATAGGGGAGGTCTGGGTCCTCCCAAAGGGCGCCTACTTTGGATTTTTGGAGGGTGCGGGTCCTACCACCATGAGGATGCATTAACCCAGTGCGCCCCTATATGGGAACTAATTTTTTGTTTCGTTGTGAATTCTTTTGGAGTATTCGTTCATAATTTATTCATTTCGTTGTGTACTGCATTGCTACAGTCGACCGCTGGGGAGAAAATCCCTAAACGTTTAGACCAGTTTAACTTGGAATAGTTGACAAACCAAAATAGGGTAAGGGTAGCCATCCAAGGACCTGTGTAAAGTATAGCAACAGTGTTTTCTTTTCGTGTCACCCATCGCGGTGCCCTTCCAACTTCCCCGCAAAATAATGGATCTGCTTTGATTGACGGTTTCGTTGGGGATCTTCTCCTCAGCGGCTAACAGTGCGTTAAGTTATTGCTGAATAGCCTGAAGTTTTAGCTACTGAAATTTACCCTCCGCTTAGTGCGGACTTCCATTTGTATGGATAAAAATTGGCGGTCCGCAACAATCCGCATTAACGGAATTTCATTGTATTTTGAGTGTTTGATAGATACGTTCAGCTTCCTTACCTTTCTGAAACTATTTTGTTAGAAATGGACGAAGTCGTGTTGGAGTGTACTGCGCAGCATGTGTAGCCATTGAGCAAGTGGTCCAACACGGAGAAGTAGATGTGTATCAGGCTGTGAAAACCGTTCGAAGACATCGTGCTCAACTTGTGGAGAATATGGTATTTCAACTTTTTTGTTTTTATAAAAAAAAATAATACGTTATAAAACAGGGTTATCCAACCGTTTTGGGCAGCGGCCCACTTAAAAATTCCCATGGATCTCGCGCGTCAACAGTTTTCGGGAGAAAGACAGAAAAAAAAACTTTCTGAAAGTCTCCCTTCAGAATTTATTCCATTATTTGTTTGGTCACCTGCTATATGGGAGCCCGCGATACTGTCCTGCAGTTTTTTCTTATTTCTGAAAAAAAAAAATGAAATTTTTGTTCCGAAATTTTTTAATCAAACAATTGTCGGTGAGCCGGAAGGTGAACCGCGGGCTGTACGTTGGACAACTCTGTTATATAGTATTTTTTAATATGTATTCAGTTGCCACTCGCTCGATTTAGACTACAGTCGAACTCTATTATAACAACCTCTGTTATGTTTTTACGTCAAACTAATGTAAATTCAAAACTCACATGGGGGGTTATAGGGTGTTTCCATTTATTAGGTAAAATTAAAATATCGCATTGCTGTTGACTTTGTTCACGTTCTCAGTCCTATTAATATAAAAATGATATCTGACAAATTTGAGGAAGATTGGGTAATAGTTAGAGGTTGCACACTTTTATATATATATATATATACAGAGTGGTTGGTAAAGCCCTTATACACGCAGATAACTGCCGAAGAGAGCTATAGTATGTATGAACGTGATGTATAGGTATAGTAAAGTGACTATGCTCTACAAGACGAAACTGTATGAAGTGCCCTAGCGGAAAAATTCAGAACTTAGAACTGCTATCTCGAAAACTATTCAAGATACGGGGAAAAGTCAATTGCAAAGTTGTTAAGCACCAGCTAGTTAGTACGAAACGATTTTTTTCCACCACCTTAATAGGGCAAAAATCGTGATTTAGGAAGTTTAAGTGCTACAGGACGCCCCTGCGTGACAGCTTTCCCTTCGTACAGCTCTGCGTAGAGGAGAAGCTTCGGGTCGGGGCGATATTTTCATTGCACACACAATCTCGTCACAAAGCGCATGATATGCAAATGTGTACGCTACAATAATAAAATCGTATTATATCGTATTTTGCGCAATAATTTTGGAATTTTGACCAACAATGGCGTTGCTGGACGGATACCTTTAAAACCTCTTAAATCGCGATTTTTGCCCTATTAAGGTGGTGAAAAAAAGTCATTTCGTACTAACTAGCTGGTGTTTAACAACTTTATAATTGACTTTTTTACCGTATTTTGAATAGTTTTCGAGATAGGGGCTATAAGTTCCGAAATTCTTCGCTAGGGGCGCTGCACGCAGTCTCATCTTGTAACGCATAGTCACTTTACTATACCTATACCTCACGTTCGTACATATAGCTCTCTCCGTTCGACAGTTATCTGCGTGTATAAGGACTTCACTAACCACCCTGTATATAGGTGTATAAAGCTAAAGGAACAAGATTTCCAACGATTATTATTTTTATTTTCTTATTTTCAAATCCATTCAACAAAACTGAACTGCAAACAAGACTTTTATGGAACAACTTAATAACATTCATGTTAGTTAAATTTGTATGATATGACTCCTGCTTTGGTTCGCTTGATGACGACTTTTCTGTGGGGTCCAATAATCAACAGGAATTGTTTCTGTTGTTCATCCCCGACTGGCTCGTTGAATTTCTTCGTTAGAGCAATAACCCTTTCTACACACTCGCCAAAAAAAAATGGACTCGCCACAAAGTAAGGTTGTCATATGCAGTAGGGTTGCCATATTCTACTTTTTACGTATTTTGGGCATTTTTTCCCCAATTATTAGAAATGCTTTTACAAATATGCATTAAATAATTTTATGTAATAAAATGGTCTCATATATCATCATCATCTCATAATCATCTATAATTCAAAAACATTTTAATGTATTGCATTTGAGATTTCAGAAAGATTAAAATATCTAAGAACATAAATGTGAAGAGTCAATTCAAAAAATGTTTTGTTCAATTTTTGAGGTCATGACTAATATGATTTTGTGTATCTTTGCCTGTCAGTACTAAAGTACCACTTGTCAATGGCATCATCTGGATTAAAGTTTTAAATATCTGGTCCATTTATAGATATTGTTAGGTCACCCATAGTGTTTGTTGCTAATGCATTCCTATATGCAGTTTTAATTCTGTTCAATGAACTAAAACCTCTCTCACACATGCAACTGTGCAAGGGGGCAAAATAGCAAACAATGTAGTTCGCCACAAGGAGCAAAGTTGTAAATCTATCAGGATTTTCATTAATTCTCTTCAGAGCTTCTTGAGAATTCAAAGATGAGGTGGTCAGCTTGCATTCTGCCAATTCTGCAAAGAGAAGATTCCTCTTATTGTGCCAATCATTTGAATAGATGTGTTTTAAATTAAACAACAATATCAATCAACGTTTATTGGCGTAGTGATACCAACGCCGATGTTATGGCGTGATTAGATGGTGAAACGTTCGAAAGAAAATAAATATTTCTGCCTTCGGTGGGACCTGAACCCACGACCTTCCACTTGCCGGGCGGAGGCTCTACCCACTGAGCTACGAAGGACAATATCCAATCCCTTACGAACGTATATACTTTACTGAAGCCGGTTATTTTGCAGAATGGTGTAGTACATGGACTACTATTTAAACCAAATTATGAAAAGACAGGTATTATATTAATCGCAATACACATTTCGACCAATATAATACCCGTGGTGTTTTATAATACCATGCGGTGTTTTATATCTAATTGTTTCATTCCATTTTTGTGAATTTAAGGAATATCTTGTCGTCTTGCAATGCACTTTTCATTGTCATTACATCTTGCCGAGCGATTCAAATAGTTCCTCCACAAGATCATCTTTCCAAATCTGCCACTTCATATTTACTGTTTCCGTGTTTCTTGATTTCTCTTTACCCAGATTTTAGTATTCCTTATACAACTTCTGAATACGAGCTCTAATATTCTCATCCATCATCACAGAGATGTTTCTTTTCTTTCACACGTCCTAAAGTATGATACATGTGGACTTTGCAGCATCAGAAAGCGTTTCCTTCATCTCTTTGTAATGGTAGCTGAAGACTACTAGCATTTGTTCTCTAGAGGGGAGCTGAGCCCCAGAAATTCCCTACTTGGCATCTTTTCAAGTAACCAAATTCCCTTTCTAGTATTCATTTTCACAGCTTGAAAAAGAAAAAAGAATTAATACACTACAATTTCTGAAGGAAGTGGAGTACAGATATGCTAAATCACCCTGGCAAAAACAGCTGAACCCTACAAAATTGACAAAAGTGTGCAACCCTTATATATTATTTGTCTGAAATTTGGAATACAGATCATTTAGAGAAATAGAACCAAGGGGATGAGCACATTGACATGTAAATAGAAACTTCGGAAAAATGAAACACCCTAGGGATAGTGGGCGGGGGCTCAAGTGGTTTTAAAGAAGATTGTATGCGATGCTGCCTTAGAAAAACAATGTATTTTGATATCCAATGGGAGACTTGAGCCCTCTTTCTTATGCCACTGCGTCAAATTTATGTCCACACCTTTCACAACTCACTCTTCTCCTGGGAGATTGATTACCACTTCATTTTTTAGGTCTCTGTACCTACCTCTCCAGGAAACACAGTGCCGCTAGCTCGACCAACTTTTCCAAAATTCTAGACATGCACACAAACACACCCATACGTCAAACTTATGAAGTCCCTTCACAGATTATTTGCATATAATTGTGCATTATTTATAGCGCGAAAATTTAGTGGTCTTTTGACTGTCGCTATAGTCAGATTATTATTACTTTTGCAAAATTTTGAAAAATAAATTTTTGAAAAAACATATTTAATTAATAAATATCATTTAATTTTTTTGGTATGATAAAATTTGTGCTTAATCACTTGATTTGAAAAGCGTCCATTTAAAGGATGGAGGGGGAGATGACATAAGAGTGAGACCGACTTCATTAGTAATTGAACTTACATTGACAAATTAAATGATTATTTTTTAATTTAATTGAATTCTCACTCTTTTTATTTATTCTAGACGGAATACAAATATTGCTACGACTTGGTGTTACACTATGTCCTGCATTACCTGAACAGTCTTTAAGCAACTTCAACAGTAGGCTTTAACTTTAACCACCATTAATTCCAATAAAAATTTGGAAAATGGAAGATATACTTGAGTTCAAATGTCAACTCAATTAAGTATTATTTTTTATGTATAATCTTAAGCATTTATTGTAAGCTTTTCAGTTCTTGTTCGTATAGCTAAGTTAAATTCATCTAACTACATATTTTATACGATATAGACTTTTACTAAAATGACATCTCGACCAAATGATTACAATTAATAATTAGAAATTAGTTATTAGAAAATGCCTAGAAAAAACACTGTGGGACCCAATTACTGTAAACAACCTTCACTCTTTGCACAGCACAGGATGGCAAAACCCTTAACTATTTCTAATAATTGTGACTTTATTTTTTACATATATACATGTTTTATAATCATTGCTTATAATACAATTACTTTTGAAACATTTCTATTCGTTTAGATTTAGACAAATTAGAGTTTACAGGGCTAATTAATCTACCTGATTTGTTTAAACTAATTGAAAAGAGATAATTAAAGCTAATTTAATTAAAATATTATTTAATTCCAATTAAAACCTCGTTTATTTATGCAATTGGACGCAATCAGAACATGAAACTACCTTTTTTTTTTTTACTGTGTAAGTAAAATAATAAAACTTCTGAATGTAGTCTTACAACCCATATGGAAACACTTTTCAATTAGGGGCAAATATGTCAATTATATATACGTATAACATAGTACTCTGAATTTTTCGAACATCTGAAATACAAATTGAGGTTTTAAGTATATTAAATATTCTTCTTTTCACAAAAAAAAAATTAAGTATACAAATTTTCAAATACAGGTTAATCATCCAAATTCTAAACGCTTGGTATCAAGAATATTTTATTTCATTTTTTCTTTCCTCTCAAGATTTTGGAATATATGATATTAGAGTTGTGGAAACATGAGAAAAAATTCAAATTTTCAGGAAAATTATTTTTTATTTAACATAAAATATGTGAATGCAAATTCACAAAACATATAAATTAAGGCTCCTAATAAAGGAAGCTGGCGCAATCCTCCATTTTGTTGCCATTGTATCACGTGATCTCATTCACTGCTGCGTTAAAGTTGAGTGATTTACAAGTGTGTTATTTTTAATAAAATAAGGTGAAATTATTTATAGCTGTAAATTGTTCAAAGAATAAACATAGAATCTTTGGATTTGCAACAGATCATGTAAGAAGAAAAATAGATTATTAATTTTCCCATGGTAAATTATTATTTATTCCAATGATAAATAAATGTTGTCATGAAACAAGAAGTGTACAAGGAAATGGCGGTTGATGCATTGGCCTAGAATTCTAAGGGCTCTAATGCAAATACACTTCTCACTGGCGTAAGGAGCCTCGAGGTCAATAATTTATAATACAGTTAATAATATATTCATAATTTACGATTACACTTAGGAGAGAACACTTAAGACAAAACGTTCCTGACAATGCTATGCAAAAAAGATATATTAAGAAAACAATACACATAGAAATGATTAATTGGTTTATACAACAATAATCTCTCATTATCAGTTGTTAAAGAATGGAGAAAAAATGCCATTAAATTGAAAAAGACGTTAATTAAAACTACATCATTGAGAGAAAAATTACTGCAAATCGAAATACGAATCGGCAAAAATTGTCCATAGGCCCTACGTCAGCTATTACCGTATTTAAATTATGATGACGATTGCGAGTGTTTTTGGGAGAGATGGCTGCGAAAACATCACTATATTCCCAGCATTGTGCGTAATCACTGAAGTAAATTTTAATGTTAAATGTAATTTTTTTTTTTTTCCCCCTACAAAATTATTTTCCATCTGCATTTGTTTTTATCTGCGACTGTACATTATTGAAAATGTTGCCATCCTGTCAAAAACTATCTTAGCAAAATATTTTCTACTCACAATGGCACTTAGATAAGGAGAAACGTATAGTCTCTAAATTAATGTAATCAGAGTTTCTATTTTACATAGCAATGTAGAAAAATTAGATTCGGCTTTTGTAAAAATTCTTCATTTGCTTTTCATTTATAAAAAATAATATGCAGTATTTAATGAAATATCGTTTACATTGTTGTTGTTACATTGTATGTTGTTGTAGACTTGAGTGTAAGGATTTTGAAATTGTATTTACCACCCCTTGTAAGCACTTGCTACATTATTTACATTTGCAATATAGTATTGACACATTTGTTGCACAATAGATTATGTATAGTACTACCAGAATAGGTGGCGCTTTTTTCTCTGTATAATGTAAGTGAGGTATTAAAAGTAAGTAAATAGTTTGACTCTAGAATTTGGCACATAATCTGGCGGAGCTAAGGCTTGATGCAGTGTATTTTTAGCTGTAAAGTAATGTTTTCTCATACATCGAGATTTAACACATAGTAAGAACAGCTACTTTTTTGGTGCCAAAAGGACAAAAATAGCTATAAAAATTTGCCATTTAATTGCACGTTAATATGCACAATTCTTTCCCTTGGATTAGTGGTCCAGATTAATTGGGCCATAATGGTTGGTTGATTGTATTTTTATGGCACAAGGACAACAATGGTCATTCTGCGCCAAGGAAGGTAATTGGACCATAAGCCTATAGGTCGCTATTTCATATAAAATTATACACCTGTCCTTGGAACACAATTCCGCATCAACTTCTATTCTTTTACTTTGCATATTATGATCCCATATTCGTTTACAATGTTTTGGATCTTCCAACACTCGAAATTCTTTTTACGAGTTTCAAGCTCATAATATGAAAACGTTTATGAAGTTGCCAAAGACGTTTAAATGAAATAGCTAATAGTAACAACGTTGAAGTTTGGAGCATAGTTTTTATGTTGGGTACGGAGTATCAACGGATTTCAGACACTTTACTTTCCTTTGTCAGGAGTCGACGAGAGTGAACTCTGTCTGAACACAAAATGTTGCCATTCCAGGATACTGTTAGTTGTATAACCAACAGTAATATGAAATGGTAACGTTTCATGTTCACATGGATTTTGTACCCGTCGACTCCTGGCGATGACAGCAACAGTTATCGGAAAAACATAGATATAATTTAGTCAATACCATTAGTCTTTCGAACTTTGTTACTAATGCTTAGTGTATTTTACATATTCCTAAGTAAATTTTACGCTTATTTAATTAAATCTTTGACCACTTTAGTACTCCCCCCCCCACCTCATTTAGATATTTTAAATTTCTTAGAAAAATCCTTTAAATAAATACATGCAGTTCCAGAGACAGAGGGACCGGGAGATTTCATCTTTCAGCCACAAAACGAAAAAGATCCATTACTGCATGGGTGTTGATGGCATGAAAATATTTGGGGGCAACAATATACCTGTAGGTTTTGTTTGAAATTGAGGGGATGAACATGCACTTCAGTTGTTATACACAATGAAGTGCAGAAATTAAACTCGGAAATGGTTCCTGCGGCGAGTGTGGTAATACGCATTCTCCTATTGCAGCTAATCCGGGTTCGACTCCCAGCAGTGCAAAAAGAACGCTTACTCAGAGATCTCATAAAAGATCGCACTGCTCACTGTAGTCCGGGGTTTGGTTCCCCAGGCCTTAAGAGGTTCGGATTCCTCGGAAAACTGTAGGTCCCGGCGCAGCATGACCACTGTAGTCTTTGAGCCCAAAAAACAAACAGACAAGCAAGCAAACTCATGAAATGACGAAGTTTTAAAACTTACAGGTTAAATTAAATCAACAAATTGAACAGCAAGTTTTTAAAGGTGCGTTTTCTTAGATGTGTATATATTGCACCGCAACAGTGCAAAATGTAGAGGACAGACTTGGACGATAGAAAACCTGAAATTTTTTACTAGTGTGTGCAATAGGTTTGCATTGATTTTCTATTCTCTTAGTTCATTCTTAATGTTTTTTACTGTTATTTATTATTATTGTTGCGCTTTAATGTGATAGAACTCAGTCACATTTAAAAACTTACTACAAAATTTGTCAATTTTATCTAAAGGTGTAAGCTTTTAAACTGTGTTTTCTTTAAAAAAAGGAATTTTTGCGCTTAGACCATCGATATAGATGTTAGATATTTAATTTTTTATCATGTAATTTAACACTTCCCGTTACTTTGCATAATAATGTGCAACGTTTATATTCAAGATGGCTTGAATAATGAGTTCCAAAATTTTTATGTTTCTACTACTGCTACGTATTTGGTCTAAACCCTCTTCCTGTGGTTCTCAAACTTGTTCCAGAGTAACAAACAGTTATTTCGACACTGGCGTAAGGTTTAAAAACACGACGTTTCGGGAGCCAACTGCTCCCTTTGTCAAGTGAAGGCAGAATGAAGAGTTCGTGAAAGTCCTAAGCTTATATACCCGCATGTTGGGAATCCCCATCTGACGCCATTTGGTGCGGAGCATTTCCAGCTGGGGAAACCCCAATCGGGGAAACCCTCGCCGGGAAATCCCCCGCACCCGACGATGTCAGATGAACACCCCCAACTCGAGGTTTTGCAAAAATCCTGTAAGGTTCTGGTAGAGGTTTTGCGATGTTTATTGCACGACTCCTCAAACCGTAGGTTTCCCATGATTCCAGAAAAAGTCTACTCCCCAGATTCGTCACATTCTGATGTAATATTTTCATCGAATGCCAATCTGGTTCGTGACCCTCCCTGAAGACATGTTCAGCCAAATGGCATACACGCATTATAATTTTAAAATATCAGGCGGCCATGGGGAACTAAAGAGGCTCCAAGCTTTTTTAAAAAAAAAAAAAGTTGGGGTTAAGTAATTACTGGTTTAATAATTAAATATCTACCTGCAATTATGTGTACTTTACATTTTATATCTTCCACTCGAAGTGTCTTACATTGAAGTATTACAGATCTGTCAGAGTGGTTATTTTGTGATTAGGTGATAGTTTTATTATTTACTGTGTCTTATGTAAGCATGGTTCAGACCCCCCCCCCAAATATGTTTACATAATACTTGAACGGCGCCACACATGCCATTCATTCTAATTTAAGTGACAATATACAATCTCTTTCGACACAGAGCTTGTTAAGCTGCAATAAGCGTAAAGATAGTTCTTGGCTTGATGCTAAACGTAAAAGTGACCTATCCTCTCGAGCCATAGTCGCCTTAGATCGTCCGGAGTGTCGTTTTACAGCTGTTTGGTAAATACCAGATCTGCTGCATCTCATTTCCTTTGCAGTATTTACAATTGTTCACACTTTGGATTTTCCCCACAATGGTTCCCTTATTTTAGCCACATCAGCTGCTGTAAACTATACGTTGCGTGACATTCTGATGCCTGAAAGCCATATTACTTCTCCGCTACCTCTTATAGCATCTTAACAATTACGTCAAATAGTCGAAACTAAAATATGCAATTTTTTACTTCCGTGCCTTTAAACCAATTTTACGTTACTGTTCACATACTTTCGAAATAATTAATGTCACTTTTTTTTTACGAAGAGCAGTTTAAAGATTGTTTACATATATATAGATCTATATCATACTTATTTACACGAACTTCCAACTTAATGCAGTTATTTTTTTCACATTTATCCCATAAAATATATTGCCTACATACTTTCGAGAGACACTTTGTCTTATAAAAGGTCATTAACCGATATATAATAATGCAAATTACACTACTATTTTGTACATGTAAGAAGCACCCTTTATTTAGAATTGTCAAGTTATACTTGTCACTAGCATCTGAACAGTTCCTCAATACTAGCTAGACAGATGAGTCAGTCATTTTGGTGAATGCATTCTTTCATTTTCATTCTTTTTAAAGTATTTATTCTTTAGTCCCACTCTTTTGAGCCATTCACTGAATTAGAACTTTCATTCACTTTAAGCCTAATGGAAGGGCTGCCACTTAAATTTATATTGAAAATAGTTGCTTTAGTAGCCTAAACAGCCAGAAATAGTTGCAAAAGTAGTTGCCTGAAGTAAATAATTTAGTCGCAAAAATAATTGCCTTCTTAGTCATAAAAGAAGTTGCCTTATGCAAAAATTTAACAAAATTTTGAAATTACATGCTTTAAAAAAAAAAAAAAAAAAAAAAGACCTTACCTAATTCAATATACTATACGGTTTTATTCTCACAATTAAATCAGAATACTTTACAGATTAGGTACAAGAACAGAAAGAAAGATTAAGAATGGAAAAAAAACTAAGTTTTTTATTATTATTACGTCCAATGCGTATAAATGTATATTTCCACTTCTTAATAATTATAGCAAGTCTATTTATCACAATGGTAACCATCTAGACGCGAACTTCAGTGCCCTCAGCATCATTCAGGAACAGAGGAACGGTTCTGGGTTCCTGTCTGTGTGCAATTGTTATTTTTATTGCTCTTATGACTACAAGGAAGTTACAAAATCATAATATCGATAACGACCTGGACATGATTTTCAATTACATTCCTCAGCATTAAACAAGAACATTTTTCAAGAAAGAAGTATTGGTAATATTAATTTCATAACCTGGTCATGATGGTGGGGAATCTAAATGGCATCACTGTGTTTGTTGTATTATATTCATTATTGCAACACAGTATTCTGGTTTTGACTTTTCAATAGTACAACAGTTTTTGATAATTTTAATAGTTTTTGATATCAAAAAGTGTTCTAATTATTGTGCTCGTTGTTTATTGCACTCGCAATTAATATGGAATCAGATATTTAGTTACTAAAACTTCCAACTTGACATGTGGTAAATAGACATGCCATATCCGTAACCATCTGGACGTGACCTTCAATTTTTGATTGCCCTGTCAAGTCAAGCTGCTGTCAAGATTTTTGGTAATATTTTTTATTCGGTCATAATGCTTTTAACTTTACCTTAGATTTATGTAAACTGATCAAGAAATTTGCACCCAGTCTATGAAATTGGTAGGAGTATCATTTAAGTGAATTTATGTTTCATTTTGGAAGTCGGACCATAAATTGTGATTTGGTCGAGTTGTAGTTCATTATGTCAGAAATACCAAATGAGGTGACCAAATTCTATTCAGTTTCTTCAATTCTATTCAGTTGTTGCTCCTGTTGACACAAAAGCACTCGCCTGGTCTGCAGGCTTAGTCCATTCTCCTCCAAAGAAAGAAATATACAATGCTTTAAAAACCTGTACAACAGAACAATTTTTATAGTCACAAATTTCAAAGCTACAGTCATTATTACATGACTTGACGAAACCTGACTGTCAGAGTAATTATTGAACATCATCATCCTGTCAATAGCATACTTGTCAGCATTTCAATTTTGAAAATCTTAACAATTTTTGAGGATTAATGTGTTGGTCGATATTCAAACTTAGCCAGTTTCAATTAACATTAATTCGCAACTCTCTAATTCTCAAGTAACTCTGTAGGTTTTCAACGTTAACAATAGCCATCATTATTGCATTTACGGAAGACCTTTACCTTACCCTTTTTATTGCATAGAAAAAACAATAATGGGTTAAATATTTATTGAAACTCGCTGATAATGCTCAATATTAAATAGAAAATAAAATCCAAAATACTTTCCCAAAATTAAAATACATTTCTTATTTTATAAATTTTTAAATACACTAAATCAAGATTTACATGCATTTCTTTACAAAAAATTTAAAGACCCCCACATGCATACACACACAATAAATGAATTATAGAGAATCTATGCAAGCAATTTCACTCTTATAGTACCATTTTAAGGAATAAATAAAAGTATATTAGGTTGTATTACGATTAAACACAATCTAAGAGATAACATAATCAAGGCACAAGTTTGAGAATGAAAAGCAATTCTTTAAAAGAGATAAAGTAGTTAACACAATTCTGTTATAAACTTGCTTGGCGTTTCCAGATTTTCCAGACCAAATCTTAATCGATTTCCAGTCACTAAACACAGTGCATTAAAAGTTGCATAACAAAAAGTTGCAAGACAACAAAATTCATCAACACAAACCCCAAAGTCATAACTTAACTGCAGTGAATTTACAAATATAAAAACTATATTAAAAAAAAATGCATTTCTTTATACTAAAAACTTGCATGAACTAAAATTTTTCATTCAGCCCTTTTTGATTTCATTATAAAAGAATTTAACTACATAATCGCAAAGCTGATGCTTCATCTTTTATTTTATTTAAAATGTATATGACTATATATAAGGCAAAGGAGATTGGTATGATCAAAATTCCTTACAGATTGGATAATTTAGCTAAAAACTAAGCTTTAATTATACATTTGGGAAATGGTTTTCCCCCTGAGAAATACAACGACGTAATAATTTTATATAAATGATACTAGTTTTGAAGAAGTTTAGTCAAAAGTACAAGTTTTTAAAATTTTTCAGTAGGCAATGTGGTACGAAAAGCACAGTTCAAGAAAATTTTTTTAATAAGCTATTTATTATTACAATGAATTTCAAATTTCTTTGGCCTTTGTATATCAAATTTCCCTGACTTTTTCTGGTTTTCTAGACCTATAGACACCCCGTTAACACTAAACGAGATAATACAAATAGACTAAGGACAATAATTAAAATTAACAGGTTTTAAATTAATCAAATATAATTTTAATTCATTATATAAAATCCATTTAAAATTTGAATCTTTCTCGCTTGATGAAATCGAACTTTGTGGCAGATATGATCCCACCTTCAGAATTTTAAATACTGCTGGTTTTTTAAAAAAAAAGTTTAGCAAAAAATTGCCAGACGGTGCTATGGTAGCCATTTTGTTCCTTCCATTAGAAACATGGTCAGCCAAAAATCGTGCACCTTCATCAGGAAATTCCAAAAAATGCCACCAGGAATACACCTCCACCAAATTGAATCTCCCTCCATCGGTGGAATTGAACCTTGCAGACCACACAATCTCAGTTCCAAAATTTTGAGTGATAGACCAGTTTTTAAACAAAGTGCCTCCAGGAAAAGGTTTATTTCCATTACACTTTTTTTTTTACCATATAATTCCTTGGGGGAAAACGCCCTCTCCTCCCCACTGAAACAAGCAGTTTTGTCATTAAATGAAATTTATTTATAGAAATGACATTATTTCACCTTGTAATGCACAGAAGGTAATCATAAAAGCCCATTCATCAAATAATTCAATTTCGTCAAAAGCATTAACTGTTTGCAAAATGGAAATGAACGAAAAAGGAAGAAATAGTCGCCAGCACTTGTTAAAAGTTGCCAATTTGCTGAAAATAGCCTTTGGGTTGTTTTCAATGAAAAAAGTCGCCATGGCTGCCTAAGGTCAAAAATAGTAGTAAACAATCGCATGTGGCAACCCTGTAATGATCATTTTCACTTATTTTCCTCTTACATTTCTAATATGAGTAATGACTTTGCCAGGATTACTTATTAGTTAGTCTTATTTTATGAGTTGGAAGGAAATTCTGTGATGGTAGAGATTCCGTTTATATAATTTGTTATTGTTTCCTACCTAAATATCATCACCAATCTTCTACTAAACCCTTACCCATTATCAACCCCACTATAAAAAATCGTGCATAAGAAGTGTGTGTTTGTTTAAATGGGGAGAGGGGTTAACCCCCAATGTCATTACAAATTTCACATGGGGGAGGGGAATTCTATCGCCCCAATCTTCAACCAGAAAACCTCCCTTTTTAAATCCTGCGCAAGGACCTGCTCCTATAAAATGCTTATCTACCATCATCGACCTCTTAGCCAACCCACTCCTGGTTATCGTTTTCAACTTCCTGCCTAGCATCGCCAACCTCCCCCACCAAAACCCTTATCATTGCCAAACTTCTTACCAAACTGCCAAATTAAAAGACAACTCTGTAAAAAATGATTTTAAACAAGTTTGTGTGCACGCATAGTAAACTTCTAGTGAGAAGCCACAGAACGAAGACGAAAAGCTAGTGTTCTCATTAAGTATTGTAATTTTAACCAACGTTTTGTATAAAACTACCTTTCCATGCATGTTCCTTTTTCACGGTAGATAGAGTTGTGTAAATTCTAGTTTCTCGCAATTTTATTGTTCATCAAACTAGTGAGCACTTTTCTTAAAATGTATATTAAAATGTGTAATAAAAAACAGTAAAACTTGTGTAGCTTATTTCTCTTTTACACAAATAACATTTTTTTCGCATGTCACACTTCGGAGAATCTCGTTTTGAAGTAAAAAGATGAAAGTAGTACCACATTTTTAGGGCAGGCTTGCGGTTGTGAAATCAGAAGCAATTTGGGATGTGCTTTCCAGTGAGAGCGTTAAGTATGGGCACAGCTATGCAAGCATTTTGTTGTTGCATTTTAATTTTCTAAATAATCGTGTTTTCTGCTTGAAATCTGTGAGTTCGTTAAATGTTAATTAAATTTATAAATACTGACTTTAACTTTCTGAGCCACATAAGCGCAAAATAAGTTTAATCTGAGAAGCAATTTCGGGAGCACCTATACATCAATGATAATGCTACCATCATCGTCCAATGCAAAATATAAATAAAAAATGAATTGCTCGCCTAAATAAAAATGGCACTGCACACCACTGATCTGTAAGCATTCTTTGTTTTTGGCACTGTTGGAAGTCAAACACCATTATCCACATGGTAGAAAAACATAGTATGCCATCACATGGCCAAACATGAACTAGCAACATATACAGTTTTTTAGTGATTAATCCCACTTCTACTTGGAAATGGATGACGGCTACATTTTAGTATGGAGTATTAAAAATTAATTTATTAATTAGAAAGTCATGTTAATTTATTTCACTTGTCATCAATTCCAATAAAAATTCATGCATTAATTTCATCAAATGCAAAATTCTCGTATTTCGCCATAAAATAAAAATTTATTTGCTGCTAATTCATTAAGATTATTGTTACTATTGCAGGGATCACACTCACACCAATGCCATTTGTATCAGTATCATAGCAAGAAAAATGGCTTTCGGTATCGATTTCGTAGCAAAAAAAAAAAAAGCTTTTGAATCAATTTTGTAGCAGGTAAACACCATAATTTTATTATTTTGTACCAAAAAAAATTGGTTGGCACATCAGTTTTGTAGCAATCCAAAAATACTGAACAGTCTAACCAATAATGACGTAAGCTAGAAAAACTGCCCACCTGGTGAATTAAATAAGTGATTTTGGCACAAAAACAGAAAAATTCATGCATTTGTAGCAGTATTTTCAATTTGGCACAATGCGTGTGATCCCTATTTGGCAGTTTGGCGCAGGTGTGTGATCCCTGCTATTGTGTTATCTTTGGTGTTCAGGCAAAAGGACTTCAGCCCAGTGGCGGATTAAGCGGCTGGCGGCCGCCAGGGGCCCCAAATTCGAGAGATTCCCAGTTAAAAACCACCACAACACAAAAAAGCAAAAGATGCAATACTTAATATTATTCAGGTATTTTGCGTATATAAGTACAGAAAGTTATTTTATTAAAGTTAACTAAAAATCATATTAGTTCAAACGTGAACTGGCGTGCCTACATACCCCCACCCACTGAAATTCTTTCTGAAAGTAGTGACGATCCCAGCGACATTTCCCTGAATTCTATGACACTGATGAGACCACTATTGAGGCAAGCAACTTCAATGGCTAGGGCTGTCTTCAAACGCTTTCTAGGAGGTAAAGGTAGACCAAAACAATTAAATTGGAAATTCTGACTGTAGAGATTTTTAATTATATCAAGAAATCTAACCTCACCGATGAAAATAGGATAACAATGTTTAAAAGTCTTTGGGAATCATATGCAAATTGCAATTTTCCCACGACCGTCACTAGTGCTGTATAAAGTCAAGGAAAATCTCACCACAGTCGGAAGTTCTGTCCATCTGAACTGAGTAAGCATAACTTGCCTAAATGCAGAAAACAGTGCCTATAGCAAATTTTGTGTGTTCTCTTTTCACCCCATGAAGTCGGTTTAAGCCACAGATCTACTTGTTTCAAAAAAATTTAATAATTGGAAGAAGACCTTGGAGAAGTTCAGATAACATTAGAACTTTTCTCTATCATAAGGATTCAGTTCACAAAGCCGATGAGTTTTTAAAGGTCATAAAAAGGGAGAATGCTTTCTGTAGATCAAGTACTAGATAGAGGGCAAGCAAAAGCAAGTTTTGCACAATAGGGTTATTTTTAAACCTATTACTAAAACAGTGATCTTTTGTGGAAAACAAAAGCTGGCCATTGTAAAATTGTACAAAAAAATCCACCATTTTTAATCATTTAAGCATATTGCACTGTCAAATTAGTAGCAATTTAATAATGATAAATGAACACAAAAAACAACCGTAACTGATATTGTTCCTGGCCATTTTTCCAAAATTTCCTTGAAACTACTGGGCTCGCTCCTTGCGGAATATTCTGGGTAAGCCACTGCAAAAATGAGTGCAGAATGATTAAACGCTACTGTCATAACTAGAGCCTGCATTATATGCAATTGCATATGTGCATACGAAATTACATATTTTAGTGTTTTTGCATATAAATGCTCAAAAACGATGAATTTCCAGAATAAATGCATATTTTAAGGGTTTTAGTAATTTTAAGAAATTTATTATTCCCCCCTCCAAAAAATTTCACCATAATACTAAAATTAAACTTTCCTCTTCTTATCTGAGCGAAAAGGAAGTTATGAAAAATAATTATATAGATGAATGATGGTAAAAAATTTATGTTTGGAAGCCCGATATAATATCTCAAGTGATATTAAAAAGTTATAAATGATAAAAGAAGTTTTCAAGAACATTTACAAAAGAATATTAATATATGTCATTAAAAAGGAAGAAATAATAAGAACGTGAGAAACTTATAAATAAATAATCAGAAGTGTTGATAAATAAATAGCCAGAAGTGCTATTGAATAATAGTTCGAAGTGTACAAAGAGAGTGGAACTTTTCCTAATGTAGATATTATTTCGAAAATATTTTTAACAATGCCAATATCAAATGCAACAGGTGAAAGATCTTTTTCAGTTTTAAAACGCTTTCAAACTATTTAAGGAGTACGATAGGAGAAGACAGATTGAACAACATGGCCATATTATACCTAGAACAAAAAATTTTGGATGAAATAGATATTGCAAAAAGTAATTGATGAATCTGCTAAAGAGAAACCAAGACACAAATTTATATACAAAACATTTTTTAAGCACTAAGGTAATTTATTACTATTAAATTTTTTGAATAAATATCTGATTTTTCTTGAAACGTTGAGTTTATTATTAGTTACATATTGCCGGTTTAAGGAACTCACTAAAAACCTAATACTGGAATCTTTCCGAAAAAATCCTCAATTCCTTACACAATTTTTTTTGTTTTGTTTTAGGGCTTGGGTCTCAAAGCCTCGAAATTTTTACCGCCAGGTGCCCCCAATAGGCTTGATCCGCCTCTGCTGCAGTCAACTACGTCTGAAATTCATATTTTGAAGCTTTTTTATGAAAACAAAAGTAGCAAATTTAAAGAGAACGTTCTATATCAATTTCCCTCATTTTTTTTTTCGAACATTAACAACCAAAATCTATATTCTATCTACACAAAACCCAACTGAGATCAAGACCTTTTCCAGAAACACTAAAGACGTAATTGAGAAAAACATAGCTTAAATAATCTGCTCCATATACATATCTTTAATCCAATAAAATAGAAATAAGAAACTTCTTTCGTACCACAAAATTATACGATATATACGTTTATTTCTCTTGATGGAGCAGCACTTTCTACCAGATCACAATATTTCCCACCGAATCTGGAAAAGCTATATCGAGAGCGAGGGTATTTTTCCTTTGTGGGAAACTTGACCTGCAAGTCCACCAAACTTGGAATAGCACACAGGAGAGGAACAACCTTAAACATATAATCTGGACTTAAATCCACGGCAATGTTCAAGAACCTATAAAATATGAATTCATTGTAATAAAACAAGATAAAATGAATAATTAAAAGTCAATAGGACATTTTGAAAAGTGAAAAAATATGTTTTTCGCTAAACTCACTAATGAACATTTACGGAAAAATTTTCCTGGCTGGCGAAAGAAGGGATATTATGGAGTCTCGGTGGGGGGGGGCACTTTTATTCAACCATAAAACTGGGGTGATAATCTGAGATGTGTTCAGTACGAAAGATTTTACTATGATTAATTTACAAATAGATTTGGTGAATTCCTGCTAAGTTCACCAGTGTGAGCACAGAAGAATAATAGAGGGGAAGGCGAACCTCAAAGTGTCGCCATGTTGCCAGTCTTATGAATACCGTTACATGAAATGAAATAATGATTTTGTTTTAGATTTTTCGACAGAACAGTTTACATTCAAAACTGGCAATGTGGCAGAAAATGAAGACACAATCTTTTCTTGCGGGGTAATACATTAGTTTCTCGCTCTTTATTATTCTTCAGTGCTTGTCGAAATTGACCACGAAATGATTCCGTATTTTATTGGTCAATTTAGACAGATGTCTGATATAAGGTATGACCTCCCCCACCAAAAAAAAGAAACATACAGTAGACTCTGATTAATACAGACAACCAGGAACCGAAGATTTTTATCCATATAAATAAGAATCCACACTGAGAAAGACATACACCCGTATGCCTAAGACGGGAAAGAGAAGTGTGTGCTAAGGAGAAATGTATTACAAGCTGAAGCTGCATTAATAAGGGTCCACTGTATATAGTGTGCTTAAAAGTCCAGTGGTGTGTGCTTAAAAGTCCAGTGGTGTGTGCTTAAAAGTCCAGTGGTATGTTCATATTTAAAGTAAAAAAAAAAAACACCATTTAGCATATGCACCCCATTTAATATGCCACATACATACTACAAATAAAAATCATTTTAAATTACTAATTACATATGTTAATTACAGTAATTATATGAAATATAATTGTTCTCAGTTAACATATTAACTGGACACTGGTAAGGAGAGAATGCAGATTAACTGGTTTGTTTTTACTTCACGAGGACAGTATGGGTCATGCTGCGTTAGAACTTGGTCTTTCCGAAGAATTTGAATTTCTTAAAATACAAGGAAGCAACATCCAGGAATAAAGCAAGCAAATTAGCGGCAAACATTCTGTAGCTCGGCACGGTTATGAGTCAAATCCAAATCAACAGCAAACTACTTGAATATGTTAGCAGCGCAGAGCCGTAATTGGTTTGAATGGGAACATTTTTCAAAGAGGACTGGAAAGGTGAAAAACGCAATAGCTGAAGAATGGTCTACTTTCAAAGAGATTTAGGTAATATTTTATTATATTTTGTGCAAAATTCCAACGATTTCTTTAATCAACATCAAACACAAGAAGGAAATCAAGTAAGACAGGTGTCGTCTTTTTTTTTTTACCATCAAGGGATTCAAGACAAATATGTTTCACTATGTATTGTTTTTGAGTATACTATGTATTGTTTTTGAGTATACTATGTATTGTTTTTGAGTATACTATGTATTGTTTTTGAGTATACTATGTATTGTTTGAGTTTCACTATTTTTTTTTTGTTTCGAGTGTACTATGTATTGTTTGAGTTTCACTATGTATTGTTTTTGAGTATACTATGTATTGTTTGAGTTTCACTATGTATTGTTTTTGAGTATAGTGGCTTAGTGACTGGCATGGGCATCCGGAGGGGGGGTTGCAAGGGGTGCACTTGCACCCCCGTGGCTTATGAAAAAGGGGGGGGGGAGACTAAATCCATGAGAAACCACAGTCCAACATTATTCAATAGGAATTTTTCCTGGATGCACCCCCACCATATAATAATAATGGGTGCCCCCAGCATATAATTCTGGGGGCACCCATGGTGAGGTGTTTTATACCACATCACATACACATAATTATGAATACTTGCATGATTTTGTGGAAAACTGTCAGTCAAATTACCGTTACCGATTTTATATGAATAAGAGAAGTGAACAAGCTGGGAGAATGTTACATGGGTACCAGAGGCGTAGTCGGAGGAGGTTCTGGGGGTTGTGACCCCATTGCAATTTTGTATATTTAACATAGGAATATATGAGTTGTAGCTCTGTAACCCCTCCCATTAAGCCTATAACCCTCCCCCTTACGACCTTTCTGCCTAAAACCACTGATGAATACTAAAAGGCAGCTTGACCAACTATTCAGTGTACACGCACATTCAGAAAGACAACACCCAATATTTGCATGGAACAACTATTGCAAAAAATGTATCTGACCAAACCACATTTCAACTAAATTTGCTGATTTTTACAGACTGAATCTCGATACTTTTATTAAAACAGAGCGAGATAAAATACCAAACGCGTATTAAATAATTTCAACAACTTTTTTTACCAACACAAGAAGCACAAATGAATTGTGGCATGAAGCGGCTAAAAGTAACAAGCTAATAATTAAATTTTTTTACTTCAGTTAGAAATATGGGCTTGTGTACTTTGGCACAGCTGTTTAATATGGAGTCGAATCTTAGTATTCGAAATATTTCTCGAACCCCATTTCGTATAAAACCTCGAGAACTGTCTGAGCTCGATTTTTCTGAATTTCGGTTTATAGGCCAATATGACCGAGTAAATAAAAGATCCAAAATCAAATTTGGCCCAATCGACCTGGGGGTCGAGCTACGGCCCACTGAAAATAGAGCTCACCCTACGATGATGCTTCGCTGCATGAGAGGTGAAAACAGTGTTTTGGCGTGCTGGGTAAGCATTAAACGCCAAACATTATCGTAGGAAAAAAATAACACATATGAATAAAATATAGCATATATTTATAATAGCCATTTTAGTTGTACCTGAAATAATTATACATTGTGTATACTGGTGTAAAAGTAAAAAAAAATTGAAGATTTTGCCTTACTTTTGCATAACTGACAAATTTTGAGATAATTTTTGGTGAACTCGAAAAAGCTACCTAGTGCATAAACCAGTCTTGAATAAATAAGGCGCGATCCTTCAATTTTCACATCAGTAGCAATCATCACCTTTGACCTTTTTAATTTTTTTGTTGGAAAGCGTGGAATTTCAAGCCTTATTTGTCACCATGTCTTCCTTTTCCACCATATCAACATACTTGTTTCGCGTTGTTTGTGAAAAATACACAAAGCAAGCCGATTTTGTATCAGATTATAAGATGGATATTGAGAAAGAAATATTTACATTTGCCAAAACTTTGATAAGTGGGTTAACATACGAAATAAATGATAAGAATACGCTTGATATTTGTTTAAATGAAATGAAGTATGATGCAATACAGGGTAATGAAATGAATGATGAGGAATGGGATGAACAAACTAATTTGCCGTCACGCGTAACTTACACATTAGAAGACATGAAAAGAATTTCCATGGAGTGGGTCAGGAAAACTACGTTCCTTGAAAAGCATACAGCATCGCTTTAAAGACAACACGCTTTCACATAGACAAATTTATCGCTTTCGGGATTATGTTGCTTCCCAGGGTACAAGATGTGAAAAACTGTTACGGATGAAAGACGAAGTATTTGAGAAGTTTAAAAATGCCGGGAATATGCTTTATTAACAGTTCACGATGCCGATTTAAAGTTATGGTTTCTGAACATTGCAATGAGAGAAAATCTCACAAACTTTAGCGCAAGTGATGCTTTTCTATTAAAATTTAAAAAGGAGCGTTTCATAACAAATAGAGGAGTCACCAAGTTCGTTACACATGAACGTACTATGCACACAACGGCTTTGGAAGATAGAGCTATAGAATTCGTCAACATAGTTACAGATGCAATGAGCAACTATTCTTTTGATGAGGTTTTAAACACTGACCACGGAGGATTCACTAAAAAACTGGCATCTACGCGCACTCTGTCGATTAATGGGGAAAAGCACACTCCGAATACCATTCAATCTTCTCACGCCATATCCCATTCCGTAATAATCCGACCTATCATTTCTGCTGCTGGACAATTATTACCACAATTTCTGCTCATCCATCAGGAACCAAAGGGTGTATTCGATCCACGGGTACAGGAAAAGTTATTTAATCTCCTAATGTTATTCTGGAATGTTCCAAATGTGGTAAAACCTCTACCGAAATACATAAGATGTTCCTCAGCGAAGTACTCAAACCAGGCATAACATCAAAAGTTCTATTAATTATGGATTCGTGGACAGGTCAAATGGACGAAAATATATTTGATAATGCATTTAGTCAAGCCAGTCTTTCAGAGCAATCGAAATTGATGATTACACCACCTGGAGGGATAGCACTCATACAGTCATACGACGTATATTTTTTTCTTCAATGGAAATATTTCGCTAAACGCTTAACACGATTTTGCCTTTTGCATCATTATGATCATGTATGCTTATCAGAAAGCAATAACATCACAAAATTGCATTCGCTCATTCACAATCAGCTGTCTTCCCCAAAATTCCGAAATATGATAATCTATGCTTGGTGGAAATCAACGTACCCGGTACCCAAGCCTGAAAAATTCTTCAATGTGCAAGAAATTTGTTTTAATTTCACGGACCAAGTGTGTCACGAAATGGACTGTGATGTCAGTTCATTCATTTGTTGCAGTCATTGCTCAAAGTTATTATGCTTTCTCATTTTTTTTTATTGATTTTCATTTCCATTAAAAGCGTTTTAGGTTCATAACAACCAAGAGCGCAGTTATAACTCTGGAAACCCCCGCAGTTAGGTAACTCAAAATTTTTTTTTTCATATCTACATAAATACCCCATGTTCATAATTCAAATCAGTTTCATATGTAAATACTCCATATTCATAATTTAAATCAGTTTCATATGTAAATATTCTATATTCATAATTCAAATCAGTTCCATATGTCAATATTGCAGCGGTAAATAATTTTAATTGATTTTGGAAAGTGCCTCTAAAATTATTTGCAAAGGAACCTCAGCTTTTCCGATGCGCCAGGACTTCACTTCTACAAGACGTAGAAAGCTAAACTTCTAACATGAATAGAAGTAACTCACAGTAAAATTTTGGCGCTTAATGCTTGCCCAGCACGCCAAAACACTGTTTTCACCTGTCATGCAGCGAAGCATCATTGTAGGGTGAGCTCTATTTTCAGTGGACCGCAGTTTGACCCCTCAGGTCGACTGGGTCAAATTTGAATTTGGATCTTTCATCTGCTCGGTCATATTGGCCTATAAACTGAAATTAAAAAAAACGAGCTCTGACAGTTCGCGAGGTTCCTTTGTTAATATAATATACATAATACAGTCAGCACTGCTTTGATTGTGGTAATGCTTCTAGCACATTGTCATCACCTGCTATATACACAGGTATTCTATAGTATACCACATCGTAAAACAGTATGTTACGAGCTAAGAAAGATTGGAAAACACTAGCATAGATCTGTTAATTAGTAAATGTGGCCTTGCCTTCCTCTGGGTTGATTGTAAATCTAAACCAGATTCCCTGAACATACCAGAAAATTCCCTGAAAAGTTACGTAATATTTTTGGTAAAAACACTGATTTCCAAAGGAATATAAAAAAAATTATGGGAAACGAAACGAAATTTTTACAATTTGTAAAAAAGAAATCCCGGAAGAGGCAAGTTGAAATTCCCAGAATTTACGGAAATCCTAAAACATATTCACCCCCTGCTTCCTCCCAGTTTAAGCACTCTCTCAGCCTTTACAACACAACACATGTAAAATTCAGTCATTGAGCATTTTTTCATATCCTGTTTTATGATTCAAAAATTATCCTGCACTGGCACCTAGTTTTATAAGGATTCCACACCAACATGATCCAACAAAATGTTCTGTTTATGAACATCATCGCAAGTCATTATATTCTGTGTGTTTAGATACACATACACACATGCAAATGAAATAATTTTGAAATTGCACCCAAAAAGCACATTTTGGCAACCAAGGAAACATGGTTAGGTGTGCGTCACTGACGTATGACTTCCTGTTTTTCATTTCTAACCGTGCCTAAACAGTTTTTAGTAGTCACAAATTTCAATGTGGCTTTAATGGTTAAGCATATCATTATAGAGGAGAGAGGAGAGGGGAATACAAGATTATTTTCCCCTCAAAAGGAAGATGAAGTAGAGAGGTTATTGCTAAATGTCACCACAGTGGTGTAATTATAATTTACTAAAAAATATATTATAATGCACTATATAGTAAATTAAAACGAGAGTTCTATGTACACATTTCTTTGATCCATGTGAACTCACCTTAATTTTTCCATAGATGGCAAAAATTCAAACAGGGGATTCAAATTTTTCGCCTTAAATTTGCAATCTTCAATTTGAAAAACTCTTAAGTTTTCACATGCCTGCAGCAGTGATATAATACTAGAAGAAGAAAAAAAATTAATCACAAATATATAGTCATAAAACTAGAATTATATATTTACACATGCACTGGTATAGTTTATATAAAATTTGCAGGGTTATTTGCACTAGAATGATTTTATACATTAAAAAAGTAAAATAACATATATAAAAGGAAAAAAAAAGCTTCGAATTAGACATGTTACCCAACTAGAATTCACATCACAGAGAAATACAAGAAAACTAACGTTTTTCTAAACAAGTTTAATGTTTTATAAAAAAAATAGATTCTTACTCGGCCCAGTGAGTATTTGAACAAACGGAGAGTACATAAAGAGTATTTTTTTCACAAAAGGGAAATTTTTTCTCCGTGGTTTATGTTAAAGATAATGTTAACAAAATCTGTAGCGAGGTTATCTACCCAAATTTTGTTTATTTTCCCTTACTTCCCAGGTTTTCCAGACGGGTAACAAAAAATTACCAAGCTGAGTACTTTCACAAACTTAGATACAGAGACCTTTTTTTTTTTAATCAAGTTGCTGAACTACGATAAATAAGAAGTATATTAATTTAAACCATCATCATTCTAAAGATAATTTAAAAGTTAAAAGGTCTAAAATTAGACTTCTTAAATTTGAATCATAATCGTAATGGGTCATTCCATGTCAATTCAACCACACCCCGACACCTACCGACAGGAATTTTGATGGAACTTGGTATGTGTGTACTACCTCTATGTAGGTTAGAACCCATGTGTAATTTTTCTTCCCCAGACTTCCTGCGATGTAAATAGTAAAAATTTTGAGAATTTCCACGGACGGTTCATTTTTTAACCTCCTTTTTTAGACTGCAGTTTCGTCTTCAAAAAATTGCAGCTTAAGATCTGAAATCTCTAGGGACTCGAAATTTTGACTGTAAATCAATAGAAATGTGCTGATTATAAATAAAAATGATGGAGTAGTAATTTGTAATCTTTAAGGCTGGAAAAATGTTATAAAAAAATAGAAATTATGTAAAATTTTCAAAATATTTTGGTATTACAAAAAAAAGTTTCTACCAAAAGGCAGATGAAAACAATAGTCTTTTTTTTTATTTTTAATTGAAGCTTACACTTTGGTCTTTCTGGTTTTGAAGTAAAAAATGTCTTTCACATGGTTTGCATAAAATTTTGTTGCTTTTTCAAAAAATGCGGTAACCCATGAATGAAAATTCTCAGACCTTCACAGTCACCTAAAAAATTCCTTCAGACTCTTAAGTTTTAATAAATTTATTAATATCTTTAATGAACAAATAATTCTAAACTCCTAAAAATTTTTAATTGTACTTTCATCCATTCATGTAACACACAAGTCAATGGGCCATGGTCGTAAAAATAATGATATGAAACATTTTTTTCATTTAAACAAAATTGCAATTTCATGCTCGATTGATTGTTTGGCTGGTTTTTTTATGGCGCAAGAGCATCTGGGCTATACTGCGCCAGCAATTTTATGCATAGTAATCAAATTGAAATTTTTTAGACTTGTTCAGAATAAGCATCTGGACAAATGTGGTACTTACAGTTTTTACATTATCATTTTCGTTTTCGCATTAATTATGCTGTGAGATAGTCACGACAAATTTTGAAGGAGGAAGGAATTTTAGCAATGCCTGATGCCAGTAAAGCTAAGTCAAACTACAGTTGAATGATTGAAAGTTTTATGACAGCCATAAGTATTCCAGAACAATGATTGGAAAAAACAAAAAAGATAACGGTTAATATTGTTGGAATTCTATATATATATAAAGAAGAGACTGATATTATGTAATCTGTATGAGTTATACTCCACATTCAAACTTCAATTTCCTCAGGCAAATGTAAAATTTTCTAAGTTATGCTTTTTGTGGGGCCAAAATGGTATTTATTGGCTGGATCTTCAAGTACAATATCTCGCGTGTGTATTAGAATGTCATCCCTTCACTACATGCCGGGTCATATTACAGGGACTACCAGAGCTTATTATTAAATACCTTTCTCTGTTGCAATGATAGTCAACATTGCAATCATCAGTACTGTCCAACCACTCGCGCGGTAGCTTGTGTTTTGCCAATGTCGCCATCACAGTGGTCATGCTGCGCCCGGACCTACTGTTTTCCGAGGAATCTGAACCTCTTATGGTCTAGGGAACCAAACCCTGGACTACAGTGAGTAGTGTGATCTTTATGAGATCTCTGAGTAAGCGTTCTTTACACTGCTGGGAGTCGAACCCGGATTAGCGGCACACCAGCCACCGCGATCTAACTACTGCGTAAGCTTCGCAAAAAAATACTGAAAGAAAAGCTTTGAGTAACGTCATGACGATCAAGTACCGCCATCAATGGGTTAGCACTGACCAAAACCAAAATAATTGTATGCACTGTTATTTTTGATGAATATGTAACTATCTCAACCTGTTAACTGGGTATGACGACATTTTTCGTCATGCCCGGAAGACTACCAAAATGTGAATGACGACATTTTTCGTCATTAAAATTAACCGTATTATGTTGAACGCATTACGTTTTATGTAGTTCTTATATATTTAATCCTAGCGTGATGGTGTGATGACATTACTTATCACTGTGAAAAAAAGTCCCCAGTGTGAAACGAGTTTCACAAAATTTTATTCCCCGGTTAACAGGTTAATGAAAAATCTGGAAAAACTTACCTCTCATTCCATCATGATGAATGTCATGAATGATGATCATCATGATGATGAATGTATGATCAGAATCCCTTACAGATTAGATAATTTGGCTAAAAACTTTTTTTCAAGTTTTGATTATATATTTGGCAAACACAGCCCCTCTTGATATACATATGGACAATTTTATACAAATAATAATAACAGTTTTTGTTTAGCAAAAAAAAAAAAGTCAACTTTTGGGGAAATTTAATCAAAAGTACAAGTTTTTCAAAATTTTGCAGTATGCAAAGTACAGTTTAGGAAAGCTATTTATTATAACAATGAATTTCAAATTTCCCTGACTTAGGTCTTTGCACTTCAAATTTCTCTGACTTTTTCCATGTTTTCCAAATCAGTAGACATCCTATATAGCTGACACATTGACATTTCCAACAAGAGTAATTTTGTTTCAAATGTGATTTCTCACTAAGATACGGGTCAAAACTAACTTTTTAAATTTTAAATCAGGTGCACAAGTGCACCCAAGTCTTGTAACTTAGATGCACTAAATACTAGTTAAGTGCACAAGCAAGTAAAAACAGGAAGTAAACCACAACATTAAAACTGGGCAAAATGTATATGTAGCAACTATATTTAAGCATGTAAACTACAACAAAATGCAACTTTTCAAAATAATTGAACATTCGTATGTAATAAAAAAAAATTCAAAGCAAATGCAGATACATTGAGAAAATTATATAAAATTATTCCGTAGTTCACTATTCTTGAAAAAAAAAAGTAAGTAGCCATAGTTTTGAATAGTTAGGTGCATGCAGTGCACCTAAATTAAAAATTTACCTGAAAGGAAAAAATTCCATGTCCACAATGTACCTGTGAACCCACTAATTTCGAACCCTGCACTAAGAGTGATGTTTCAAATGTGATTTCTCACTAAGAGTAATATTTAAAATGTGATTACTCACTAAAAGCGATGTTTCAAATGTGATTTCGGTGAAAATTTACAAGAAACCCGGTCGCCGAAGGCGTTAACTTCCTTCTCTGGTAGCCGTTCTAGGATGACATCATCATGGATTTATGTTTTGGGAGTCCCGAATTTTTCTAAATGTTTTGAAAAAAAACTCACCGATGTTGTGGCATGAAGTTTGCTGAACTCGGAATATGACTGTCAGGGCTCTGTGTAAATATGTCTTGCTTTCCTTTCATTGATGTTAATGACTGCTGCATGCACAGAGCCAAGGTTTTCTTTTATTATTGCAAGCTTTCAAATTTCAGAGTGCTATTCCATATTTTACTGATGTTTTTTTGGCTGTGAGGAGTGTGTTGGGTACCCCCCCTCACTAAGCTTTCACTGATTGAGGAAAAATACTGATCTGCAAAAAATCCTCTTCCATCCGAATGAAAATGGCTGTCGCCCAGAGCTTGTTTTAGCAACGTTCCAAGGTACAAGCCAGGTTTTGCAGACGCTGAGATCCATACGCAGGAGTGGTGCTTACAGCTCTCGGATTCAATTTTAAGAGTATATCACGAGTTTTAGCGACGGGGTTTCTTGTAAACTTTCACCATGGTTTCTCACTAAGAGTGACATTTCAAATGTGATTTCTGACTAAGAGCAACGTTCCAAATTTAATTTCTCAGAGCAATGACACTGAACTTAGGTCCCACAACCTCCTGAATAAATAAATCTTGCAAAAAAATGGGGTAAACCTATTCCCCTCCCAAAGTTACCAAATCGGCAAGAAATTGGCAGCGAGTCACCTTAATCTGGAGTACAGCCCCTCCACACAGCTTCTCGGACTGATCTCAAAGCATGTGGAAACAAATGTAGAAAAAAAAATACCTTGATAGTTTAAGACGCTCCGGCATCGTATTCAGATTTAAAGTTGATAAAGTCTGGGCATGAGAAGAGCTGGCCAAATATAAAACACTTGAGTCATCGATAATGCAACCTGACAAGTCCAGGAATTTCAATTTGCTGCTGAATGCAGAAGTCGCTGCGTCTGACACAGACCCAATGTGAAAAGTGCCACTTAATAAGTATTCCAAGCTATCTCTAATGCTGCTACATTGAATGCTCAAACATTCAAGGTTCATTGATTGATCAAGAAGGGGTTTCAAGATGTGCGGGCTATCACAGTTCTTAAAACTTAACACTTCTAAGGACTGGAAATCGTCCATAATTTTAGGAACATTGACCAAGGTCATATACTGTTGCCAATCTGTGCATGAAAATTCTTTCAATTCACGTGGGTCGAGATAACGTAACAAAACAGACAGTTGGTCACAACACACTACTGAAGGCAAGTGCAAAGCTCGGACGATTACTTTAAAACAAGACTGCCCAATTTTTTCAGCTTCATGTATCGATATTAATTGTTCCAAAACCTCTTTTGTAAGTAGACTGCAGTTTACATAGATTACAAAATCGGGATCGGAACTCTTCAGACTCTCAGACGTTGCCAATGAACAAAGAAGCGACACCTGGGATTCCGTTAACGGAAATGCACTTACATCCAAATACTTTAAACAGCTCTTAGGCTGAATAAAATTCTCCAGTATGACGGTGATACCGTCGGAGAATGAAGCTTCTAAGCATTCTTTCTCAAACATTTCCCACATTCGATAAAGAACAGGCAATTGAACGCAAAGCCTCTCATCTGCCCAGGACCGTAGCAGAGAGATAATAGCAAAAGGTTCATAGTCCTCTACTGCTATGGTCATTAAATATTCCTTTAACTTTGAAGATAGATTATCTACAAAATGTAGAAGCGTGTCATTGTAGACAACTACGCATGCAGATAACTCTTTCAAAGATGGCAGACCTTTTGGAAAATCTTTAAAATCAGCAGCAAGACCAGACATCGTCTACGACTGTATTACAAAAGTGCAATTTTGCATGTGCGATCTTCCTATAAATATAAAAAAAAATATGTTCATTATTTTAAAAAGATACATTTATATTAATTTACACTTGTGTATCTACAGTTTTTGCTTAAAAAACTAGAGAGCCCTCTGATTTATAAGAAGGGAAGGCGCTAGTACAGAACTGTCCCCCAGTGCTTTCCAGTGATAAATGTTTCCAAAACGTATATCAACAGTGACACTGACTTGCCACCATGTTGTTTACGTCATGTTAACAACATGGATGTCTGTTCAGCGAAGTATAAAAAAAAAAGGTATTAACATTTATTGCTCTTCGTCGGATGTGTGTAGTTTTTGTGGCGTTTAAAAATGTGGAAAACAAATATTCTGGTATATTTTTGTGCCACCATCTAAACTGTGTGAAGTATGAGTAGAGCGATTTCTCATTTGCAACTATGGTTTTGCCTCACTTCCTTCTTTCCTCCCATCTCTTCCTCCTTTTCTTTTCCTTCTCCCCATCCCTTCCTTTCTCCCTTTCCTCCCCCCTCTTCCTTTCCTTCTCCCCTGTCATGCACATTCTGGTAACGGCACTGAAAAGCGTCATTCAAATGAGGCCTAGCCCATGATTTCATCTCACACTCATATCCAGACGAAGCACTTAATCCTTCTTTCATAACCTACTCCGGCACATTTCTTTTCTCTTTCAACCATAATTTTACAAAAAAAAAAGATAACGTCAATCTTACAGACATAATACAATTCGAACAAAACACAGCCAAGAGAATGGCGAATCACATGAGAATGCTCTTACCACCTCGAAAGACAACATACATGCAGGGCCAGCGCAAGCAAATTTGGCGCCCTAGACGAACAGCCTGCACCCCGCCCCCCCCACTTCAAGAAAATCGACTCACCAATAAACATGAAATAGAAAATAGTAATACACTTACCAAAAAAAACAGCCCATCAAGTTATTGCCAATAAATAATACACACATTATCTACATATACACTTATATTATGAGCATATATATATATATATATATATAATATAGATCTTCTCTTACATTTCTATAATTTTTATACTGCTCAAGCTATGTATCACGAAATATTGTATATCGGGTTGAATAAAAATTTATTATTATTATTATACATAGATTTTGTTTTAAAGTAATTATCTCCACCTTTGCACTATACGGAAAGATACAATGTCACATATCATTAATATCATGTTCTGTTATTATATTTTAATAGTTAATTCGTTGAAAGACGGGGATGGATTAAGATTTTATAGAACCTTGGAAATTCCTTTCTGGGTTCCTTTGTAGCATAAATTAAGCCTGTGCAATTATATATTTTAGGAAATAAGGTAAAAGAGTTAGGGGGCGTTCGAGTATTACATAAGCTGGCCATTTCATACCCCTCCCCCCATTAGTAAGCAAAAATTAACATTGGCTAACATAGGAAAATAAGCACAACAGCAACTCCCCCAAAGGTGCTTACGTAATACTTGAACTCTCTCTTACTGAAAACAAAATATGCATATATACTTCCAAGTATGGAAAATGACGATATGAAATTTCCAATCATATTGTACACATTATAAATTTAGATACTTTTTCTCTCATAACAAAGGCAGACTTTGCATTTCATATCTTAAAATTCAGTGAATTCTGTCTATAACGATAATTTGTTTTGAATGAGCCTGCATATAACGATAATTTTGCAATTTTTCAGTCTTTGTTTATATTTTGTGTCCAAAATTTTTTAAAGCAATATAGCTTTGAGAATCCACTAATGCTGAAGAACGTTATATACACAAATGCAGCCGGTTCTAGAATAATGAGCCGAAGTCCGTCAAATATTTCTGAAGAAATACATTGGTGTACTCAATTCTCTTAGCACATGCAAAGCTTTGAAGAATATACACTCTTCCATGAATATAGAGAATGATTTGACTTCGGATGAGGAATTATTAGTAGAGCTAGGAGATTTTGATGACCTAAAAACAGTCAGAAATGACCTATAAAAAATACATATGATCTAAAAACCAGAATAAAAAAAATGCCCTATAAACAAAAAAGTGACCTTAAAAAAACTAAGAACTTGCAACAAAAAAAAATTCAGTATTTCAAATTAGCCATAGCAAAACTGAAAAATTGGAGTATTGAAGAACTACAATATATTGATTATAAGTCAGGAATTTTGAATTCTTTCAACAAAGGGCATTACAAGTTGCTTTTATTAGAAATTTCTGAGAAATTCATGAAAAAATGTCTTTTCATCGAAAATACCACAAAATGTAAATTGCTGACACAAAAATATCCAAAAATGCCCTTTAAATGACTCAAAACATAGAAAAAAAAATGCTCCATCCCTTAAAAAATTATGAAAATTTAAAAAAAACTGCCCTAACGAAGGTGTTTCAATCTGCTTAGTTTTTCATTAAACACATTTATATATACTTAACGGCATATTCCATTGTTACGGGTGTAACATATTGTACTTACTTTTTCATCAGTATGAAAAAAAAATTTAATAAAATCTTACTCCTTTATAGTTTTGGAATAAAGAACATCACATAAGGAAAGGTTACTGACATTTTTTGTATCTTAAATTATTATTTATATGATAAAAAATTAAAAATTACGCCGTTACGGGTGCTACGGAAATTTTCTCTTGTTTTAACCTAAGTATTTCTTCATTATCCTGCTAATTAGAAACATATTAATGCCAAACTTATTTTTTTGTCTCAAAAACAAAGGTTAATAGTTTAATATTATGAATTGAATATAGTTTTAAAACTTATTATTTGGTCAGAAGAAATTTGTAAGAATTCTGCTAAGGGTAATGTGACCATGCGCTGATTTTATTATTTTCTGTGTCTTGTGTAAGCATGGTTCAGATTCCTCCCCTTCCCCGTTGTCACCAAAAATAAGCAAATCTCTCCCCCTCCCCCAAAGATGCTTACGTAATACTTAAACGGCTCCATTCATTTCAAATTGTAAATCTGAAGAAAAAACGTTTTTTTGTATTAATTTACTATTTTATCACATTAAATACAATTGTCAACGTTTTTTTGGGGCCCTTCCTTTCACAGGACCCACAAGCCCTTGCCATAATCTGGCCCTGAACATGGTAGTAATAAAAATTAAATAACATCCGCTATATAGAGAATATTTTATTAAATTTTGTCTATAACGATATCTTTAACAGTTTATAGAACATCGTTATACACAGATTTGATTGTATATCAAAGACAAAGAAATTATTAAAAATCATCAATAGGTTAGTTATAATAATGATAGTTCTTGATCAGTGGCGGTTCTAGGGTAGAGACAGGGTCATAACCAGAGCTGTCCCAAAAGGGTATGTGCTGTGTGTACCGCGTACTCTCAAGAAATTGACTCAATGCTTTTTGATTTCAAGTAGCGAGCACCGCATACTCTCAATAATTTTCTTCAGGACACCACTGGTCATAACCCAAAATATAACCAGATTTTATTATTCTGCCCGTACATATAGACAATAATTTGTACCCCGAAATTTTTTTGCCTAGATTTTCCACTGTTCTTGATATACGAACATCAAAAATTTAAAACCAATAAGATATAATATAGATTCATAATATATAGCTTAGAATATTCGCATGGATAATGATATTTATTTAATTACACTAAAATACGTGTGTCATAAATTATAAAAGTGAAACGAAACTTCCTAGCACTTTTTCCAGAGGAAGGCAAGCTCAGTGATCAATTTCATAAATTATTTTTATTTAAATTTTAAGAGTATACGCTTATAAATGAATTTTAAATATTATGTAATCTTTGAGTTCAAATAAATATTACTTACTTGAAATATAAATGGTAACTGGCATGTTTTTACATCTTTCTTGTTCCGATAATGATGCGGAAGTATGAAAATAGAAGTGGGACTTCCAAGTCTCCAGGACTAACTGATTGCATGTAAAAACCATAAAGCCCAACTCCCATAATTTGTACACACTGTGACATCACTGATTTTCTTCTGTAGTGTTCCTACTTATCCCCCCCTCCCCAATCCTTTGGAATCTCCAAAAGCGGCTTAGGGTTACGACTTAATCCGCACCATGTGTTCTGGGGAGGAAATCTGTTTCCAAGAAAGAATATTTAGGAAGGAAAATATATAAGCAGCTGAGATGTACGATGCAGAACTATATATATCTTGACACCTCGTCGATACTTAGTTAGCTAAGAGATTTCAACACCATGAGGTCACGGGGGCTAAACCACAGAATGGGTGTTTAGAGGAAGAGCCCCTCCAAACTTTCTCGTTGAAATTATTTTTTTTTTTTCTCGTCTGTAAAATCAAAAGTAACCATCGGCTTTACCAGGGCAAGCGATAATCCATTTAGTTCCATTTATTTGTTGTTGAGTTTATTTCGATTATCGTATAGTGGTGCATTAAGCAACAAAAAGTCTATCGTGATGCCGCCTTAGGCGGCCGCCCAGTTCGCCTTATGGTCGCACCGGGCCTACGCACATGTCATGAGTCCATCCACAGCTACTTTTTTTACTCTTTTCAAGAGGAAAAAAAAGCACTAGGGGACGTATTCTGTACTGTCACCGAAGGAAATAAAATGTGCACCACACGCTGATCCAAAAAGCCTTTTAATATCAACCCAATACAATGGACACTGATATCTGTAGTGAAGTTTTATTTCCATCTGGGGAGTCACAACCTCAGCACTAATCCACGGTTCGTTACCGCCCCTAGATCCAGCACAGTGTTTCCAAGCACTCTGAACCTGGCAATTGGCACACAGTGACTGTCATTGTTTTTTACAGCAGGAGAGTACTACTCCATGCTTTACTGAAGCCCAGTGGGGGATGGGCATCCCCCCACTAGGCTTCCATTGTACAGGAAATATACTGCTTCCCAAAATATCCCCTTGTGTCCAAAAAAAAAATCACACTCGCTCACAGGAATTTTGGCTTCATACACACCTACATGCTGTCACATTCTAACATAATATGGCAATCTAGTGAAATTTGCAGCGTTTTTCAAGGGAATAGAGTGAGTTTTGGGTAACGAAATCTGTATTATCCCCACTACTTCTATCAACATACACACCTCAGTTTTAAGCTTTAGTGAATCAGAAGGAGGGAGAGGAAGGTTTGGTGTCATGGTTTCAATCCCAAAATCAAAGCACTGTGTAAGCCAATAGTGGAAGGCTACACATACAGGGTTTAAGCTATGGTCACTGTTTTCACAAAATATGACAAATCAACCTAAATTGCAAATAAGAAAATTGTGTCCGTCACAAGATAGCGACAAATCCTGTCAACAAACTTTGCCTTTTTAATAACTTTGTTTCGTTGCTTTTTTTTTTTAACCCTTAAAACAGGTTTCTTGCAATAACCCTTGCAGGAATTCAAAGTATTGTTGATGTAAATAATTTCAGTGATAAGATTTCTTCAGCAACAGAAGCATCTGATTATTTTTCGCATTTTGCTACAATTGTTTCCAATTTTAGTATTTTTTGAGTCAGCTTAAACCCTGACATCTATAACATCAATCACCACTTATTCAATTATCTTTCCTTCCAAAACTGTTCATGTTACTTTTTTCTGTGGGGAGGAGGGGGGTAAATTGTATTTGCAGTTCAAAATTTCTGGTTTTCCAAATTTTAGGAAATATACATCCTTCCAACATAGCCAACATTCAGCACACATACACATATACCACATTGCAAAGATTTAAAAGTCAAAGTGGCATTGACTCATTAACAACAATTGGATTTCGATTATATAAAAGTACACAACATACAAAAAAAAAAAAAAATTACATATAAAAGATTTAGCTACTTCATTCAGTGAACTTGTTGCTAGTAGTTTAACTACCGGTTCAATTTATGCGGATGCTCCAAAATACTACGTACTACTGACATTTAAAAGAACATGCAAAACAATGGAAACTCGCGGCGGTTTTCCCGCGTAAAACTAAGCGTCCATACTCGACTTGACTTCTAAATAGTTGTGATAGTGTTAATCGCAAAAAAAAAATCGGTTTTCTCAGTTGGTTTTGTTTTGTTTTTTTTCAGGGGGAGGGGGATTGCAGTAGTTGGTGAGTCACAAGTAACCAAAAATAAAGACAACTAAAAGAAAAAACAAAAAAGAGAATTTTAAAATGTATCAAAGAGAAATAAATTAAAATTGGTTTAAACGTTACCACCGGCCAGATAACTCTTACGTTTCAATCACGTGACTCGCTAGCTAGTAGTCATAACAAACATCGCGTCATGAGCGGCTGCTAGTAGATTACCTGTAGCGCAGCGTACGAAATTAAGGGTTTTTTATCTTATTTTACCCAAAAGTAAGTGTAGTTGCAGTTAGCTATTATTATATAACATTTGTAGAGCATTACAGTGTTCAGGTGTTAAAAACTTTCGTCAAACAACACGTTTAACAAGTGTCCAGAACGATTCGTTTAGAACCACGAGGTAATCCAAAATGCCGTTTAGATGCTGTGTACCTTCTTGCTCTGGAAATTATGGATATGGTGATGCACCAAAAGTGGCGGTTTTCTCCTTTCTAAAGGATGAAAATACAAGAAAAATATGGCTCAGGGCGTTTCCACGAGCGGACTCCGTCGAAACGTCGATTCGACACAATCAACCAATAGGAAGAAAGGTGCGGACGGGACTACCTCCTTTATTCTAGTTATTTTGGTTTCTTCCCATCAAAATTTCCAATGTGTCCAAAATTCCCGAGTTTTTTACAACTCTACTGAGAAGTTAGAAGAGATTTTTCTAAAACGTTATGTTTCGAAGTTAATTTATAGCGGTAACGAAAAGTTGATTCTGCTACAATGCTCCTTTGTGTTGTAATTTGAAACTTGTCTAATCAAGCTTCTGTAGCCCTTCTGTTTTTAGTTTCTTCTTTTAACTGGTATGTCCGTTTCCAAATTTGAACTTTATCAAATAAATTGCTTTAAAAGTTTTAGGAATACCGAACTACTATTTTGCGGTCAACAATCGCACAAATTTATGTCAAGTCGAGTCAATGTTTGTAAAAGCACGTGTACGTTGAATGTTTTAGTCTGGTCTCGCACCAAATTATCTTTTTATAATAATATGCTATAAGGACTCAGAATTTTTAATTCAACTATTTCGTAATGCTAGCATACGAAGGTAGCAGTTTCTTTCGCCAGCGGCTTATCCTTTCAACACTAAGTGGCAGACCCATTACTATCGAAAAAATTCGTGAAGATGATTTGGAAGAACCGGGATTGAAAGGTAAACTTGCAATTCAAATTATATTATATTTCACGTGTTCTTTTAGAACCTCACTGTTTCAAATACGCATATACTGGTGCAAATGAGGGCTTAGACCTCCTCTCCCCAGAAAAATCAAAAGTGCAAATGTTTGGTAACAGTATCACGTGAGAGTGTAACGTCACGTAGGTGTGTACAAAGCTCAAACAAGCTGTGAGCGAGCGCGCCATGTTTTTCTCGGACGCAAGGGGATTTTTTGCGAATCAGTATTTTTCCTATCTCAGTTAAAGCCTAGTGGGGGGGGGGTGCCCCCACATTCCCCGCCACCAAAAATAACCATCAGTAAAGCACGGAGTAGTACTCTCCTGCCGTAGAAAGCAATGGCAGCTAGTCACTGTTTGCCAATTATCAGGTTTTGAGATCTTGGAAACAGTGCGCTAGAATCCGCTAAAATTGCGCTAATTTTAGGTGTGTAACGAACCAAGTATTAGAGCCAAATGTTTTTCACAAAGCATTAGTCTGAGAGCTGTGGCCCTCCCCTCGAACTTGGGGTTAGTTAAACTAAATATGCATATATATAATACTAAGGGGTAATTTAAATTTGTAATTTCTTTTTGTATACAATAAAAGAGATGCATAAAGATTTGTGCACTCTTTTTTGTTTTGCTGCCACCTAGATATCTCGCGTGCTTTGAGCCCTTAGGCCTGATGCTAAAATGAAGTTAAAATATAGGGTATTTCTATAAAACACGGTAATTTTAGCAACTTTTTGAGATTTTCAACAAGAGAACTGGCATAAACGACATAGTGCTTTGGCCATTTTGAAAAACTGTAAAAGGAGGACAAATGTTAAAAAAATGAGTGAAAGCAAGGAAGCAGTGTACGTGAAATTACAGTGTTTTCAAAACTAAAACCCCAGTACTTTTCATGATTCAGTGGATGCCTAGTGGGGGAGGACTCCCGCAACTTCTTGATTCCGATATTGACTCTGGGGCCATCCTGAATCAGTAAATCTTATGAAAATATGAGGTAAAACCAAAATATGCCTATGGTCATGCCACGAATACTTATTAGGTTTAACTACATGCCCCCAAGCTATTACAAAGTCGGAAACACTGTTTAGAAAATTTAACGTGCTGGCAGCTAGGAAGAAGGCAAATTTAATTGGTGCTACTGCAGAACACATTACCATCTTTTCTCTCCTCTTGAAACCACTCTAAATTTGAGTTATTGAGCTAGTGACATCATATATGTGTACGGTGCTATGATGAACTGTTTCGTTTGTTTCAGCGAACATGTCAGGGCGATTGACCCTTTATTTTATTTATTTATTTATTTTTTGGATTGCATTTAAAAGGTAAGAGAAGTGTGATTGAGTAGGCTGTGAAACTGTTTCCATGCTCTTTGAGTGTCATTAAGACTATTTGTCCACCACACACAGCCGACCTTGGGAACTAGATGAATACTCTCTTTTTTCTTCCTTCACTGTTGCAAGTTTTTCTGATTCAACGGTTTGAATTTCAGGCTTATTTTATGTTTTTGGGTAGTGGGGGGGGCACCCTCCTCACAAGGCATTCACTGATTCAGAAAAAGTGCATTGGCCAAAAAACGCTCCAGAAAAAACTTTTCCCACATAGCTTAAGGTTGCCACGCCTGTTGAAATTATGTACCTGTCAGCATGTATGATTTGGCCATACAGTGTATGAATTTTGGGTGAGTTGTAGGACTGTACAGATGATTAGTAAAATTGTTTTTTTTTTAAGAAAACGGAAGAAAAAATCGTATTCATGATTCGTACATTTGCACAGTAGAAGCGAAGGGCATACCTGTCAACTCTCACATTTTGCAGGAGATTCCCGTTTTTGGCGACGTCTCAGAATTTTCCGTTTTTATACATTTTCTTCCCCCTTTTTTTTTTCTGTTAAAAATAAATCCCTAAATTTTCGGCTGGCATCAGGTAGCGGACATTCGAAAGACGCCACTCAGTTCGTGAAACACATAGATCAGCAGTCACCAACCGGTGGTCCACAGAAAAATCTGGACATTATGTGCATTTTTAATGTTTTATTAATAATAAAACAAAAATAATATTCTAAGAAATTCTCATATTCTGAATGACAATTTTTGCTTTTATATTGCACTAAATTCACGAAATGTGGTCTGCGGGATTTAAAATTATGAATTTAGTGGTTCATGAGGTCCGAAAGGTTGGCGACTACTGTTACAGATGACGTAATTTCAAAGCGTAAGGAAACGTGTGATCCACAAATTGCCATTTCAGGATGACGATTATCTATCTCATGCTGAGCTGTGCAATTAAGTTGCATGCTTCAACATTTTTTTGTATTTTTGAAAGCAATTTTTTTGCATTCTTGGAAAGAAATTATTTTAATGTAAAATCTCATCAGCTGCAATCAGAATTCTGCAAACTTCAAAAAACTGAAATGCCGGTTGAGTATAAAAAAAGAAAAAGTTGACACTTTATAGTGTGTCAGATGAAATAATATGAGAAAAAAAGCGTGCATTGAAATTGAGCTATTCTTCGTCAATTAACATCAGTTGATGGTGCACTAAGATACAGCAGAATTTCTAGTGGCATGCTGTGTGTTTTAACAATATCTCACAGAAATGACGAATGTGAAAGAATATTCAGCAGTATACGAAAAACTGGAATTGAAGTTCTGAGCCCTCTATCCACTGAAAACTCGGAAAACATTTTGACAACTAAAAGTATGCGGAAAAGGACATTGCTATAAGCAAAAATTCGATAAATTTTTGGAAATGGTTAAATCAGACACAAACGCTTAATGTATAATAAAGTGGAATAATAATAATAAATCAGTATACTGATTATACTGGATGACATCCATAGGTGGACATAAAATCAAAAGTATACTTTTAGTTTTATGTCTGTAGTGGTGTTGCCATAGTTTTTCATAGTGTGAGATATATATTGCTGTTTTAATCATTTAATTAAATAATATATTTTAATTTTGTAAAATTAACTTGGATTTTAATTTCTGTTTAATATAGTGTGAATTTGTTAATAATGTGTGTATAAAAAAGAAAAAATATAGTACCTCTTTCAATTCTAGGCATGCTACACTCTATGCATTTTGCACGTTGGATGATAATGTGCATGCTGATGATGCTTGTGGGTTTTAAAAAATCGTAAGATTTTCAAAATTGAGATGTTGACAGGTATGCCATTAACTTTTGGCAACATTGCAAAACGTTGGCGATGGTAACTTGTTATGCAGTGTCACCATCTAATTAGTTATAAAAATCAAATGGAGGCTGTGAAAAGATTCAGCATCTGCAGTTTGTGGAAGGAAAATAATTTTCACAGTTTCTAAAATTGCAGGGATCTCAATTTTGTACTGAACTCAATGAGGAAAACTCGAATGGTTGCCAGAAAACTGTTAGGACAGGAAACCACATTTGGAGCAGAATTACCAAATTATTGATATTTCATAATACAACCAACTATAACATAGCCAGCAATCTTATCATGAAATCATTGCCAATTCATAGACTAATGCCACATTGGAAATGCTACAAAAAACATAATTACAGCAGCTGTGAAGAAGATGCATTTAAGAACTCAAGGAAAACAAATGAAATATATAAATGAACAATTGTTGGAAGCATTAAACTAGATTTTGTTTGTAATAGTAATGTTTCACCTAGCGTGTAGTTATCCAGTATTCGATTAACATGCAGTTACCTGATGTTGAACTCCCAACCCTGTACTTACAGAAAAGGAAAAAAGCTCTTATCAACTAGCTACTCACCATGGTTCATGGTTTCCTAGGCCAGTGATCTTCAATAGGCAGCCTGTGGGCCATATCTGGCCCACGAACAGTAAAAACTGGCCCGTCTGCTTTAAAGCTCTTACCTCAATGCTATTTCATTGAATCAGAAAATTTCTAGGAGAGGATAACTCCCCGATGTCCATATAGAGTGTAAGACAATTTCGTTTTTATATTTTATTGCACATCAACCGAAAAGAAGGATTTAAAGTGGCACGCGATAAACTCTAATTGAGAACCACTGCCCTAAGCGTTCCGAGGATCGGACTTCGTGGAAAACTTTAAGCCCCAGTGTAGCATGATCGCTGTCATCGCATCTTAAAACTCAATGCAAACATTGGGCTTGATAGTAATGCTGACAATGGCGGGAAAAATGTGAGAAAATTCTGAGGAAGATTCTCTTGGCGGGAAAATATGGTGTGATGCAAAAATTTATGGAGGGCAAAGTTATTGGCCGATAGGGGATAAAAAAAATAATGAAAGAGGAGGAAAAAGGTCATAAGAAAAAAGGACAGAAGAAATGTCAGAAATTAGGCAACAGTCCTGACAAAATGGCAGTGGTTTGGTAACCATTGGCATTGATGAATTTAACTTTTAAAATGGCACCCTGAACTGGAGTTGCATTGATCTATGCAATGACAATTTGACATTTAACCAGCACTCTCTTTCATTTCTCATAAAATGCCGAAAGCAAATTACAAAAGAAAAGATGGCATTTCCATATTCTAGCAGGAAATTTTAACTTCACGGGTTTTCCATAAACTTAATTTCATAACCCATTGCTACTCTACTTGTATAAGTGTAATTGTAGCTAGTAAACATTTTGTCACCGGTTGTGATGCGAAAGAAAATTCCAAAGCACTAGAAGATAAGAAAATAAGGAGAAATGGATAAAGTAGGAAAATAAAAATAAGAATGGGCAAAATAAATGAAAGGATTAAAAAGAATAAATTTGAAAATATTAATGAAATAAAGAAAGGCAATGAAGAAAAAATCCAACTTCATTCTACTCCTTTCTACCAATACAAAACGCTTAATTCTTTTCATAGAAGTTAACAGAAACATATGCAAGTGTTGTAGATGTGGGGGGGGTGGGCTTAACCTGCCCCTTGTCATCTATATGTGGCCATGTGATGGGGAACATGGATCAACTGAATATTCTGATCTTTAGCCTGTATTATTAATTCTCATTTAAACTGAAACACGTTTTTAATTGCCAAATGTGTCACCAATTGTGGCAACCTGTACTGACTACCTGTATATATTTCACTACTTTCAAGTATTGTCTGAGTTATATACCCTTTTCTCTTCCTGTTTTTCACCATATGGTGAATTTATTTATTTTTTTTAAATCAAGGTTTCCGTTTTTTACTTTTCTCAAAAAATATTCACTGGCATTGTGTTAGCAGTTTTAGTCTTGGTGATATTTGGCCCAGAGAATGTACTTGAACCCTTACGTCCACATATAATATTTATTACATTTGTTATCATTATTTTGCATAATCGGCACCTATGTGCAAAATGTTTTATTAATCTTTCTTTCTCATGCATTTTAGAGTTCGAAGTCAACATAATACGATTGTTGGATAGCTTAACAAATGGGACCAAAATTGTTGTAAACGAAACGGGTAATTTTCTCTTGTTTTTTTCCCCTATGTATATTAGGAAATAAATGAGTAGATTATTGCTAATTGCTGATTAAAGTATTAACCCACTATTAAAGCAACAAATATAAAAATTAATAACTTTTATCATTGTACTCTACTGACATTACCTATACTCAAAGTAGTGGATCTTGGTACCCCTTGCCAATCCAAACTAGATTTCAAACTCTTTTCAATTTCGCTTTTATCCACATCACAACATTTTAAAATCTATAGTTTATTCCCAACTAAACACGAACTCAGCTTGCACTCACCAGACATACCTAATCAGTAATCTATAAAACAAAGCAATTTAAATGTTTAATCTGCTTACTCCTGTGGTGGGGCAGTAGTAGCACTTTTACTCACACGTTTACTCCCAAAACAGTAACTAGTAAAATTTGACACTGGTCGGAATATGTGAAATAACAAATGAAGAAGGTAAAAGACATTTACCATCTGCAAAAATATTCGCTAGCATCCCCATCGGAAAACCAGTTTCAGACAGGGGGAATTACCGAGTGCGGGACAGTTCTTAGAAAATTTAGACAGTGGGGGAAAACCCGAGTGCGGGATAGCTTTGGGGGAAAAACCAAAGTTGGGGTATAAATACCGAACACCTACACTTCCTTGACACTTTCGCTTGATGAAGGGAACAGTAGTTCTCGAAACGTTGCGAATATTTTTGCAGACGGTAAATATCTTTTACCTTCTTCATTTGTATTTCGTATATTCCGACCAGTGTCAAATTTTACTAGTTATGGTAAGCCCTGGTCAATCTTTGTACGTTGTTGTCTCAAAACATCGTTCTGTACATCAAGGTTGAAACAACCGTTGTTACAGAATTTCGTAGTGAAATTTGTTATCATTTTATTTCGTTTTGGCTAATAATAAAAGTTTATTTTATAGAGTCAAAAGCTCTGTTTAACGAAGTCACACAATCCTGCCAAGAAACGTTTCTAAATTACTGTTTTAAACATTTACATAGCATCATATAATTCTAAACCCGTCTATTGAAAATGTAAAATAAACTTTAATGTACTAAGGACGATGCCAGATGTCTATGGGATTTTGCCTACGGCGTTCCACAACAAATCAGACGCCATTCGACGCGTCTCACTGAGTAGATAAAATGTGTCAATGGGCGCAAAGCTGTCAGATCATGAAGTAACGAGTTATAGGTCATAGAAGGTCATCGTATAAGGAGGATCTCCAATGTCATTGAGATTTTGCCTATTGGCATTTGGCCAATGGCTGCTGAGTGGATAAAATACATTGGTTCCCATTATGAACACCGGTTAAGTACCACTCTACACGGTCATGGCTACATAGGGTGACCTCTTCAGTGTAGACTGTGTTACACTGTTGGCGTAATCTCCACTCGTAGATTTGCGGTGAAAACTGTAATAAATGAGTAGTCATAATATGTCCACAGCACCCGACAGTCCTCTGGCCATTTTTGCACTGACAACGGTACCCAATAATTGATTCGCCACCGGATTTTTCTTTATCCACTAAAGCGTAAATGAAGTACTTTGTGTTATTCCTGTAAGGGAACTGAATTTGCCCGCGGACGAGCACTTGAGACTCAGACAGAGATCCTCCTCGTAGGGTGACCTTCTATGACCTCTAACTCGTGACTGCATGATCTGACAGCTTTGCGCCCATTGACATTTTTTATCTACTCAGTGAGACGCATCGAATGGCATCTGATTTGTTGTGGAACGCTGATAGACAAAATCCTAATAACGTTGGAGATTCTCCTCACAGAATGACCTTTTATGACCTCTAACTCATGACTGTATGATCTGACAGCTTTGTGTCCATTGACATATTTCATCTATTCAGTGAGGCGCGTCGAATGGCATTTGATTTGTTGTGGAACGCCCATATGTCATTTTTGGCATCCTCCTTATATGCATTTGTTCTACCACAAGAGTGCTATATACATAATTTATATGAAAAGGAAATTGTTAATTTTGTCTAGATCGTTAGATTAAAACAGTTTTTCCTGTTATAATTATAATAGTTTATTTTCCATATACAATCACGCAATTGTTTGTACACATATAATTACACATTTTTTCGTGTTGCAATATGTTTCGTATTTATGTACATATTGTGGGCATAAAATCGTGAAAAGCTTTTGAAGAAAAAACCTCATTAAATAAAGAAAAAATGGATTTTGCTCTTTAAAGATACTTTCATAAGGGAATTTATAAATAGTTTGGTGTCCCACAAAAGAAATTGCAAAATAGACGATCGTTAAATAGAGGTTTTTGCATATTTTCATTATTATTGAGTATGTGAATAACTGCAGTATAAGTGTATATGCATGGTTATGTAGAAATTCGTTGTTTTATAGGGACTTCAGTGAGGTATACTCCTGGACTTCTGTTAGGTGGAAAATTAGAACACAACTGTAGTATCCAAAGATCCATTGGATATTATCTGGAACCGCTACTCTGTCTGGCACCATTTTGCAAAAAACCACTCCACATAACTCTCCATGGCATAACAAACGATGGTGTCGACCCAACGGTACAAGTTTTCTACAATGCTTTTTAAGTAACATTTATGCAACCTTACTTGTCCGTAATCATCGCATATTTGATTTGTAGGTCGATGCTATCAAGCTTTCATCATTGCCAATATTAAAGCGCTTCGTTATAAACGATGAGAATCTCGAAATCAAAATTATCAGCCGAGGTATGCCCCCACTAGGTGGGGGTGAAGTTCTTTTTCGATGCCCGATCGTTAATTATCTTCGGCCTGTCCAGATTCTTAACCAGGGCAAGATCAAGCGTATTAGAGGAGTGGCTTATTCCGTTCGGGTTTCTCCTGCCTTTTCAAGCAGAATGGTGGATGCTGCTAAGGGCCTGCTATTAAAATTCCTGCCCGATATATACATATACACCGACCATTACAAGGGAAAACATTCAGGAAAGTGAGTGCATTAGAATTTTTGTAATGATATCTGTTTTAAGTTTTCCTCTTTGTTTATAACCGTATTGGTGATGGTGTTGTGGTAATGCCTTCATGTTTATTATATTGTTAACTTGGGTTTGATTTCTATGATGCCATAGAACACATTGTCTTTTCTGCCTACTGTAATTAGAGATTTGGTTTCCCATGGGACAGAAATTGGGATCACTTAGGAAATCGTAGATCCCTTTATAGTATGACCTTAGCCGTTCTTGCACTGTATAATACAATAATTTTTCCATTGACCCTTTAAGGTTTTTTGCCAGCCGAAAAATTGCTGTCCTTTATTATTATATGTATGTGTGTGTATATAATTATAAAGGACAACACCTTTTTGGCCGTTTCAACTAGCAAAAAACTTTAAAGGGTTAATGTTCTCATTAGTTTATAAGAAGGTCTGTGGTGACATAAGCCTCAATTGCATTGGGCGAGTTTAATTGCTGCTTGCTGACTTGTGAACGAGGCCTTGATTACACACAGCTAATAAAACTTGCTCGGTAAAGATGTGCAGAAGAGGGGCTCAGTAGCCAACTACTAACAGCAGTTTTTCTAAACTGGCTTTCAACTCCGCCTACCTTTTTTGAGGGTTTGTTCCAGCCAATCGAATTCGAGAAAACCCGGGTGAGTAGTGAGAAAGGTAGCCCACTCCTCAACTTCACTAGCCGAGTGAGTAGCGAATTAACTGGACAAATTTATTATACTGAGTGAGTTTAGCAGCAGCAGCAAGTAAATTTACCAGTGAGGAGCGAGTAAACTCGTTTAATGTAATTGAAGTTTTTGTGATAATGCATTTGGCTACCTTGTGAATAATCTGGGCTTGGTGCCAACAGGTACTTGGTGTTTTCTACATATCTGTAGTTGATGGTTTTATTCCCTTGCCAACAGATATCGTTTATTAAATCAAAAGCAATCGCATGCATTCATTAAGTCATATGTGTTGGATTAATGTCTACATGAGGAGGATTAAAATCAAAATGACTGAGGTTAATTTTTCCAAAAATTTACTTTTTATAAATATATTCTAGATATAAAAATTCTATTCATAGCTTGTGCAGATTCTTTAAAAAGTAAAAATAAGGTTCTACAAAAGTATTCAACTTGCAGATGTATAGATAATGCCTTAATATGTTGTTGTTGTTGGCATGTATCATAACATATTCAGGGAAAGAGAAAAATTTAAAGTGCATAAGAAGAAGAAAAAATTGACTACTGTGGCTTCATCCCCCCCCCCACTTATCTGCAGAATTAAAGCATGTATACAGAATTAATGTGCATGTGTATAGAATTATAATGTATATCACAGCTTCACTCATGAGAACTAATTGCAAGTGAAGATGGCTTGATAATTAAACAGTATAGTAAGTATTTAAAAATATCAATTCTGGTCACCAATGTTGTATTGTATGTAATTGTGGAATCATACGTATAGAAATAATAAAACTCCAAAAAATTTTAACGAGGAAAAATTCCACTCCGTGGACATTTTGAATAACACCCAACGACACATCAGGACATCCCAGAAAATGCGCTGCCAGCATTGTATTTGCTGTGCTTAAATTTAGATTCTTACTTTCAACATGATATGAGTGTGTCCTTGGTTAGAGAGTATTTTTCAGATGATTCACTATGCAATCTTGGATAGGAAAAATAAAAAATTAGTATGTGTTTGGATATCATAAAAGGCATTTTCAGCATAAAATTACTCTATTTCTATTGAAGGATGGTTTGCTGTATTCACTGAAAAACTTTAGAATACTCTCGATGCACATAGAAACACAGCAGGCTTCTATTTGATACATTGTTTCCCTGTGGCAACCTTTCATTTTAAACTTATGGTTACTTGAAATTAATAGGTCTCCTGGATTTGGCTTGGCCTTGGTTGCTGAAACAACAACTGGGACATTTTTGGCTGCAGAAGCTGTGTCCAATCCCAGTGGATCCAAGGAAAACCAGCTTGTTCCTGAAGATGTTGCCAAACAAGCTGTCCATAATTTATTGGAGGAAATTTATCGGGTAAGTGAGTCTAAAAAGAATTATATTTATGAGTTTGGCATCAGATGCATGGTTTGAGACCTACTGTTTGTGTTTGTTTTCTAGAAATAATTGGTTCAACTTTGTGGGTCAGGTACTTCCAAAACCAAGCAGTCATTAAAACTATTGATGATCCAAGTCAGCTGGCATTTCCAACAAACATGTCACTAAATAGTGTCTGAAAAGAAACGTAAAATAAATTGTGGTGTGGTGGGGGGAGATGGCTGTTGTATGCTGAATTGACTACTTAATACCTGGACAATGGATTAAGGAATTGTCTGAATCAGTGCAGATGACTTCGATATGGCATAATCTGAACTCATAAATTATATACAAGACGATCTGACATAGCACTATTCAGATTAGATTCATAAATCGAAGTCAATGTTCTAAGTGTGTAATGTTGACTTCTACTCGTAAACTATAGTTCAGCTAAATCATAGGCATATTCAGAAAGTTCATAAGGTGGGGTTGTCAGTCCAATGGGGGGGTGTTACGTAGCTGCACCTCACATATTTCTATGTTAAATATACAAAATTTCATTGCAATGGGGGTTTACAACACCCCCTGCATATGCCAGTGAGCTAAATAATCTTGAGATCAAATTTACATGTTTTTTTAATAAGGTCTGTTATATACAGGTAATGGAAATACTGAGCTACTGGGTGACCATAGTTACAATGTAACAACATCCACACCATAGTGATGACGAAAGTAGTTGATGCGTAATTAACGGTACTGCCAGCGTTACCGTTTATGTGATTATAAAGGCAGATGGATAACTGCCATTTATTGCATGTTAGAATGCAGTCGACGGAGGATCTCTGTGATCTTGAAAGAGGTATCGTTGTTGGAACGAGTCATTTCACATAAGTTACAGTGCATTCATCCACAGTGACTGTACAACTAGCATCTCTACCTCTCCCCATTCACCAGATGTATGTCATGTATAGCACAAAGAAGGCCGACCTTATGGGGAGACAAGGGGGAGCCAACCCCCAACCCCCCATTTGGGAAAATCATATTAAACTTGAAAAAAAAGAATAGGGTGAATAATTAATCCATTGTGCAGTTGGAAATTCATGCAATTTCAATTGCCAACTTGGCAAAATTTTAGATTTTCTTAGCGGAAAAAATGGAATAATTTTTTTTTAACTGTTCACTTTTAGACAATTGGAAAAAAATTGTGTTGGCAAAATCGAGTTATGTGAAGAAAAGGACTGACTTTCTTTCGTTGGTCGGAGAAATTTGCAATTACAGCTGCCCGTTTTATTAACAGTTATTTCTGCTTCCACGTCTGTGGTATACTGGCCAGCCCAGGGCCAGCCTTATGGGGGGTGGACGGGGGGGGTCTCACCCAATCGGAAAAATCAAGTTCCAAGTTAGGAAATTCCGGTTAAAATCGGAAAATAAAAAAAAAAGGAACAAATTATTAATTCTTTAGGTAGTTGGAAATTCATGCAATTTCAGTTGGCAACTTGGCAAAAATTTAGATTTTGTTAGGGGGAAAAATTAATTTTTTTTACTCTTCACCTTTTCGTTGATTGGTTTTATGGCTCAAAGACTGCAATGGTCTTTCTGTGACGTGACCTACTGTTTTCCAAACATCTGGATCTACAATTTTCTAAGGAATCCAAACCTCTTAAGGCCTAGGGAACCAAACCCTGGACTACAGTGAGCAGTACGATCTTCGCGAGATTTCTGAGTAAGTGTTCTTTGCACAGTTGGGAGTCAAACCTGGATTAACGGCGCACTAGGCGAACGCGTTACCACACTGTGTCACTGCAGGGCACTCTTTACCTTTAGGCAATTGGAAAATTTTTGACATTGGTAAAATCGAGTGTTACTTGGAGAGGGGGGGGTGCTTTTTTACTTTTGTTGATAGGAAAAATTTGCGATTATAACTGCCCATTTTGTTAAATTATTTCCGTTTTCACGTCTGTGGTATATTGTCCAGCTTAGGGCCAGCCTAATGGGGGGATGATAGGAATCTTCCTCCAATCTAAAACATCAAGTTCCAATTTGGGAAATTCCAGTTAAACTCGTGGTGAAAAGGGATGAATAATTAATTCTTTGGGTAGTTGGAAATTCATGCAATTTCAATTGCCAACTTGGTAAAAATCTAGATTATAACTGCCCATTTTGTAAACAGTTATTTCCATTCCCACGTCTGTGGTATATTGTACAGCCGATAGGACACCAGAACCACAGATTCAGGGACTTCGCCTCTCCCCTTTCACGTTTAACCCGCATTTTGAGTGCCACAAAGAAGCCAGGACGTTTACCCTGGTGTTCCTTATTTTGAATCCAATTTGCAACTGACCATAGTGTTGAGCTCTCAAACTTGCTGTGAAGCTGGAGGGTCCGTCTGTAGCTATATCTATACAGAAGGCAGGCAGAAGTTTCAAATAGTTCCCTCGAGTCTCGCCAAATGCTTTCAGTGTCTGTTACCATGGATTTTTTGTTTAAAATTTAAATATATATACAGTAAAATCTCTCTAAGGCGACCACCGTCAGTTCCACGAAAGAGTGTTCGCTCAATGAGGTGGTCTCTGAATGGGGTTAAATTTAGCATGGGGTTTGTGTGGGGAGGGAGGGAGAAAATCCATTTGCAGAAAAATTGTTATTAGGGAGGTAGTCGTTAAGCGTGGTTTAGTTGGAAAATTTTGTACTTCTACCCCCCCCATGGAGGTAGTATGCTCAGGCCGCCCCTGAGCACATACGTTTGTCTGTGCTGATCTATGCTCTTTACAACAATATTACTACTACACACACGCACGGTTTGCAACCTTCAGGGTATACTTTCTGCTATATACCGTAAATTGTTGACATAAATTGATAAATTACAAAAGATTGTTTTGATAAATTTTAGGGTGGTTGTGTTGATTCAGTAAACCAAAGCTTGATGTTTCTGTTCATGGCGCTAGGTCCCCGAAACATATCCAAAGTGAAAACAGGTCCACTCTCTCCTTATGCGTAAGTTTTATATTTAATTTTATAATTTAGGTAATTATTATATAATAATTAAATATTAGTATCAAGGTAGATATATATACGTTTTGATAATGTATTATACATACACATTGACGTATAACGTCAAGCAATTCATGCTTTTTACAGCGATTACAGATATGTAGAAAACCAGTTTCGCATAGATAATTTATTGTGAAGGATAACAAATATTTGTCTGTAGTTCTTGAAAAAGTCAGATAGTCCTTCTCCATTCCAATACAAAAATTAATCAGTGATCTTTTGGAATGCATGTTTTTTAAACTATTGTCACAACGTATTTCCATTAACTCTTCTTCTTCGAATAATGAAAGCTTATATTTCTCCAAAATAAATATCAAGATCTCTCGAGTCTAGTTTTGCATTTCATCGAGGAGTAAGAAATGTGTTTGATACCCGGGATCGTGCAGTGGTAACACTTCTATCCAGTGTGCTGTTAACCTGGTTTTGACTCTGGGTGGTAACAAAAAATGCTTATTGGGATTGGTTGTCTGAACCTCAAGAGATTTGGATTCCTCATAAAAGTGGTATGTCTTGGCACAGCATGACTTGTGCTGTCCTTGCGCCATGAAACTCATAAACTTAAAAAATACCATTGCCTACTTTAAGAACTGCTAATGCACGCATCTTCTAAATGCTCATGATGCACGGATCACGTCGCCCAGTCCGTCCCTATGTCAGACGTAATGGTCATGATCAATTAATCCACAGCCATGCGGGGCTGTAGTCAGTGATTGAACAGTCATCACTAATCTGGAGATTGCAGTTTATATCCTGCCTGCTCGGGGGGAGGGGGTATTTCCGACCATAATGATATAGAGAGATCTATCTTAATATGAACCTTGATATACAGAATGTCAAACTAATGTAAGTGTAGTTTCCTTCTGTGTGCTATGTATGTAGTTTTATTATGGTATTATCCATTAATCTTGAACACTGGTGCATATATACAGTATATAATGATATTTAATGCCAATGTTTATCTTTTTACTTTTTTCTAGAATTGAATTTCTTCGTCATTTGGAAGAGTTTTTTCAACTTCGAATGAAGTTAGAAACAGAGAAAAGTGACCTAAATATGGGGTCACAGAAGGTGGTGGCAACTTGTCTTGGTGTAGAATTTATAAATATAAATAAAACTACAACGTGATTAACTAGATTCTATTTATATGCATTCGTGAAGAAAATACAATATTTATGCGGTTTTTTTTATTAGTGATGCACGATTGCAAGATGTTTCAGTTGATCATTTAAATTTCTCGATAGTTTTTTAAACCAGACCGGATGCATCGACTCATTTTGTGTGATGGAACCAGTTCTCAATTACTTGGTTTGTTATTAGAAACTCGGTAGAATTTTTTGTTCCCCCCCACCCCCAAACTATTGATTTTTTTAAATGATGATCGTGGCGTTTTTAAATTTTTTTATTTATTTTTTAGTATCGTACTTGTATAAAACTAAGTTTAAAAAAAACTTGCACATGGTAAAACATAGTTTAAATATTTTTTTCATAGATGGCGCCACACAAAATTTTAATCCAATTTTCTGAAATAAAAGTTTTACTTCAATTTATATTATAACTTTGCCTTTTTCGTGACGGGAATATATTATATAGCTCATGTTCTTTTTATGCTTTCAAGTGCACAAGTGAAAACTTGGTTTTAAAAACTTCCGTTATAAACTTTGAGTAGGTATATTATTTATAGTACGTACCCGTAGGTGGCGCACCAAGCAAAGGCAATCTGTATTTTCTTACGGTAAGTGTTTTACCATATCTTATACATTTAACATGATAAAGATAAATTATTTTGTTTGTTTGGCTTTTTTATGGCGCAAGAGCATCTGGGCTATACTGCGCCAAACACGGTTTATTTATGTTTTGTTAATTTAGATGTGTAATAATAGATAACTCGCAGCAACGACAAGCAGACAGTGGCAGAACGTTTACTGACTCTGGAATGCAATTGAAGATCTTGATTTTTAAGTTCAAGAACGAGTTAATCGTTAACTGGATTGTAAATTTATTTCAGTTTCAATTCTTTCGATTTTAAAAACATTTTGCA
>QLNU02003225.1:49854444-49874379 GCA_006491805.2 Dysdera silvatica | reverse complement strand
GATCAGTGGTTCCCAACCTGGGGGGTCGCGATCGTCAAAGTGGTCGCAAACAGGTTTTTGGGGGTGGGGTGGCCGCAACTAGTTTAGTTACAATAATTTTTGTGAGAAATTTAGAACCAAATGATTCCAACGTTTATATATTTCAGCATGGTTACATTACAATATTCTACCAATGATTGTTAATTTTTTGTCTATAATATGCATATACTATATACAATTAATATATATGCAGCGGTCAGTGTGGCATGAAAGCAGGGGGTGCTAAGAATCACTGGAATGGCCCAGGCTGCCGTTTGTTATTGACCTTGGCTACGTTTAATGGACGATCCCTTGCTTCTGAAGCAAAACTTCAGGAATTGGAAGAGGAACTAGACAAGATCAAATGGGACATTGTAGGACTCAGTGAAGTTAGAAGAAAAGGTGAAGAGTTGGTGGAACTTAAAAGTGGACATTTGTTTTATTATAGAGGAACGGAAACTGGAAGAACAAGTGGTGTTGGCTTCTTAATCAACAAAAGAATTAAAGACTACCTTCTTGAAGTCGAAAGCACGTCAGATCGAGCAGCGAGGCTCGTTGTTCAACTAAGAGGGTGGATTTAAAGAAATTAAAAGAAAATACCGAGGCATTCAAGTTGGAATTAAAAAATCGCTTTTCTGCACTGGAAGGACTTATTGAAGAAGTTGACATCTCAGAAGCAAATGAAAACATTGTTAAGACAATAGTTGAAACTGCTGGGGAAATTGGTGGTGTAACCTGTAAAAAGCACAATAGCAAATTATCTGAGAAGACGAAACAGCTCATGAAAAGGCGAAGAGATATGAAGGTGGACAATCGAAATACCAGTTCCAGGATTGAGTACATAGAACTTTGTAAAACTCTGCGCAAAAGCATGAAAGAAGACATAAGAAAATTCAATTGTGAGTTAGTAAGGAAGGCCATTGAAAATAACAAGAGCCTTAGGGTTGTTAAAGGAAGTTTATCTGTTGGGAAGAAACACATCATTGCATTAAAAGGAGAGGATGGCACCGTAACAAGAAATAGGGAAGAAATACTTAGAAGAGTTGAAGAATTCTACAAAAAACTATATGAAAGTAACAGTGGATTAAACGAAGACACTGAAATAGTCGAAGGAACAGCTCCTAAAATCTTAAAAGAAGAAGTTTCATTTGCAATAAAAAGTATGAAGAAAGGAAGAGCCCCTGGCGATGATGGTATTACATTAGATATCCTAAAAGAAGCTGGAGAATATGTAGAAGACATACTTGCAAAATTCTTTACCAAATGTCTTAACAGCGGTAACATACCAAACCAATGGGATTCTGCAACAGTAATTCTTTTGCATAAAAAAGGTGATAAAGAGGATTTGAAAAATTACCGACCAATTAGCTTGTTACCTGCTATTTATAAAATCTTCACAAAAGTGCTAACACATCGCCTGCAGAAAAAATTAGATGCAGCTCAACCAAGAGAACAAGCTGGATTTCGAAGTGGATTCAGTACAGTGGACCATATTCAAGTATTAAGAGAATTAATTGAAAGAACACATGAATATGAACTTCCATTGTGTGTTGCATTTATTGACTATGAGAAGGCCTTTGACTCTATTAAAACATCAGCAGTCATCAACTCTTTAAGATCAACAGACATTGAGGATGTGTACATTGACATGGTGAAACGTGTGTATAAAAATGCAAGTGCAAAATTTCGGTTACATAAAGATACCAAAACTATCAAAATTGGTAAAGGTGTGAGGCAGGGAGATACCATTTCTCCAAAACTTTTTACTTCAGCTTTACAGATGATTTTTCAGCAGATAAATTGGAATAACAAGGGAATAAAAATAAATGGTTGTATGAGACGCATCCACAGATCGACAGAAAAAACTTTAGTGAACGGAACTGGCAACGGACTCAAAAAGGAGACCGAAAAAGAACTGGTATGAACATTCGTTATCTTAACCTCAATTTCGAAAGCACGTGTAGAAAATGCTCTCGCACTGTAAGTAATGTTAATTAAATTATGTTGATGTTTCTCAATTTTGCATTTAATTCTTCACGATTATAGGCGGTAGTAACCTCCTATAAGTGGTGACCCGGACATTATGGTCTTCCCACGTGGTTGTTTAGCGAACGTTGACTACTCGGCGATGATTTGTCGGTAGGTGGCGTGTTGTTTAGAAATAACGAGGTCACCACTTATAAGAGATTACTACTGCCTATAATCGTGAAGAATTAAATGCGAAATTGAGAAATATCAACTTAATTTAATTAACATTAAGTACAGCGCGAGAGCATTTTTTACATGTGCTTTCGAAAATAAGATTGAGAGAACGAATGTTCATAACCAGTTCTTTTTCGATCTCCTTTTTGAGTCCGTTGCCAGTTCCGTTCACTAAAGTTTTTTCTTTCGATCTATGGACGCGTCTCCCATAATAGTGAATATTTAAATCATTTGCGGTTTGCTGATGACATTGTTATTTTTTCAACGAACCCATCAGAACTCCAAGACATGGTACAGGAGCTCTCAACTAGAAGTAAAGAAGTTGGACTCAAGATGAACCTACAAAAAGCTGGTTTCAATGGAAGGCAAAATTATGAAAGCATTTGGAGAGACCTTCATCCAGCAGTGGATAGATAATGGTTGAATATGATGATGATGATATATATATAATTAATATAATATATGTGTGATATATATATATATATAATTAATGTGCTTTCTTTACTCTATTAAAATGCTTTTATTATGCAAATGGTGCGGCTATGGACAAGGGGGGTCCGCAAATCATTTGATTACTATAGAAGGGGGTTGCGAATTACTTGGCTACAATAAAATTGGGCCGCGGCTTTAAGATTGAGAACCACTGCTTTAGATGAAGCACTGAAATATACTAAAAAATAAACGTGAACACTTCTGTCTAAAATACTGAGCGAGTTTCTGTTAAGAAATGAAAAAAAAAAGTCAGTCTGTTCTGTAAACGAAGTTCAAATAATGATTGAAAATTGGGTGGGGGTCTGCTCTAAATAAATAACTTTTATGCATTACTAATTTCGTTTATTTAAGCAGATTAATTTCATTATTGTTAAACAGATTAATTTCATTTGTTATGCAAATTAAACATTACTTCGTTCAGTTACGTATTGCTGTTAATGAGGAAAAATTTGCGATTATAACTGCGCCGTTGTTAAATTATTTTTTCACGTCTCATCAAGTTAATTTAGAACTTCCAGTTAAACTTCGTAGGGAAAAAGGATGAATAATTAATTCTTTGGGTGATTGTGAAAATTCATGCAATTTCAATTGCCAACTTGGCGAAAATTTAGATTTTCTTGGAGGGGGGAGGGAAGGTGGAATAATTTTTTTTTTCTCTCTGTTCACCTTTAGACAATTGCAAAACATTGTGACAGTAGTAAAATCAAGAGTTACTTGGACAAAAAGGCCGACTTTTTTTGCTTTGTTTATCGGAAAAATTTGGATTATAACTGCCCATTTTGTAAGCAGTTATTTCCGTTTCCACATCTGTAGTATATTGTACAGCCGATAGGACACCAGAACCACAGATTCAGGGACTTCGCCTCTCCCCTTTCACGTTTAACCCGCATTTTGAGTGCCACAAAGAAGCCAGGACGTTTACCCTGGTGTTCCTTATTTTGAATCCAATTTGCAACTGACCATAGTGTTGAGCTCTCAAACTTACTGTGAAGCTGGAGGGTCCGTCTGTAGCTATATCTGTACAGCAGGCACGAAGAAGTTTCAAATAGTTCCCTCGAGTCTCGCCAAATGCTTTCAGTGTCTGTTACCATGGATTTTTTGTTTAAAATTTAAATATATATACAGTAAAATCTCTCTAAGGCGACCACCGTCAGTTCCACGAAAGAGTGTTCGCTCAATGAGGTGGTCTCTGAATGGGGTTAAATTTAGCATGGGGTTTGTGTGGGGAGGGAGGGAGAAAATCCATTTGCAGAAAAATTGTTATTAGGGAGGTAGTCGTTAAGCGTGGTTTAGTTGGAAAATTTTGTACTTCTACCCCCCCCATGGAGGTAGTATGCTCAGGCCGCCCCTGAGCACATACGTTTGTCTGTGCTGATCTATGCTCTTTACAACAATATTACTACTACACACACGCACGGTTTGCAACCTTCAGGGTATACTTTCTGCTATATACCGTAAATTGTTGACATAAATTGATAAATTACAAAAGATTGTTTTGATAAATTTTAGGGTGGTTGTGTTGATTCAGTAAACCAAAGCTTGATGTTTCTGTTCATGGCGCTAGGTCCCCGAAACATATCCAAAGTGAAAACAGGTCCACTCTCTCCTTATGCGTAAGTTTTATATTTAATTTTATAATTTAGGTAATTATTATATAATAATTAAATATTAGTATCAAGGTAGATATATATACGTTTTGATAATGTATTATACATACACATTGACGTATAACGTCAAGCAATTCATGCTTTTTACAGCGATTACAGATATGTAGAAAACCAGTTTCGCATAGATAATTTATTGTGAAGGATAACAAATATTTGTCTGTAGTTCTTGAAAAAGTCAGATAGTCCTTCTCCATTCCAATACAAAAATTAATCAGTGATCTTTTGGAATGCATGTTTTTTAAACTATTGTCACAACGTATTTCCATTAACTCTTCTTCTTCGAATAATGAAAGCTTATATTTCTCCAAAATAAATATCAAGATCTCTCGAGTCTAGTTTTGCATTTCATCGAGGAGTAAGAAATGTGTTTGATACCCGGGATCGTGCAGTGGTAACACTTCTATCCAGTGTGCTGTTAACCTGGTTTTGACTCTGGGTGGTAACAAAAAATGCTTATTGGGATTGGTTGTCTGAACCTCAAGAGATTTGGATTCCTCATAAAAGTGGTATGTCTTGGCACAGCATGACTCGTGCTGTCCTTGCGCCATGAAACTCATAAACTTAAAAAATACCATTGCCTACTTTAAGAACTGCTAATGCACGATTCCTAAAATGCTCATGTGATGCACGATCACGTCGCTGGCAGCATACAGTCCTCATAGCACTATCTCGTTCTGCAGGTTTCTGTTTTACTATTTTAGCTTTGTATATTTGCATATCTGCCAAATTTAATTACCTTTGCTTTTGTCAAAGGGGTCTTTTCATGTATAGGGTGGCTAAAATAAAACTGACCCGGAATTATTTTTTTTTAATTCCGACACTAAATTTACCTTTCTTAATGCCTCCAATCAAGGATGTCCATGATCTGTTTCATCCGTTTGTGGGTCAACTCACAGAAGATGAATGTCTGCATAGATATTTTTAGCAAGATGGAGCAACAACACACTCTTCTCACATATAACCATGACACGAATTTATGGGGTATTCGTTGAGGAGAGAACGTTCAGCAGAAGCAATGAAGTTCCCCGGCCACCAAGATCGCCTGATCTCTCTCCCTGTGGATCGAGTTGAAGGGTGAGATGTACTCAAATAATCCCCACACACACTGGAAAATCTACAGCAGAACATTGAAAACGCTACTGCTTCCATTCCTCAGGCAGAGCTGCTATATGTGTCTCACAGTTCTCTAAATCGAGCACAGCGCTATTTCAACATCAATGGTGACCATTTCCAGTATTTTCTGTAAAGAGCAGCTCTCCTGCTCATAAAGAAAAGTAAATTTTATGTCAGAATTTTAAAAAATTTCTGGGCCAGTTTTATTTTGGCCACCGTATATATGTTTACTGAATGGGGTGGGGGATGATTTGCTTGAGTAGGTCGTATTCTAGTGGAGATGTGGTTGTTTACTATGTGAAGAGTATCTATTTGATTCCATGTAATGCCCAGCATTTCCCATTTTTTTCCACATGCACAGTCCAAAGTTTGATTCCGTAAGTAAAGTTCGGATTTGTTGGAAAACTGCGTTTGTAGGCCTTGCCGCAGCATGATCTTAGTCTGTCCTTTCGTCATAGGTCACAAGGGCGGAGAGCAATTTGATAAGTTGCGGAGGAATTACTCATTATAATGATGTCGCACACTGCGCATCTACAAGTTCCTTTGGGTATTATGAGGAAGCAAACAAAAGGGTTCTGATATGAATCTCAAGACACAATGTGTCAGACTGGGGCCAGATTATCGGAGGACATGAGTGCTTACCCATTCTGAGACACAAGTCCCATCGCCCACGAGGGGGAGGGGGGACCGCCCAGTCCGTCCCTATGTCAGACGTAATGGTCATGATCAATTAATCCACAGCCATGCGGGGCTGTAGTCAGTGATTGAACAGTCATCACTAATCTGGAGATTGCAGTTTATATCCTGCCTGCTCGGGGGGAGGGGGTATTTCCGACCATAATGATATAGAGAGATCTATCTTAATATGAACCTTGATATACAGAATGTCAAACTAATGTAAGTGTAGTTTCCTTCTGTGTGCTATGTATGTAGTTTTATTATGGTATTATCCATTAATCTTGAACACTGGTGCATATATACAGTATATAATGATATTTAATGCCAATGTTTATCTTTTTACTTTTTTCTAGAATTGAATTTCTTCGTCATTTGGAAGAGTTTTTTCAACTTCGAATGAAGTTAGAAACAGAGAAAAGTGACCTAAATATGGGGTCACAGAAGGTGGTGGCAACTTGTCTTGGTGTAGAATTTATAAATATAAATAAAACTACAACGTGATTAACTAGATTCTATTTATATGCATTCGTGAAGAAAATACAATATTTATGCGGTTTTTTTTATTAGTGATGCACGATTGCAAGATGTTTCAGTTGATCATTTAAATTTCTCGATAGTTTTTTAAACCAGACCGGATGCATCGACTCATTTTGTGTGATGGAACCAGTTCTCAATTACTTGGTTTGTTATTAGAAACTCGGTAGAATTTTTTGTTCCCCCCCACCCCCAAACTATTGATTTTTTTAAATGATGATCGTGGCGTTTTTAAATTTTTTTATTTATTTTTTAGTATCGTACTTGTATAAAACTAAGTTTAAAAAAAACTTGCACATGGTAAAACATAGTTTAAATATTTTTTTCATAGATGGCGCCACACAAAAATGTAATCCAATTTTTTCAAATAGAAGTTGTATCTCAATTTGTATTATAACTTTGCCTTTTTTGAGACAGAAATATATAGCCCATGTTCTTATTCTTTCAAGTACACAACTGAAAACTTAATTTTAAAAACTTCCGTTATAAACTTTGAGTAGGTATATTATTTATAGTACGTGCCTGTAGGTGGCGCACCAAGCAAAGGCAATCTGTATTTTCTTACGGTAAGTGTTTTACCATATCTTATACCTTTAACATGATAAAGATAAATTATTTATGTTTGTTTGACTTTTTTATGGCGCAAGAGCATCTGGGCTATACTGCGCCAAACACGGTTTATTTATGTTTTGTTAATTTAGATGTGTAATAATAGATAACTCGCAGCAACGACAAGCAGACAGTGGCAGAACGTTTACTGACTCTGGAATGCAATTGAAGATCTTGATTTTTAAGTTCAAGAACGAGTTAATCGTTAACTGGATTGTAAATTTATTTCAGTTTCAATTCTTTCGATTTTAAAAACATTTTGCAATTGCCTATCACTAATTTTTTTTTTTTTATCAACTTAGAACTAAGCTGGGTTTGCTTCACGAAAAAATTAGTCACGTTAGCAAAAAATTCCACGATTTTTCGTGCAAATTTCGTGACTAATTTCATTGGTTTTTCTCTGTAAATTCAACTGAAGTTCGGTTGTGACGCAAATGGCTGCACGCGAGGTTGGCCTTATGGGGGGGAGACCCCGCCCCCCTACCAAATCGTAAAAACCCAAATTCCAAGTTGGGAAAATCTGATTAAACTCGTAAAAATGAATAATTAATTAATTATTCATTATGAATGAATAATTAATTCATTGGATAGTTGGAAGTTCATGCAATTTCAATTGCCAACTTGACAAAAATTTAGATTTTCTCGGGGGAGGAAAAAGACTCATTGACAACGAATTGGATAATTTGAAAGTACGAAAACTAAATGTCTTCTTTCAAATACTAGTTGAAGTTCAGTTTGTGCACTGGGCGTGTTTTAATTTGAAACGACTGGAAACTTAGTGATTAAAGAGACTGGTGAATTTATCGTGAACTTCAGTTATAACTTGATTGTTGTAGTTGAAATTTTATTTAAATCCTATAAATTGGTTTGAACGAAAAGACTGACGAATGACGATAAGTAATCAATTTCAAACAACTTTTATTTTGGTGCTTATGATAGTGATATAAACTTTTAGCCCTTGGCGGAAGAACTCAAAGTTTGTAGCATCCGCCATAAAACCCGCCTCGAGAAGAGGCTGAAGAAGAAGGTATTTTAGTGTAGATATTTTATAGGAAGTGTTTTAGAATGGGTATTTCAGAAGACGTATTGTAAAGGACATATTTTAGAGAAAGTATATGTATGTATACTGGTTAGTTCAAAATAATGAGAGGAGTACCATGATAGTACATTGAGGCATAAGAGTTAAAGACGCGGACTGATGCATTTACTTTAATTCTATTAATTATTCTAGTTCTATTAATATCTGTCGTTAATAAAATAATTCATATACAATACAAATGCTACAAGCAATTTTAAACAAACACATACAAAATTTCAACAATAAAATCCTTCGAAACGTCACCGAGGTTGGGTATACAATCTCACAACTGTAAAACTTTTTCATGATAATATGTTCATAAACTACGAATATCAAAATACTCAGAATTTTTTTTTCATCACATTATACAAATATAATATACAAATAAAACACAATATTAAACAGAGGCTACAGCTCTACTTAGACAGTCAGCATTTGTATGTTCTTTGCCTGCTTTATGAACTACATCAAAATTGAAGGTTGAAGAGCTAGGGCCCATCTCCTCAACCTTTGAACCTTCCTGAATTATGTCTTAACCATACCAATAGATTATGGTCAGTCATAATCGTGAAATGTTGACTATCTAAATAATAGTGTAATTTTTTAATTGCATAAATTATGCCGGCGCGTACTAGAAAATAAGCTTGAGTGCTTTTTCCGAAAAAATACAATAAAAATAAGCACAGCCATTTTAGTTAACCAAAATTTCGGTTACGCGAAGTTTGGGTAATCGTTGATTCAACTAGGTGCAAACACGCATTATATATAGCGCCATTAATTAAAATATATAAGTAAAATAATATAACAATAATAATACACTCTTAAAAGATATTAAATTTTTTATAAATATATATAATAATAAATATAAACATAATTACAATAAAATATTCAGTGTATGTACGTACGTGTGTGTGTGTGCATGCATGCTAAAGAACACATCTTTCATTGGGAGCCCGAGACCCCCCTCCCCCCCCCACCAATAATTTTGAAACTCTACGCCTACGCCTCTAATAAGATGCAAGATGGCAGGGGAGCCAACTCTAGCGATTGTCGGACACTTAAACGCCATTTCCCCGTGGATGGCGCTTGCAGCTGAGGGCCTATTCCACGATAAAAGATAATATGCACCGTGGCTTATTATATCATAATCACAGAATATTTCAACTCCGCGAGCATAATTCTCATTTTAGAATTTAAACTCAACTATTAAATGTTGAATAAAATAGTTTATATGTGCTCTGTAGCAAAATTTAATACATACGTGAAATTTGAAAATATTTTTCTGACAAGTGCTGTCTCCTGACTGTCACACGCAGGTTGTAACGGAAAAAAAATCAGCCAATAGTCTATCCATTTCTAGGCATATAGCGTGAAAAATTAGCAGCCGGATCTCTATGTTAACGTCAGAAAAAATTAATAAAAAGTATATTTGAGTTTCCAGAATAGAGCATTTATCGCCATTTGGCGTCAGCCAAATTTCTTTTTGAGTAAACGCTGTAAAGGAATAGCCATAATTGGGCATTTTTTTTTCCCCCCCATGGTTTGCGCTTTTATGTAACTAACTAAGGTTATTTGTCTAAATCTCAATGTATTTTGGAATATGAAAATCAAAATAAGATCAGAAAAATTTTAACCATTATTATTATTAAAAGCAATAAAATAACGTTGTATTTGATACTTTAAATACATATATCCAAGAGTTTGAATTTATATTTCATATTATTGTCGTGCCCACATTAATTTAATAATAATGTTATATATAATTTGAATTTTAACTAATTTTAATGCAAATATATAAGTAGTAATAATGTAATTCGGGCTAGTTTCCTTGTAAAAGACAACCGCGAAAGGTATGTCTTCCCTTCCAGTCTGGCACTCTTTACTATATTTTGCGCAGTATGGCCTAGATGTCCTTGCGCCATATAAAAATCAATAACGGAAGCAAAATCGAAATGCACACGTCAAACAACGAAATCAACCAGTTACACGTTTGTGCTCCCACTTAACATGTAGGAAGGGCTAGCAAAATCTGTGGTTGAAGTAATAACACAAAAGCATGATATGGCTTTAAAAAAATTGTGAAAATTAAAATAATATTGATAATTTATATCCATTAAATGATTTACCTCATTAAACAAATGTGAAAGAATGGTTTTAATATTCACCTTAAAAGTAATATTATCTCACACATCCTATGGGACATAAATGAGGAATGGTGAAAAATTGAAAACTAAGTAGTTTAAAAATATTGTCTGGTTGAAATAAATGTACATCAAGTTGTTCAATTAAAACAGTATCGGGAAAAATACCTTACGCAATTTTTCCGCACACGAAATCCGTACTTATCAAGAGGTTGAGTAAGGCGGGCGGGTTGTTTTCGGTGGCATAAGAAGAATACGAACGTCTTTATTTGGTGGTGTAACGGTTTTTATTAATTCGGAATTCTTGTATGTTGACCATGAGTCAACCAGAAGAAGCGTTTCCTCTGGCGTTTCTTTAAACTATATTTCAGAAAACCATTCCCTTAACTCTTTCGTCACCATCTTTCCAGATTTAGATGCAATGGTATAAATGTTATTTGCTTGAAACATATTTTTTCTAACATTTATACCGAATTTCCCCGTTTCTTCCGGATACACAATAAACATCGGCGTTAATAATAATAATTTTCCGGTTTTTTTTAATAATAATAATAATTTTCCGCTTTTACAGACGGTGAGCGTTATGGTATAAAAACATTTACTGATTGAACACAACCTTCAACTTGCTTGCATCAGAAATAATCAAGGGTTCGTCCGGAATGAATTTTTAAATTAAAATCGGATTGATCTGCACTTAAAATTTGGATGTCTTTTAACAATGAGTCTTTAATAAAAATATTTACAAAATGTTTTTATAAAAACACGTACAGATTTTTCAATAATATCATTTTCCGAAAGATTTTGCTTTGAAACACATGTGGCTATTTTTCTACAGACCATACCGAACTTTCATGTCGACATCGTACACATTCAACCGTGACCTTCTGGCATTTTAGAACTTCTGCAACGTATATTTTTGAATTTCTTCTAATTTGTGGTTGCGATAGCCTTTCTTTTTAGCGTATTCTTTCCATCTATATAATTCTCTTACACTTTTAACAAATTTGAATTTTTTTGGACTCTCTGCAAACCGCGACTTTGCCATTTTAGTATCCCGCCAGTACAATACAGCAGCCTTTTTTCTTCGCCCACGGTATGTACTGACTATTTTTCATATCATCCCCATAAGAAGTAGGGTCACTGCTTTCACTCTCGGTAGACTATACACAGACTGAAATTCATTAGCTAATGGTGACTCTAGTGACAAGGTTTCTTCAGTGTCAACTAAACACGTTACGTTTCCGTAATTTTGTAGCAATTTCATAATTTGATTTTTCAAATTTATTTCAACTTCTGTATATACAAAAAATTTCATATTTTTTGAGAAATATTCCTCAAAAAGCATCTATGCAACATTAAAAAAAATTATATGTTGTTGCATGTTACTCGTACTTAACAAAACTATAAGAATTATAAGAAGACATATTAACTAAAACCTCAGAAATAAGAATAATAAAATGATTACTTAATCCAAATTGAAAAGTCGCAAGTAAATAGAAAAACTAAATTAAAACGTTTTCTGCTATAACTTTCACAAATAAAATATGAACAAGATTAAATTCTGACTTAAAAAATTTTTTACAACTTAAACAAAATCCAATATGTTTGAAATTGGTAAACAGATGTAAATGTATTTTTAAAGTTTCAAAGCAGATTATATCACCCTGATGGTATTATGACATTCGTTCGTTTAAAATTTTCGGCTAACTGAAAAGAATTATCGCCAAATGCCGCTAAAAGATTACATTTGGCGTTATTTTAGCGAATCTTTAAAATTTAATTTCAGGCTTCCTATGGGATTTGGCCACTAATTTTTATTGTATAGGTTTTTTACAATATACACTTTCACCTAAATTAATTTCGTTAAATTCGGCTTATGACAGTCACGAGACCGCCCTTTGAGCTATTTACTGCGATGTGATACAGTTCTTAAAAAAAAGAAAAAAAGAAAGTTCCTTAAAATGATAAATAAAACGACTTTCTTAAGGAATAGTAAACTATCAAAGTATTATGGTATATTGAACACTGATAATATTTCACATATTTTTAATATTCCACAAAAGGGATTATTTTAAAAATAATTAATATTTAGCGGGAGGGGGTGCGTCAAATTTTGAACACACAGTGGACGCCATATGACCTAAATCCGTCTCCGAATAAATATTATAGTGCTGTAATGTATATATAGATGAAAAATAAATTTAATAATTTAATTTATATATTATACAACTATTGCCTAGCTTGAGATTATTACAATTATTAAAACTGCCAAAAAATGGGACTAACAAATTTTTTATAAGAAAAGAGAATAATGAAATTTTTCTAAAACTAACGTACACAAAGTTTAATTTCGTAATTATAAAAAAAATTTATGAAACGAACAAAAGCAAATAATCTATTTTTTTATCACTGCATCTTTCAAAAAGTGTTTCTCACACACATACTCTTTTTGCGTAAGTATACGATCTTTACGAGCGATTGACTTCCTACATTTTTCAATTATTTTTTCGTCTTTGGAAGCTTTAAATAAAGACACAGATTGATAATCCGATTTGTAACCTGAAGTGAAATTCTGAATGGAAGATTTTTCCTCCCATTTTTTTAAACATAATTCCCGAATAAAAGACAAACGCGAGCTTAAAACATGAGGAAACATTCGGAAAAAAAAAAAAATCATAACAAATAGCAAGCAATTTGAATAGACAAGGTATAATTAGAAAGTTTTGTTTCTTAGGCCCGTAGTTGGTAGCGCCATCTATCGGTACAAACATCAGAAAGGCACTTAGCGAACCATCCATGGACCGATTCGTTATTATAACTGAGAGGGGAGTTGGCTCAGCTGTGCATCTTGCCCCTAACGTAAGTCATTATCATATTCCTCGGCTCCAACATCAAACGACGCAGCTCCGATTCGGCTACAAACCAATTATCGAATTTGGTAGCTTCGAAACTTTTTAAAAATTTTTATATAAATACTAATTTTTTTGCACGCTACCACTGGTAGCTATTAACAAAGTAATTTATTTACTTCCTATAAAACATTCTTTTAGATTTATAATATTAGTCTAAAATTTTATATTAAGAACTGTAAAGCTTTTCCTTATTACCTATGGACATTGATTTTTGAAAAAAAAAAAAAGTAGCGCCATCTACTGTTATCATTTTAAATCACTAACAGATTATTAGTTTCGTTGGATACAGTTAACAGAAAATCTGTAAGGTAAACTTTAAAACTGATTAAAAAAGAAAAATTATCGCACTGAAATGCGAGTAGTACTATATTAGCTAGATGTGGATGTTTTTTGGCAACACAAAAAATAGTTCAAACAAAGGTCACAGATAAACTAGCAAGTAGCGGAAGCCGAAAACGCCCGGTGTGCAATGCTTCTGCTCATGTGCCTGGAAAAAAATTCCTATCAGTATTTCCATCCAGTAATAGTTATTGGCTAGAAATCGAACATCTGATAAGAAGAGAAAATAGTTTAGAGGAGGTACTTGAGAAGAAACATTTTAGAAGAGGTATTTTAGAGAATATGTTTTAAAGGAGGTATTTTAGAAAAGGTATTATAGAGCACGTATTTCAGAAAGGGTATTTTAGAAAAGGTATTTTAAAGTAGGTATTTTATTAGATCTAGCTAATATTTTAGAAAATCTAGCTTTTTTATCAGATCTAGCTAATTTATAGCTTGTTTCGGAATTTCTAATACTTCAGCGGCGACGTGCTTGCATTTAAGGACACGTACATGCGCAGAAGGATTGCATACCCGGCCTTCACGCCTCCCTCTACAGACTAGTCACAGATATGGGTGTTGCCCTGCGATGGCGCAATATGACAACGCATTCGACTAATACGCCGTTAATTCTGGTTCGACTTCCAGCAGTACAAAGAACGTTTACTCAGAGATCTCATAAAGATCGCACTGCTCACTGCAGTCCAGGGTTTGGTTCCCTAGGCCTTAAGAAGTTCGGATTCCTCGAAAAACAGTAGGTCCCGGCACAGCATGATCATTGTAGTCCTTGAGCCGTAGAACCACAAACAAACGATGGTGGCAGTTCAGACAATGAAAGCCGGCGCAGCATGACCACTGTAGTCTTTGAGCCGTAAAACCACAAAACAAACAAACAAATCAGACAATGAAAAGGAACCTATGTGATACAATTTCACTAACAAAACTTGTTTTAGCAGAGATAACATTTTTTGGAAAACTTCCTTTACGAGAAGTTTTCAAATGTATCGAATAAAGAACCCAACCAGTGATGCCAGATTGGGCTACAAGTAGGGTATTGGGCGATGTTTTAAGTGCCCTCGCTACAAAAATTTCGAATTGGGCGACACGCTACTTTTTGGGCTACTTTTAGTTACCTTCAGGCTATAAATCTGAAAAATATGCTACTTTTTTATTTTTATATATAAAATCACAAAATATTATTAGTATTACATAATACAATAAAAATTTTGTTTGTTGAACATTTCTATTCGCAGTGAACGATAGTTTTATTAAAACATAACAAGTTCGATACTCGTTCAATTCATATGAGATCTCTGTGGTTCAATTCTTGTTTTGGTACTTTCAATCACAGTGATCTTATATGTACTAGAAGGAACGTCACGTGACTCCGATTGATTGATTGTTTGGCTTTTTTATGGCGCAAGAACATCTGGGCTATACTGCGCCCTACGTGACTCCGAAACTTGTTTGACATTACGGTTCTGTGCAAACCTTCAAGCATAAACATATATGCTCGAAGGTGCACACTGTGGATCCACATTAGTGAGGTCAATTTTTCTATTTTCCTGTGTTTCAGTACGTAATTATAATCAAGCGAGGATACAGGGGAGGTCACAGGGGTCATGACCCCCAAAAATATATTTTTTCACTGTAAAAAATTCCAACTTTCATGATAAATGAAGGGTGTTATTCCAAGACCATGGCAAATTCTGTCCTTAACCCCCCAAATGAAAGTATGATTCAGTGATTGTTTGGCTTTTTTATGGCGCAAGAGCATCTGGGCTATACTGCGCCTCAAGCATGATTCAGTGATTATTATAATGGTGCGTGCTTGTTCAAGTTTATTTGTTTGTTTGAATTTTTTATGGCGCAAGGGCATCTGGGCTATACAGCGCCAATTGTTAAAGTTTAGATTGTACACTTCGGGACACTGTGGAAAATCGTTAACGTGGCAGTTCTTTCCACAGTTAATCTAATGTTTTTAGTTTAACTTGCGTTCCACTCAATTTTCGTTTTATTTTTCGTTCAGCAATGAAAGTACTAGTACAGAAACGATTACGTGGACCTGCTTATATAAGTATATCTGTTAGGCTCGAACATCGAAAACGCACAATGAACGAACAAAAAATTATCACAACGCGTTGTAACCGTTTCAAAAATGCCAAATCCAAGGGTTAAAAAAATTTCCAGACATGTCAGGGGCGTATCGGGGAAGACCCGAAGCCCTATCCTTTTCCTAGTCTGCTATTGGAGATACGATTACGATATTCCGTATTCAGAGAGCGTACGTGAGGGCCAGAAATCTTATAAGGTGAAAAACTTATAGCGCCATCTATTGCCAAAAATTGTAAACAGCTGTTTTAAAATTTTAATTACATAAAACAAGTGTTAATTAGTTAATTTACACTTACTTTATCTAATTAAGTCCCTCTTTTCTAGGGACAACTCCACTTTTGATAAAATACCCCAGTGTCGCAAATTTAATCCAAAAATCCCGCTTTTTTAAAGTGTCCTGTCTGAAAAAAATCTGGAGGTAATGGATTTTATTTCGTTTTTCGTTCATCGATATGTATAGCACCCTGGCGGCTGATTAATGAACTATCGTTGACCAATTTCCATTACGATTAAGGGCGGATCCAGGAAGGACGAGGGAGGCATAAGCCTGCTAGGGTGCTTATTGAGGTATCAAGGCACTCTACACCCTCCCCCAAGAATAACAAATTAATACTTATTGTTACTTACCTAACCACAGATTTCACGGAATAAGTCTGAATTAGTTTTCAAGCTCTGCCCTCCGAAAAATTTCCAAGATTCTTTAATAATAAACTTCGAATTGATAGATTCATACATTTGGTGTGGTAAAATCGTAAGCGATATAAGAAATATGGAAGTACTATAGGTGTTATGTTTTAATATTTGGGTCAGAATATAAAGAGCATATATAATTAAAGAGAAAATATAATATTATTGATTCACTTAAGCGTTAAACTGATGTGTAGTTACATAATTCATCAAGTAGTATTGATAATTACTTAGGTAGAAGCGCGTGTGCTTTGTTCAGAATTAAACTGAAAAGTCACCATTTCCATATTTTTTATGAACCTACTCCACAAAAATGGTAAACTCTTTGTCTTTGGTCCTAAAAGTTTTTCATAAAATTTCTTCTATCCTTGGGAAAACTCAATTTCTGTGACATATTCACAGTAATTAATAAATTTGATGCCTCAAATTTAAAATTTACTATTCCTAACTCAAATACTTGCAGAGTCGACAGTATTCTACGCAAATGCTGTCTGACGCTTTAATTAAACGCAGAAAGTACGATTCCCAAGCGTTTGGGTAGTAATTTTATCGAGGAAAAGAAATGCAAAATTCGTGAGGTATTCACGAGTAAATCCCGAAGCTTCACGAAAATAATTGCGAAATCAGTTTAATACTGCGATTTAAGAAAAATATCTTTCGAGAGAGAAACAAACAGTGCGTGGCTAAATAAGCGTCATATTTAGATTGATTGATTGTTTGGCTTTTTTATGGCGCAAGAGCATCTGGGCTATACTGCGTAAAATAGATAGCTGTAGCCGCGAGTATCTGTATGAATCACTTTTCGTTTATATACATATCTATGACAACGTAGTTGAGCAATTAATGAATGATCAACGCTATAATAAACGCTATAAAGTGATTGTAAGATCCTAAAAATTATTTTTATTGTATAATCTTTAAACAGATGGCGCTTTAATATATAAATATTTGAAACTTCGTTATCTAAATTAATTTAAATTTCAGTATCTAAATGCATAATATAATTAAGAAAATTTCTAAAAAAGTTAACCACCTTTTGTTATAAAAAAAATTTAATAAAAGTTACCGTTCACAGAACCTATATATATTACTTTATAAACTGTTAAAAAGCTTTGAAGGTTAGCTTTGCGCAGAGGCAATGTCATAGCCAATGAGTGCTACCGAGGCGTGACTATTGCTAGTTGAAAACTTATACCAATACCCCGCTATGGCAGTGTGAAATACCATTGCCTTCAGCAATTTTTGAAAGCCTCTTCGGAGGCTGATAATTTAAATAAAAGAAAATTCAGACGTGAATTGTGAAAATGTTCGTGTTCTCTGCACATTATCCACTTTGATCATGCTTTTGCACTCCGCACAAAATTCAAGTGTACTGTGGTGTACTATAAGAAGCTCTTGAGGAATTGGAAACACTACCCTCACACTATTTTTATTAAAAAGCTAGTTGAGTGACGCTCTGTCTTCCGATAATTTTAAACGACGGCTCCTTTCAGGGCCAATTAATAGTGATTTATACGTTGACGACAGGGAAAATTTGACATTTGCCAAGCGGATTTAATGGATTTTGATAAAATATCGGCATTTTATTTTTACTTGTAAATTTTGATCATGAAATGAAATATTGTACAAGAAAATTTATTGTTTTTCTTTTTTTATGTAGATATTGATGACAAAAGTGACAAAATTTGACAAAAGTGAAATTCAAATTTTGTCAACTAGTGTGTGAACGTAATGCTTGCCTTGTATTAACCATACGGTCTTCCCTTTAACTACAGCGCCATCTATTGCCAGAATATTAAAATTATTTATTTTTAAAAAAAAAATTCCATTTCGTACTTTCATGTTTTGTTAAATGCAAAAAGTGTAAATAATACAAGTAGGATATTAAAAAATTGTAAAAAATTTTCAACTTACATTTATATTATATATAAAAGCAAACGCTCTATCTTACTATAAAAAAAAACAACCATCGTTTGAGAAAATTTGTTGAAACTACTGCACTATCGTCACCGAACCAGAGACAATCTTCCGTAATTGGAGGTTATGAGTTAATTAAAGTTGAATGACGACTTTACGTGAACGTGCATCTATGAATGCCGTGTTGATCGGCAATCCATCTCCCCCTCAGCCGCCTCGGCGGCTGATTACGCTGTTCAAGCGTCCTGTCTGGGATTACTGCGGCGGCCATCCTCCTCCGCGAATTAAAGAAAATATCAAAACAACACTAGTTAACTGTAGCAATTAAGGGCACATAGGCCTGTTTTAGAGTCTCTTTTCACAGATAACCGCGTGAACTGCGCATGCTCCAGGACACAACAATCTGATTGAAATATTCTCTGGTTACTAGATGCTAGCGGCTGCAAAAGAAAAAAAAAAAATCGTGCGTGATAAAAGCTTGTGGAAATTAAATTGAAAATATAAATACTTAAATTTAATAATCCACTTAAAAGAAGGAAAAAAATAATATACGTGTACATCTACAGTAAGTGGCGATTACACAGCGCAAAAAGAATAAAGTTCTATGCAGCCCCTACTTGAACAAGGTGGCTTCTTTGCATTACAAAGTTGCTGTAGGCTGTGTGGGGAAGCACGATCGCTAATTTTAAGATTATCCCTAGAAGCTTAGCTTCTTATTCCCTCTATGTTCTTTGCCTTTATCTAATCTTTTCATATTAATAACAAATTTGCACAATTAACAGTTTTATCTTTACCTTCCCTATCCGGCAACAGTGACGGAAGGGATTTTCACGGGTTTGGGAAGGGCAAACGTTTTCTTTGTTTTCAGTAAATATGGTGGGTGGACTCTAATAAAATTTAAGCCGTGGAATTAGAGACCGCGCCCCGATGTTATCTGGAGATTCTATTATTTGAGTTTCAGCGCAGTCCGGCGCAATTTTATAGAAACCGTTAAGTTTGGCGCAGCTGTTCCATCTCTGATTATTTAATACGTTTTCAGTTATTCGATTTGAATTTTTTTTTAATCCATAATGGATATTTCACGGTGTGGCCAACTAAAACTGAAGATGAGAAATTTTTCCAAATGCTGAGGGGAAAATTAAATATTAAACACAATTTATTTCAAGCACATTCCCCATTTTCTTGAATTCCTAAAAATTAAATACATTTTCCGACGGCTGAACAGCCTGAACTCAGATCGTCTTGTACAAAACGAAAAATTTAAAACAAAATTAATTCAATTTTTGATATCGCAATTTTTTCAATTCTTCGGTTCTGCAATAACTGCTTTTAAAAAAAAAATGAAGCCTACACTATTTCCCAGAGGAATGCTAGCGCCCCCGATGTAGTAGCGGCCCTAAACTTTGTGGGGCCTTAATATTTTGGAAAGAGGACTTCCCGGAAAGTCTTGGGGT
>QLNU02003225.1:49785109-49841489 GCA_006491805.2 Dysdera silvatica | reverse complement strand
TCATAAAGATCGCACTGCTCACTGTAGTCCGGGGTTTGGTTCCCTAGGCCATAAGAGGTTCGGATTCCTCGGAAAACAGTAGGTCCCGGCGCAGCATGACCACTGTAGTCTTTGAGCCGTAAAACCAAAAAACAAACAAACATCTGTGGATGTTAAGCCTGTGGGCAATAAATTAATAAGCAAAGCTCTTCGTTTGTCCTAACATTTTGAGCGTGTTCTTTCAAATTATAAAAGAATACGATGATTGATCAGAGTTCACCATGATGAGTAAGGTTTCTTTACTGGTCAGAATGTGAAAGAAAAGAAGAGCAAAGAAAAAGTAGAACAGTAAATTTAAAATAATGGAAGTGGGGAAATAAATCAAAGGAAAACAAGAAAAAAGGTTAAATAGAAAGAAATAAAGGCGCTACTGCATGACACGCAACCCACTGGATTCTAGTCAGTGTTTCCAAAATTGGCACAGTTAGCCGCCATGTTGTTTACACAGTTCTCATCTGTCTTCTTCCTTCTCCCTAGGGCCTCCGTGGGCACCTAGGCTCATTTTCACTGGCCCCTTCCCTGAGCTGGGCGCTCCACAACACAGGACCTTACCAGCATGGACCCCTCGACTTCATCCGGGTCCCTGGTGTCCCTCTTGTAGGCTCTTTTCTGCACGGCAGCGTTTTTATTGACGTGTTATTATTTCAACTTTCAAGTGGAACGTTTTTAATAACGTTACAACCACAACTATAGTTTCTTTATTTTAATTTCGCAAGCTCAAGGAAATTTTTGGCCCTCTAAGCTCATTATCAACGACATAAATTAAAGGGACTGTCTGCATCATCACTATCAGTATAATAAATACGAAATTTAGTAAGGAGCATTGTATGCGAAAATGAAACTGGAAATGTAACTAGAATATTAATTTTATGGTAAAGTGAACGTCATCAAGCAGAAGCACATTTAAATTAAACACTGCTTTGTGGGTGGATGTCTGTTATCTCTGTAAAGAGTTGTTAACAACAAGGCCTTAACCAGAAATTTTTTTGTGGAGGCAAGAATTTTTTACAGCCTCGCTAATGAATAAGTATTGATAACAAAAACATTTCGGGATGGGGACGGCGGCCCTTGTGACCACCCACTGGCTATGGCCCTGGTTAACAAAAAGCTGTCTTCCACTGGCATACTGGACACTCGATATATTTTTATGCCATCAGCAAGAGACAACTGACTTGCATTGAAACCTTCCTGCGCAATGGGCAGCATATCAAAAAATAGTTGAGGAACATGAAGATGGCATATAAAGACTTAGCCACTCTTATAAATGTAATTTATATAGATAGGCTAAAGATGCAGTGGAACAATTGAAACGAGTTGCTGTTTTAATGGACTGTTTATAAAAAGACCGCTATAATTCATGAAGCCTGTCATACATGCAAGGCTGTAGCTAGGATGAAGGGGACGACCGGGGCAGGCAAAGGACATACGGAGCACAGGATATCCAGGGATTGTTCTATACATATAAATAGCTCAATGGGGCACAAGCATGAGGCAACTTGGGCCATGCCCCAGCTTATCTAAAGGCCTGCATACATGGCTCATGTTGTCGAAAAAAAGAGGTTTTATGACTTTGGTATTCAGGAAATTACAAAGTGAATGGATCTTGCCATTAAACCTTTTAACTTCCTAGCCTACCTGCTAAATCCGAAATATAAGGTAGAAAGTCTACCAAGTAAAAAAAAAAAAATTGCGCATTTATGGCTAGTAAACAAATATCCCAACAGCATTCACCTTTTGATTGCATATGAAGCTGAAGTTGTGCCTTTTCCTCCTACTTCACTGCATCTGGAAAAGGTGTAAGCCCAGTCACACAGTAGGACAAACACTAGAAACAGAAGGATTTTCAAAAGACAATCTACAAAATATTGTTTTCCTATCTTCATGCCCTGTAAGTTCTGCATTGGTTGAAAGTACAGTTTCCAACTTCGGAGCAATATACAAGGTCTGTCCCGAAAGTACTGTCATACATTTTATTGTGAAGCGATTGTTTGTAGTGCGCTCTATCGTTCGCTGAGGTCGATGGTGGTGTAAGTCATCTACGGAACCGTAGATATTAAATATTTTCTATAGTGTTCGTTAATACAAGGGGTGTAAGAAATTCAAAGTGGAATAGTTAGAAGGAAAAAAAAAAATTAACGAGTAGATTTCATTTTTATTTAGTGTGGAAATGTGGGCTTGTTCACTTTTGCACAATTGTTTACTTGGGTGTAATTACAGAGGGTGTTTTATATGACTTTGACAGTGCAAATAAAATACGTGCAGTAAAGGAATTGTATTCTATCTGATAGCCCTGTCTTTGAACTATCATATTGCATCTAGAATTCTACGGTAGTAGAACTTTCTGTAAAGTCACAAGTGGAATTTTGTCCTTTTACTCCTCAGCTTTCCACAGTCCATCCAAAGTAGCGAATCCGTGTTTTGAAGGGGCTTGTTTTAAAAGTCCAAATGCACAATAAGCCATCGGTGCTACATCTGGAGACTGGGTAGGAATATGGCTAACTATTATTGACTTGATTCCAGTTTCTTGTCTCATTTTTTCTAGAAATGCGGTTGTACTTTTGGAGGTGTGGCTACTCGCTTTGTCCTGATGGAGTTCCACACTTTAAAAATCAGTAGAATACAATTTTGGAATATCTCCTTTAAAAATAGGAGTCAGAACATTATTTTGATAATATGTAGAGTTGAGTTTTGGATTTTTTCAACTTTTCTTATTTTTTATTTTCCGTTACAAGAAATGCCAGCGATAACCATAAATCATTTATTAAAAGTTTCTTTGCTGTCTTTGCAACAAACTCTTGAGTCTCGCAGGCCACTTTTTCGATAATAAATTGATTGTTTATTACAATCATTTAAATAAATCCATACTTCGTCAATTGCAACATTTTTGTCCATCTATTTTCTGCAAAATGACAGTCATATAATGATCTGCATCTAGTCTTCCACTCAGCAACATGCCGAGGTAGCAGACGATAAACTGCACTTTTTTTGCTTTGATTAAATTCAAATCTTTATTAATTTATTTATTTATAGTTGAAGCTGATGCAGAACTTTTTCAATAGTTCTTTGAGGTTTTGGATTTTCTTGTAAAACCGTAGACTGCACTTTAGAAATGTTAGAAGTACGAACCTTTTTGTTACTTTTCTTTTTCTCTTGACATTAAAGCTTGACTATTTTTTCATTTTACATTAATAATATCGCTTATTTTATAACTTGAAAACGGTGCTTCTCGTATTGTTTTCTAACTATTGAATATGAATATATTCCTTCCGAACGGGCAAATATATGGCCTTCAAGCCACAACTTCCTTTTGTATGCCATTTCACAGCGCAAACTAAATTTTTAGTCGCAAACGATTTTTCACTTTTCAGGTAACAGTGTGTTGCCAGATTTTTTTGGGTCACTGTTAGGTTTTTTTTTTTTAAAATCAAAGTCGTTATAAATATGTGTAAACACCCTCTGTATAAACACAAAACACCCATAATTCTTTATCAAGAGAAAGGTGTCATACTTCCATTTCTTGTTTTTAATGTTAATCAATGCCTTCGTCAGGCCTATCTCGACTTCATTGTGTAGGCAACACCGGTATACAAGGGGTGGTGTGAGATGCATTGTTTTCTCCTATTTCCATACAATTTTCTATATATATATATATATGTGAATGTATGGAGTTGTAGCTCCGTAACCGTTTCCCCTCCCTCACCTCTTTATGAACTTCCTGTAGGTACCAGTGATATGGGGTGCTTTGTTATCGGAATATTGCCTCTGTTGCGGCACTGTCACCTACTGTGTGTGTGTGCCGTATTATAAAACGCTGAAATAATGTGCCACATGCGCTAAAAAAGTTTGGGGAATAGTGTATTGAAACTTTCAATGAAGTACAAATGAATGAAACAAAAAATGAATCCTATGGAAGCACATTCAATCTATGCATGCCAGTTGTCATACATATATATGCATACAATGCGAATTTTGTTCTGTGATCTAAATTTCCGGTACCTGTTTAATCATTCCAGTCTTAATATTTATTAGCTTATGTGAATTTTTTTTTTTTTTTTTCAGTGTTGATGAATTGGCGACAGCGATATTGAAGACGAAGCAGAAACCAAATCGACTGCTGGTCGAGGAAGCATTAAACGATGACAACTCAATTGTTACGTTGTCACCTGTAAGTTAACGATGTCATTGAATCTTGTGAAAAAGAAATATAACTTTTATATTTCCCGTATGTACATTTACACCGTTTTTTTCAAGGACTTCACTTTTTGTAAAGGCTTCAATTGGCACAGCATATCCCCCTATTTTATTTGATGGGATCTTTTTATCGACCTGCAGTTGGTGAATATTGCATAAATGGGCCACATTGCCAAAATTTTCACCAAGTTGTTGGACAAAGCCTTGTGACAATTGGACTCAAACTTATCAATGTTGCATTGCTTTATAGAATCATTAACAGAAGAAAAAAAAATATTTAGCACTATTATGGGAGAACAGTAGATTAATATTTTATTAAAAAAAGTCATTTTTTCTGGAACCTTTTACAATTGTATCATCTGTGTGGCCTTTTTGTACAGAAAAAAATCAATGTAAAAAAGGCAAATTTCTGTGAATACTTTCTGAAGTTGTGATTAATGTTTTGAGATCCGTATGCCAAAATAATTGAAATTAACACCCATGTGAACAAAAATATTGCAATAATTTTAGCATAAATAAAGTAATTTACTGTTTTCGCCTGTGTGAACAAAAATTTAAAGTGGAGTTTCGTTTAAGTTGTAAAATTTTAGGCAAAATGGGTTATATTTTTAATCATTGCAGCAAACAAAAGGAAACTACTAAATAGTAATTGTAGTTAGAAATCAATAAATTTAAAAACTCCATGCGTGGTGGGTTCAATTTCCTCAAAATACAATTTAAATCATAAAAAATTGTCAGGTTGTTGAGGCCAGTTAAGTCCCTCTTCTGTCATGGCAAACATTTCATATGGTCCACTATTTGATACTTTAGACATTATGGTTCTCGGATAAGTTTATCATACTCTACGAAACACCTGTCTCCAACTTCTAATGTTTATGTTGATACTGGAATATCAAGATCCCCATGTCTTTCAATTGGATAATAAATTTTGATGCAGGGTTCTAAATCTTTAGAGTTGAAATATCCTAGCAATTCAGATTCATTTTTATTGACTGTGAAACTAATGGATGTGTCTAATTTCTGAAACAACTAGAGCAGAAGACCACAAATCAAGATTCTCATTGGTCATTTTAATTTCTTCATCGGAAATGAACCAAAAAAATTTAAAAAAAAAAAAAAGCTGATTGCACAATGATTTCACCACGTTTGGCCATCACTTCTTTACGAACCATTGATTTTGCTAAGCCTCTTACCCCATCAATTATGCTTTTTCCGTATGGTGTAGCGGTGTACTTCCAGTTGAATGCTCTTGTATATTTCTCGGTGAAAAATATACTAGAAATCTGCACATAAATTTGTGCTTGAATTCTGATGAAGATCCATCACTCATTTTCTGCAAAAATATTTTTCATCATTTGTCAAGATGTCGTACATTGCAATCAAAAAGGCAGCAACAACATTTTTGTCCTTATTTTGAGTATCGGAGCATATGAGGTATGAACGTGGTTGCCAATCTTCCGCTCTTAGGACAAAAATCCATTTTTTGAAACTTTTAAAAACCTTACCCCTCCCCCTTTTTTTTTTGTACCCTTAGTTTACCTTGACTTTCAGTCTTCAACTGAGCACATAAACTATTTAAAAATATGGCTAAGTGGCACCTATGGGTATGTAGTACATAAACCATTTAAAAATATGGCTACAGTAAACAGTGTAACAGTTTTTCTGCTCCACAAAGCGGACCATATCTCATTTTGATATTTACATGTATAGTCCATGGCAATGTGGGGGTGATTTTGAAATGAAAATATAATTTAATTAAATTTTTTATTATTTTTATTTATTTATTAATAAATTGGTTTATGGTTAACCAATTACAATAGTGTTGATTATATTGAATAAGTAATAGAATTATTTGAGATATAGTTTGTTATTTAGATTATTAAGTCGCCAACTTGGCAAGAGATTATGAACGCACCACATGTTTTAACCTTTTACAAACATCCATTATGCCAGGTTTGGTTCTGCGAAATTGAATATTTAAGTTTATTCCCATGAAAATCTACAGGGGTTTGATTTCCTAAATTGAACTTAGGAAATTAGTTACTTTTTTAGACTAGTGATCTATCTAGTGGTTACAAATTGGTTGGATTCCACTAATAACACCAGGAACGGTGCATAAAGAGCACCGTAGAGTATAAAACAAACTAAACTTCATTAATGTGAAAAAAAAAAGACGTTTACAATATGGCACTACGATGCCCGTATCATCGACGACATGTCCACAAAGTTCAAAATCAGACCTTTATTCTCCAGGCTTTTGCTCATGCTAGTGAGGTGGTTGGCAAATGATTAAAACTGTAGAATGTAAAGCAGTGTGTGTTCTATTGGCGAAAATGTTACATTTTGTGTTAACCCAATGTGGGGATCGTTTTCCATAAGCATCTGTATACAGGCTCGGATCAGCGTGAATACTCCAGTTAAGAAAATGACTCTCCTGAATTTTCTTTGGTGATAAACAAAGCTAGACAGAATTATTGAAATAAAGACATTATAATAAAATGAAAATAATTAAAAAAAGAGGCGTCGACCAGTGAAGAACTTTTTATTGTTTTTTTATTTATTTAAAACATGATTTATATATATAAGTTTGATCTCAACAGCAAAGTCACATTTGAACAATTCTTGTTCCTGTAGTACTTTGATCTTGAATAAACCCATTTTATTGAATTCTCTTGATATTGACATTCTTCAGGAAGTATGGATGGATTGTCAGTTTTGATTTTTTTTTTTCATTAAATCGACACAATGGTCTTCATGAAATGCTTTAATATTTTGTCATCTTTCTGCCAGTGCTGCCATTGAATCTTTTTCATTGGATCACCATTTGCTTTAATGTTACTGCCGTTTTTATAAATGTAGCCTATTCCGCTCCGTCTCTTTACATCACATAAAACTATCTCTCAAAATGATCTAGAATCAATTCAATTCAAATTTATTTTCGGGCAGAAACGATTATGGAATAAAAAAAACATACAAATAATCGATCTGCTCGGGCAGCTATGGGTAGAGACCATAAGGTCTGACAGAGCCCCAGCTGCCCGAGGCAGCCAATTATAAGGGAGTAAGACTTTAAGGAATAAAACAACAAGACTTAAGGAATAAAACAATAAAATTATACAAAAAATTTGTTTTCCAAAAGATATTTATGTAGGTACTTTTTGAAAAGTGGAAATTGAACTCAAACCTTGAATTCTGTCAGGAAGAGGGTTCCACACCCTAGGGCCCATACAACCCGTGCATACCAATCCAAGATTTGTTTTGGAGAATTCTGGTATTAGATTATTTAGATTTCTTGTGAAGTGATTATGTCCAGGTGGGATTAAGGACATAAGATTAAGATATAAAACGATTCATATGGCATTAAACATAAAAATATAGATCTTGTAAATTAGTAATTTTTCAATTAGTAATATTTGAGTATTATTGGAAGATGAATAAAAGGAGTGAGACACGAGACTATTGTAAGACAAAAGTGAAATAAAATGCTTCTGAAGAGCAGTAATCCGTGAGAGATTGTATTTTGTGGTACAGCCCCAAATCAGTGAGCAATAATATATGTTAGAGAAAATCAAAGAAAAGTAAAGATTTATAAGAATTGGAGTGGGTAAATAATATGCAATATTTCTTATTATTCCCAAATTTCTACTAATTTTCGTACATATGGTGTGAATATGGGTGTCCCGTTTTAAATTAGATTAAAATGTTATAACAAGAAAATTAATTTCTTTTGAGAATGAAATTGATTCATTATTAATATTAAGATGAAACTGATTTAGATTAATATTTCATTTATTTGTGAATAAAAAGAACTTAGTCTTTGTTGTGTTAAGGGTTAAGTAGTTAACGTGTTTAATATCTTCATTAACTATTGTGATTAGGTTGTTAATATCAGTATGTTTAGAGAAGATACTTGTGTCATCAGCGAAGCAAATTGGTTCGAAGGATGTTGGTAGATAAAAAATGTCATTGGCATAAAAGTTAAATAATAATGGTCCAAGAATAGATCCTTGGGGCACACCACATAATGAATCACGGATGTGGAGCGGCAGCCATTCATGTGAACATACTGTTGTCTGTTAGTTAAGTAGTTTTTGAAAAGGGTATTGCAAGGGCCACGGATACCAGCTAGACTAAGCTTATATAGTAAACGTTCATGGTTAATTGTATCAAAGGCCTTCGACAGATCAAAAAACACACCAACTGCTGCTTGTTTAGAATCCAGAGAAGAGTAAATAAAATCTGTAACTGCAATTAAAGCCTGATCTACCATTCATAAATCCAAATTGATTAGATCCGTGGTTCCTAACTGGTGGTCCGTAAAGGAGTCATCCGCGAGATTGGTCATTAGGTATTTTAAAAAAAAAATACTTATCAAAATTAATATTAAAATTAAATATAAAAATGAAACACTGCTTTGTTTACTTCTATACATCTACATCTTTCCCCCCCCCCAAAAAAAGACCCTGCTCCCTATTTTATTACAGTTTTGCAGTTAACTCATACGGGGATGGATTTAAGGTCATGCAGGGGGGGGAGTGATTAATGACTTGATTTTCGAAAATGATACCTCATTGGACCTTTACCTTGTATCTTTTCAATGTTAAATAATTTTTCATTTACGGGGAAGAGATCGCTGCCCTCCTAAATCCACCCCTGAATTCATGAGAATTTTTTTAAATGGTCCGCGTGTAAAATTGAAGTGGAAAAGTGGTCTACGGCTTAAATTGAAGTTGAAAAGTGGTCCATGGCTTAAATTGAGTCGGGAACCACTGATTTAGATGAATGATTTTGTTTAATAAGAGAAAGCTATATAATCTTTTATAGAGTATCTTTTCAAAAATCTTGGCAAAAACTGTCAATATTGATATTGGTCTGTAATTGGCAATCTCATATCTATTTTCTTTTTTAAATACAGGTGTAACTGCTGAAATTTTAAGATCTTGTAGAATAACACTTGTGGAAATAGATTATAAATGTGGGTGAGAGGCTGCAGTATAATATCCTAAACATATTTAATAGCAGCCCGGTGAATCTGATCATGTTCAGGCCCCTTATTAGGATTAATTTCCTTTATTAGTTTAGCAATTTCAGCGGGTGTAACTGGTGAAAGAAGTAGTGAATCTTTTATGTCACAGTTGCAGCATCCACTATTCAAATGGGGTATTGTATTATGGGCCTGTGACAATCCAAACGGAAAATCGATAAAGAGTAGTTATTGAAGGCTATAAGTATTTGATTTTGGTTGATAATGTTTTGATTCCCAATAACAAGGCTGTGGGTTTTTAGATGCTTTAGTTCTACAAAGGAGTTCATTTAATCCCAACCTTTTTTTTTTTTTTTAAAAAAGAGCCTTTAAAGAATTTTTCCAAGATAGTTTCGTTTTCCCAGTTTTTGTTTTAAGTTATTTTGAAATTTACGAAATGAATTTAGGTGATCAGATGAATTATACGAAGCTTGAGAAAAGTCTTTCTTTTTTTTTTCTTTTCCGAAAATTATTGATCCATGGTTTTCTAATCTTCTTACTTTAAACATACTTCCGCTTACATGCGTTACTCATAATGTATGTTTAAAGCTTTAAGAAAATTTTTTCACACTTTTTTTTTCTTGAGAAACTGGACTTTTTCTTTGTGCATTCACGGTTGGAACTTAGGTCTGCACGGTACAAATTTGTGGTTTTATAACGATTTGTGTATTTATTTGTAGAGCAAAATGGATGAGCTTCAGCTGTTCCGTGGTGATACGGTTCTTCTGAAAGGGAAGAAACGCCGAGAAGCAGTTTGCATTGTGTTGTCTGATGAAACATGCCCCAATGAAAAAGCCAGGATGAATCGCTGTATTCGAAATAACCTCAGAGTGAGACTTGGCGATGTTGTGAGGTAATTACTAGTTTTTATTAGCCTTTTGCTATGTATTTTAAGTTTTTTGTTAAAGGAGGTTAAAGTTTCTTATTAAAATATAGTAGTGTATGTGTGTGGTAATATTTATTATATAATCTGTATGAAGTTGTATCTAACTTTTATGGTTACGGACCAGCATTAGAAATAAGAAGCCTAGCATCAACAGCACCTGACCGTTTTTCCTCAGTTGCCAAAATGTTTTGAGTTCAATTTCAAAATTGCTTGTTTTGTTTGTGTATGTGTGTGTGTAAGCAACAGCGTATTGACTGTCAATGATAAACAGAGGCAGTTTACAGATTAAGGAAATAATGCTTATTAAAAATATTCAATTTCCTTTTTAAGTGTATCTATACGTTTATGCTACATCTCTCCACTGGAAATTAATAGGGGATTCTGCGATTGGAATTTTTGTCATATAAGACATAAAAATCGAGAAAGTTAGATATGACAACTGGGTTTAAAATCTCCAGTCGTCAAAACCAAATTCATTAATGCAAAATATGACTTAACGCCTGCTAATTTCGAATCTTGTTGTGAATGCTAAGTTTTATATAAAAAATTCAAATGCACATAGTGTTAATCAGGGTGTTTACGGATCTGGAAAAGTCAGGGAAATTTGAAATACAAAGGCCCAAGTCAGGGAAATTTTAAAGTCATTGTTATAATAAATAACTTATTAAAATAATTTTCCTGAACTGTGCTTTTCATACCACATTACCTACTGAAAAATTTGAAAAACTTGTACTTTTGACTAAACTTCTTCCAAAAGTTACCATTTTTCACCAAAACTAATATAATTTATATAAAATTATTAAGCCTATATATTTCTCAGGAGAAAATGTTTGCCAAATATATAACTAAAACTTGAAAAACAAAAAGTGTTTTTAGCTAAATTATCCAATCTGTAAGGGATTTTGCTAATACCAATCTCCTTTCCCTTGTAGATAGCAAAACACATTTTAAATGGAATGGAAGATGAAGCATCAGCTTTGCGATTATATAGTTAAACTCTTTTATAATGAACTCAAAAAGGGCCAAATGGAAATGTAAATATTTAATTAATGCAAGTTTTTAGTGTAAAGAAATACACTTTTTAATACAGCTTTTGAATTTGTAAATTCACTATAATTGAGTTATAAATGGCTTTGGGTAATGCATTAATGGATTTTTATGGTCTTGAAACTTGTTTTTGTTATACGAATTTTAGTACATTGTGTGTTGTTTACTGTAATTAGTGACTGGAAATCGATTAAGATCTCGTCCCGAAAACCTGGAAAAGTCAAGGAAGTTTGAAACGGAATTTGAGTAGGTACCCTCCTCCCCCATGCATCACACACACACAAGCAATGACGTTCCATGCAAATTATGCTTATGTGTCAATTTCTTTTTAGCATTCAACCATGTCCTGATGTTAAATATGGAAAGCGTGTTCATATATTGCCGATTGATGATACAGTGGAAGGCTTGACTGGGTAAGTCATTTTTCTGTGTTTTATTTTCTATGTTTTCTACGTTAAAAGTTCCTTTTTTTTTTGTCTTAAGGTTGTTTATCGGTTAAAATTTTCGTTACGATCAGATGTTACTAACATTTTCTTTTGTAATTACAGGAGCTTGTTTGACGTTTATTTGAAAAGCTATTTTCTGGAGGCTTATCGTCCTGTCCATCAGGGTGATCTATTCCTTGTGAGAGGCGGCATGAGAGCCGTGGAGTTCAAAGTCGTTATCACAGACCCGGCTCCATACTGTATCATTGCACCAGATACTGTCATTCATTGTGAAGGTGAACCCATTAAACGTGAGGTGTGTGAAATTGAAATGCTTGTGTATATGTATATATATTTTTTTTTAAAAAAGAAATTCTGTTGTGCGTCCACGCAGCATGTTGTTAACCCGAGTTTCACTCCCATCGGTGCTCCCTCCCCCTCAAAAAAAAAACATGGAAAGACTTTTCGTTGTAGTCTGGGGGTTGGTTTTCTAGACCTTAAGAGGTTGTGATTCATTTGGGGGGGGTGGGTAGCTTACACTCAGAGTATCAAACCTAAAGGCCTGAATGTGGTTTTGTTTTGCATACCTCAGTGCTTTAATAGGATAAAGGTAGATTTTGTTATACTTTGTGCTGCTCCGTCTGCCACTCAGCTTTGGCACACCAAGAAGTTTTTCGATACCATCTCCCGAAACAAGCCCATACAGACTAGTCTAGTTAGCTTATGTGGGGTGGAACTCTGCAATGTCTGCTACTTCGGAAAGCTTGCTCTTGGGCGGGGCAGGGAGTGGTGAATAATTTGAGGTAGCCCAATTTTTTAAGCTGGGACATGCCACTGGTTGATGTGTTTAATGCATTCCATACAGTGGTGCTCTGATTTTTTGCGATTATTCAAGAGGTGTGTCATAACGATTTATTATAGATAAGGCATCTGTTAATGGAAAGTTAATTGTGTAATTATATGAGCCTTTTTTTTTGCATATATATATTTATAATGAAATTGTTTGGCATGGATTCATTTGATTTCTAGGAGGAAGAGGAGACATTAAATGCAGTTGGCTACGATGATATCGGGGGATGTAGGAAGCAGTTGGCGCAGATTAAGGAGATGGTGGAATTGCCTTTGCGTCACCCCAGTCTTTTCAGAGCTATTGGCGTCAAGGTAGATAAGATGCAAATACTTCCGCCAAGCTTGCTACCTTTCATATTTTTTCTTTTAGTTAATTTAGATCCATTTATATCTCTCGTTTAGCCTCCGAGGGGTATTCTGTTGTACGGACCACCCGGTACCGGAAAGACCTTGATTGCCCGTGCCGTTGCAAACGAAACTGGAGCCTTCTTCTTTTTGATCAATGGTTTGTTTTCCCAACATGGTCTTTATAGTAAATCATTTGTTTTAATCTTTATGCGTACTTCTTTAATGTGTTTGAAATTTTTGTGGATAGGCCCAGAGATCATGAGCAAATTAGCTGGAGAATCGGAGAGTAATCTGCGTAAAGCGTTCGAGGAGGCAGAAAAAAATTCCCCATCGATTATTTTCATTGACGAATTGGATGCGATCGCTCCCAAGAGGGAGAAGGTGAGCTGTAGACAATTGTCTTTAAATTAATTTTGATGTGCCTTTGCATTGATGAATTGGGTACTACCAAAAGGGGAAAAGGTGAGCTGTAGACTGGCGGTTCTTTAACTTTCTGAGACCGTGGATCCCCCCCCCTTCAGAAGTCACTCTTTCGGCCTCACCGACCCCCAAGAATTAACTCATCCCCGAATTTTCATCACACATGTCTATTTCTAGTGTTTCATCACTGATTTTCACCATTTGGGGAAGGAATTTTTCGTTCCCTCATAATTTATTCTTAGCATTAAAGAGTAAATGCTCTTTTCTTAGTACTTTTCCGAACTTTTGTGGAACACTGGGAGGGTCTCGCGGACCCCCCTGATACGGCCACACGGATCACAGTTGAAGAACCTCTGCTCTAGACAATTGTCTTCAAATTCATTTTATTTGCATTGATGAATTGGATGCTATCACTCCCAAAAGGGTGAAGGAGAGCTCTAGACAATTGTCTTCAAATTTGTTTTTATGAGCCTTTGTATTGACGAATTGTTTGCTGTCACTGTGAAAAGGCAGGTGAGCTTTACACAAATGTCTTCAAATTCATTTTTATGTGCTTTTGCATTGCCGACGTGGCCCTGCGGTGGCGCAGTGTGGTAACGCGTTCTCCTAGTGCGCCGCTAATCCGGGTTCGACTCCCAGCAGTGCAAAAAGAACGCTTACTCAGAGATCTCATAAAGATCGCACTGCTCACTGTAGTCCGGGGTTTGGTTCCCTAGGCCTTAAGAGGTTCGGATTCCTCGGAAAACAGTAGGTCCCGGCGCAGCATGACCACTGTAGTCTTTGAGCCGTAAAACCACAAACAAGCATTGTCGACGTAAAGGTTAAATGTTTTTGCCTACAAAACTTGAGTCTTCTTGAACGAGCTTACATACTTATTTTGGCTTCTCTCTCTCGTGTGTGTGTAATCAATTGGAATCAACGATTGAATGACTCGGTTTAATTATCAATACTGGCTCTTTATGAGAATTGCTGTACTGACGATTTAACTCCCTTGAAGTTTAATTCCTTGTGCTGAATAGTTCTCCCTGTTCAGGATGCTGTTTGACTATAAGCGTTTGTCATGGAATGATTTTGCATCATAAAAATACGGAGAACCAATTACATGGTTCCCATGGTCCTTGATTTTTTTTTTGTCAATTCGGGGTCCTTGGAAAACTGCCCAAAATGTAGTTGGTTCTTCAATTTTTCTCAAAATCGCTTTTCAAGTTTTGGCAAAAGAATTGGGGCGGGGAGGAGAAGAACATTTCTCATTTCCGGAACAAAGCCAGTACGTCCGCTTCCTTCCTTGCCTTCTTAGCTTGATTGATACAAGGGATGCAAAAAGGGTAGCTTTTGATGGCAGTGTGTTAAGTTGAAAAGAACAATATAATTAAACACTCTAATTTCAGTGTTATGCTTATAATGCCTTGCATTTTTAATTAAGTTTTATTTATGTACGAGTATATTGTAATTGATGTAAGACCCTTGAAAGGTCCTTGAATTTCATGAGGACAAAAGAGGGGGAACCATGAATTATCTTCCGGTAATTCGCCCTTACTGGCGAATAGCTGGCTCAAAGGAGTGCACTCTCGAATGTGATTTGGATTGCTATCACTATCGTTAAATCAGAATGCCAGTTCCCAAAAAACAAACGGTTCTGCGTAATTTCTTAACTCTTATTGAAGTTATATGGAAATTTTAGAATATATACTGTTGCCATCCCCCCCAGTTACGATCTTGTGGTGGCATGGTGCTGATGCATTTGTCTATAATGCTATTGACCTGGATTTGATTTCAGTGTTACCATGCAGCGCGTGCTGTTCCTCTGGCCACTGTAGTCTAGCTTTTGCCGTCCTGGGCGGTGGACGTTGGTTCTCCCCAGAAAACTGAAGGTCCTGGCAAGGTCTGACCTTAACTGCTCTTGCACCATAAGGTGCAGGGGTTGGTTTCCTGGGACTTACAGGATGCCTTGGAAAACTGTAGGTTCCAGCATGTCCTTGTGCCATAAAACTCATGCACAATAAAATACGAACACTTCCCTGGCTACATCCAGTTAGCATCATAGAGTGGAGAAAATCTTAGCCTTTACCATAGGTTTAGCTTCACCTCGTTTGTAGTGTGACCTTTACCATTAACCTTGCATCATAAAAGAAACCCGGCCAAAGGTTGTGCTTAGGAAGTTTGATTTTACCGGCCGAGATATATCATTGCACTCTTGCGGTGGCACAGTGTGGTAATGTGTCTGCATAGTGCACCGTTAACCCGTGTTCGACTCCCAACGGTGCAAAGAACGCTTACTCAGAGAGCTCATGAAGTTGTCACCGTAGTCCAGGGTTTGGTTCATTAGACCATAGGAGGTTTGGATTCCTTGGAAAATTGTAGGTTTAGGGTTTGGATTTCTTGGAAAACAGTAGGTCCCAGCGCAGCATGGCCATTGTAGTCCTTGAGTCATAAAACTACAAACGAACATATCATTGCATACTGTTTTCATTGTCATTCACATACACAGGGTTTCCACACACCTGTAATTGTTAGGAATTTTGGAATAGTCCCTAAAAGTTAGGGAAAAGAGAGATTTTTATCAAACCTGGAAAGTCGGTGGTGTAGGTGGACCACCTTCCTAATTTTTATTTTGAATAGTTAAATCTTCCACAAGCCTAAAGCCATTGTCCTTGCCACAGGAGTTCTGTTGAAAGTTGCGTGTAATTAGTTAAGGAATTTTTTCGGAAAAGGATGGATTTTTTTTTTTTATCTCCGTTGTTATTGGGAACCCTGCATACAGGAGGATGGCTGTATTAACCATTTCTATAGCGACACCAGCGAAGATACGTGGAAAAGGTAATTCTGGAAATACGATGCTGAACAAGGAATTTGAAGTACGCAATTGTAACATCAAAGAAATGGATATGATTGGGGGTTGGATACCCACCATGTGCAAGAAGGCATTGTCAACACTCTTATTGTCTTTTTGGAAAATGTGTGTTTGTGTAGCTTAATATTAGTTTGTGTTTGCTGATTTGGCAACAATCTGAAATTACCTTATCGTTTCAGACCCATGGTGAAGTGGAACGACGTATTGTCTCCCAGTTGTTGACTCTGATGGACGGTCTAAAGCAACGTTCGCATGTGATTGTGATGGCTGCAACAAATCGACCAAACAGTATTGATGCAGCCCTTCGTCGTTTCGGTGTGTTACCTTATTTCTATTTGGGTTATAAGGATAATTGCATTTAGCTTGCAGCGATTAAGTTACGTCTTTGTTTTTACAGGACGTTTTGACAGGGAAGTCGATATCGGAATCCCGGATGTGACTGGCCGGTTGGAAATATTGAGAATCCACACTAAGAACATGAAGCTTGCGGACGATGTTGATTTGGAAAAGGTATTTACAATCTTAATGTTCCTCAAGTGGGCGTCTGTTTTTGGGAGAAAGTTATTGTGCATTGTAAAAACGGCATTTTTTTTTTCTTTTTTTCAGATCGCAGGTGAAACCCACGGTTTTGTAGGATCTGATTTAGCCGCATTGTGCTCCGAGGCGGCTTTGCAACAAATTCGTGAAAAGATGGATCTCATCGATTTAGAAGACGAACAAATCGACGCTGAAGTTTTGAATTCATTAGCAGTGTCTATGGAGAATTTCCGGGTGTGTATATGTATATTACCAAATATGCTGCATTTAGGTGATGTGTGGTTTGATTTGTATGTAATTTGCATGTTCCGTTAATTTAATGTCTCCCTCTCTTGCTGTGTACTTAATGACATGTATGTAAATCTTCAAATACCTTCTGATTTTGGCCCTGCTGTGGTGTGGTAACGTGTTTGCCCAGTGTACCGATAATCTGGGTTTAACTCCCCACAGTGCAAAGAACGCTTACTCAGAGATCTCATAAAAGATCGCACTGCTCACTGTAGTCCGCCGTGTGGTTCCCTAGGTCTTGAGAGGTTCGGATTCCTCGGGGAAACAGTAGGCCATTATAGTCCTTCAGCCTTGAAACCACAAACATTCTAATTTTCAAATTGTAGCAAAAAAATATATTTATTTGCTAACGTTAGTATATGTCCTTCATATTATTTGCGTTCCTTATCTCACTTTTTTCTCCTTTGCCCATGTGATTGAAACATCACTATACATTGAACATTGTCATGGTACCATTAGATATTATTACGACGGTGTGCATAAAGTTATGGGGGAGAAAATGAATTTACAATATTGTGAGTGTAGTATGCATGCAACCTCAAGTACTGATGTAACCAGGACTGTTAACCATTGCTGCCCTGTTGTTACAAAACTCTCAACGCACTGCTCACTGTAGTCCGGGGTTTGGTTCCCTAGGCCTTAAGAGGTTCGGATTCCTCGGAAAACTGTAGGTCCCGGCGCAGCATGACCAATGTAGTCTTTGAGCCGTAAAACCAAGAAGCAAAAAAAAAACCTCTCAACAAACTAAGACTACATTTAAGAATATGTCTATCTGTTCAGAAAGAGGTAGTGGATTGGGGGGGGGTACAGAATCATTAGTGTATCAGGCTGGTAAAATGAAAAATTGTTATTCGCGGGTTCCAATAAATATTGAGCCCATTATTGCTTTTGGTTTTTCTGTCTGTCCGTAATAAAAAAAAGAGTAAGGTAAATGTCTTCCGTAAATGCAATAATGATGGCTATTGTTAACGTTGAAAACCTACCCAATTACTTGGAGAACTAGAGTTGCGAATTGGAGGGTGGTGGATTAGAGAGTTGCATATTAATGTCGATTGGAAGCCACTAAATTTAAATATCGACCTTAGGTGATTTTCTTCCACTTGCAGTGGCCAATTTAGTTGGTTGCTTCAATAATTAGCATCTGACTTGTTTGTGTATAAAAGTGTGCCCCCCACACCACCACATACACACACATATATATATATATATGAATTGCATGTTTCTTATATGTTGTGAATAATATATTTTTTTCTTTCCAGTGGGCTCTTGGAAAAAGTAGCCCGAGTGCTCTTCGTGAAACTGTCGTCGAAGTACCGAGTATCACTTGGGACGATATTGGTGGCCTGCAGGGTGTCAAGAAGGAGCTGCAGGAGATGATTCAGGTCAGTTATTCCAGAGTGTGTGTAGTGACAAGACTATAAATGTCGGCAGGACTGCCTCATATGCCGAGTGATGACAGCACTGCGCATGTGCGTGGACTCTTGTAAATGCTCTTAGGTACTAGTAATGCCGAAACACGCTATAAATTAGCTAAATGTGCTGTCATCTGGCTAGATATACAAGCGATGGTGTAGCTCCCTATTGATATCCCCGCTAATATAGTATTTTGATTATGAATTAGCATTTGTTTTAAATAAATCAGTACTTACCTGAATCACAGAGACCGAACTGGGGAGGAGACCCCCCAGACTTCCTCCGCTCGTCGCTTCGCGACTCGTGCCGTTTTGATCACATTCGATGTGCGTTGCCTGAATCAGTATCTGTTGCATCAGTGTATGTTTATAAGTATAAATTATAATTTTATTCCCTTGTCCAGGAATTTATACCCCCCCCCCCCCAGACTTCCTCCGCTCGTCTCTTCGCGACTCGTGCCGTTTCGATCACATTCGATGTGCGCTGTCTGAATCAGTAACTGTTGAATCAATATATGTTTATAAGTATAAATTATAATTTTCCCCTTGCCCAGGGATTTATACACTCCTTATTGTTATGTAAACACACACAAAATCTAATTCCACACCACATCCTTTTTGCCAACAAACATATGTGAAATAAACACGCATGCACATAATGCGACAGGAGAAACTATTGCGTATAAATGCGGCAGGAGTAGCTATTTTCTCCTGTTTTTCTAGCCAAGTAAATGGAAACACTTATAGGAATTTCCCTGAAGTCCGCGCACGTGCGCACATGCATCGGCAGTTCAGGCATCCTGCCGACATTTATAGACTTTTTGTAGTGGTCAGGTTTGCAACGTGACTCCTTATGTGCTCTTATGCCTTTAAGCAATTAAACTGCATCTGTGAGGAGGTATGTATTACATGTGTTTAAGCAAAAAGATATTTGTATCTAAAGTATGTCTGGTTTTGGACTTTACGAAGAAATCTTGAGGGCACTGACTCTCGATTAAGTTACTGTAAGGCAGAATTTCAATGAGTTGAAATTATCTACGAAGAAATTTGAAATCGTGAATAAAATATATTACGTATGTTATGTGTGTCTTGATAACTTGGTTTGTTGGAGTTCCACTGTATACGTACAGGGGGGGTGTGAACTTTGTCCTCAAGTTTTGAGATCATGGCCTGAAACATTTAGGTCTTTACCATTAGGGCATCCAACTCCAAAGACATTATCATGAGTTTCGTTTCTAATGACCATTTACTCTTATAGTTACGTCTTTTGTTTTGTGTAATCTGTAATCTATGTAATACTAATGTAATCTGTAGCTTGAGTTTCTTTTGTACAGTATCCTGTTGAATATCCAGACAAATTCTTGAAGTTTGGTATGACTCCCTCTCGAGGAGTATTATTCTACGGACCCCCTGGTTGTGGTAAGACCCTTCTGGCTAAGGCTATAGCTAATGAATGCCAAGCCAACTTCATATCTATCAAAGGACCGGAATTGCTTACTATGTGGTTTGGTGAATCAGAGGCTAACGTCAGAGATGTTTTCGATAAGGTAAGCTTTTTTCGCTTCATACTGATTTCATAAACTAATTTTCAGTTGATGAGGGATTATCTTTTAAATCGCTCCATGGTAGTCCAGGGATGATTATGTTCCGAGAATATCGACTTGCCTCTTCCCGGATTTCTTTCCAAAAGATTACAAAAATTTCGTTTCCTATAACTTTGTATACGTAAATCAGTGTCTTTTCGAAAAATGTTATGTAACTTTTCAAGGAATTTTCTGGTACGTTCAGGGAATATGGTTTGGACTTACAATTACCAATAGTTGTAACTAATAATTACAACCAATAGTTATTATTATCCATTGTACTGCTGACTAAAGAATGGTTAGTGAGGTTATTTCTTTGAAAAATTAACAAAATTTAAATATGTATATATATTATTGGTTTCGGCCACTAACATCTTGATACATATATGTTTCTGTATCCCCCCACACACACACACTTCCCCAACGAATTACAGCAGATCTTAAACACATCCTAAACGGACATTACCTAACTCGGATTGAGTAAATTTAAAGGGAGAATTGCATCTCTCCATGTTTAGGCGCGGGTACTTTTGTGATATTTTTCTATTATAAAGCCAATTAAATCGTGGCCAAGAAACTGGCCTGCTGATGTCCGGAACTTATTAATAAAATATCATTATCGTTGTCATGTAAAATAAATTAATTTGCAAAAACGTAGCAAAATATTATCATAATGTACATAAGGTAATTATAACCCCTGCCCCTTCTGCGATTTCCTGTGGCACTTCCGGAGCCGGAGCAATGAAATTGTATTTGCTAGTTTTAGCAAAAAATTAATCGTAAACACTCCCTACATTTTCCACGAATTTTAAAAAAATTTGGGGGGATTGACATATAGTGTGGATGTATAAAGTGATACCAGATTTTAAAATGTAAATTTTTTAATAAATATTTCAAACTTTCTAATTCCCCAAAAAAAAATTAAATGCTGAGAACATGATTAGTGATGGATTGAAAAGGGAAAAAAATTCAGACATAGAAAGTGGACAAATTCTTTTGAAAGACTCAAAGGAAAAAATATCTACAATGCTTGCTTATATTGAAAAGAACAAATGTGAGCAACACAAGTTATCATCTAGAAAAAAACAAATTTTATTCCTAGTGTGTAAGCCAACCTCTTCTAACTTACTCCGAAATACTTTTGAAGCTTATTTCTTCGTAGTTATTAGTAATTATGATATGTAAATATAATAGATGGTAATATCTTGAAATATTAAATTTGTGATATTTTGAAATACTAAATGTGTAGTAATATATTGAAACATTAAATGTGTGATAATGTTTTGAAACGTTAAATTTGTGATAAAATTTGAAATATTTTATTTTAATGCTTAAAAAAAGATGTCTTTTTGGTACAAGTGTAAATTTGATTGCTCCGAAACAGTTTTGGTTGCTAATGTCACTGATTATAGAGCTTTGCGGGATGTTCCCCCACGTCTGTTTATTAAAAAACACTGCGTTTTATGCGGAGCATCCTTAGAAGCGACAGCCGACCAAGTTTCCATCTACAAAATGCAAGATTTTAGCTTGGTTTCTTGGCAGAAAATGATGAAAAATATGAGACATATTTTATTAAAACGTCAAATTCTTTTTCACGACACTTCGGTTATCGCAAAAACTAGATCATTGTGGCCATGCTTATATATGGAAGTCTTGGCCATTAAAAACTGTCCTAATAATTTTAATAGAGAAGACTCTGTTGATGTTCCATCAATTTGAAATTCCCGCCTAAAAATTCACAAAACAGTTGGGCCTCATTCGGCCAGTCTAAACTCACCACCCTCTGGGCCAATGAGCGACGATCTTCACCCAGCAACCAATCAAAGCACATAATCCGAAAATCATCCAATCGTGGGTAGCCAGAGAAAAGAGTACTGTAAAATACATATATTTTTAATCATTCATTTTCTGCCGAGCAACCATGCGAAAGTCCTGGCATTTTGCAGAGGGAAACTTGGTCGGCTGTTGCTTCTGAGGATGCTCCGCATAACACGGAGTGAAACGTTAAGTGTTTTTAATAAACAGACGCGGCGGAATATCCCGCAAAGCTCTATAATGTATGTAAAGAGAATTTCGCCTTATTTTATATCCCTTTTCCCTTTAGCTCATACGAGGGATGCGAATAAAAGGTAGCCTTTGTTGGCAGTGTGCCAAGTTGGAAAGGAACTACATAATAATCGCTAATTTCAATATTATGCTTATAATATCTCACATTTTCAGTCGTGATATACATAATTAAAAATGTAAGGTCCTTGGAAAAAATTATTTGGTCCTTGAAAAGTCCTTCCATTCAATATCAAATTCCTTCCATCAGGACAAAAGAGTAGGAACCATGAGTTCTGACTAGAAGGCACCCGAGGTTAAAAAAGTTAAACTGTTAAGACGAAGTAGAATGCGCATGGAAGACTGGTAGTGGGCCGTTGTTCTGTCCGACATGTAAGATAGCGCGAAACATAGTTGCCAAAATTTGTTGAGTACTCGCATCTTATTGTAGGCGATACTAATTAGTGGGAATGCTCCCCAGCATAAGGAGGTTTTTTCAGTATTCTTGAGATAAAATAAAACTTGGCGTTTAAGTATTTACTTCACATTTGTTTGAGGACTTTTATCCCAGAACCATCTGCTGTCCTTCCGTAAACTGGACTTCTTAAATTTGTGGGAATCGTATTAACATATAGAATTTTCTCAGATATGGCCAGTCTTAAAATCCAATAGGTTTGGTTACCTGACCCACCAAAGTATGCATGATAAATGTAGATGTATTGTGGTTCAAAGGTCACATTGAGTTACCAATCCTGCCCCATGTAACGCTTAGTGTAATGGAAAAGGGTCATTCTTGGCAATATTTTCGTCGATTTTACTTTTTTGTTTTTTCAGGCCCGAGCAGCTGCACCATGTGTACTCTTCTTCGATGAGTTGGATTCAATTGCTAAAGCGAGAGGTGGAAACATTGGCGACGCTGGTAAGTTAATGTACTTCGATGATGTGGCTGTCACTGATCATGCTTGTTGTTACTTTCGCTGATCGTCCTGTCAGTTGCGATGATTTTGCATTAATCGTTTAAGGTGGAGCAGCGGACCGTGTCATCAACCAAATTTTGACAGAGATGGACGGAATGAGCAGTAAGAAAAACGTCTTCATCATTGGTGCGACCAACAGGTAAACCTTTAAGTTGATGACTTTGGTGTGTTCGTCAGAGAGGTCTTGGCTCTGAATTTATCTCGATGTCACTTTTTCTTTCTTTCATTAGACCAGACATCATTGATCCGGCTATCTTGCGACCAGGCAGGTTAGATCAGCTGATATACATTCCTTTGCCGGACGAGAAATCCCGAGAATCCATTTTGAAAGCTAATTTGCGAAAGTCTCCTGTATCAAAGGTAAACTGCTTAATTTTGGTTTACGAAAACCCCTTACAACCATTAGCAGTCTTTTTGTCTGCTTTTGTTCACATGCATCTGCAAATTCTGGTTCATATGATGATTGACACAGTTCATATGAGGTGGAGGGGGAGGCAGTAAAATTGTGCCAATTTCATTTGGCATTTTTGTGTCAGGATGCACGGAACTTTAAGTCCCATATATGTTATGGATGAATTGACTGTTTTACTATCGGCTGTATGTTTTTTACCATTATTAATCCATTTGGTGTTGCCATTTCAGAACGTGGAGTTACCATATATAGCTAAAGTAACTCAGGGTTTCAGTGGAGCTGATTTAACAGAGGTCTGCCAGCGAGCCTGCAAATTAGCAATCCGCGAGTCCATTGAAGCAGAAATCAAGAGAGAGAAAGAACGCCAGCAAAATCCTGAGCTTGAAATGGTAAGTAGTTATAATATATGTTCAAAGTACCATGGAAAAGTTTACAATATGAAAGGATAAGCAGTGAGATCGCCCAAGCTTTCGAACACGTCAACAACAATCCTTTATCGAGCATGTTATAATTTCAGGATTCAGAAATTGCGTTTAAATGACGTGTAATCGCCATAGATATGCTAATCCCCCAATCCCGTTTGGCACTGAACGTTTTGGACTTGCCCAAGAGCTTTTTGAAGGTTCCATTGTTCCTTAATTGATCAAGGTTTCAGTTTCCTCCTTGGGAAACGTTAACTTTTCAGGGGTTCTCAAATGTCTCGCCCTTGCAAAAACCGGAGGCCCTTTGGTAATAATACAATGAACTGTATCACGGTTCATATTGGCACCGACGAGGGAAGGGTTAGTGATTTTGGGGTGTTCTAGTAGAACTTTATTAAAGAATTCCAAATAAGCGTCTGTGTATAACTACATCTGAGTATACACATTTTTAATCATTATCCTGTTTAAACAATTCGATATTGTTACCTTTCGGTATCTTTTACCAATTAATTTAGAGCAGTATGTTATTTTTTGCTATATTTCATTACATTGAATTCATTTTTTTTTTAAAACGTCCTTTGATTTGTAATAGCGCTTATGTTTTCAGATGTTTAAAATTCTGTATTCTAAAGCCTTTTTAAGTTTTGTATTTTGTGTTCGTCTATTTTTCTGTTTCAAAGGATTTATTATTTTTATTGAGCTGGCGCAATACACTGTTGCCGATTGCTTGTTGAAATGTGTTATTGCCAAGTTCCTCAATTCCTATCGTCTGTGAAACAAAGCGGAAATTCCAGTCATCGATGATTGGAAACTGTTATTTGGTTGGAATGTATTATTCAAAAGTAATGGTTTAGTCCATCATTATTTTACTGGCACGTCGGTAAATGGATTACAAGTATTTTTAGTCTTTTATGGTATTCTTTTACAAAAGCATTTAAATATAAAAGTGAATCATGCATGTATATTGCCATTTCATTTATAAATTATGCATTTTGAAATTGATATACAAAAAAATGTCATTTATTTATTTATTTTTTTTAAATGCTTGAATTAGGCTCTGTACAATTGAAGTTTGGACCAGGATATTTTAAAGCGTCAATCTTAAATTCAGTAAACTTTGATTTGATTTCAAATGTAAAATTTCTTTAGGAAATTGAAGAGTACGATCCAGTTCCTGAAATCCGACGGGAGCATTTTGAAGAAGCGATGAAATACGCTCGACGATCTGTCAGCGACAATGACATCCGGAAATATGAAATGTTCGCTCAAACTCTGCAACAGAGCCGTGGTTTTGGGTCCAGTTTTAGGTAATTTTTAGTCTTTTTCTGCTTAATCTCATTCGAAATTCAGCGCTGTAATCTGTGTATGAATTTTTAAACTTGTTTTTTGCGTAAAAGGATCCATGTTACATAATGGAGTTTAATTGGAAATGATTTAAAGCGATCTCTTCCTGCTCTTGTTGTAGAAATCAGTGTGTATCTTTCATTCCTGTGGTTGTGCATAGTTTAGGGTCCCCATACATCTGGAGAATTTGGCATTATCAGTGTATTTCAAATAGTCCTGGAAAATCAAGCGAAATTTTCCTAACTTCTGTTTTGAATACGTGAAGTGGTTTTCCCGAAACAACGTGAAAGTTCAGTTCAAAAATTCATTTTCGAAGTCATGGAAATTTTTTTTCCAAGATGGAGTGGGAACCCTTTAGTAGTTTTCAGCTGCCAATTGGCTTCTTTGGCGTCTTCTTGGCTTGTCAGTGATTTGTCATACTGCTGCTTCAACGTTTATATACTGTTGTCTTCTCGGTTATTTTACTTGATTGTTCTGTATTTACTGTTGTGCATTTAATTTAGAGATAGTGACAGGTTTTCCACGCAACCTAGGGAATTTTAAATCGTTCTTAGAAGTCGGGGTGGGGGGAATAAAAAAGTTTTGTCAAACTTGGAGAAGTCTGGCAAAATCTTCCTGACCTGTCCTGGACAGTTAAATTTCATGCCATCTCAGGACTATTTTCCCGGGAACTGAAGTTTAATTCAAAGTTCTGTTTGCGATCGGTCGGGAAATTTTGTCTAAAAAGGCAGGGAATTATTTTCTTCACGGTGAGTGTGATGTGGTTGTATACATTCCCTGCAATGATGTGTGGTTGCCATACATTCCCTGCAATGAGTCGTCTCGTTTTCAATGTTATGTTCAACTTTACATTGTTTGATGCAGAGTGACTTTTACTGCCCTCGTGCCATGAAAATTACAGAAAACAAGCATTCTACTGTCTGACACTCAAAGTTGGGCTTCATCGAAACTGTCAATCAAAGCACGATTTTTGGGGGGGAGTTGGGCAGCGGCTAATGCAATTGCAGGCTGCATACAAACTGGATGAACAAAGGTCCTCATACCAGACTTGGGAATGATTACAGTCGGTTTATATGATTACAATTACCTAAGTATCAAAATTTTGATTATAATTATGAATACATATAAAAAAAATGATTACAGATTATAGTCATGATCACTTGCACACAATCAGCAATAATCAATCCTGTGACGATTATGATTACCTAAGAATTTCAAAAAACGATTATGATTAAATGAAATTTAAAAGTGTGATTATGATTATATTGCAGATTACAGCTACTTCAAAACATTCAATTACAATTACAGATGTGATTACGCAAAAATGTAATCGATTACGATTACTTGGAGTCTGCCCCATACCCAATCTTGGTCAATGAACTGTTCCAGGTCAAACTTTTAGGGCACAACTTCTAAGCATCAAACAGTATGTAGGCGTAATCTGGCAGGGGTCACATGCCCCCTACTTTTTTTTCAAAACAGAAGCAAAATCATATTTTTCCACCCATCTTTGGGATTTGTGCTTTTGTGTCTCCCCCCCCCCAATTTATGCTATATTTAACCCTCCAGTTAGGCCTATAAGCATGGTGGTTATGTCTTGGTATTTACGGCGGTTTTTGACCTCCTGCAGTTAAATTTAAGAAATGTTGAGGCAGGGTGTCGATCTCACTTGAGATGGGTATTTATTCAGTCTTGAGGGTGTAAAATGCAAGCATTGGTGTTTGGTATCTTCTGCCATCACCATAACGCTGATGACGTGTTCTTTAGAAGTGGAGCTTCCCGTATGCAGTTATGATATTACACTATAAAGTATGTTTGGAGCACTTTCTCACTGATTGTTTATTTTAAAAATGGCTGCTCTTGATCGTGTTGTGAGGTAGGCAATGGTAAAGTGTTCTCCTAGCCTGTCGTAAACCAGTGTTTGTCTCCGAACAGTGCTTTTCTCTCCCCTCCCCCCAAAAAATCTAATTGCTCACTGTAGTTTGGTTCCCCCTAGGCTTTAACATGGTACCCCGCCCACACACACAACCTGGAGAACCTGGAATTGTCAGGGAAAAGCGAATTCTTTCTAAACAAGAAGTCCAATTCTCTTGGTCAAACCTTGAAAAGAAGGGGTGGGGGGAGGATCTTCCTAACCTGTTCTGAATAGCTAAATTTTACATGAATATGAGGTTCTCCCCCCTGAACTGAAGTTCAATTTAAAGTTTTGTATGAAAAGTCAAAGAAAAAACCTGGAAAGGTCTGGGAATTTTTTTTTTCTTCCCCTCCATGGTGGGAACCCTGCTTTAAGTGGTTCAGATTCTTCGGAAAAATGTAGATCCACTAGCAAAATGGTAAGGCATTTATCTGTTGTGTTGTTATTCTGGGTTTGACTACTAGTGGTGTCATGGAAATAGGGTTGCCATGCATCTTGCGAACCTGGAATTACCAGGGAATTTGAAATCGCCTCTAAAAGTCTGGGAAAACGAGATCTGTAAAAGTCAGGGAAGTTTTCCTAACTTCTGTTTTAAAAGCTAATTTTCATGCGACCATGAAACAATTTTCTCTGAAACTGAAGTTCGGTTCAAAGTTTTTGTATTGGATTAGCACTAAATATACGAGGCTTGTCCGGAAAGTAAAGACCCGTCGCATGTAGATGGAAAATTGTTATTTTTGTGCACGTTGGCAACACTGGCATTGACCTTGAGCCTTTCGCTTTCCCCTCACGGTTGTTCGCCATTGCCACGCTGAGTCTCATTCGAGTAGTATGTGTTTACAATGGCTGCACCGATTCAGAATCCCGCCAAATGTGAAGTACGCTCTGTCATACATTTTCTCGCTGCAAAACGGGTGCGCCCAGTGGATATTCACAAAGAAATTGTTTCAGTTTATGGAAATGTTATGAATCAACGAAATGTTACGAAGTGGTGGAGTGAATTCTCTGGAGGTAGGACTGATGTTCATGATGAACACAGGAGTGTTAGGCCATCTGTGATCTCTGATGAGCTTTTTCAAAGAACTGAAGAAGCAATTTTTGCGAATCAGCGTCTCACAATAAGACAATTGCATGAAATCATCCTGGATGTGTCTAACACAATTCTTCATAAAGCTGTGACTGAAACGTTAGGGTACAGAAAAGTGTGTGTGCACTGGGTTCCCAAAGTGTTAATGGACAAAAACAAATGGAAAAGGATGGGCTTTGCACTCTACTTCCTCACACAGTATGCACAAGTCGGAGATGAGTTTCTCGATCACATTGTGACGGATGATGAAACTTGGGTTTATCACCATACGCCTGAATCCAAGCAACATTCACTGCAGTCGTGCCATACGCATTCCCCAAAAGCCAAGAAATTCAAAACTTCAATTTCAGCAAAAAAATCACGGCTTCTGTTTTCTGGGACACAAAAATCATTTTTCTGTTGGGTTCATGCCTCCCGGTACCACAATTACTGCTGCTGCATATTGCCAAACCATGCAGTGCCTTTGACGAGTCATTCAAAACAAGCGGAGGGGCATGTTGACAAGTGGTGTCCTCTTGCTTCATGACAATGCTCAGCCTTATATGGTGAACATCACGAAAGTTCTTCTCGAAGGATTCAAGTGGGAAGTTTTGGGCCATCCACCATACAGCCCCGACCGACCTTGCACCCGTCGACTTCCACTTGTTTAACAGTTATTTTGACACTGGCGTAAGGTTTAAAAACACGACGTTTCGGGAGCCAACTGCTCCCTTTGTCAAGTGAAGGCAGAATGAAGAGTTCGTGAAAGTCCTAAGCTTATATACCCGCATGTTGGGAATCCCCATCTGACGCCATTTGGTGCGGAGCATTTCCAGCTGGGGAAACCCTCGCCGGGAAAGCCCCCGCACCCGACGATGTCAGATGAACACCCCCAACTCGAGGTTTTGCAAAAATCCTGTAAGGTTCTGGTAGAGGTTTTGCGATGTTTATTGCACGACTCCTCAAACCGTAGGTTTCCCATGATTCCAGAAAAAGTCTACTCCCCAGATTCGTCACATTCTGATGTAATATTTTCATCGAATGCCAATCTGGTTCGTGACCCTCCCTGAAGACATGTTCAGCCAACTGGTTTGAATCGTCTCCCCTAGCTACCGCACGCATATGCTCCTTCCCTCGTAGACGTATCGATCTTCCCGTCTGTCCAACATACACCTTGTCACAGTCTCCACACGGTATTTGGTAAATAGCACCAGATTTTTCCTCCTCAGGGACGCGATCCTTAACTTTAAGTAATAGATCACGCAGGGTGTAGACAGGTTTGTAGTAGGTCTTAACATTCCACTTGTTTCTTTACCTGAAAAAGCAACTTGCAGGACAACACTTTCACGACGATGACAAGGTCAAAATTCAGGTTGAAATGTGGTTCCGAGAGCAAGTGGTGGAGAAAAGCTAGTCCCCAGACTTAACAAGTGTTTAGGCAATGTTGGCAGTTACGTAGAAAAATAAAGTATGTATCATTTAATAATTTGTAGTGGACGTTTTGTGAAATAATATTGTTTTGAATGAATGCTAGCCGTTGAGCCTTTACTTTCCGGACAGCCCTTGTGTCTTGGATAATTCATTAACCCCCAACTATCATCTGTACATATTCCCTCAGCATTCTGCAGAGCCTGACTCCATTCAAAACCTTGCACCACTCTGCACAGAGTTTGCAAATAACTTGTGGCTATGAAAACTCACAATATATTGTGAAATTCTGTTGGGTTCTGGTTTATGTCGGAATTTCCATTAATGACCAGGCTGACAATGGTGTGAAAACAGCAACTCCAGAACCGGAATGTGTTACCATTCTATTTCAGGATTTCAACACTCATGTCTCATCCCATCCGTGTAAAAAATGTCAGTTGGAAGGGGACGAGCAAATCTTTGATAAATTACACCGCATCAAACTGAAAATTGAAATGTGACAGGTTAGGTCACTGGGGTCATTCTGGCTAGAATTTGCATCAGCTTCATATGCTTCTCCAATCAACATCTTTTAAAAGGAGAAGATGCTTTGATGGGTGGTGAACCATAAATTTTAACCAGCAACGTTCATCAGCTTTTAACCAAAATAATTTTACCCTTCGTGACATTTTGTGATTCTTTTAATCATGAAATCATTTTTAATTTATCGAATATTGGCTTTTCCAATCTCATCTGATTTTATTGTATCGTTTTGTTTCTTTGTACGTTTATTTCATATTTATCGTTGTAGTTTTAATTTATTTTGAATTCAAAAATCTATGTTCGGTCTTGCCTCGTTTAGTACAGAATGATCATTGTTGTCCTTGCGCTATAAAAATGCAACCAACCAATCAGAGTTTTGTTTGCAATTAGTTGGCGAAATATCTGGGTGTCATTTTTCTGCCAACCATTGTTTGGGACTTTTTTTGCAGCAGCAGGGGATTTGCATTTCCCCGGGAAACCAGCTTGTGACTCAGTCTCTATACTGTAAAAATGCAAAAAGAACCAAAGATCTCATGTTTAATATGTATTATATGATGTCATGACTGCAACTGAATGACTTTCTATATTTTCTTCCCAGGTTTCCAAATTCCCAAAGCGGAGGTGGAGGTGGATCCCAAGGTGGAAATGGACCAGATCCTCCTTTCGCCGAAGATGCTGATGATGATCTGTACAGTTAGAGCTTTTTAACATGGGAAGTACCAGGAACATGTTGTGGACATCTTATATTGAACATTTCAGAAAAAAAAAAAAGCACTTTCCCCACTTTTTTTAAAAAACTTTGTAAACATTTTTTTTTTTCTTTATTGAGTGGATTATGCTCAATTATGTGTTTTATGAACAACTTGTTGCGATTGCAATATTTATCGAAGTAGCCCTGGGACTGTTTGGCCTCTCCTCCTCCTACGTTCCTCTGTTTTTTAATGGAATGTAAGTTTCTTTTTAAACAATTTCTTTGCAATGCCATTCAAAATTTTCTGGGAACTTTTGTTTATTGTCCCTGTTTCTTCATTACTAAATGGAACTTTGTTATTACTAAATGATTTCTGTGCAAAGATATTTTGTAATGGCGTTGTTATAGTCGACATTCCGCTGAATGCACTTTTGTTCATCATTCATTTGTGGAATGAAAAATAGAAGCTTCTGGAAAAAATAAAATTGAGCTCTTCTTTTTCACAACTTTTGTCTGTTTCATCGTGAAGAAAATGGCAACTCGCTTTGTGATCACTTTCATCGCATATTAGACAAAAAATCAAGATAACATCGCAATGAAATACTGCGGAGGTGTGGGTCAAAGCAAACATGTGGGCTATGAAAAATCAGGGATCCCACAAACTTAAATTAAGAGTTCCTTATATTTGTGGGTTTCTTAAGGACCCTTAAAAGTACCTATCCTTATCCCCCCCCCAAGTGGAAGGTGGTCAAGATGGCGACTTTGACTTTTGAAAGACGTTCTATCACGACTTTTTACCACTTTTCGAGTTTTAATACACAACTTCTAAAACCAGCACCAACTTAATAAATAATACAATTACACTGCTACTACACTACAGGATGCATATTAACTGCAATGTGCATCCTAAATTTTTGTCCTACTTCGTTGATAATGATGCAGCGAAAGGTACAATATTGTTTTTGGCGTGTTTCGATTAGATCTTATCAGAGGTTCCCAGCCTACTTCAAGCCACAACCCACTTTTATAGTAGCCAAGGAATCCACGACCCCCCCCTTTATAACAACTAAAGATCTGCCGCCACATTTGCATAATAAAAGCATTTTTAACAGAGTAAAGAAAACACATTAAATATAAAATTATATATATATATAAATATTGCAATGTAGTCAAATACACTGGCATCTAAATGTAAGGCTTTGATTAACACAAAATTGCACAAGAAGGTAGCAAATGTGATTACACATTAAAGAAAATAATTACATACAAAGATTAAAAAAAAAATTACTCTGCGTGATGACGTTACATTTGTATCATTAAGAAAATGTTTAAAGGTGAACAAACCAAACAGAACTTACATTAATATGGTATGTGATAACCCCGGACCTTCACACAAACTTTACAATGATTTTCCATGCTTTCAGTGAGGTGATTAACCATCGCAGATACGAACAATGGCCATTCCTCCATTAAGGCAGTTTCCAACTCTATGAGACTGGCTTGAGACAAACTTGTAGAGACAGCACACCCGAGGGCATCCCGAAGGTTTTCAGTGGGATTAAGGTTGGGGGAATACACCGGCCACTCCATACAAGAAATGCCATCCCTTTTCATGTACTCATCAACGATGTTAGCTCGATAGGGACTGTCATTATTGTCCATAATGAGGAAATCAGGACAACTGCTGCAACGTGGAGTCTTAAAATGGGGTCAAGTCCTTCATCCCGATACCATGCAGCCGTCACAGAACCATTTCAAAGATGTACCGTAGAGACTGGACAGGCTTGAGCTCTATATTTCATATTGATTTTGGGCTCACGCTCATCAGACGGTGACAACTGAAACTGAAAACTGACTTTTCAATATAGAAGCTCTCCGAAGAATATAATATTTTGAGAATTGTAGAAATATGTGTATATGAAAATTCGAAGGGCATTAAATGATATAGTTCAGAACATTTTTTTAAATTTAAATTTTGCATCAAGGGGTTAAAGTTATATTTGAAGTTTCAGGCTCAAACCTTGAAAAATGAGCTGAAACTTATCTGTAATATGCAGCTCGGTCAGATGCTTCATTAAAATTCTAGCCCGCACCATGACGCTTCCACCTCTGAGTGATGTTCCTGGCCTGATTGCATGTGCCTCATTCCCTCTAGACATGTACATGCTTATTGTGTGATTCCAGGGCAAATCTGGACTTGTCTGTGAACAGGACACTGCACTAATCTAACACAGTCTAATTGACAATTTGACTACACTAATCTAACACAGTCTAATTGACAATTTTGAGTCTAATTGACAATTTGACTACACTAATCTAACACAGTCTAATTGACAATTTGACTACACTAATCTAACACAGTCTAATTGACAATTTGACTGCACTAATCTAACACAGTCTAATTGACAATTTGACTACACCACTTTAATCTTTCCCCTCCGGCTTGGAGGGTTTGGAACACGAACACATGGTACTCGGGCTCCGAGCCTTTGGATTGGGGATATTGTCTTAGTGCCACTGCAACCGTGGATGTGATAGTTGTTGAGGTCGTTCGTTGATTCCACTTGGATACTGTAGCAATATACTGATAATCAGAGGGTGGGTGGTAACCCTCAGATGACCAGGCAGAGGTCTCCATACGACTGTTTGATTTGTTTGGAATTGTTTCCGTAATCGAAAAATTACCGAATGGTTAACACCAAAGAAAGCATAATCTTTGATTAACTGACCTGCTTCAGTTCGTCCGACAGCACACCAAAGCTCACTGTCAGTCTTTCAACTATAAAAACATGACTATCATCAAAAATAATCCTACAAAAGTTATAAACATTTTATATCAACATTTAAATGCACCTCCTTAAATCTTTCAGAATGCTGGTGTCTTCAGCGATTGCCTAATTAGCATATATCCGGGTAGTCAGTCAATTGTGATTGGCTGTAACATACAATATTTAAATATTGCAGGGGTCGAAATTAACTTCTTAAATCAGGTGCAAAGTGCACCCAACTCTTGTAACTTAGGTGCACCAAATACTAGTTAGGTGTATAAGTAACTAACAGAATAGAAAGTAAACCTCTACATTAAAAATGGGTAAAAATGTAAGTATAGCAATTATATTTAAGCATGCAAGCTAAAAAAAATGCAACTTTTCAAAATAATTGAACATTCGTATGTAATAAAACAAAATTCAAAGCAAATGAAGGTACATTGAGAAAATTATATAAAATTATTCCATAGGTCACTGTTCTTGAAAAATAAACTTAGGTGGCCATTCGTTATCTTAAATGTGTAACAACGAACGTTTGGAAATGTGTTAACACATGACCCTGTGTCATATAGTTGACAAATACTCCAAAACATAGCTTTGTTTTCACAGCAGTCAGTTTCTTCCCGTTTTCCATAACTGTTGAAAATTATGTGTGTGTTTTTGTTTTAAGCAGACCGTCTTCTACAGTGATATTGTCACCCGAAGTAACTTTATTCTCAGAACAGATCTCAGCTGGTGATTGTGAACTGTTCACGTCACTGTCTTGAAAATTCGCTTCATTGTTCGGGGTGTTCTTTGACTGCATAAAATTTACATGCATATTCACAACATTTATACCATATATTCGATATTTCATCTGCTACTGGTGAAGTTACACGTTTCATTATTTATTGTACCATAAAAACATTTGTGATACTTTTAAGATTTCGATATGGCATGTTGCTTTCTCTTAGGCATCGTTTATTCTATAACAGGTTTTATTGGGTCTACCCTAAAACTTCCATGACCAAACAGCACTACCTTGTAAACGTGTTTAACTGAATTAAATGACCATGCATGTTTATACCATATAGGTAAAACAAAGGTGGAAATTCTATTTTTCGATGCAGAGAAAGGGGTGATTAAAGTTGAAGTTCGTTGCCCAGTGCCGTTGTAGGTTAAATCAGAGATCTGTATTTTATCTGAGTAAGGGTCAGTTACTGAAGGAAGGGGAAAACCATTTCTTAATACTACTTTTTTCTTTTAAATAAAATTAACGTAGTTTAAATAGGTGCACTACATGCATCCCAATTAAAAATTCACACGCATGGATAAAAATTTCATGTGCATGGCATGCTCAACTTTTGGAAGCCAGTGTATAAAAGCATTGGCAACATTTAGCGTAAAATTCCTTATAAAAATAATTGCAACTAGGAGGTGTTGCGTTGATTCCCCAGAACCCAGTTTGCGACCCCCTTGAAGGTCGCGACCCGCAAGTTAGTAACCAGGATTCTTAGAAACTCCTTATTTTTTATTTTGGAAAAAGACCGAGAACCCTATTTATGTATTGTCCCCCCACAGCTGTCTTCTACTAAGAATATTGTTTCTCGACAGAGCGCTGAATTCAAAGCAGCCTGGACAGCAGTCACTTTCCGGGAGGGCGACATGAGTCCCGCTGTAATGAAGGAATTGAGCATTGTGAGCTAGCTCAAAGCTGATTCCTCTGCATTTCTTTCATTACACTACACATATGTGTGATAACAGAGATCTCCACCCTTCGGTAGATTGAAAATAGTTGATGATATATATTGTAGGGCTGGACAGGTGGGATAAAATAGTTCAAATGTGTGGTTTTCAGGGGACTCTAATTTCAGCTAGTAAAATATCTAATGCAGTTTTGAAATGGGCCCTACGTTTTCCATTTGACTTGGCCTGTAACCAGGGCCCTGGGGCAAGGTTAAACAGATTTTAGTTCAATACCGTTACAGTAAAACTGGAAGTTAGGCCTAGAAAGAGTTTTGATATACAGAAAGTGATTGATTGATTGTTTGGCTTTTTTATGGCGCAAGAGCATCTGGGCTATACTGCGCCAAATACAGAAAGTGACTACCATGTTTGTTCCAATTGGTCCTCTGGGGCTCAACTCCTTTGATGCAAGAGATTCGTATGTTTTCAAACCTGTAGACCCTGACTATTATCTTCACTGTCCTGACCACTGAATGCTTTTTTCACAAAACACTGTCAAAAATAAATGCAAGCATTAATATTCGAGGATGTAAGATATTATCAAGGATAACACAATTGCCAAATAATGGTCAACACACAAAGCCACCGGGGCAAGTTTTTTGTGAGTTTTCGTGGGGGAATTTATTATACAATAACAATATAATATATATAATAATTAAATAATCTCTCATGAACGTGAAGCTATCTTCTCCACAACCAAAGTGCTGTTGAACTCCTTGGTGCCCATATAGAGGGGGCGGGGCCTTCAGCCTCCCTGCGATCGTTTAAAATTGATTTGCCTAATTCTGCTATGCATTTACTTTCGAAAGTTTTACAGTCACATTTTAAAATAAAGTACTTTTTAGCTCATTACTAATTATTTTGTAGTATCTTGTACATTTATTACAATATTTGACAGCCTTGAAGGAGCTAATGATTTTTCTCAATCTGTACCCCTGCCCTTAGAACTAACTACTGATATCAGCACTATTGGTTCAACTCACAGAGAAAAGTCAGAAAAATTAGTTGGAGGATTTTGCGGAAAAGTCTGAATTTTTTTTTTAAGCCTGAGCATTGCATACTAAAATTTTTGATTAAACTTCTAGGATTAACGTTAGACTATCTGGATATTTGACAGAGAGCTACAATTGGAATGCACAGTCCAACCTGCATACAGCATATCTGCACAAGTTCGTAAAATATTAAGACTGCAAAATCTATCTTTTTAATGTTATTTAAACCAGCTTAACTGCATGCTGTTAAGCCCAGTTGTAACGTTTAAGGGATCGGCGAAATTTTGACGCTTTTAGCATATAATTTTTAAATGCTGGTATGTTTAAATCCGCCCCTGCAAGACCTTAATGAAAAGGGAGTGGGGGAGATGTAAATGTATAGAAGTAAACAAAGCAGTGTTGCCAACAGTGAAGCCAAACAAAGCAGTGCTGTCAAGGTGAAATCCCTACTAGCAGCAATAGAAAGTCCCTATATTTCGCCAGAACATCCCTATGTGCAACAGCGTAGCCACTTGTTCTTTAAGAGTGGGCGTGGGAGAAAAATGCTAAAAATATACCGTGTTTCCTTTTTATATTTAATTTTTATGAATTTTTTTTTTAAAATAATGACCGCGGACCACCAGCTGGGAACCACTAATACAGTATTGCGCGTTCGCACAGACTTGACGGCTGATACCGTTAGCAAAGGGGTTAGTCCATTGCAGTTTATGGAAGGGCGTCTTATCGAAACTGGTTTTCGCTCCGGGGAAGCCAGTTCCTAAGAATGTTTTTCAACTGCAATGGACCAATCTGCTAACTGTATCGGGCGTCAGATCTGCGCGAACGCAAATGTGTAAAGTAGAACCTCCGTTAACAATCAAAGTATGTATAGTATTAAAAAGGATTTTGGGGGAGGGGGGGGGATACCTTTCCTGATAAAAGAAAAACCAAAATACTGTACAGTATATTAAACGGTACTATAGCGAAACCTATCTTAACAGACACCCTTCAGATACGGTCATTAAAAATCACCGGCAGAAATTGATTTGCAATGTATTTCAAACCCTTACTTAATGGTCACCCTTAGATACGGACACAGACACTGTTTTCATGGTTCATTCCGTTAGATAAGAACTCCTGTACGGACAAAATACGAACTTTGAACTTCACGGCCTTTCCCCACAACAGGAAACTAAGCATAAACAGGGTAAGTTCTAAGGAGAATTTTCCCTTCCATTAATGAAGAGTGATGATTAACGCCAATTCAAATGAGTAATGCTTAATAAAGACTTTGATAATAAATCATGTAGTGATACACTACGTGAAAACAATTATTAACACAAAACTACCACAGTTCAAATTTATTATCGTTTATTCGACTAGTACACCAGTCCTTTAAATAAATGTAATAACGGAAAAACGGGGACTTTTTTAATCTCGCAATTAAAAATACATTTCGAAGAAGAGGGAACTAATGAGTGAAATCCAACAAACGGCTATTGATCAATTTTTTCCTTGGGCAAATAAATTTTAATATTTAACGTTTTGTTGTAAATTTACTTATTATATTCAACAAATGCTTATGTTCGTTATTTTGTCTTATGCGCTTGAAATTGCACAAGTTTCGAAATGCCATATTTAAATGTAATATTGCATCTATTTCAGAATGACCCTCTTCTTTACGGTCACCCCTCATTCACTGTCTGGCGAGTGACTGCTAAGGAGGGTTTTACTATAATATTGTAGCGCATGATAATTGAGAAGAGCTGGGGCGGACTTGGTCCTCTCGAAGGGCGCAGACCTTGGATTGTCGGATAGCCCGAGTGCTATCGTCCCATGAGGGTGCCCGGGGCCGGCAGCCCTGTCCGCCCCTGGAAAAGAGTAACACCACCTTTTCCCGCGTTTAGCGCTTCCTATTCTTGCGATATGTGTGCAGTATTACCGGTATGTCAGTTAAATAAACGCGGGTTGTTATTACAATTAAAGAAAAATTGGAAATAATTAGAAGGATATAAAATGGGGAGATTTTACGAACGATAGCAGATTTTGGAGTTGGCATTTCCACCGGATGCGGACTGGGTCCTCTCAAAGGGCGCGAATTCTATCGTCCATGAGGGCGCATCGGCCCTGGGGCCGGCGACTGTCTGACCCCGATTTCCACTGTTCCTGATTGGGTTAAAATGAAAAGGAAACTTTAAGATGCGCAACAAGAGAAAAATAAAAACAGTGCAAAATGAGAAAATCAACGTGGCCGTATTTTCATAGTTTACCTAACAAAGGGAAAAGGGCATGACCTTATCAGGCCCAATTATTCAAGAAAAAGTGAAAATTCTTTCCGAAAGACTGGTTGGGGCGATTGCATTAGGTTTATTGGATGATCTGATGAAACACTACCTTCAGACGTTCTTCTAATGAAAACACCGCAAGATTTCACTGCCAGAAAATGGTGTGGGAAGAAAAAACAGAGTGAGAGTTCTGGAAATTACATAATATTGTATATAATTTTAATAAATAATTATTAAAGTGTATATTGAGTTTTTGTTGTGTATTTCCACCTTACGAAATCACAATTTATTTTTTATTCGAAACGGTGTTTCCCCCACCCAACTTTATTTCAGTTAACAGAGGTTGTACTGTACTTTTATTTTGAATCAAATGTTTAAATATGACAGTGTAAAACTAAACTATTGTTTACTATTTATTATGTATGTTAAACTTTAACATCCCACACAATTGGTGGTGACAGTCAATGCCTTATTTTATTTTATTTTACGGCGCAAGGATAGCAAGGGTCATTCTGCGCCAGGATCTGTCGATTTTCCTAGGAATCCGAACCTCTTAAAGCCTAGGAAACCAACCCTCGAACTATGGAGAACAGTTTGTCGGTAAATGTTCTATTTTGGCACCGTCGGGAGTCGAACCCGGGATAAACGCAACTTGTGCTAATAATTAGTGACTGGAAATCGATTAAGATTTGGTCTGGAAACTAAGCAGGAAAGTTTGAAACTTAATTTAGCCAGACACCACCATGCATTTAGCGTCTAGTGATCTCGGGGAATAAGATTTGTTCAGGATACAGATAACAATTGAAGGCTAAACCCGATCTTCACATGTGAGTCCTACAGAAGAAGCCACGTGATTTAATTTGGTGGAGGGGCCCCACACTGAAGATGCAAAAGCTGCCAGGCCTTACTCCAATATAGACAATGTTTTCTTTTACAAAGTTGAAATAAGATAGGACACACAAGTTGGATAAGGTAAATAGCTTGTTATAGCCCCCTTTTAGCCAGCAGTCCCATCCTTCAGAACTTGTAGTGGGATGGGGTAAACAAAATTCCACAGGTAGTCGTGCCAGAATATTTAAAACTTGCAAAATTCGGTATCGATGTATCTCTACCATACTAATTTACTATATAACTATTCTGTTAACTTGATTATAGGTTTCTACATTGGTTTTCGACCTTTGTGCCCCACTTCCGAAAGTATTTTCCAAAGCTTTGGAAGAAGTGTACTCTCGGGGACGTGCCAACATTTTGGAGAGTGGGGGCGAGAGATCTTTTACGCTCATAAACTCATGACACCATCTGTTGCCATGAATCACCAACAGTTATTATAAAATGTTAATTAAATAGTTTGAAAGTCAAAATGAATCACAAAGCAACAACCATTTGGAATTTGCAATTTCGCAAAGACTAAAAGTAAATGTACAGATACGGTATTTTTTTTAACAACACACACGTCAGGGGCATTGTAAAACGATGTTATTGGCGGTATGGTGCCGACATCTATTGACAAGAAATGAAATTAGAATCCAAAGTTAATTTAGCTTTGCTACACTAGTGGCAATGCTTAATGTTATTCTTGAAGTTAAAATTTTAATAGTATTCCTCGATAACGGGGGGGGGAGCGAAAACACGCCTGTCCCCCCTCATCCGTTGGCTCGTGCTTGTGTACTGTGTTCGATTACCAGTAAACTTAGTTCTAGTTAAACGTATTATCATTCGGGTGACCCGTTAAGCAGTCAGTCCCATCCGTGACGAAGTTTTAGGATGTACAGGAATTTAAAGAACATCTAGCGGAAGTTCCTTAGAAAGGAACACAAAAGGCCCGTTCTCGGTACCCTTACGAAACAACTCGTCATCACTCGATTTCCGGCAAAAGCACCCTAAGGTAGTAACACGTTTGCAGGGTCCCCACGCAACTTGGAATTATGAGGAAATTTGAAATAGTCCCTAGAAGTCAGGGGAAAAACAAGATATTTTGATCAAACTTGAAAAAGTCAGGAAAACCTTCTTAACCTATATAGATATGATATACGTCGGGCCTCACGTTTTCGATTAAAAGAGCACGAGACGTACGTTCGAAAACAAGAATTCCATAAATCCGCGCTGGCGAAACATTCTTGGGAAGCTGGCCACAAATTTCTTTTTTCCAAAGAAATTAATTTGAAATTTCTGTACAAATTGGGTAAATCAGCACGCGAAAGTCATGCAATGCTGAAGCAGGTGTATGGAGATGAAACCGAAACCTTGAAAATTGTGTACGCGGGGTTTAAAAAGTTCAACGATGGGTGTGAAAGCGTCGAAGACAAGCATCGGAGTGGGCGGCCCACCAAAAGCAGAAAAAACATCGAGAGAGTATGTGAACTGTTGCCGAGAGATCGGTGATTAACCATCAAGATGCTGTCAAACGAATTGGATAACCCTCGAGGAAACTGTTCGGAAAATCGTGACACAGGATTTGAGAAAATGCAAAGTTTGTTCGTGATTTGTTCCTCATCACTTAAAGAAGGAATAAAACCAGCAACGAATATGTGTGTGTGTGGAATGTTGTGGGGACTTCATCGACATGGAGGACGAAAATGCCCAGTTCGTGAAAACCTTCGTAACCGGCGAGTAAACCTGGTGTTTCCAGTATGATCCGGAGACAAAACGCCAAAGTATGGAGTGGTGCGGACCCAACTCCCGAAAACAGAAAAAATGTCATTTTGAAAAGTCAAGGGTAAAAAAGACACTGCTGATAACCGTTTTTGACTGTCAAGGCATAATTCACAATGAATTTCTTCCTGTCGGTCACAGTCAACGACAAGTTTTACAACAAGGTGCTCAAACGACTTTTGGCTCGTATTCGTTGTGTATGACCACATCTGAAGCAACCTGGCTCTTGGTTTCTCTTGCACGATAATGCACGGCCGGATACCGCTACGCTTGTTAAGCGGTGTCTGGCTCAACATCGGGTTACTGAACTGTCGCATCTACTGTATTCCCCAGACTTGTCACTACCAGACTTTTTCCTTTTCCATAAACTTAAAGTGGCTCTAAAAAGGCAAAGATTTACAGACATTATGCACATTCAAGCTGCTGTGACACAAAAATTGAAAGCTGTACCAGTGGAGGAGTTTTCAAGAGCTTTCGGTGATTTGAACACACATTGTTAGAGGTGCATAGTGTACGACGGGGACGATTTTGATGGATTGTAAACAGTTTCCATGTCAGGCCTACTCAATGTAAGACTTATTTCATAATTCACCCTACTTATTGGTCCTACCTTGTATGATTATTTACACTTCCGTAAATTTTTCTACTTTATCATGTATTCAAGGATTATGTTTGTCATAAAATCGTTAAATATAATCCATGTCTTAGTATTTTATCAAAAAGTAGACAACATGTTCGTGCTGTGCATACGTCCATCCACGGGGCATGGGCGCCGCAAGGGGGCAGAGGACGTCCATGCTTCCCCTCCCCCGAAAAAAAAATTCATAGCGCACAGATTCAACGGACAAACATAAAGTGCTTTTAGGATACACTTACCTGCTTCCCTCCCCGGATTTAAGTCTGCCGGGGGCCCCATAACCGGGGTGGGGCGATTTAATATCCTCCCCAAGGGTATAAATGAATATTCAGAATGATTGTGTTATATTAGTTTGTCGGTATCACTATGGATATATGTTGTAAGGCTATACCATTAAACCTCAACACGTGTTTTATTATATTTACTCTTTCATTGGCCCTTTTTTCCGCAGGCCGTTTTTTCAGTGATTCGTTTCATCTCTAGTTGTTAGCTTCGATATTTAGGCAGTGCCAGATTAAAGTTTTTAATGGCCGTAGGCTGGTATGATAGAATGCCCCCCCCCCCACAAAGAAGGTGGCACTCACGATATTTTTAGTCAATAAAATATGTTTTTATTTGAAGGCCGATGCCTTCAGTACCTGAGCTTATAAATAACGAAAATTTGTTGGACAGTGGAGAATGAACAAGATTAAAATGGTGCTTAAAATTAAATATCACCAGGCCCCTTCAAGGTCTCTTTGGGGCCCTACTTGGTCTATATGTCTAGTGGGGGGGGGGTGCAATATGCAGGGCCGAATTATATTATAGGCAAAAAAAGACAAATGTCTAGCCTCGTTTTTGTTAGAGATCAGGCTCGGTGAAGACCGAACGCCACTTGAAATGCAATTGGAGAAATCGCACGTCATTTTCATTGTTTAACAAGTGAAAAATTATTTACTAAATTCCTTAACTGAGTTAAAATTGAGTTATTTAGCTTTATTCTGCGTATAAAAAGATTCTGTAGATAATGTTATACTGCGAGGAAATAAGAGTTTTGTTAAAAAAAGAATAAGGGGAAAAGGACTTTGATATGAATTTTATAATTTGTATATTATAAATGGTAGTTTCATATTAATGTTTAATTTTTAAATGTACATATGCAATATTTTGTAAGTAAAGTTTAATTAAATTACGGATTGAGAGCATAAAGGTCCTCTTTTTCCTTATGTTCTCAAATAAAATTATTACACAGGCTTAATATAGCTACGTAAGACTCAAGCCTTTTATCTAAGCTGGCCCTGCCTATTAAGGCGCAGTATAGCCCAGATGCTCTTGCGCCATAAAAAATCCAAACAAACAAACCTGCCTATTAAATCTACCTCAACTCTCTTCGCATAACATTCACCTATAATCTCCATTAAAAACGGGGATGGAGCAAAACCACTCTTAAGCCCCTCCTCCTATTCACGTCAATGGGTGGTGACGATACGGATGGGGGGGCCATATGAGTAATTCTTGGGGGTAGGGGGGGAACTGAGAAAAATTATTACTTTCTTCTCAAGACTGTCAAAAATTTTAGTGAATGTACAAGATACTAAAATGCTACAAAAATAATTTATACTGCTTGGCAATTAGTAATGAGCTAAAAAGTATCTTACTTTAAAATGTGCTTGTAAAACTTTTGAAAGTAAATGCATAGCAGAATCGAGAAAATCAACTTTGGGGGGATCGAGCCTCCCTCCCCACATATGAGCGCCTCTGATGATACGTGAATACGTTTGCAAAATCCGGCATCAAGTTTTGAATATGAGGATTATAAAGAACATTATCAAAACCAATCAAAAAACATTTTCATGATATCCAGAGTCGTAGGCGTGGAATACACGAGAGTCCCGGTTCCTTCTCCCAATACTCAAAATATTATAATATATTATTTTAATATTATTATATTAAATATATAATTAAATTGTACTTGTTGTAATCAGAGGCGACGCTGATTCTTCCGCCTGTTCTTACCAAACGTAATTAGAGGTATATCAGAGATTTTGGCATTTTTTTTTCAAATTTTTAATTTGACGCTCCTGGAGGTTATTTCAAAATTTTCTTTTCGCAAGCGAATTTGGCGCCATTTGATCCTCTCTCAAGGCGGCGCCAATGCAAGGCCAGCGCAAGCAAACTTGGCGCCGTAGGCGAATGATATTTGCCCCTCTCTCTTGGAGAAAATCGACTCACCAACTCATTTTAAATAAAACATTGTGATTTGCTTGCATACGTAAAAAAATGCTTAATCACGTTACTAAGTATTACCTATATATATTGGCAATAAATAATATTACATTACCAATATGTATTTGTATTTTATATATATATATTATATATTCTATCATCATTCAGCCGTTGTCAATCCGCTGCAGGATAAAGGCCTCCTCTGCATCTTTCCAACGAAGTCGATCTTGTGCATTTTGCTGCCACTTGTGCCCAATATATTTAATTATTTCATCCACCCATCTCGTCTTTGGCCTTTTTCTTGGGCGTGTAGTGTCCAGTGGGATATATATATATATATATAGCAAAATTGTAGTATGATTGTGACATGTAGTACTTTCTAATGTAATATACATGAATACACATATTTAAATGTATATTAACTTGGACAAAGTTAAAGTTGTAAAGTAATATCACACAAGGTAATAAAACCAAGTAAATTAAAATAGTAGAAACATCTCAGAATAAAAATTGACATGTAGTAGTAAAAGGTGAAGAGGAGTAAAAGATTAAACAATACCAAGAATTTTGTTCTTCATCAGGGACCGCACAAAATCCCTGTTATTGGTTTGCTTTTTCTGACTACAATAATTGAGATTTGTGATCAATACTGAATAAACCAGCATTGACCAAAACTTAGCTAAAAACAGTATAAACCCAGAATATAATTAGTTTAACAATATTTTAGTAATTTAGAAGGGTCTCTTTATTAATACTGAGAACAATCTCAATTGTTGTTGTCGTATATATATATGTATGTAGTGTATACATGCAAGTATGTTGTCGTATATATATATTTATATCATTTCATAATTTATATATACATATTATTTACATTAGTTATATGAGACAAAATATTTTATAAGGTGAACTGTATGAATACATAGTCTATGATTTCTTTTTTCTAGCTTTTAACTTAAAGAACGTAGAACAAGTTCATTTTTATCAATTGTTTGTGCTACGTCTTGATTTATTGATAGAATTGACTATCCCACAAATCTATCTTGTTTCATTGTAGAATGCCTATAATATGTGTTTATTAATTTCAATTTGGAAAAATTGCCCTCACCACAAATACCGTAGACAAATGATCTTGCGTCCCTGGCAGAATCGTGCAGGTTTCGCCACCTAGTCACAGATATATTCTCCATTGTGAATTATTTCAGCTGATTTTATGCCATTCCTCGTCTGCGCCCTCTGGCGTTAGCCTTCCCCTCCACTTTCGAGCTACTGCCCTGTTCACCACTGGCTACACACAGCTACAGGAAATGCTAACAAAATTCACATGGCAATGCTATCTAATAAGTTATATCGACAAATATAATTTAAAATGTGCTGTGGTGTTGCGTTTTTAGACAGTCTTCTTGCAGTGACTTGAAATTCTCTACACAGATCAGAAGCTTCAATGTCCTTAGGGTTTTCATAATTTAAAGATTTTTCTAACTTTAAACAGCATTCCAAAATACGTTTGGCAGATTAATTCTCTAACTCGTGAACGTTGTAGAAAAATACAAATACCGTAGTGATCTGCTCTGTCTGGCTAAACGTCGCATGAATAAAATTAATCGCAGTGTGAAGGATTGCAAAACAAAAATTTACGTTAAACTTTTGTTTGATAATTTGGATTGCTTCATCTTCTGATTTAAAAGAAATGTGTTTTTCTGTTTCGGCAGGCAGTTCGGTCTTGACTGTGACTCAAACGAAGCAGGGATGTCAAGTTTTTTAGAAAGCTCTTTTGCATCCAACAATATCTTCTCAAATTCTAAGTCACTTCTGCAGTTCATAAGCAATGTTTTTCTTATAAGCATCTGCTTTGTAGCAGCAGTTATATCAAACCCATTGCATTGGAATACTTTACTCGTCAAATTAATATCATTAAGGATATTATAGAACGCTATAAGAGATACAATAATTTTGGAATTTTTAATACTCTCATCAAGTAGCTGAGTCTCAATTCGTAATAGATTATCAGACGGTCCTGTCGGAGTATTGTTTTTGGAAATATCCATGAAGTCATCATGCACGTCACCTAGCTGATACCGAAGCAGTTCTAAGCGACAGTTCTGCGGGAAAGCACGTGGGAAATTCGATCATTGTCTTTAACGTGTTTTGCCTTTATTTTTGCGCTGTGAAATTTGCAGCTCTTTATTATGGTTCGAAACCTCAGTTTACTTACTCAAAGTGATGGGTATTACTTGTATCTCGGTGTTCAAGAAATGTGAAAATTTTGTTATGGTCTCATTTTAAATATTTCTGAATGCTCTGAATCTTTTGATATCATAAACATTGCTCCAACTTTAGAAGACATGAGAATAGAAATTTCCGCTTCTTCCCTCCATTTTTATATAACACTTCTATAAATTTTTTCGTACTTCTGTAAACAAGAGAGCAGATAGAATCTCTCGAGGAGGTTAAGATTTATTTTCATTAGTTCAGTTTCACCTGATCTATGGTGAAAACCAATATCTTGGCGCAGTATAGCCCAGATGCTCTTGCGCCATAAAACATCCAAACAAACGAACGAAAACCAATATGCGAAATGTTTGATGAGAGGAGAGTGTCTTTCGTATACAAATGAATGAAGTATTTAATCGTTTCGTAATTTTTTTTTTATTGTTGTACGTTGCGTTAAAAATTCAACTTAATTTAAAATAAAATTCCTTGGCATTACCACCATTGAGCAGTCACTGAATTGTACAATAATTTTTTAATATCTTTGAAGCAAGGGCATGTGAAAAAAAAATTCAAAAATTTGTTAAAATCAGTTTCCTACTATACTAAGTAGAATGGAAGCAGTAAGGTCGCTTAAAAGTAACGCCAGAGAAAAATATCACAAAAGTTTAGATATTATGGAAAATGATATTAAAGCTATCGTTGCTGGAGTTCAGGCAAATTAATTTAAAAAAATTTTGCCCCTTTAAATTTGTTTGCTCTATTAATATTTGGTGTATTCTCAGTCTCGTAAGTTATAAAAATGAAGCAATACTTCCTAGTTTTTTTTCAGAGGATGGAAAACGCGATGACTAATTTACTAATCATTTTATTTAAATTTTAAGACTATATATTTATAACTGCACTTTATACATTATGTAATCTTGGTATTCAAATAACTATTACTTACTTGAAATACAAATAGTAACTGGGATGTCATCTCGTTTTTTCATTCCAATAATGGTTAAGAAACGTATCAAAAAAGTGCGACTAATATTGCTGATTTTCTTGTATAAGTTATTCTGTTCAACACCCCCTCCCCGCGTCTCTGGAATCTCTAAAAGGGGTCTGGGGTTGCGACTATTTCAACGCTTTAATTTTTGTTACCCCGCATCATATGCTCTTCTGGAGAGGAAAGCTGTAATGTCAAGAAAGACATTTAGGAAGGAAAATATATAAGCAGCTGGAATAAACAATCCAGAATTACTTCTAAATTTGACATTTGGCTAGCCAGAAACTTTAACACCATGAGGTCATGGAGGTCAAATCACAATGTTGGTATGCAAAACTAGAGGAAGAACCTTCAAAATTTTCTCGTTGAAGATTTTATTATTTTTTTTTGTTCTGTTCTTGCCTGTAATAATAATCAAACATAACCATCGGCATCAGCAAGGGATAATCCGTTTAGTTTTATATATTTATTTGTTGTTGAGTTTATTTTGATTATCGTGTAGTTATGCATTAAGCAACAAAAAGTCTATCGTGATGCCGCCTTAGGCGGCCGCCTAATGGTAGCACCGGACTTGCGCCCATGGCGATCTTTCCCTTTGCTAATACCTAGTTATAGCTCTGAGCATAACACTTCAAAATTAATTATTCAATTAACCGCAAAATGTATCAGTCCCTCTTTTTAAATTTTCCGTCGAAAATCTGCCGCCGTCAAAAACTTGCCGCCGCAGGTTTTAGCCTATTAGTAAATCCGCAATTGATTGCGATGTGTAAATGTCTATAACGTGTGCTTGGGCTTTCCCAATACTTTTGAAGACTCTACGTTGCTGTCCAGAGTTCTCAGTTCCTCCAAAGTCATTAATTTATTCCCTTCTTCTTTGAATCCCTGTCTACGAGTTCCTTTTTAAAAAAATAATCGTCTGCTAGCCGAATTTACAACCAGGGCTCTTATCATAAACAACGACATGGAATTCAAACATGGTCGAAAAGTAGCTTTCGCTTTTATATACGCATATTTCATTTTAATCTACGCCTGATTTTAACAGCCTTGCAAAGATTTACCCATTTTTTGACAGAGTTCATCAATTATAGCATTACAGACGCTCGGAATACAAATAGCAGATTTTAATCGCGACCGCGTTATGCAAGTTTCGGACGTGGGACCGTCGCCAAGAGGCTGCGGATTAGGCGACAAATTTTAAAATACGCCAAATTCGAGATCACTTTGAGTTCGGCAGCCTTCATAGAAGCTCTTATCTGAAGAGGGAAATAAACAAATTAAAATAAATATTTTCCAAATGTTTTGTATAATCTTTGTAGGTCGTTTATCTCTCATCTTTTTTCTAATTCTGTCCGATAATGATATTGAGATTAGGGACTGTTTTGATAACCTAATTGGGGTTAATTTGGCGATTTTTCGTCTGGCTTCGCTTTCTGAAGAGCTTAGCGTGTGGCAGTACTGTGGTGCGCAGTGTCAAGAGCACGGAAAGATTTCGTCGCACGGGTCGCGACTTGGGTGGTCTGCTAACTATTAGCGGCCTACTGGGATGTCTCCGTGGGAGGGCCGGCGCCTCCATCCGCCTTCTTAGCTTTCCCATATTTTTATTATTTCCGTTTGCTGTTTCTGAGCTCTATCGCGAAGCGCCCTCTGTCGGATGAAAGAGGCTCTTCGGCTAAAGCGAAATCCAGCAGTGTCTGAAAAATTATTACAGTTTATATATGGAGGTTAACCTCCAATTTATATTCAGCGATTCGTTTATTAGGTTAGCTGAATATTTTTCCGCAGCTGGAAGCCAGTCCCTTCTCCATGTTAGTTCGAAAATATTCTTCTCTAATAATATTCATCAGTTGAACCTTGCGCATAGGCGTATGCAGAAAATTCGTAAGGGTGGGGAGGTGGTTACAGAACTACGATTCCATATATTCATATGTATATATGCGTACCAAATTTCATTGTAGTGGGGGGGTTGCAACCCCATCAGACCCCACCCCCCGCGTACGCCAGTGAATCTGCGTTTTCATATATCGAATAATCATTTAATAAACGGAGTATTTCGTATACATTAAGAAAAAGTCGAATGCTTTTCTCAGCAACAGAGCTAAATTTCTGATTTCCAATTGCTGTCGTTATTACAGGCCTGTAGCTGAAGGCTTATTACAAACATGGGCGTAACCAGAAAGTTCGTAAGTGGCGGGGTTACAGAGCTGCAACGTATAGTCCTATGTTAAATATTACAAAATTCCAATGCAATGGGGTGGGGGGGGGGGTCCACAGCCCCTGGCTACGCCTATGATTACAAGGTAGGGGGGGCTCTGGAAATTACAGGGGGCTTAAAATTCGTAAATGTTTTGATGTATTTTATTAATATATTTAATAATACTAAATATATAAGCAGACTAATATATTTAACGTTAATGAATAAATTCTTAATGTAATTTTTGTATCGAAAATTTATAAATTTTAATATACCTCTAAGAGGTATACTGAAGGCGTGATAATAATCAACGGCATAAAGGCCCATAATGCTAGTTTGAAATTATAGAGAGGGAACTCTTCTATAATTTCAAACTAGCATTATTATAAAATAGATGAAGATTAAAATCTCTGTAAAAAACATTATGTACACAAAATCTGCCGTAGAAAGCTATTTTGAATACATTTTTAACGTCAAAGAACAATTTCCATTTTCATGTACAATTTTATTCAAAACAAAAAATTTAAAAGAAAATTTTACAATACTTGATTTTGAGAAAAAATATTTTCCAGGTTGGGGCTGACTACATTTCCAGGGGGGGCTCAGCCGCCTATAGCCCCAGCCTGGCTACGGCTCTGGATTATTATCGAAAGCACATATGTAGAACGTTCGTTTTCAATCGGTACTATAGTCGTAGAGGCGGAGTGGGGGCGCCCAGTTGATGAAATGTTGGGAGGGGACCCTTGGTAAACCCCAATCATATCTACTTTTTCAGGCTTGGTTTTCAGTGTCAAATGGGGGGATCCAAGGGGGGCGATCGCCGCGGTAAACAGAAAATGTGCCGCGGAAAAAAAAAAGCTCCAAGAAAAAAGGGCCTGGAAAAAAGCGATTGTCAGTATATCAAGATATATCAATAAGTTTCTTGAATATGCGTAGATTAATAAGAATGATATAACGTTTAAATTTAAATATTAGTTTTCTTCAAGGCTTCTGAGGGGTAGTGCGGGGGGTGGGGGGGCTAGACCTGTGCCTACTTGGCTTATGAGTAAATCCGCCGGCGCTGGGCATTTTAAATAATACTAGGTCACATATATCTTCGCAATGGCAAACACGACCAATAGCGATTCATTTACAGCAAACTCATTAACGATTCATATACAGCAAATTCTCCTATTAACGATTCATTTACAGTAAATTCTTTCATTAACGATTCATATACAGCAAATTCTCCCGCCAACGATTCATTTACAGCAAACTTTCTCCCATTAACGATTTATATACAGAAAATTCTCCCGTTAAGATTCATTTACAGTAAATTCTCTCATTAATGAATTTCAAGGGACAGAGTAGAAAGTTCGTTTATTAGAAAGGTTCGTTTATCGGAACGATGTATCACGTAAAGAGTAATTTCAATGTTTTGTTCGATTTTCTTTCACCATCGCAGGTTTAGGAACAAATACATTATAAATGCAGTGGAGTATTTAGTTTAGTTAGGAGAAGCATAAGTATACGCAGAAAGTTCGTAAGTGTGTGTGTGTGTGTGTGTGTGTGGGGGGGGGTTATAGACTCAATGGGGGGGCAGAGCTACAACTCCCATATTCCTATGTTAAATATAAAAATTTCAATGGGGGTTATAAATCCCATCAAGCCCCCCCCCAGTGTACGCTAATGAGGAGAAGCTTATTATTTTAGGTCAGTCACTGAGTGAAAATGAGTTGTATTCCTCCAGTTCGTTTTGAGGACTGCGCTCTTTCAAGCAATCTTCATTGCTTTTGAAAACCGCTTATTAGCATAGAAAATAGGTAAACACAGCAGCGGATTTAGGGAGGAAGACTCTTTTTATATATTGTTTTATAAAGATTTTACCTTTTTTCTATTTGCATTTATTTTATGTCCATTTTTAGATGTTATATTCAGGGGCGTAACTAGGCACTAGCAAAGGGAGAGCTGCAGGGTGGGGGGGCGACTAGAGAGGCATAAAAGGCGTCAAGTTCGCTAATACTTGCAAAAATACGAATTTGAAATAACCGCCAGGGGGCGCTTAGAAGTGTAAATAAAAATTGAATAAAATAACACCCAGATAGAAAGCTAACACATTATTCAAGTTTATACCGTTTCCCCTCCCCCCAAAAAAAGTCCTACAGCCGCCACTGAATAAAGATTCTTAGTAGTTGGTTTTCATCTCTTATTAAACTAATAACTTATTAATCAGGTTTGTTTACAGGCGCAGAGTTGCGTAGGGTCCGTGGGGCGGCCGAACCACCCATAATTTGAACTAAATTGTAATGTTATATGCACCATAATGTATAAATGCACATAATATGTGCTTGCTCGCCCCTCTCCAATAATTTTGAAAACCATGTTGATGTGTTTATGAAGCAAATTTGTTTCTAGGCAAAAGCATGGTCATAGGCGCATGCAGAAAGTTCGTAAGGGAGGGGTTACAAGCGTATAATGGAGGTGAGTTGCAGAACTACAACATATATATATATATAAAAATTGGGGGTTTGCAACCCTAAACTACCTATATACGTCAGTGTGCACGGTTTATTTCAATAGCCACCTTTCAGTTGAAAAATTGTTGATGTCAGAACAAATTTATAATTTTTGAAAGAATTTCCTGCATAGGAAATAGGTGAAACGGTGTTACCATATTCGTGGGCTCCTATGTGCTTTTGCCAACGAGGGGTGAATTACTTCTAAAACACACTGTTTTATTTTTTCATAAAAATCAATCTAAAAAAATACGAATTTTCTAGAGCAATAAGAGGGGCTCACCCACCTTTCATTGTCCATTTATGGGCGCCCATGAGCCTATCCAGTACTGGGGGCTGGAGAACAACAGAGAATGGAGCTCTTCTGTTATTTATAAAAGAAAAGGATCTTCAAGCATCTCTGGAGTTTTAAATTTTATGAATTGAATGTAAACAACGGACTTCGAAATTCATTTGGTGAATTGAGCTGCTTTCTGGAAATCGTCCTTACAGCGCCAATGTTAACATCGGAAACAGAATGGTGTTTTTCTATGCCGAAGAACATAAAGACCTTTTTAAGAAGCATCTCGTCAGAAACTCGTACATTGGTGCTAGCTATGCAGAGTACAGAGTAGTGCACAAGCCTAATAGTCAAAATAGAAAACAGTAATGTAAAAGTTATTGAAGTGTTCGCTTTTCGAAAAAAAAGAGGGGGGGGGGGTTTACAAATAAATACAACATTTATTTATAGACAAATAAATATAACATTTATTTATAGACAAATAAATACAACGTTCATTTACAGACAAATAAGCACAACATTTATTTATAGACAAATAAATACAACATTTATTTACAGACAAACAAATAAAACATTTATTTATAAACAAATAAATACAACATTTATTTATAGACAAATAAATAAAACATTTATTGATAGATAAATAAATACAACGTTTATTTATAGACAAATTAATAGAACATCAATCGGCATGTGACATTTTTTATAATTTTGTGTATTGCGTTATTAATATAATGTATTTTAAGAGACATTTATAGAACACACTCCCAGATTTCCAACTCCTAAGCCGCCACTGCTACGACACCAGGTCATATTGTTTAGTTAATGTAAATAGGAAGGACAACAAACAAACAAACAAACAAACAAACATCAGGATATATATCTACTAAAAAAACATTTTATTGCAAATATGACATGCGAAATACTTAAAAATTTTGTTTACAATTATTAGTATATTTTATATCATTTTAATGATGGCGTCCTGCCAAAAATATTTGAATTATATGTCAAGGGATTTAAGGTATCTAATTTATATTTTATCTTATTATTATTATTATTATTATATTTATTAGTATTGCATGCTGATTAGCATAAAATTACGTAAACGTATTATGGTCATGACGTCACCTTCCAAATGTAAGGTACGGGTAAACGTACATTCTCGTCTCTCTTAACTAGTTGCGTAGCTAGCACTCCATATGTCGACGTTTAAGTCTTCGTTTGTTATCGTTTGGTTATGCTTAGAATTATATTGTGTTTTACTAACGAGTTTATTTACGTTACGTTTGATAGTTCAATAAACTGTTATTGTTTTCAACAACTGGATCAGTCATTTCAAGCACTTGCATTTATGCCGAATTTAATATGCGTTACCGATCAAGAAACCAATTTATAATAAGATGCAGTGGAGCTGGAGTCAGATCATACACATATTGGTAAACAAAGCAGCTATATATATATATATATGTTAAGGAATTTAGGATAATCAACCTCGTTCCAGATGGTGAGGGGATTTTTTGAAAAACAGATTGTATTTTTTAATTTATTGAATTTTCTACTTGGTTGTACTCTAGCTAAGATATATTCGCTGCCTTATTTACAACACTTTGCCTATACATAAATTCGGCACTCCCTCTATGTCGGCTCTTAAACGTTTTTCGTTTTTTCGCTTTCATTTGGTGTGTCTTTTTATTTTATAAAACCACTCATTATTCTTTTGGAAAAAAAAAAGTCTTTCCCGCCTGCCTGGGATCGTACTTGCGACCCTGATGATTTTTCAGCTGATAAATTGGAATAACAAGGGAATAAAAATAAATGGTGAATATTTAAATCATTTGCGGTTTGCTGATGACATTGTTATTTTTTCAACGAACCCATTAGAACTCCAAGACATGGTACAGGAGCTCTCAACTAGAAGTAAAGAAGTTGGACTCAAGATGAACCTACAAAAAACTAAGATCATGTTCAATAATTTTGTAGAGGAAACAAAAATACAAGTTGACAACATTGAGCTAGAAATTGCTGATTCATATATTTACCTTGGCCAGCTGATTTCAATGGATGGCAACATTATGAAAGAACTCAACAGACGTATTAAACTTGGCTGGAGTGCATTTGGAAGAAACAGTTTTATCCTGAAGGGGAAATTGCCTTTGTGTCTAAAAAGAAAGGTCTTCAACCAGTGTGTATTGCCAGTCCTCTCTTATGGATCAGAGACATGGAGTCTAACAGTTGGAGCAATACGAAAGTTACAGACAACGCAAAGGAGCATGGAGAGGTGCATGCTTGGAATAACTAGGAGAGATCGAAAAAGAAACACTTGGGTGAGAGAGCAAACTAGAGTAGAGGACATCATTGTTAAAGTAAAAGGGCTGAAATGGCGATGGGCTGGGCATATTGCAAGAAGAACTGATCAACGATGGACAACAGAAATTCTGAACTGGATTCCAAGAGACCACCGAAGACCTAGAAAACGTCCTCAAACTAGATGGGTGGATGAAATAAGAAAACAGGTTGGGGTGACGTGGAAACGAATGGCCCAGGATAGACTTGTGTGGAAAGCATTTGGAGAGACCTTCATCCAGCAGTGGATAGATAATGGTTGAATATGATGATGATGATGATATATATATATATATAAATAGGAAATAGTATATATAATAGGAAATAGTAGATGATGTAAATAGGAAATAGTAGATGATGTAAATAGGAAAGAGTAGATGATGTAAATAGGAAATAGTAGATGATGTAAATAGGAAATAGTAGATAATGTAAATATAAATGAAAATGTAGAAAATCAAAATGTAGAAAATCAAGCAAGTAAATGAAAATTATTTATACGTAGGTGCAAATATATGAGCAATACCAATATTCACACAGCCACATCTGCGTACTATATAAAATGAAATAAAATAATAAAGGCCTATGCACTAAAAGTACATGTATAGTTCATTATATATTTATATATTTGAATATTTCTTGTTAACAGCAATGATCTGTAGGGTGATGTCGGGAGCAGAATGCCTTTGAGCCGTTTGACAGTGTTTTTCGGGGTTTTAGTCGAACGGTTTATTGGCGTTTCAGAAACATTGTCTTGCAGATCTTATATATTGTGTCCGGCATGCGTGTATAACTGTTCCCTTGAAAAAGATTGTACATGCATGCATAGATGCAATATATTGTCATATAATTTCAATCTTCACTCTCGTCACTAGCCCGTTATTATTAATCGTAAAATTGTCTATTCATTTATACTTTCACTACACAGGAATGTATATTTTGTAACTGTGGTATGATGTACATACATTTACACCTATATTGTATATACACATTTTAGTGCATAGGCCTTTATTATTTTATATAGTATGCAGATGTGGCTGCGTGAATATTGGTATTCCTAATATATTTGCACCTACTTATTAATAATTTCCATTTAATTGCTTGATTTTATACATCTTGATTTTCTACATTTTGATTTATATTTATATTTACATTATCTACTATTTCCTATTATATATATATATATATATATATAATTTGCCTGTTCTTCACTATTATTATTATTTATTAAATGAATGAAATTTTTTTAACCATATTTGTCTTTAAATTAATCTGATGACGTAGCACTACGCAGAATAAATACAAATAGAAAAACAACGTTTAAAAGCGTAGTAGAAATTTTATTCCACAAAATTCAAAGCGTTTCAGACGGACTTCAGCAGGACATCGTCAGGAATACACTTCCGTCTGGTACGGAAATAACAACGAAGTCTTTGTTGTTTAATTTCGTACCAGACAGAAGTGTATTCCTGACGAGGGAGGGCCAAAGTCAGTGCGAAACGCGTTGAAATTTGTCGAATAAAATTTCTACTACGCTTTAAAACTTCGTTTTTTCTATTTGTATCCATATTTGTCTAGACAGGTAAAATTGCTGTTTCGTCGAATTTTCCTTACTGATAATATAAATAAATCATTACATCATGATATAATATTTATGCATTGTCAATTCTCGCTAGTAAAATATTTACTATAATATTATGTGGCGATGCATATTTTCTATTGAGCATCATTAGTTAAAACTTGCTTAAAATTATTACACATAAACTATAATCCTTTTGGAATTCTATGCGATTAAAAAAATTTATTGTTCTTGTTCAATAACAGCTTAAAAATCACTATAAGTTGGAATATACTATTTTATATTCTCAATAAATTTACGAAAGTTCTAAAAAAAACTTCTTTCTTTGATC
>QLNU02003225.1:49763572-49778155 GCA_006491805.2 Dysdera silvatica | reverse complement strand
TGGCGCAAAAGAGCATCTGGGCTATACTGCGCCAAGAGCTTAGCTTTAAAATGTAGCCTATAGTAATGCACTCTAGAGTTTTATAAATTATTTTGATAATAAAAAGTATTAAACTTTTTGGTTTCAAAATTAAATAAACATATACTTAATCATAATGAATTTAATTTCCATTTATATTATGTTATAGCTATACTAAGTACATAGTACTTCCTCAGATTTTTAAATTGAAAAAATTGTAGAAAATACTACTAAAGTATATAATGTAGAAAACAAATGCGGTGAATTGTATTTATGAATCGGGCAGGCTAGCAATAAAACACCTGGCTGGAAATGGATTCGTCATTCGATACCGGCAGCATGCTATTGTTACCAGATCGAGCGTTGGAGGTTCAACTTTTCTACGAGAATGGTGAATCCACAACTATTGCATTGCGAAAGTTTCGCACGGAGAACAGACTGAAGGCGCAAAAAAGCCCTATTTCATTGAATGGGATACTGAATTTAGTACGACGTTTTGAGGAAATGGGGAGTTTGAAGGATCATCCACAAAGTGGCAGACCATCCTTGAGCGTGGACCGCATCCATGTTGTACAAAGTGTCATGGAAGAATTGGGAGCCAAGACATCAACGGGGAGTAGCAGTGCTCGTGAAGCTGGGAGAATAACGGGGATTCGACGTATTCTGCGCGGAATCTTGAATCTGTATCCGTACAAAATACAGGCACTTCACCAGTTGTTACCGGCAGATACAGATAAAAGAAAAAAATTTTCTACATGGGCGCTTGCATAAATGGAACATGACCCACAATGGTTGTTGAATGTCATGTGGACGGATGAAGCCCACTTTTCACTGCATGGTGATGTCAATACGCAAAACAGTCGTATCTGGGCGACGTCAAACCCTCGTGAGTACCTCACTAAGCCACTGCATTCTCCTCATGTGACTGTTTGGTGTGGTTTCGCCCTTTATTTTTTGAAGAGCGTTGTCTTGTATCCAGATGGAAAACCTGTACAGTCACTGCACATGTTTTCCAGCCGGATACGGGACAACGCTCTTCAAAAAATAAAGGTCACAGAAAAGTTTAAGTGGCCTTCACGATCACCAGACTTGACCCCGGAAGATTTTTGGTTGTGGGGATACTTGAAATCTTGTGTGTACCGGGGCTCCCCTGCCACTTTGGTGGAACAAAAATGACACACCCGTCTTAAAAATACGAATTAAAGCCAGACAAATATGTTTCATTTTATGCAATTTACAAATTATCAAATGGACGAAACTTGAAAAAATGGTAATGGTGGCTTTTGTGTGAAAAGGACTTGAAACCGAGACTTCTTAGCTACATGACGAGTGACGTCATCACATTGTTGCTGACCTTCCTCAGCGTACATGGAAAGTTCAAAAGGGAGGGTGTAGGCTTATAAGAGGGGATTACTGGGCTATAACTCCATATGCATATATGCAAATTCTCACATATATGCAAATAGTGGTGGTTATAACCCCAGCAACCTCCCCAGCGTACGTCAATGCTGACCCTCAATGTAAAACTCGTGGGGTTATAAGAGAATGGTTGTTCGCATGGTATGGTGCAAAGAGTCTGAGACATTGGCCTACGCAGGGGCGTGTTGATGGGGGTCGTAACCCACCACTACAATGGAATTTTGTGTGTTTAGCATAGGAATACATGGAAGTGTAGCTTAGTAACCCCAACGGGGCCATTAAACCCCCCCTTATGAATTGTCTGCGTACGCCTATGGTCTGAGATAATGCTATGTCAAGACACAGCTTTTCGATGAATCCGAACACAGAACCTTTAACCTTAGGAATCAACCCGCAAACTACGTAGTTGTAGGAAAACGTAGGACAGAATTGGGCACCCTTGTAGTTCGTTTACATGTAGCGTTCTTGCGGGAATAAAACCAGGTTTTTCGCATGGTTGCCAAAGGGGTTACCACTGGACATTAGCTACTGCAGGGCCTAGGGATTGTTAATTTTTTTTCCCTAGTGAGATTTAAGATAATTTTATTTCTTATAATGCAAAGAAATGTGAAATCCGCTATTTCATCATCAACTCTGGGGTCAAAAACGGGGTTTCAAGAGGGGCAAAAGCCCAGGGGGCCCGTCACCAATCTTTAATAATATAACAAACATAATTGTTGTGGGGGGGGGGGAGCGATCTGCTAAATTGCCTAGGGGCCCTTAATTCTGTCCCTGGCTGTGGAAAAATTAGCTATTGATTGATTCATCCAATCAGTTATTGTATCATTCAATCGTTGATTATATCGATTTCATAGCATTTGGATTATGAATTTGAGGAGTGAGTGGCTTTATGTTTCAAGGAGCGATATTACAGGTTGTTGAATTTTTTCATTCATAGAGCTTGAAGCCCTCTTTATTGTCGCAGATATATAAGATATTGTATATATACAGTGTGTCCTCAAAACCAGGGTAAGATGTCGAATGGCTATATTATTGCAACATTACCGTGTCTCTGTAAACACACTCTCAATATTATTGGTTTTTTTACTTTAAATATGGTGTCAGTAAATTTTAAAATAGAACCAATTTCCAATATGGAAAAAAAAAAAAATATCTTCTATAATTAAACATTAATTTTTTATAAACCTTGTGTAAATTTATGAACGGTATGCAATTGTCTTTTGGTCCAACTTCAGATTAAATATTGCGTAATTTGCATTCAATTCGCTAAAAATAGCCAACTCTAGAGGAAAAAGGCTAAATTGGCAACATACAAAAATTAGCGCGCGAAAAGAAAGCCCGCCAAAATAAGCGCGGGATTGAATAATCCTTAGCTCACGCACTATGTTGCCAAATGCGGAAACCCTAATCCTTAGTGGCGGGGAGATGGAAGTCCGAGTAGAACGAATCCGTACTTTATGCCCATCTAGCGGCCCTCCAACTCGTTGGGTGGTCGAGGCGGCTAGCTTTGATCTTGCTCATTGTTAATGGAGATATTACGCTTGCAGGGGGCATCCCTGAGGGTGGAGGGGGGGGCGACATCTAGCGACGGCAGCTGAAACTTCGTTTCGCTGATTTCTTCTATCCCCCCCCACTACCCCATTCAAATTCTAACTTTTGTCAACCGTTCTGTTTCTTGTGTCAGCGCGGTCAGATAAAAGAGTGCACCGTGGGAAATAACACATTTCTTACGAGTGTCGTAAACCACCGGACATTTATCATTTCGGTGTAAATATTGCCAAGAGCAGTGTTTCCAACCTTTATAAACAGAGAACACAACCTATCTTTTATGAATACCGGGCACAAACGTGCGCAGACAGTTTATAAAGGGGGGTTTATAGGTTCATTCGGGGGGGGTTATAAAGCTAAAACTCACTGTAAAACATACAAAATTTCCTTGCAATGGGGGGTTACAACCTCCATCAACATCCCCTACGTACGCCAGTAATACGAAGAGCGTACGCAGAATTTCAAAATCGGGGATTTAGGGGAATTCAAGTATTACGTAAGCACCGTTGGGGGCATGGGCACCCCCCAGAATTATAAGCAGGTGGGGGGGTGCATTCAGGGCAAAGTTCCAATTGAATAATGTTGTTGGACTATAGTTTCTTATGGATTCTGTCCTTTTCCTCCCTTTTTTCATAAACCAAGGGGGTGCAAGTGCACCCCATGCACCCCCTCGGGGCGCCCATGGTTGGGAAGTTGCTGTTGTGCTTATTTTTTAATGTTGGCCAATCTTAATTTTTGCTTATAAGGGGGGGGCGGGTATAAAATGACCACAATATTGCTTACGTAATACTTGAACGCTGCCTTTTTTCGCTAAAAACGAAGGAGGGTCGATATATTTTTTTGCTCTCATAAAGAAATTGCAATCATATTGTCCAGATTGGGAGTTCAACCCCCAACTCCCCCCCCTCCCCTCCCGTGTGCATGATCTTCGCGAATACAAAGGATGAGGTCAGCAGTGTAGCAATTCAAAACTCATGCTAGGCTCAAGTGGCTTCAAAGAAGATTATGTGATGCGGTCTTAGAGAAAACAATGTGTTTTGATATCCAGTGGGGGGGGCTTGAATCCCCCCTTCTTACGCCACTGGATGAGCTATTCTTTAATTTAATATTTTGCCCTTCTGCGTGTAATACTACATATGTGTACTTTGTACAGCCGCACATGTGCACACCGCATAGCCACACAAACAGCACAACTGTTAAAATACTAAGCCTTAAAAACTTTCGTTTCAGTATTACCCAAACCCGATTAACTGCATATCCATAGCTGCCATAGGCGTAGAGTTATATGGGCCCATGGGGCTCAAGCCCCCGCAATAATCTGAAATAAATTGCGATTTTACACATACTGTAATGTATAAACGTACATAAAATGTGCTTCAAGTTCCCTAACAATAATTCTGAAAACTCTACGCTGATGATAGCTACACAAACCGCACAAGTACACAGAATTCTTTTAAAAATCGAACTGGTGTTTTAAGATGAAACTTCAATTTGATAAATGCACAAAGGAACATCCAAGAAACTACACTTGTGTTTCCACAAAAAATTTAGCGGCGCACCCTTACATCGGAAGTATCTTCCCCCACATTGGCGTACGCAGAAAGTTCATAATGGAGGGTTATAGAGCTACAACTCACATATTCCTATGTTAAATATACAAAATTTCATTGCAATGGGGGGGTTACAACCCCATCAACACCCCCTGCGTACGCCAATGCTCCCTCACCTATATAAAAATTTCACAAGACGCATAAGTGTATAAAATAATAAGCCTTACAATTTTTTTTTTCAATGTTACCGAAGGCCTATTAACTGCATAGGGAACGTTCGAGTATTACGTAAGCATCTTTGGAGAACGAGGGACATGAGATTTGCTTATTTTTTCTATCAATGGGAAAGGAGTGTCCGAATTATGCAATGTAAGACGTTTTGCCGCTCCCACCTTTCTACTACAATCAGTCTTTCGCCTATAATTAAACCTGCTAATTATATTTATATTTTAGACTTATATTAGTTATTTTGTAACATTAGGGTATTGTGAATAGTAAAACAATTGCTACATGTTATAATTGTTTAATTTCAACGTATGTTTTTGAAAACTGAGATATTGAGGAAGTGGCATTTCAAAACACAAAGTTGTATTACAGAGCTAAAAGACTTAAATGCATTCAATATAAAAGAATTTGTGTGCAAAATTAAACAATGAAACATGTCAAATATTTTTACATTCGTCAAAGTAAAGACTTTTTAATTGTTCCGTATGCTTTTGAAAACAATTATATGTTTTAATTTTTCCTCTTTTTCATTTTTTCTCCTCATTTGCTCAATTTTTTCTTTGTTTGATTTAAAATTAATTTTTTACGCTATTTTGCCGCCCTAGGCAGTCGCCTACCCGGCCTAATGGTAGAAACGGCCATTCTTGGGGGGAGGGGGGTGCGAGCTGGGCGGCCGCCCAGGGCCGCCAAAAATTGTAGTGCAAATACCAGAAATCAGTTTTTAGCAACTCCATATACTTTCAACAAAGTATTTGGTCAACTCACCTTTTGTGTGTGACGTCATACTTCCCATAATGCAACCTCTAAATGGTGGTCAGAATAAATACACGTGTTATTAGTCAAATGTGTTATCATCAGGAGCCTATGTACATTATCATGTTTATTGTGGTGGCCATATGGCCACTGCATATACTCCTGGCAGCACAAAAAACTAGAAAAATTACTTTGTATAAAAAAAAGCGGCTTTGTTCATTGAATTAGCTTTACGTTATTATTAATGAAAATGATTCGTATTTTATTTAATTTTTATCCCCTATTTTCAATTTAACTTCATTATCTGCTCTTTATTTTTACCTACAGCGTTTAGACTAGGAAAGGACTTTATGCTTTATAAAGGACCCAATGCTAAACCCAGGTAAATCATTTTATCGTTGTGTTATTTATATGTCAAAATATTTTTAAGGGCCGCTAAAATCTGCTTTTTCCCAGGGCCTCTAAAAATTTCTTTACCCAGGGCCGCTAACACGGTAAGCACGGCCCTGCGGCCCTATCTCATAGTAAGACATAGTCATAGGCGTAGAGTTATGTGGGATTGTGGGGCCCGAGCCCCCCACAAAAAAAAATTTTTTTTGAAAACTCTACGTTTATGGACACAGTGCCAGTTTTATCATTTCCTCTGTCTTACAGCAAGACATGGGAAATGATTCCTCTGTCTTACAGCAAGACATGGGAAATGACACATAAAACTAACACATGTCACAAAGTGACAACCGCCCTGAGAGAGAACTGTAATACTACTTGCATGTAAGACTCACTGCAAGTAGACTATATAAAATACACATAATCGTAGTGACATATTCAATTATTTAAATAGAGAGAGGCTCTCAACCTTTTTCCGCTTGGGGCACCCGTGACACCCTGACATTTTAAAATTATAATTAATGCATTATTTTTAATTAATCTATTTTATCAAATCCACTTCTTATTTGTTACCCGCTATTTGAGTCCAATATAAATATTTTGTCTCAAAGTTACAGGTATGCACAGCCTTAATAGTATACAATGAGATGTATACTATTGAGGCTACAATAGTATACAATGAGATGTATACTATTGAGGCTACAATAGTATACAATGAGATGTATACTATTGAGGCTACTATAGTATACAATGAGATGTATACTATTGAGGCTACTATAGTATACAACGAGATGTATACTATTGAGGCTACAATAGTATACAATGAGATGTATACTATTGAGGCTACAATAGTATACAATGAGATGACATTTGTAAGATTTTCTGTATACAATACACAGAAAAGCGACATCCCCAGTAATCCCAATACTAGTCTTCAGAAAAAACGAAAGGTTTAACTGGCCAAGACCCAAGGCCGTAGCTAGCATTTAATTTCGGGGGGGGTTCAAAAATATTTTTTTCAGTATGTATGGATATAACCACAGCATGAAAGGCCGTTGCCAAGTCTCTTTAAAAATTTAGGTTTAGGAGGAGACCGGTGTCTAAAACCCCCCCAACCCCCCCAACTCTGAATACGGGCATGTTAAAGACACTATTGAACCGCACGTGAACCCTTTCCAATAATAAAGTATTTAAAAATCTTCCCTTTAAACATTTTTTAATTATTAATAGTTTAAAAATATCTAGGATGTCATTCACGAATTTTCAGCATGGGTATTCAATGCTCTTCCTGTAATACATATCAATAATACAAACGTAACTACTTAAAAATACTTTATAATGCCACCAAAATAAGTATTTTTAACAGCGTATTAAAACTTTTATAATTTGTTGTGATAATTCTCTATTTATAAATGAGCGTTTAATACTATGGCAAATTTACAAATAATGGAGTGTTCAAGTATTACGTAAGCAATATTTTGGCCATTTTATACCCCTCCCCCCAAATAAGCAAAAATTAACATTGGATAACATAGGAAAATAACCACCACTACAGCCACCCCCAAAGATGCTTACGTAATACTTGAACTCTCCGTAAGCGCTCAATATTACGATAAAAACGTAAATAAGTATTATCATTACACCGAACCCTACATTCACTTATTTCAAAAACTTATAGCAAAAAATTAGGGAAACGAAGCCTTACATAAGCATAAAGGGAGGGGGCAAGCATTTACCTATTTTTTTCTTACGAGGGGAAGGAAAGAGAAGCATAAAATTGGCAGAAAATGTGCTTACGTAATTCTTGAAAGGCCCTATATTTATAATTGCAAAAACCGTATAAATGCACGCATTTTTTTTTTCTTTTAAAGTCGAACTGGAGTTTTATTATGGAAATTTGACTGGATAAATGCACAAAAAAGTCGAAGAAATTACACCTCTGTTTCCACAAAGGTTCCGCGGCTTACGTATACAGTAAGTCACATATAATACACATAGTATACACGTATAAGTAATATTTGTATACGAATATCAAAGTTCCATTTATTACATGAGGACTAGGATATGTAATTCTTTAGTGTCCTATACTTTCTCACAATTCGATTTATTTGCAAAGAGTTGTGAACCAGGACGTGTCCTTTCTTTTAAACATTTTTAAGACTATGATTTTAGCGAATTCACTCCAGCCATGGTTGCTAAAAAGAGAAAACCTAATTATTTAAAATCTAAGATTTAAAATTTTTTAAAATTCAAACGTAAGTATTGCTATATTTTCTGCCTTTAGGGAGAGTTCAAGTATTACATAAGCACCTTTTGGGGCTGTGCCCTTGATCTTATTTTCCTATGTTAGCCAATGTTAATTTTTACTTACTAGGGTGGGGGAGTTGAAATGGCCAAAATATTGCTTACGTAATACTTGAAAATCTCCCCTATGAATAAAGTAATGATACTTTATAATTATTAGTGTACATAATTTATAACCTTACAGATATGAATATGTAATTTAACAACATACAATATCGTAAAAATTCAATAGAAAAGTATTTTACATGTAGCGTTTTAAAGAAGCACAAATCGCTTAATTCATAGAATTCCAATGCTCTGCTTTGACGTGTACTTAGGTGGCTTCGACCGTATAATTTATTTAATAAAACTGTATAATTTATTTAATAAAACTGTATAATTTATTTAATAAAACTGTATAATTTATTTAATATAATTTATAATTTATTTAACAAAACTGTATAATTTATTTAATAAAACTGTATAATTTATTTAATAAAACTGTATAATTTATTTAACAAAACTGTATAATTTATTTAATAAAACTGTATAATTTATTTAATAAAACTGTATAATTTATTTAACAAAACTGTATAATTTATTTAATAAAACTGTATAATTTATTTAATAAAACTGTATAATTTATTTAACAAAACTGTATAATTTATTTAATAAAACTGTATAATTTATTTAATAAAACTGTATAATTTATTTAACAAAACTGTATAATTTATTTAATAAAACTGTATAATTTATTAATTTAGTAATATACATAAGCAAATGTGTAAGTATAAGGTTCATGTTTAGGATTTCAAAAGGGTGAGTGGGGGGTGTCTTCAATGGAAAAAGTGAGAGTTTGACAAGAACAAAATTTTGTGTCATGGAGAATTTTAGTTTGAAAGCGTTCAAGTATTACGTAAGCACCTTGTGGTGGTGGTAGGGGGGGGTGTCATTGGTTTTATTTTCCTATGTTAACCAATGTTAATTTTTGCTTACCGGGGGGTGAAATGGACAAAATATTGCTTACGTAATACTTGAACTATCCCTAATGCAGAGAGTACATGCTAGTCTGGAATTTTTCTTTCATTAAAAAATATGTAAGAAGGTGCAACATTTATTTTGTACATAGTATTGTGCTTTTTAATACTAATTCACGTTTATCATGTGTACAGTCGACAATAGTGTACCTGGACATTTCAGTATATCTGCAGCTGTACTGTCAATATTCGTTTATACGGAGCCGAGGAAGTGTTCAAGTATTACGTAAGCAATATTTTGGCCATTTCAACCCTCCTCCCCCTCCATAAGCAAAAATTAACATTGGCTAACATAGGAAAATAAGCACAACAGCAACCCCCTCCCACAAAGATGCTTATGTAATACTTGAACTTTTCCTGATTATGCAAACATCCAAGCTTTTCTGGAACCGAATCCTGTTCAAAATCATATAATACACATTTGAAGCAATGGGTCCACGAATTTCAAACCTCAAACAATTAAAAAAAAAGTTTAATTAAATTAAAAGTAAATTAAAATTGTAAACATTATCTTGAAATTGGCGAGATTTAGCGAGAAAAATTAGAACGAAAACGTGCCAAAAATCGTTACAAAAAAAAGGTTACAAAGAACTTGACGATAGGCATCGAAGATTCTCGATGGTATGTGGGGGTAAGAGGGGATTTCACAATTTCTGAAAGAGGACGGGGAGGGAGGGATTACATGTGGTGGAAATGGCGCAGGGGGGGTAAATTAATAATTACTGATATAAATAATAATAATATAATAATATGAAATAATAATAATAATAATACTTTTTGATCGTCCACTCTATTTAGCATAGGTTCGCCGATTTAAAAATTGGCCGTTAACTAAGTGTAGTCGTAATAAGGCAGTTCGTTGTACCTTCGCATTGTTGCAGTATTTTCCATTTCCCAGTGCTATTACTTTCCCAATTAAAGCACTGTAAGTACCATAACGGCATAAAGCGGAGGATTTATAACGTACAGAACACTTCAGCACTGTTTGAATATTTTAAAAAGCTGATAGAGGTCAAATGACTCTACGAAACGTGCTTCAAGCTCTGTAGTTGGGTGTTTAAGCGGAACGCCATTTCGATAGTTAGTATTAGCGAGTTTTGTATTTCAGCCGTAAATAAACTTCCATTTGGACACGGTTGTCCCTTTTTATTGCATTGGAATTTTACTGACACCGATAAAGCTTTTGAAAGATTCGTCAAGGGGTTCGGGCGTCCGCTAACGAGAAGACCTATTGTCCGAGGGCATCGGCGAGTTCAAATTCCTGGGATTACAGTCGTCTTTTATGCCCTGCTGGTTCCGCTCAAAACCGTGGTGTAAAGCGTAATAACCCAAAGAAAATTTAAGTTTCGGACAGCGAGTTCTTTAGCAGTGACTTTATTGGAGAGAGAGTGGAAGAGGGGACACGAGCCCATGCCTTGAAAAAAAAAAAGGTGTTTTGGGTTGACCCCCCCCCCAATTTGAACAATAGTATTAGCTGTAAAATAAAATTAATAATGAGAGGAAATTTTGTTCCCATCATAACCCCTCTCATTTTCCCCCTGCCCCCCCCCAACTTTTTGAGAATCTCTGCACGGTGTCTGGTTCGATTTACTTATTGTTATCATATTGCAGCATTGGCGTACTCAGGGGGTGTTGATGGGGGTTGTAAACCCCCATTGTGCCTATAATCTTACCCTATGAACTTTCTGTGCGTACGCCTATGTATTGTAGTTACTATTTCATGAGATGTGTGTGCAACTTTTGACTCCCTGTTATACTTGAGGGGGGGGGGTCCTGTATTCAAAGACACGTGAGCAACAAATAATGATGGTTTTAAATAATCGTAATAAATTTTTTCATCTTCACCATTATCAAAGATAATTTCCATCTGAATGAAAATTTCTCTACATCAATTTTACGTTCACCTTGGATTTACCATCTTAGTTCAGTTCCATGGTGCTTCAATCTGTTTTCTCATTTCGTCTGTTCAAAATAATTTTCTTGGATTCGTTCGCTCTGTCTACGTCACTCACAGCAAATTTTATTGTTGTGTATGAGAACTGCACATTATGAAGAGTATTTTTTTAAGAGAACTGCCCCCTTATTTGACTCCTTTATTACATAGTATGGTTCAACATGGCTGTCACTATTCCGGCACCACAAATTGCAATATTATATAATATGTTTATGGCACTCAGTAGTTATTTACCCCCATTTCTATTTATTCACCAGGGACGCAACGGCGTAGCTATAGAATTTGGGGCCCCAATGCAATCGCTGGTAGAGGCCCCCCACCCCATACTAGACTCCCACAATCCTCCTATCTAAGGAGCCTCGACTTCCAAAGTCCCCCCCCTCCTCCACAAAGGCAAGGGCCCCAATGCATTGGTTGCAATGGCATTGCTATGCCACTGCAGAGGGTCCAACTAGAAGTAAATATTGGTGGAGGGTGCTCAGGCAAATCCTATTCATACTTGCGTACGATCGTTTTCTTTTAAAGTATTTACAAATTACTTGTTTACAAAGCGAGATCTTGAAGTTAGAATTTTGACAAGGGTTAGGGGGACTTATCCCCCTTTGCAACTTTTCCGACTCAATGAAATGGCATTGAGCTTTATCCCCACTAGAAAAAAATTATCCCCCTGAATTTTTTTTTCAGTTTCTTATCTTTTGTAGCCGGGCCGGTTTTTACTATTCTCCGGCCGCCTATTGAGAATCACTGGTCTAGGGCCTCGTTATTTTGGGGCCCCAAAAAGCTTAGTATTATTTAAGTTTAACCGTCATTTTAATCCTAATTTGGGGCACCAAAATTTTCGTACGTATCTATATGTGCTTATCCACAGTTGGGTTATTATTCGCTAAACCACCTGTAGGTTCTCTGCTCTCTGAAAGTTATGATTCCAGCCTTTGGGGCCCCTATTGTCTTACTTAAATCCATATGATCATAGATAATACAGTCACATGCACGCGATTTGGAAACTAATTAGCATTTACAGGCATTTAACGATTAAAAAACTTTCAATTTTCTAATAGATTTTTCCTTTTAACTTGTTGATAATTAATTATAATAATTAACAATAACAGGTGACTACACCGCAAGCTTGAAAATTCTCCAGAAACATGACAATTCTGTATTATATTTTTCGCCGAAACTTCTGTGGTTAGATGGGCCACCTTATTTCAGTGGTGGATTCGGGGGAGGGGGGGGGATATTAGGAAAATTTCGTCTCCCAAATCTATAAAAATGCGGTGAAAATCGGTTATAACGAGCGCCTTTTATAACGACCACCTTCATATAACGAAGGAATTTTTACAAAAAGTTTGATTTCCTATTTTATTTTTTTAAATTGCTCGTTAATTTCGGGGTCCAAAAAAAGACTTATTCGTTAAAAGCGGTAAATTATATTGAGCTTAACCAAATTATACCAAACAAAATCCATATTTTCCTCGCTACATCCGGCAACGTTAGCTCATAATAAGGGGGGGGGGGTCTTATTGTATTTTACATCCCCCCCCCTCCAAAAAAAAGTATCTCCCTTTCTATATCCTCCTCCGCTGTATCTATGCGCCTGTTCTATCCCTTCAGATATAGGCGTACGCAGGAAGTTCATAAGGGGGGGATTATAGGCTCAATTGAGGGGTTACAGAGCTACAACTCATATATTCCTATGTTAAATATACAAAATTTCATTGCAATGGGGGTTACAACCCCCATCAACACCCCCTGCGTACGCCAATGCCTTCAGCCAAAGGCCCATGAAAAACTTAATCCGGCACCGCTTAAACGCGTAAAGAACGTAAAGGGTTTTATGTCCTATTCGAAAAATCAGCAGAACAGACTATCACCACGGACGGATTTATTATTTTGCCGCCCCTAGACTGTTTTTGCCGTCCCTTCCTAACATCGCAGTGGTAGGAATATAAAAATTGATACATTCAATATACGCCAAAAACTTTTATATTGACAATAAATATTTAAAAAAAAACAAAATCATGAATTGAAACATAAACATTAGATAATATTAACTTATATTGAAGTATTATCTCTATTTCTTTCGTATATAATAAAATAAAATTCAATTTTATTTAAATAAATTTAATATCAATAATAAATAAAGCCTATCGAATACTGGTATTTAAATGGAAAGCACGATGTCTGTATCGGTGGTAGCTCGAGACCTCAGAATGGGTGAAGCAGCGAGCACCCATCCCCTCAAAAAAAAAAAGAAAAAAGAAACCAACACCCAATAGTAATTGTGCATCTATTATAATGATATATATATATTATAGCCAGCAAAATGTTTACATTAACAATACGGGGATTTTACTAACGCCCCTCTCCATTCGGAAATTTTGCGATCGGGCCTGATATGGTACTACATGTTGTGCAGACAGAGATAATATGTGGAGACAACAAACAAAATAAAAATATGCAATATATGCTTACCCAGTCTTTATTTTTTGTTTATGAGTTGGATTTTTTCTGTCTTTTAGACTTGCGAATTTGTGGACGATATCGTCAAAAAATGGTTGGGATTCTATTAACTCGTTTAGTAGTTCCCTTTCAATTGAAATTTTTAACAAGTTTCTATGTCTGTCTTCAAACATCGTATTACGTAGACTGATTTTGATTCTGTTTAAGCAAGAAAAACTCCGTTCTACGGAAACACTAGTGGACGGAATAGTCACTATTAAGCAAAAAAGTTTATAAGCTTCTTTAAAAATGTATCTGTTTTCTGTTAAAATTTCCATGAATGTTTGTAATTTCATATCTCTATACTGCTTATCCAGATATATGTGTTTTAATTCATTTTTCAATCTTTGGAAGTCAGTAAATATACTGGGGTAGTACACATTTAAATTATTTATTACTTCCGTAGGAAATTTATTGGAATACTCCGCAAATTTTGAAGTATCCCTTAATGTAATAAAATGAAGCTTTTCCATATCTTGAAAACGTGTAGTAATTTGTAAAGAAATAGTATCTAATATTTCATAAAATATGAATTTTATATTTTTCAAAAATTTGATCTCGTGCGAGCGTCACTTTTTTTTTGTCCCTCACGGTGTTCAGTTGGAACTGTTGTTTTCGAAATCACTAATTATAAAATTTCCACGAATGTATCCTCCTTTCGTTTGATGTTTAAAAGAATCTGCGTATTTTTAATTTGTGAGATGCAAAAATTAATGTCAAATGACTTATTTTGTAGTACATTGAAGAGAACATCCGTAAGTCCAAAAATATGGTTAAAAACAACAACCAAAAGTGAAAATTCAAAGTCGTTAAATATATTTAAACAACCGACACTGTTTACTCGACTCCCCTCGGTTTTCCTCCTCCTCCTCCTCCCCTCTTCTTTTTCGCATTCGTACAATCCTACTCA
>QLNU02003225.1:49739020-49763472 GCA_006491805.2 Dysdera silvatica | reverse complement strand
CGACATTGAGCCTATAATCTCCCCTTACGAACTTTCTGCGTACTCCTATGCCCAGGGCATACGGAAAAGATGGGGCCCCTGCCCCTCTTCCACCCTAACATGGGTCCTACCTAATTTTTTCAATGTCTTTCAGTCGTAAACACTTTTGAATTAAAGTTGGTTCTGCATCATCCAAGTAAAAATCCAAGAATTCAACACAAGTATTATTTTTTTAGTGTGCTGGTTGTCGTGGCGTAACCCTGTTTTCTGTGTGCCCTATGTGCCCTGGCCTTATGTGCCTTGTGGATAATCCGGCCTTGCAGCAGGCACGTGCCTGGTGGCGGCACCTGTTACGGCACCGGCGTGCGCTGAGGGGTTGATGAAGATTGGGACCCCCCATTGCGATAAAATTTTGCATAAATACTTATGAATGTATGGTTGTAGCTCTGTAGCTGCCCACGTCACCCCATTGAGCCCGTACCTTATGCGTACGCGTGTTGTTATAGATGTGGGGTCTTAAAAATAATTTTAAATTCGACGGTGTCGAAAAGAATATATTTGCAGTCAATGGCGTAGCTAAGTGGGGGAGGTCGCCCCGAGCGCCACAATTCGGAGGGCGGCAATTAGCCTTTAAAAAACAAAATTTATTTGTTTTGTTACCCCATTGGGGGGAGGGGGCGGCAAAATATCTAGCTACACCACTGACTATATTATATTTTTCTTACTGTAAAAATTTAGAAATTTAATGTTTATATTGAGATAAATTAAATTGTTAGACAGAACACTACCGCATTTTTGCAATGTAGGTTTTAAAAGCTTTTTGTGATGCGGCACCACTGGAGGTTTGTTTGGTTGTTTTGGTTTGCATCCAGACTACAGTGGTCATGCTGCCGGGACTACAGTTTCAGCCAGACCTCTTAAGGGCCTGAGACCAAACCCGGACGCGAGAGTAGGCGATTCTGCTGAGATCTATGGTAAGCGTTCTTTCTGCGCTGCTGGGAGTCGAACCCGGATTAGCCGCGCAATCGGAGAACGCGCGCGGGCACCACTGAGGTGAGCCACCTTTAAATAAGGGAGGATCAGTTTCTATAGGTCAACCCTCTGAAAAAATCATCATTTCCTGGAAAATCGAAAATTACAAACGAATTAATACCAAGTGTCAAACATAGGGGTGGGAGCTATCGTCACCAGTGGCGTAAAACAGGGGGGGTACACAACCTTCCCCCATAAGATATCTCTTTAATGCTGTATCATATCATCTCCTTAAATCTGTTTGAGTTCCAAAATTTTTGAATTGTTGCACCACTGATGGCCCCCTCTACTCGAATTCGAAGCCAGTTACAACAATGGTGGCTTATCTAATAATTATGTCTGTAAATCTTGGGGGGGGTAGCATCTGAGGGCCCAAGAATAAATTAATCACTACTATATAAAATTATTAGCTAAAATATTCGATCGAATAACAATATAATAATTCACAGATAGAAAATTTAGAGTGCGACATGCTTTTAAAAAAAAATATTTTCTTTGTGAGGTAGGAAGTGGGCGGTAATACAGACAGTGTCCGGCGACAGCGAATTCTAAATTCGTTACCGCAGCAAGTCATGAGAGCTATAAATTGACTTGTTCTCTAGCGTTCTAGTTCAGCTCTTCAGTTATTCGATTAACCACATAAAAAGCTGAACATGTGCAAGTTTTTTATTCGCTAAAAAAAAAAGGCCACCTAGCCATGACCGCCATAAGCTGGTCTTTGTAAACTAACGCATCCGTGAAGGTGATCAACAGGATTTGTTTTTGCCATCATGCCCAGCATGGAGCTTTGGGGTGAAACTAAACAAGGAATTTTAATGGAAGTTTTAGTTTGAGAAATAAAAATTCGCATGCGTTATTAACTGCAGTATGTAGACGAATTCCATGTCAGTGGCGTCGCGTACGAAAGAAACACAATGACGGCTCACGACAGATTTTATGTGAAATCGAATTAAAAAATGTTTTTCTCGATTCGCTTGACGCATTTTCAATCTCCGAGTTTACTCAGTGGGAGCTGTTTTTTTTCCAAAATACAAGGGTGAACGGTGAGAGTTCAAAAAACTCAGAATTTTAAACTAAGAGAAGAAAATCACGTGATCGGGGCCCGGATACGGGGAGGGGGGGAATGTCCAGAAGGGCCCGGTCTGCTAAATTTGGGGCAACAAATACTGTGCCCAGACCTGCCTAATAATAATGGTAATAAGCATTGCAAAGACGTTGCAACGAGGGCGATTTTATTTTGTTGGATTTCCTAATATTTAAAAAACAAAACAAAAAACTCGTCATTCTTTGATAATGCTAAGTTGCCTCCATTTTGATTTTCACACCCGGGTTATTTTATTTCTGAGTATGGATATTTAGTTTAAAAAAGAATGATAAGAAATTTGAACAAAGTGGAACTTCGATGTGTCGAAACAGACGGGTGAAAAAATTGTGCGTTTTTGACCAAAAATTCTTGCAAATTTAAAAAAAATTCTTCTGTTTCAGCTAGATTTTTTAGCTGCAAGCTAGCCAAAAAGCTACAAAAATCTTTTTGGCAGTTTACTCCCTGGTATAAACCTAGGCAGGCAACACTGTCAACAGGATTTACACCCCCATCCACTTAACCAATCATATTTAATGACAAATTATGTTCGTCACAAAGGTTTGGGCCCCTTACGACCCAAGCCCACCCCGGGGCATTCGCCCCTTTACCCTCACTGAACGGACCAGTAGAACAATACTTCCCCCCATACTTTCTCTATGAGAATTTTTCTCTAATTCACGCAACTTGTAAGGTACTCAGCAATGCTTGATATTAGTCAAATTATGCCAGTTTTATGGCTAAATAGAGGAAAAATAGACAGGAATGGAAATTGAGACAACTTCCTTATTTAGTTTTTCCGGCTTAGTGTGCGTTTTATGGTGTAAAAGTATCTGTGATCATGTTAAGATAGCTTTTTTGTTTAGATAAAAATGGTTCAAAAGCAAGTTTGGAAACCGGGCCTTTTCTTTTCAAAGATGTTAAAAAAAAGAAGAAAAAAAACCACCCCATATGAAACATCGCAGGAAATTGTGGCTTTTTTTAAGCTTTCCGCGAATCATAATTGAAAATTTTGGCTGAATGAGCGCAATTGCAAATAATGTTAAAAATATTTTAGACCGTAACCGGGAGGCTAGGGGTTGGGTTAGCCGCTCAACGCCCCCCCCCCCCCTCTAGAAAGCTAAAAATTACAAATTGATTCTTAAAAGAAGTATTGGAAATTTTGAAGGCTAATAACATGGTCAAATGCCTGCCATTTGCAATGATAACAAAAACAAATAAAAATGAATATTATGGGAGAAAAGCTGCAGAGGATATGAGGCTTGACTTCGAGGCTACCTCCTCACTCTCTTCTTAGACTTCGAGCTGCCTCCCCACTCCCTTCTTAGACTTCGAGGCTACCTCCCCACTCCCTTAGACTTCGAAGTTACATACTCCCTCAAACTTTTGAGGTTACCTCTACACTTCCTTAGACTTCGAGGCTACCTCCCCACTCCCTTCTTAGACTACGAGGCTACCTCCCCACTCCCTTAGACTTCGAGGCTACCTCTCCACTCCCTTAGACTTCCAGGCTACTTCCCTACTCCCTTAGACGTCGAGGCTATCTACGACAATGAAAATACCCATGTAATTTCTCCAGTAGTTATGGCTACCGGATTCGATTTCCACAAATATCAGCTTTATGTAAACGTATCGTAATCATAAGGTCATGTTGTGTCGTCGGTCTTGTCCCAGACGATCCATTGCAAGGTCTTGGGCATAGGCGTACGCAGAAAGTTCTTAAGGGGGGTTATGGGCTTAAGGGGGGGGGGTGTTACAGAGCTACAACTCGCATATTCATTCCTATTCACTGCCATGAGGGTTTACAACCCCCATCAACACCTCCCTGCGTACGTCAATTGTCTTGGGGCACTAAATTGACGAACGAACTCATTCATATTATTTGGGAAAAGTGCAAAATTTCGTTTATCGCGCGAGAGAGAAAATTGCCGAAATACATATCGAAAGTGCATTCTAGATATTGAAGATAGTCGAGTATCTGTATAGCGAACATCCGTAGATCGATATTCGCTGTCTATCGAAGCAGGGCTTGATCACCGCAAAAGTGTCCAAAGCCCGGTCTTTGGGCCTCACAATTTTAGGGGCCACAAAAAAGCCCAAATATCTATATTTTGTTTATTAAAATATTTGCATATTGGTAGCCTTTACTTTTAATTTCTTTTCATATTTAAATTCTGTTATGTTTTATATATTTTTGTCATCTTTAAATTGAGATCAAATTATAACCTAATTTTTAATTCTTCAAAATTAAACCTTTATTATTTATATGCCTTACCTTTTTTCACGAATTTTTTAAATTTAACAAGATGTACTTTTTTGTAATTTACTGTTAATGAAAAAAATTATACAATAATTTTTGCCACCCACGTTTAAGTAGCTCAAACTAGAGCTTTTTTTATATTTGGAGAAAAAGAGGCGCGGTCCTCATCCTGGATTCGAACCAGGGTCCCCGCATTGAGCACGCGGTGTCTTGACCTACTAGACGAATGTGGACAAGAACAAATGCATTTTTCTCCGTATATGAAGATGTAAGATATATATAATATATAAGATATAATATATAAGATATATATATATATAAGATAGACCCTTCACAGCATTATTATCATCAGTGTATACCTTGGTCGTTAACCAAAAGTACTTTTTGGTTATAAAATCATGTCTGGAAATAGTCATAATGTTGATAATCAGGTAACATTGACACTATAAATCTGAATAAATTTTTAATAGCATAACTTCATGTATAGTTATTAGTAATACAGACCGAACATTTCTCCTATCTCTAGTGCTTACTAAAGATGGTTTAATTTTCAAAGGTCTCTATAAAAAATACAGAAAATTTGATTTTTGAAATATTTTTGGCATCATTTCACCTGTGATAGCTTAGTTTGTTTTTGATTATTTTTGTTACCTTTGGCAAAAAATTCAACAAAATTTATTATCGCAGTATGTCTCAGCATCTGAACACTTTGAATCGGGAAAATTTTGTCTTAACATAGCTAGATTTAGCTATTTTGTTCTGGCTTATTTGCTTAAAAATTTAGCTAACTTGTTCTGGCAACAGTATTGTATGTGTACGATTTGCTGATTGTGCATTTGTTACTATTTACACCTATCCAACTTATTGTGGGACCAATTCTGCAATGATATGGGCATATGGGCAACGGGCAGCCGGAGAGTGCTCTCTCTCTCTCTCTCTCTCTCTATATATATGTGTGTGTGTGTGCGTGTGTGTATATAAATAGTTCGAAGGGGCAACCGGGGGCCACGCTCCTGCTGGCCCCGGCTTGGCTGCAGGCGTGGTATGAAGCAATATATCTATTAACGCTATATAAAAAAAAAATCTAACAATATATTATGCATTTATATACATTTATATTAAATACGAATTATTGCATTGATGATATCGATGAGAACGATGATGATATCGATGAGAACGATGATGATATCGATGAGAACGATGATGACAGCAATACGGATTGTGATGTAACATTTCTAAATTTAATAGATTATACAGTCAAAATGTTGGAAAAACTTTTGTTACAGATAATTAATTTTATTATTTAATACTAATTTATTTAATAATAATTTATTGTTATTTTAATAATTGAAATAGGGACCGTTCGAGTATTACGTAAGCATCTTTGGGGGAGGGGGAGAGATTTGCTTATTTTTGCTAACAACTGGTCGGAATCCGAACCATGATTACTTAAGACACAAAAAACTATAAAACCAGCACATAGTCACGAAGTAACAGCCGCCCTGACAGGATTACAATACTGGGATGCACGACACACTATGAGTAAAAGATATAAAATACACGTAATCACAATTAAATATTTAATTATTTAAACCAGTGGCTGGCTGCTAATTTTTTTTCGTTCGAGGGCTACCTTCTAGACACCCCAAGGGGCCTCTTATATTTTTAAATTATAATGGATATGTTATTTTTAATAAATGCATTTTATCAAATCCACTTTTTGTTTATTTACTATTTGCTTACGTCATAAGAAATATTAATACGCAATAAAAATGTAACAAAATACTTTATAATAAAATGCTATATGTATTATTATATATTATATCAATATTATATTATTGATCTTTATATCTTAATATGTATAATATAGAAGTTTATTAGTATATGTACAATATATATACTTTTATAAATATAGATAACAAAAATCGTACGTAAGCGTGAAGGGGGGGTTCAGGCATTTGCTTATTTTTTTTCTTATAAGGTGGGGAGAGGGTATAAAATGGCAAGAAATGTGCTTACGTAATACTAGAAGGGCCCCACACCTATTATTGACAGTTATAACAATTGCTCTTAATAATTATAAAAATTTTAACCAAAATTACAACCATGTTTACTCCCAATTTCAATGTTTATTAATAACCATAAAATTTTTTAATAAGAATTATTATTAACAATTATAATAATTATTATCGATAATTATATAATGATCGTTATTGCGATTAAAAATTATCATATAGTAATAATAAAATATATTCATGTCAATATTAACCGATTTAGTCAAGTGAACGACAAATTTTGTAAAAGCTATTTTCAAGGTTTGGCGGCCCTTTTTCAATCATGCCATTTTAAGAAACTGTAATATTTTTCGTTAACTGAGAATAAATCGCCATTTGTTAACTTGCTGCGACCTAATTTTACAAATATTAAATCATTTCAACCAAATTTACAAGCGTTAATATACCGGCGCAGCATGACCACTGTAGTCTTTGAGCAGTAAAACAAACAAACAAACAAATACAAGCGTTAATTCATTGCGACCAAATTCATGACCATTAAATAAATAAATAAATAAAAGTGGATGACAGGGCTAGAGTATTTATATTCATTAGAATATTTATTAGAATTTATTAGAATATATAAATTTAGTCGTAATGAATTAATGGTTGTAAATTTAGTCACAATGCACTAATGTCTGTAAATTTAGTTGTGGATTAATGGTCATTAATTTAGTCGCAATGAATTAATTGGTGGTTGTCAATTTAGTCGCAATGAATTAAGTAATTTTAAAACACATACTATTTGGTATTCTATAGCAAATTTTGAAATTTATTTTTTAATATAACAGATTATATAAATATACTTTACGACCATCGACATCACCGTATTGTGCGTTCGCGCAGACCTGACGCCTGATACCGTTAGCAGACGGGTTAGTCCATTGCAGTTTAGGGAAGGGCGTCTTGCCGAAACTGGTTTTTCGCGCGGGAAAAACCAGTTCCTCCAAGACGGCCTTCCCTAAACTGCAATGGACTAACCCGTCTGCTAACGGTATCACGCGCCAACTGAGCGCGAATGCACAGTAGGTGGCATTTCGTTCGTTAAGCTCTGTGTCCCATCTTTGCAGGCCTGTGCACAGGGTTTCAAAAATGAAGGGGGTCATAAAAATTTTGGGGGATAACCCCAACCCTCTTGTACAGGGTCCTGCTTCTTTACTGAAAATCGAAAATTTCAGTAACATTTGGAAATCACTTAAACCCTATATGTTTTTATCAACTATAAAACCGTAGTTCTTAAGATGTAGGATTCAATAATTTCGAAGGAAAGAAAAATATTAGCAATAAATATTCACACAATACATACAAACAATTCTTTTTTTTCATTCACAAGTTTATGAGAAGCTATAAACATATTTGAGATATAAACAAAAGGTTGACATAAATAATGAATGAAAATATTCCCCCTTCTTCTTTGAGGCAATGTGAGGGGAAGAAATGTACGAGCCGATTTGTTTAATATATTTTAAATTTTTATTTCGAAATGTCAAGCAGTGTTTACTACCACTTGTCCCGAGTCAAGAAATAGTATAAGAGAAGACGATTTGTTATTGCCCGTTGGTTAAAAAAAAACAAAAAAACGAAAGGAAATATATATGCCGCTATTTACATCGAATTAATAATCGTTTTGGCGCTTTTGATGGCCATAGACACATATACGGAAAGTTTTATTTTTTTATCTGGCCTTTTTTCTTTTATTTTCTAGTTTCAAACACGCGGTAGGCCTTTCGCTGTGTGTGTGCTCCTCGTCGTGTGTGGTCTTCTCTTTATTGCAAAAAAGTTTTCTTTCTATCAGGGAGGCCTCGGCTCTTAGCCAATCAGAATAGTAGAAACCAAACCATCCATCAAATGACGTCAGAAAAAGTAGGCGCGGCCTAGGAGAGAGAAAACTTTAAGGGTTATCTGAATATAAGGTTAAGCGCCTTTCGTTGGTGATATATTCTCCAAAACTTTGGCGATGTTTTCGTTATTCATGAATGAATAGGCGAGTTTCCTTGTAGCAAACGTAAAATGGTTTTGTTTTAGAGCAAAGACGAACAGGGACGGTCGAAGTCCGTACGGGGCCCAATTTGAGTCGATTCTGCGGACCTCCCTTGCCCATATATAAATATGTAGAAAAAGGTTACCTTCCACACTGGCGTACGTAATTAGTATTCAAATCAAGGCTACCCAATAATATAACGTTTTATTTCAATTTTAGCAAGTATAGACGCAAGTTCGGTTATAGGATTTAAAAAAAACCAAATTGAAAATGGTGTGTGGCGTGGATTTAACCCCCCCACCCCTTCCTTGTGCACGGCCTTATGTGCTTTCGAACAACTCAATCCTATTCTAATTTCTTTGTTTGCATATTTGATGTCCTGAGAATCTACGGTGGATCGTGAGGGACAGCATTGACGGACTGACTCTACCTCCGGAATAGGACAAGGGCGGACACAGAGGGGAGGTCACAGGGGTCATGACTCACCCCGAAAATATATTTTTTCACTGTAAAAAATTCCAACTTTTATGAAAAATGAAGGGTGTTATTCCAAGACCATGGCAAATTCTGCCCTTGAACCCCTCAAAATGAAAGTCTGTGTCCGCCCCTGGAATAGGATTCGTTTAAATATAACTAAAAATTGTAATCGCGCCTAGGTAAGTGTAGCGGTGGATCAAGACCGTAGCCAGGGTTTTATTTCGTGCGGGGTGGTTCACAAATTTTTACAGCATGCATCAATACAATCACAGCATGCACTTAGCCAAGTCTTATTAAAAATTTGGGTTTCGGAGGGGGAATTTCTAGCCCCGATACGTGCATGCGGTGGTTTGAAAACGTTAGAGTCTGCCATATCATATAATATCTTCTTAAGAGTGTATTTCGTAATTATTTTATAATCATTGATGATCCAGCTCATCAGGCCCGTAGCCAAGCCGGGGCTAGCAGTGGCGCGGCCCCAGTCGCCCCATGCTTGTGCCCCAGTTGCCCCCATCGAACTATTTATATATATAGAACAATCCCAGGGTGCCCTGTGCCCTATATGCACTTCACCTTGCCCCAGTTGCCCCTTCATCCGGGCTACAGCTTATAAATAACAATATTTAAAATTTAATGCATCTTTAAAACAAGTTCACAATAACATTATAAATAGTGTTTTGAAACCTTACACCCGTGTCAAAATAACTGTTTGTTATAACATTATATATAATAATAAAAAAAATGGTAAAATATAATTATTATTCTTGATAAAAATGAATTAATTATTCGTTGGGTGTTTTTTCACGATGGATTGAAATTAAAGATCGTATTTTATAAAACACAGTAAAACCTCAAATATCGGACACTCGGGACTTGATATTTGTTCGTTATTCGGAAGGGTTAGGGATAGAATAAGCGTGGACTAGGATTGGAAAGTGTGTGTTAAATAAAAGCGGACACCAATATAAATATACAATATGCAAAAAGTTCAAATAGACAATAGTTTTAAATATAGCGTAAACTGGGTGGGGTATTGCTAAAAACAAAATAGAATATACAATAAAAATACAATATACAAAAAAAAAAAAATATAAATATACAATAATTTTAAATATAATTAGCAAACTGGGTGGGGTGGGGACTAAAATCTGGCCCGGTCCAAGTGGGTTAAAAGCACGATTTTACCGGTGTTCAAGAAATTTGGGGGCATGCTACTGCCAGCTTATGCCGATGTGCGCAAGACCACGCAAATAATTTTGGGGAATCTAGTTTGGCGAGTGTTGGCGAATAAACAACTCATGCTAAAGTGTTAACCTAGTTCATCTGCCAGCAAGAGGAGGGCGGGATTTCGATTTCAGCGGTTGACTGGCACGGCGACCAAAAACATGCGCGGTCGTCTTCGAGAACGGATACCTTAGCATCATCTCTCGACTATGGATATCACATCTTGAGTATGGCTGATCCGACGATTGTTGTCATATCTCGTACTTTGCATCGCGTAACACCGTATCCATTCCCGTGCGGACGAAAGCTCCTTTAACACCGGTCCAGGCTGCCTCGCAGCGCGTGTATCATGGGTTTTTGGAAAAAATGAAAACTAAAAAAAGTTGTGATCCCTCTTCAACAAAGGCTAACCGAGTGGATGACCATCGGGCGAATTTGACCCGAGAAACCGATTTGTTGACGAGGACAAGCTGGGAAGACGCTAGGTTGGCGCTAGCGCAAATTAATAGGGTAAATATATTTAGTATTAACCTGTGTTAGGCTTAAGGGTACTCCGTTTGTGTACAACTCCATGGAAATGTTGTTAATTTGGATTGATTTGTGGGAAAACGGCCTTTGAAATGCGTTCCCGAATCTTATACTTACTCTCAAATTTGTTTATTCTTTTTCGTCAAACATTTAATTGCAAATTATTATTTCTTGAATACGCGTTCGTTGCGGCCTGATTTAGATCGCGCATAGGCGATGTGGGTTACAGCGAGCAGCGCTGGCCGTGCCGTCTTCTCTGATCGGCCAACTGAACCCGAACCCAAAGAGGAGGCACCAAATTTATGGCATTTTACTCACTGCAAAAATTTGGAAATTTAAATGTTAGTGCACAACCCCCGCCCCCACTTCCCAGTCGTTAAGACGCCCCTTAGCGCGTGTTTGTATTACTTTGCGAAATTATTTTATTTTGTAAACATTCTGCAATTGAGGTTTGTTTCTTTAAAAAATATGCTAAAATTTAATAATTTTATTATTTATAGTTCTGATTACATAGGCTTTGCAAATGCATTTATTTATGTAGAAATATATATTTTTATATATTTCTACAAAATATATAATAATATATATAGAAATATATATAAATGTACTTGTTTTAACTCCGGTTTTGAGGTATTGTTATTAGTGTTTTATATTGTCTATATGTTAGCTAATAGTATATATTTAAGTATGGTTCCCTCCCCCCCCAAATATATTTTGCAATTTAATGCTGACCTGTAATAATTAAGAACTCTATAATGCATCTGCATTTGAGCATTTATAAAGGTTTGGAAGATAGTTCTTACGTTTTAATATACATAGAAAAGTTCCATAACTATTTAATACCATAATGCAACTATTTGTAATGTTTACAAATTCTAATTATTTTGTAATTATTTCATAACATACACTATTATAATTAATTGTTGTTTTAAATCTTTGAAATAAAGTTTCAAATATGTGTGAAAAGTAAATAAAATGCATATACTACCCAATAAGGGACATCTACGGGACTGGATGTTTTGTCCTTTAAATAGGGGTGTCCTTTGTGGGAAGTGACACTGTATACATGGGCGTCAACAGCATAGGGTAAAAGTGGGCCGCTTGCCCTTCCTTGAACTTTTGTAAAAAAAATGCCATTTTTTTTTTCTCTCAAGAGCAAAAATATGCAACCTCTCTATTCTATTGAATCAAATAGTCTCATTTAATTAAACAAATTAAATACTTATTTAATTAAATAATCTAAGTATGGTATTCTTGAATGGAGATTTTTTTTTTTTTTATGTCTGCTGAAGTAATCTTTACCACCCTTTTTTTTGCCAAAAATTCTGCCGACACCCATGACTATATATAATTTGGTTTGGCAAAATAACATGAAATATTTTGTGCACCTGTCAACAGATTGGAAACTCCAGCAGGATTGCCAACGCCGGATGCTGAAAAAAAAAAAAAAAAAATTTGGAGAATTATCCATTGCATATTTTGTTTAAAACATTACATTTATATAACTATTACTATACTGACAGCATAATGTAGTATTTACACCTTTTAATTTAAAATTATTAGTAATATATTTGAGTGATCTTTGTTTTTTGGTTTCTCTATTGTAATTTACTGTTTTGCACATTTGATGGAGTTGTAGTTTGTGATCGTATTGAAAGCTCTACAGTTCCACATAGATTACCTACCTGTCTATGCAGTTTATGTGGCACTGCATACATAAACTACATGTCTGTCTCTAGTGCTATTGACCTAGGGGTTTTATTTACTATATTGTAGAATGTGTACCATTTTTTGTGGCCACCATAGTATGAGGTTTAATGTTCAGATTCAGCGGAGGTTCGTATTCCGCGGAAAACGAGATTGTGGTGCACCATGAACTTAGCGGTTCTTGCATCGTAAAACCACTGGCATATATGCAGAATGGTATAAAGAGGGAGGAGGGTTATAGGGCTATAACTCCATATATATATATATATATAAAATGTTATGATAGAAGAAGGGTTGTGATTCCGTTACTGTCCTCCCATGTATGCATGGCCAGAGCCGTTTCTAGGTGTTTTGCCACACTAGGCGAGAATTGAAAAATGTCACCCCCCACCTTTTTACCACCATCAATCTTTTGTCTATATCTCCTTCTCTACCACCACTAACATCCAGTGGTACAACGATGTAGATCTTCTATACTTTTAATCGTTAAACCCGTTAAAAAAAATTATTTTAGACTTACATTAGTTATTTTGTAACATTAGGATATCGTGAATAGTTTAATTTCAACATTTTATATTTTTGAAAACTGAGATATTAGAGGAGTAATATTTCAAAACACAACGTTGTATTATCAGAGCTAGAAGGCTTAAATGTCTTAGATATAAAAGGACTTGTGTGCAAAATTAAACAATGAAACACATCAAGAAATTTTACATTCGTCAAAGTAACGACTTATTAAGTAATTGTTCCGTATACTTTTGAAAACAATTCGATGTTTTATTTTTTCCTCTTTTCCATTTTTTCTCATTTGCTCAATTTTTTTTTTTTGTTTGATTTAAAAAAAAAATTTTTTTACATCATTTTGCCACCCTAGGCGGTTGCCTGCTTTGGCCTAATGGTAGAAATGGCCCTGTCCGTGAGTAAAATATAAACAAATGGGGAAACAAGATCATATCGAGGAACATTGCCTTTAGAAACTTCCATGTACTTCAGTGTAGTTCGATTTTACGAACCTGTATGTTGCCAAAATAAAATTTTCAAAATCGAAAGTTCGTAAATGGGAATTAACATTTGTTCTGTGCAGCATTTTTTGGGACCAGTATAATAGTTTGTAAATTGGAGGTTTGTAAAAACACAAGTCCATTGTTCGTATTAATTGGGGTAGGGTGCGGGTGGGTTCATAAACACCATTCACATTCATATAAAAACTCATATAAAATTTCATAATCTAAATAGTTTGTAAAATTTTGTATTTGTAACTAGTAGCGAATTGGTTTGCAAACTTCGATTCGATTAAAAAAAAAAAAGAATGTTATTAATACCAATCAGGTGCTTACGGTGGTAATCTAGGAGGTTTGTTCTCTAATCCGTAAGAGGGTTGGATTTCTCAGAAAAGTTCTAAACCAGTGCCCTGACCCAGCCTGACCTTTGCATCCTTGTGCCATAAAACAAAAACAATAGTACATTTCCATGACAACAGATAGGTGCAGACTTAACGTCAGGATTTTCTTTTAAAGTTGGACAATGGATAGTTGTGAGAATGGTTTTTAAAATGTGGGAGTGAAGTTACTCCTGGCGCTTTATTGGTAAGCAGAGGCATAGCCAGAAAGCTCAGAAGAAATCGGGTTAATCGTGATTCAAAAGAATTCCAGTTCAGTAGCTGGGGCCGTTTTCCTCGCCAGTCACTCTTCTGGCAGTTGGTTTTGGTTCACGTTAGATGATGATAACTATACGAATGTGCATCTTTGTGTGCTGTGTATAGTCAACTCTCAAATACCTTCTTTTCCTTTGCCCCAACTGTCTCGGTGGTTGGTTACGCTGTTTGAGTATCCAGTCTGTGATTTCAGTTTGGTCTCCAGTGGCCACCCTTCCCAATTCCCCCCCTCCCCCATCCAATATTTATTTATTTATCTATCTACCACGCCACATGCTCTTTTTCAAAATTACTTAAGTCCCCTCAGTGGCAGTCTTAGACTAGGGCCAGGGAGCCATGCCCCCCCCCCAAATTTAACTGGATTTTATTATATTGTCTATATGCACATGTGTAGGAATTTGCCCCCCCCCAATTTTTTTTTGTCTAGAGTTGCTACTGTCCCTCCCAAATAATATTCGAATTGTTATGCCGTTGCTTAACTCCTTAGAAAAATGACTTTCATCTCACCTTCAATGGTCGGAATATTAATTTTTGGTGGGTAGTTCGCAAGTTTTTCCTACCCCATATGAATACTAAGATCAACGTGTTTGAAAATCTGTGTTTTTTCGTGTGGGAAGGGGCTAAAGAATTCTAGTACAGTCGGACCTAATTAAGATGATCACCAAGGAGATCGGAAAACCTGTTCCTATTAACAGTAATTCAACTAATCCGTGAAGGATAGCATGTTATATAATCTGACGGGACTTCAGAAAACGGTTCGTATTAAAAGTAATTCGTCTTAAGCCTGTTCGTCTTAACATATGTTAACCACATAACAGGCATTTTATTCTCCATTAGTCTTATCTATTTTTGTTTTAGAGCTGTATCTAAGCAATGAAATAAACATTTAGAGAGGTCGTAATGACATCCCGGGTCAAAGTTAACGTCCAGTGGAACTGTACATTTTACGAAAAAAGTTCTTTTCTCTACTGTAGCATTTTTCTCATGGGAATAACTAGGGTATGGATTATATGCAAATGCCTATGTGCATTTGCAGTTACATATTTTAGTTCTTTTCAGCGTTAGTGCCTATAAATTCATAAAAATGGTGAATTTTCTGAACAAATGCACATTTTAAGGGTTTCGATAATTTTAAGAATTGTTTTATTCTTTCATAAGCAATTTTTCACACAGTGATAGTTAAACTTTATTGTACTCCCATATGAGCAGAAAGAAAAATGGAGTTAATTATATTCTGAATCATTAAAAATGTCATCACATTCGTAGCTGAATTACCCACTATCCTTAGCAGGGCGACAGAAGAGTTTAATTCTATTTTGCCAGACAGGTATTTAACCTAAGGTCAGATTAAACACAACTAGGGTTTAAGCTGGCTAAAAAAAATGCAAAAATACTAAAATGGGAAAAAAGGTTACAGCAAAATGCTGAAAAAGATCAGTTGCTTTTGTTGCTCGAAAAAAAAATCATATCAATAAAATTAATTACATCAACAATGCTTTTAATTACTGTAAGAGTTACTATAAGCGAGGGCGGACACAGGGGTCATGACCTCCAAAATATATTTTTTCACTGTAAAAATTCCAACTTTCATGATAAATGAAGGGTTTTATTCAAAGACCATGGCAATTTCTGTCCTCGATCCTCCGCTCCCCACAAATGAAAGTTTGTGTCCGCCCTTGGCTATAAGAAACACATTTTAAGGTTAAAATTTTAAGTTAAAATAAATAACAATAAAATATAGATCAAGGTTATTAAAAAAAATAGGTAAAGTTCGTTGGCAGTATATTAAACAATTGCCGCAATTTTGGGACGGACACAGTTTTTTTCTCGCATTTTAGATTAATTAGTTGGAAAGTGACCCTAGCTGAAGCCCTGAACACGACAAACACTTATATAGTGTAAAATTCCACAACACTATATATCAGTAATCTGTGGCATAGGCCGAAAGTTCATAAGAGGAGGGTTATAGGCTTAATGGGAGGGGTTACAGAGCTACAACTCATATATTCCTATGTTAAATATATAAAATTTCATTGCGAACGGACGGGGTTACAACCCCCAAAATCTCCCCTGGCTACGCCTCTGTCAGTAATAGATGTTTCTGGTAGTCCGTTAAAAATGCCCGCAAATTTTATAAATACGGTCCAAATCTAACAACACCAGCAGATCTAGAAAGGACCTGTTTAGTTATAAAATGCTATTGATTAACAGAAGACAAAGTTTAATTGTTCAGAATATTGATGGAAAACTTGTGATATAATAAAACTTGTGCTCTGTGTGTGCATCAAATATTTTTACTCATTTCAGATAGTTAATACGGAATTCGGTCCTTTGTTTTAAGACGCAGGACATTTGTTTTTAAATAAGCGAAGAAAATATTTAAGTGCATATTTTACCCTTTTGAGTGCATAGAAATGCATATTTTGGGGATTTTAATGCATATTTTGCTGGTTTTCTAGTGCATATAATCCAGGCTCTAGTAATAATATTTTAATACCAGGGCAAAGTTTTGTTACTATTCTTATTTAAGAAACTGACAATTTTGTAAGTTACAATAATATCGCACCCTTGTGACGAAAGTGTTACAACTCAAAATTCGGTGAAAATGACTTAATGTTACAACTAGATGTGCAAAACAGTGCTGCATCCTCCCATATTAAATATTAGGTCATAAGTTATTCGGGTTTCGGCTAGTTGGCATATGTCATTAGATGAACACAACGTCCCTCAATTCAGCCAGAAACAGTTTTTTGCATTTTCTGAAGATTGGGATTTTTTGAGTTGTAATACTGTTGTTGAAAGGGTGCGATATGTGTGTCTCAACATTATCCAAGATTTATACCATGTGTGCGATTGGCGACAAGCTTTATACCATGATATTACTGTAACATACTGATCTCTAGACCAGCATTTGTATCTACAAATTATTCATCTTTTAGCTTGTATAGTAATGTGTTTTGATATCTTGTTTGCTTAAAATGACATTTTTTTTTTCTTTGGGAAAAGAATTAAAGATTGAGTTTGTTTTTTATTGTTGAACATACATAGGTATGTATGGGGGGGGAATTGGGAAGGTTTGCTGCCGAAGGCGGCACTGTAATCCCAGACAGGACGCTCAAACAGCGTAACTAGCCGCTGAGGCAGGGGGTATTCAAGAGCCGACGATATACAGCACACAAAGATGCACGCTTATATAGATGTCATCATTTAATATCATGGTTCCCATGGTCCTTGAAAAGTCTTCGAATTTTTTTGCCAAGTCAGGGCCCTTGAAAAGTAATTGAAAACTGCCAAAAATGTGGTTGGTCTTTGAAAAGTCCTTGAATTTTTCTCACAAAACTTTCCAAGTTTTTGGGGAAAAAAAAGGTATTTCTCCTTACTTTCCAAGCAAATCCAGTGATGTTTTCGACACGCCCCCTTCCTCCCCCACCCACTGAGCATGGCTAATACAAGGGATGCAAAAAGGGTAGCTTTTGCTGGCAGTGTGCCAAGTTGAAAAGGAGCAACATAATTTTAATTATGTTGTTAAATACTGTTTTTAATTAGTGTGTTTAAAAACATACTAATTTTAATATTATGCTTATAATGTCTTGCATTTTTAATTTTTATGTACATTGCGATTGACAATGTGAGGTCTTTGAAAAACGTCATTTGGTCCTTGAAAATTCCTTAAAAAGTCATTGAATTTCATCAGGATAAAAGAGTGGGAACCATGAACATATTGTCGAACAAATAAAATTTTATCAATTGGTGTCCAATACTTATTTGATCCCACAGGTCACCTTCACGAACGATCGGCAATACACTATAAATTTTTGTGACTTGAAATTGACGTTTATTGTATTTTTATTACGTTCAGACGTCTCAATTACAGCAGTCATTTCCAAGTTAATTCTCGTTTAAAAACAAACGAGAATTAACTTGGAAATGACTGCTATAATTGAGACGTCTGAACGTGTATATCATTAAATTTTCGCCAGTAAATGACATGGCAAAAAATAAATACATGACAGTCACTCTGTGATTAGAATTAATATTTATGTTTTAATCGTTAGTGAAGAAATTTTTATTTTTTTCCAGGGTCGAGCAACTGGAAATAAAGCATCGTTATGGTTCAGGAAGTGGTTGCAGGGACATTTTTTCCTTTTAGGATGTTTTGTGCAAAGGAATCCAGGCAAAGTACTTTTGTTCGGCACAATAGTGCTGTTGTGTTTGTGTGCATTCGGACTAAAATTAGCAACAATACAAACAGATGTAGAAAAGTTATGGGTCGAAGGTAAGTAATTTAAATTTTTTATTTAAACCTGTGAAAGATGGTGCTTTTGCCATTTCTTTAAAAAAAAAAGTGTGTGATTTCTAATACCAATAAAAATAATTATTATATTTCTTGCATTATTTTTGTGCACATTCAAATAAATAAAATTACAAATGTGTGATAAAAATATGTAAAATACATCTTTATTGTGCTTTTTTTTTTTAATAAGATTATTGTGCAAGATTGTACATTATATTCATTACCATATGCAGAAAGTTCACAAAGGGGGCTTACACGTATAATTTCGTATATTCATGAGTATATATATATACTTATACAAAATTGCATTGTGGGTCATGATCCCTTTCAACATCCCCTGCATACGCCAGTGGTTAAAATGTATGAGATTGTGCATAGTATTGTACGATTTGTATTTTGTATTATCGATTTGTATTTCTTGTTACAGAAATGTTTTTCCGAAAGCAAATGCCGAAGTTGAATTCAAACTCTTAATCTTTTGTTTTTGAATTAGAACGAAAATTCATGGTTGTAAAAATCCTTGTTTCTCACATTCAGGACTTTAGTTAGATGATTTTGCACCCCTGTTCAAATTGTGCCCACTATTCGTGGATATATTTTCCTTTGCGAATTATTTCAGCCGATTTTATACTTGCTGGCGTAGACCTTTCCTTGCCACCACGGTGCTGTCTATAGCACGACTCTAGTTGGCGTATACCATAAAGTACAAATTAAAAATACTCATTTTTGTGTTGCACAAAATTTTCGAAGTAGTTCTGTGTATTTGCAATTATAATGGTGGTGTTAAATTGTTCATAATTCTGAAATAATTTTTAAAATATACATATTTACAACGGAGTACACTCCAGATTTTAAAATCAACGCTAATCAATTTTATTTTCTATTTTATAGATCGCGGTTCCCAACTGGTGGTCCACCATGGTCATTATGTAAAAAAAAAAAAATACTTATAAAAATTGTTATTATTAAACATTAAAATTAATTATAAAAATGAAATTGATTGCACATTTGTAGTATTTTACAATCTGACGGAATTTCATAAAACGGTTCGTATTAAAAGTAATTCGTCTTAAGCGTGTTCATCTTAACGAGGTTTGACTGCATTATCATTAAATTTTTTTCTTTTCTGTTTATTTATTTTTTTCAAAAGAACGATTTTACGAACACATTTTCCCTAAAATGACCCGGCTTCCCTTTTTATACACTATGTTTGGCGCAGTATAGCCCAGATGCTCTTGCGCCATAAAAGCCAACAATCAATCTTTTTTATTAAGGTCTTACATTAAACTCATGAAGATTTTTCAAAGTGGTCCGCGAGTCCAATTGAAGTGGAAAAGTGGTCCGCGGATACAGTTGAAGTGGAAAAGTGGTCCGCGGCTTAAATTGAGTTGGGACTTCTGTAGATTTACCGATTTATGTACCCACCCCCCAATCACCTTATTATCAGTAAATGTGCTGATGTTTAATTTAAAAGGATTTTTTCCAATTAAAAAAGTGTGAATTTGTTGTAAACTAACGAAACATGAGAATCATGTCAATTGTTCTTAGTTGATCAATTCACACTTCAATTTCCGCATTTACTGTCGCTACACTGGCGCCGTATGAAGAATCTTTGTTGACGTTGCGCCATAGAAATTCAGCCAACTATAACCTGTCTGTGGACTACAAATAACTGCTTCTTGATGAAGTCGCCAATAAGGATAACCAAATTGCACCAATCTTAAAGTGGCTTTCGCCAAACTCTTCCAAAACTAAGGACTTCGGTGTGCGCGCCTCAGCATAAAACGATTAATCGGTTAGAAATCGATGATCGAATTCAAGGAGGGGCGGGATCTACATATTACTGAATGGTTCCAATTAAACAGATCCCTTGAAGGTCACGTGACTCTGTGGGTCACCAAGCTGAACTATCCAACTATCTGCCAACTTTACTCCTATCGAACACTATGTATCTCCGCTTATTTTCCCTTAATTATCCGGCATCCTTCTGCTCCGGATAATGGAAGTTCTATTGTAAATTGTTTTTCCCTTAGCAAGGGAAATTTGGACGATTAAAAATTACACTCTTATGTTATAATTATTTATGCAGCGAAATCTGTCTATAACGATATTGAAAGTGACGGGGAAAAGATCATAGACAAGGATCAAGATTTATAGACAAGGTTTAGCATAATTCACTGTATATCTTTGTGGAACAGGGTTAAATATCGTCATAGCTTTCACTGTATACGTATTTTTTAATTGTGCCATTTTCATTTTATTTCCATTTCCACCGGTGGTGTGCAGTGGCAATGACCAGTGGCTCCCATATGAGTACTTTTAAGGGGGCTAAGAAAAATTACCTCTTGCTCAAGGCTGTTAAACATTTTAGTGAATGTATATGATATTACAATGCTACAAAACTGATACGGCTTTACAATTAGTAATAAGCTAAAATAAAAAGTACCTTATTTTAAATAAATACATAGCAGAATCGGACAAATCAAATTTTGTAATGCTACGGGCGCCCATGTCAATGCCTAATGCAGGGTTTTCACGTGTTGGATTCTCAACTGAAAAGGTTTTTTAAACGCAAACTAACGATAAATGCATCGTCTTTCATTAGGGCACGGCACAGATGATTTAGTTTCCACGGAGGTGGGGCTTGTGTCGTTGGGATGTTTAGGCAGCTTGTACAGGGTTAGCAGAAGAAAAAGACGGAGGAATCGACCTATTTGAGCAGAGTTGGACAATTGCCAACCGACTTTGTCAAATTCAGCTGGTGTGAATATCGCCCCGTCAGTTTCTCGCTACCGAATTAACTCCGTCTGCTTCGCAAATAGATGACGATTTGTTCTCGTCGAAATGATCTCTCTCTCTCTCTCTCTCGTGCAACTCTCAAGGTCCCAAGAGTTCGTTTCCCCCCCTTTTCTTGTTGCTTACATAGGTGTAGCTAGGGGGGGGTGGAGTTGTAACCCCCCATCGCAATGAAATTTTGTATATTTGACATACATAAGCGTACGCATAAAGTTCTTGAAGTGGGGGATGTAGGTTTGATGGGGGCGGGGTTTACAGAGCTACAACTCATGTGTTCCTATGTTAAATATACGAAATTTCATTGCAACGGAGGGGGGGGAGTTACAACACCCCCCTGCGTACGCCTGTGGTTGCTTATAATTTTTTTTTGTGGAGAGGAGAGTGATCCTATCATTTTCTAACTGTGAAGGAACTTATTTAAAAATCACCCGAGCGAAAATATCCCATTGCATTTATATAGTAAAACCCTCTTTTAACGGCCACCTCTTTGATGCGACTACCCCGTTTTTACAGTCAGATACAAATCTCCCGGCAAGACGTTTCGTCGTAATAATACTCCTTTTATGGACACATTTTTCACCCTGTGGGGGTCCGCTGATGGCGGGTTTTTACTGTGTTTGCATAAAATATCTGAAAAATACCTAGACATTACAGAAAATTACCTAGATATTACAGAAAATGTCTAGGCAGTGCGAGCACTTTTTATTTTTGTTTGTTTCGTCTTGCTGTCAATATGCTGTATATAGAATGTTAATTGCTGTATGACATGAAATAGAACAACAAAACACGTGTCTGAGTGAAGTTTTAATAGTTATATTAAATATATGTTAACAAAATATTTAATAATGGTTATACTAAAAATTGGTAAAATTTGGTGTTGTGAAATTGTGGTGATCTAGACGTTAAAATTGGCAATGTCTAACAAATGACACCTTGTATTTGGCGCTTTTAGACAACGTAATGTAACCAAACAAGGAACAAGCACGTTTCCTTGTGCTTAATTTCGGGTTTACTGGCGCCCCACTTTGTTGCGCTTCTCTGTGACAGATATACAGGGAAGCTTTTGCGGTTTAAAGGCGCCTTCTTAGGTTTTTAAACACTGCAAATTAAATGACCAAACATTCCCCCAAAAAAAGAATGATTTTTTGGTGCCCGGAGAGAGCTGAACCCTCATGGTCTTAATTGCCGGTTAAGTGCTCTAATTACTCGAATAATTAGTAAATTAATAGATTTTGTAAACTTAACGAACTACTAGGCATCAATAGTATATGGCGTGCAATACAGAAAATTTAATTTCCTATAGCTTAACATTTCTGTATCTAAGTTTAAAATTTATCAATTTGTGCGCCTCCCCTGCCATTTCTTTCTAGTGTTGTTCAGCAGGGGATTGGACCATTCTCCAGGCGGCCATTGTCAATCTGTTTCTTCATCCCCTCCATGCTTTGATGTCTCTTTCTCCCTCAGCTTCTAATGGTCCCGTAGGATAGCGCATTTTCTCTAATGCGTTTTCCTCGTCCTCTATTTTCTTATTTATTTGCAACCCCTCCCCCATGTTTGTCGCGCCCCCTGGAGGAAAAGCACTGTTTAAGTAAGGCCTTTTGACTTTTATGCCTGTGTAGCTTTTTTTTTTTTTACCACACCTCCAATAGTTAGAATACCTATTTTTTGAGGTAATCCACAAGGATTTCCCCCACATTCTTCATATACAATCCTACACCTGGGTCAACATATTTGAAAATCTGTATTTTCCAATGGGGACGAAGGAATGCTGCCATTAGCGAAGATTATAGAAGTACCGCATACTGTATTGTTATATTGTACATTAGCTTTACTCATTTTTTTTTTCCAAGATTTATATCTAGGCAATGAAATAAACACTTAAGGCTGAAATGCTTCCCCTCCGCCCTCAAAAGATAACATCCGGTGGAAGTGTACAATTTATGCTGCATTTGGAACCCGAATTCAGGAACCCTATAATATTATTATTATTATTATATTTTGTGGAATGCGAGGCAAAAAGATGTCGAAAATTCTTCACCTCCAAAAGCAACCGAGTTTTCTACCCTACCCCCCCCTTCAGAAAAAATCAGAAACACTGTAATTTTATCGTGAAAAGATGCTTTATTGTGTGACGATGTGTCGCTCTGACCACCATGACGTGCAGACCAAATGTACACACTGTTCTGTGTAGAGGCGGATTTACGATTTTGCCGCCTAATCTTACGAAACGTAACTAGAGGCATAACAGGGACTTCGGCGCTTTTGTCGACTTTTTAATTTGGCGCCCCGCGGTTATTTCAAATCGGTCTTTTCGCGGATTTGGCGCCATCCGAGCCTCTCTTACGGCTGTGCCCCTGGCGACTCAACCAATATTGATCAAAAATAGTATATATCCAGAATATAATTAATTTAAAAATATTTTAGTAATTTAGAAGGGTCTTTTTATTAATACTAAGAACAATCTTAATTGTTGTATATATGTGTGTGTGTGTGTGTATGTATATTATAAGAACTTAACATGGTATGTGTCTTTGTATGCGTCAAAGATTTCTTCAAGAATAGCCGTCTTGTCTTCCAAAAATGTTCGTAGGTGTGGCTGTAGGGAGGTCTGTGGGGCGCCTGTGCTGAGAAATGTTCAATTCCCATTCTTGTCACATTTCTGACAACAATGGTGTGTTTGTCAGCTGATATAGGGCCTATATTCCTGTGACGCCACAGGTCTAGAAATCAAACAAGGGCTGTGACAGTATGAGGGGGGATATATGCCTTTTTGTTACACGGTGGTCTTTAAAATCTATTAGAAATTCAGCTTTTTTGTGCCGTGCTGTAGGCCTCGCAGCACACGTCGGCATTTCCCCTTGAAAAAAGAGGCAGCGTTCAAAGAACCTCGGAGGGGCCGAGTGTGGGGCGAGGGGCAAAATCCTTTTTGGAAATAAAGCAAAGAATTGGGGTCGGCTTTTACTGAAATGTGACACGCCGACCACCCCTCCTTGCTTTAGGGGGTGGGCAAGGTTTTGGTTTAGTTTCCGAAAGTGTCATTTCCTCTGCTGGTAGGGGGATATGTCTATACTGTGTATGTTTCTGATTTCGTTTGGGTCCGGGGGTCCGATGCTGCCATATGGGCCAACTAGGCGGCATCACGACAGATTTTTTTTTTTAAAGATACTTAATACTTCAGGACAATTAAGATAAATTTCGCAATAAATAAATGAAATTAAATGGATTATTTTTGATTGAATGCCTTCATCAATATTTACTCTTCCTTATGCATGTCTCTTTATCCATTTCTTTTCCCATACCTTTAACTTTTTGCTTTCTTACATTAACAAATTTTCCTCTAACCAATTCGCATAACTCTGCATAATACTTTCCCATTGTGTGGGGA
>QLNU02003225.1:49719389-49738920 GCA_006491805.2 Dysdera silvatica | reverse complement strand
GGAGGAGGAGGATAATAGGCTTAATGGGAGGGGTTACAGAGCTACAACTCATATATTCCTACGTTAAATATACAAAATTTTATTGCGATGGGGGGGGGTACAACCCCCCCCAAAACCGTCCCCTGGCTACGCCTGTGGATGCTGGAATACCGAAGGGAGAAGTATACAGTGGTGACGAAGTACTGGAAAGTGGTTTACAGACATTGCAGACGCTCTTGTAACATGACAACGATCGCAGTGGCTCTCCACGAAGCCGTCGTTTACCGGTAATTACGGATTTAATGACTTATTATTAGGGCCCATTATCTTCCCACGGAACGCGGCCACTTCATCAATATGCATAATAACAACCTCAGAAGTAAATACGAAAGACAGACCATCAAATTATCGATGCGATTTACCACTTTCTTCGATGATTGGATGTATAATTCGGTATGTCCGTTTCATCGGGTTCATCGTAATCGTTTTAACGCGCCATCCCAATCGAGGCTCATCAGCAGCAGTCGTGTGTCTATCGATGAATGCAAACCTGCGCATATCGATGATAAGTAATTAAAGGCTATTTAAATGGGCCAGGTAATTAAGAAATCGTTTTTGTATACATACATACATATATATACAGTTTTTTTAAATATTGGGTAAGTAATTACAATAATAGCACTTCAATTAAGTAAAATAAAAAGATAAAATAATAATAGATAATATTACCATATATAAAGACTCAAAATATAAATAATAACGTAAGAACATTTTGAAAATATATACTTCCCTTAATACCTAAACCAATGGAATTGAATAAACATCCAGCAACACATAGAAACAAGCAAAAGCAAATTGAATAATATAAATAAGAGGAGACTTCTTCAAGGGAGACCCTCCCCTCTTCCACCGTATATTTCTGTTAATAACTGGGATTTAATCGAATTGTGCACTAGTCTCCCCACAAACGGGGATAGTTCCAGGATTTCCGTAAATTCTGGGATTTCTTTTTAAAAAGTTACAAAAATTTCGTTTTGTTTCTTATAATTTTCTATATTCCTTCGGAAATCAGTGTTTTTACCAAAAATATTACGCAACTTTTTAGGGAATTTTCTGGTATGTTCAGGGAATCTGGTTTAGACTTGCAATCGCTTCTGCTTGTGGGAGCCCAAAACTTGCCCCCCCCCCTCCATCCCCCCGCGAAATATTATTTTTAAAATAATTCCTTTTGTAGCGTATTTTTTTTTAATTTTATTTTTATTTCAATAGGCTACTTTAAATTGAATTTCTATAGACTACTTTAAATTTAATTTCTATAGACTACTTTAAATTTAATTTCAATAGGCTACTTTAAATTTAATTTCAATAGGCTACTTTAAATTTAATTTCAATAGACTACTTTAAATTTAATTTCAATAGGCTACTTTAAATTTAATTTCAATAGGCTACTGAATCTCATTACAAAAAATACTAAATATTATTACAAGACAGAAAGCCATGGTAATAATTAAAATTTCCTTACAACAAATAACATGTAACTAAACCACAAGTAATTTTTCTGATGAACCACACAATCAAATTGTATTAATATAAAAATTAAAGCCTTACATGAGTTTCAATAATCTGGAAAATCCTCTGTACAGTCAGACAAGTTATGGTGACAGCCCGTTATTTAAATGTAAAATTCAAATTAGCGTTCCTTGAAAAGCGGTGCATAACAGGGTCCTTGAAAATCATGCACTTTTTCCTATTGTGAAATGTAGGTTAAGGGGTGCACTAACTATTCGGCAGGAACCCTCAAATTCAGAGGCCCTGCGGTGGCGCAGTGTGGTAACGCGTTCGCCTAGTACGCCGTTAATCCGGGTTCGACTCCCAACAGTGTACAAAGAACGCTTACTCAGAGATCTCATAAAAAGATCGCACTGCTCACTGTAGTCCGGGGTTTGGTTCCCTAGGCCATAAGAGGTTCGGATTCCTCGGAAAACAGTAGGTCCCGGCGCAGCATGACCATTGTAGTCTTTGAGCCGTAAAACCACAAAACAAACAATCAAATTCAGAATTTGGCGACTTTGAAGCATGTAACCAATTCGCCAGACGCTCTGAATTATTCTGATATCTTTTTCCAATCAGCCTTGAAAAGCAGCGATGCGTTACTTAGGCGCATATACCCTTATATCGCGGATACCTCCGTCGTACGGGCAGAATACTGATGTCCCCCTTCTCTTTTCTAATAAGTTTTTAATAGCACCGCTCGTGAGGTCCCTCCAGTAAGCTTGAAAATCTGGGTGTGTCCAAGTGGTGAGGGTAGGGAGGTACTTCCTCTTCGATGGGGACTAGGCCGAAGAGTACCTGGTATGGACATGCAATAAAAGAAGATGCAATACCCTATGGGGATGCAGCTCCCTTCGGGGTGGTCGTGTCATAATTACAACCAATCCATTCTGAGCTGGCAGTACGCGCATGTTTACGTATTTTTGTTATCTCGGCCGGAGCTTGCTAACAGCGGACATTTTATCTCTGGTCTCTTTCTCTCCCCCCCACTTCTTCCCCCCCCCAGAACTTGACAGGTCTCCCGTGCTCGCCGGGGATCTAAAAGGTACAGAATTTCACCCTTGGGTTTTGGGGGGAGGCGTGTCCCCCCCTCCTCAACACCAAGAAAATATTTCTATTTCTGCGAAACACCCGCTTCCTTGAAAAAGAGAGGGGGGGGACAGGGGGGTCACGTAAGTGTAAACCAAGGTAGGATGAAATTTCTCATCGAGGAGCCTCCCCCGCGACTGGCCACTGCTTTTTTTTTTCCCAAGAAGAGCTCGAATTTGGGAAGCATTGAGAATCTGTGTAATTTTCAACCCTGTTCCGGGCGTCCTTTTATTGAGGTTGGAGGTGGCCGCTTTAGAAGGTTACACAGTACTGAATTAATTTGCATTAGGGGGCGGTATAAGGAATAACTTCAACAATTATTTGTAAGAAATGAGAAACATTGTTGTATGTTGTGTTAGGGGGTGTTTCTTAACCAGAAATACCCCCCACGAGGAGGAATTGCGTATTCAAGGGGTTTACATTCTGAGATATATGGTGAAAGGGTGCATGGGGATTGGAGTCAATTGTGTTAGACAGAAGCGCCAGTCCTATTAACACGAGCAGGTCATATATTACTCCGTTTGTTTATGGGTTGATATTAGTTGCACTACACAACCATTAATATATACTATATATTATATAGGCATATGTTTACACATTGGTGTAGGCAGAAAGTTCGTAAGGGGAGGGTTACAGAGCTACAACTCATATATTCCTATGTTAAATATACAAAATTTCATTGCAATGGGAGTTACAACCCCCATCAACACCCCCCTACGTACGCCAATGTATTTACATTAATTTCGATTATTGCTATTTCCGTAGATTTCAGTCAGAGGGTACATACACCCCGGGAGTACCATAAAATACCCCCTTCAACGTCATACAATACGCCATCTGCTCGAAAATTTTCGCTAGCGACTTATAATAGTAGTTTTTCCTTGAAAATCACTAAGTTTAGCGGGAAGTTTTCTAACTGGCAACATTATATTTAGGATTTGACCTTTATGCCTGACAATAGGCTAAGGGTTATATTGGCTCGTGGGGCCCCAAGTCCTCCCTTCCCCGACATTTTAAAATAAATTGCGATTTTGCATGTATGTATTGCAGTATATAACTGTATTTAATAGGTATTTGGCCCCCCTCCAATAATTTCAAAAACACTGCATTAATGCTCTTAACGATAATTCTGTCTGAAAAATTGCGAACCGCGAACTCATTATTTTCGAAGAAAATCATTCAGAAAGTGACTCGTAAAATAGACTGACTGTATGTGTACATTCGTTGTCTCTATGAAATAGTGTGTTGTATTTTTCATTCTGTCATTTTTGTGTTCATCCTTGTTAATATCCTTATTAGGTAAAGTTTCATCTAAAGCGAAATAGAAGGGCGCAACGCCCTGCCCTTCAACTTCACCGCACTTGTACCCAAATGTTTCGCCCCGTCCTCGGAAAATATGACGCCATTCTTCTCCGATGACAATTTAAATTCCAATATTAGAATCTAAAACGCGTCACTAAATTTCTTGATTTATAAATTTTTTGTAACACCACTGGTAATAGTAGACTGTACATGATCATCATGCACTGTCTACTACTACTAGTACCAGTGTTTATGGAAGTGAAATGTCGGAATACAAAAATTTTATAAATCAACAAATTTCATCACGCGTTTTGGATTCTAATATTGGAATTTGAATTATCATCGGGGAAGGATGGTGCGTTGTTTTCCGAGGGTAAGGCGGTAATAACACTGGTGGGAGGAGGAGGAGGATTGTGCAAGGGTTTCATTGGGAAGGGTGGCCGCCGGGGGCGGCGCTGTAATCCCAGACAGGACGCTTGAACAGCGTAATCAGCCGCCGAGGCGGCTGAGGGGGAGATGGATTGCCGATCAACACGGCATTCATAGATGCACGTTCACGTAAAGTCGTCATTTAACGTAATAACACTGGGGGTTTTGGCAAAACGAGATTGCTTACGAATCAAAACACTGTTGCCAGGTTTGCCGACTTTTTGCCACGGACGCAATGGCGTAGGTATAGAATTTGGGCCCCAATGCAATCGCCGGTAGAGGGCCTCATACTAGGATCCCACAATTATGCTATCTAAGGAGCCTCGACTTCCAAAGCCCCTCCACAAGGGCAAGGGCCCCCAATGCAACCAATGCAGTTGCATTGGCATTGCCACGTCACTGCCATGGATTGCTGTGATAAACCTAAATGGTTTTACGTATTTTTGAGATTAAATTCTCATGAGTTTAATAATTGTGTATCTGTTGTGAAAGGCTTGCTTTACCCTATCTTAAGCTATTCCGTATAACAGTATACGTATGTAAAAAATTAGAAATCGATGTTTCTGTATATTTTCAGCGTATCCGTGTATTTATAGCGGTGAACTCCTCGACAGGCCAACCGCCCCTTCCTAGTTTTTTTTCTAGATGAAACACTATATTGTGGCTGTGTCGATTCGTCCAGTCAACTAACCACTACTGAATGTGTCTTTTTCGTTTGTGATTGATGGGCAAAATGATTCAATGATTCGTTCAGCGAGCGATTAGACACGTCTGTATAGGCGCGCAGAGGTGGGGGAGGGGGGGCTCGCGCTCGAGGTCCCTAGCCATTTAAAAATTTTATTTGCCCGAACCTGCTATGCATTTACTTTCAAAAGTTTTACAGTCACATTTTAAAATAAGGTGCTTTGTTTATTATTATTTTTTTTTTATCTCATTACTAATTGTTAAGCAGTATCAATTATTTTTATAATGTTTTGTTATCTTGTGCATTCACTAAAATTCTCGACAGCTTTGAGAAGGAGGTAATAATTTTTCTCAGCCCCCGCCCACTAATAGAGATACTCGTATGGGCGCCTCTGTAGGCTATACCAGCGTTTTTTGATTTTCGGATCCCGAACTCTGCACTCTATAATAATAATAATAATAATAATATTCAACTCGATATACAATATTTACTGATATATAGCTTGAGTAATAGAAAAGTTATAACAATATAAGAGAAGATCTATATTAAATTGTTTTAGGCTTTGGGTTAGAAATGGAAGAGAATATAAAGCAGTAGCTTGTTAGGAGATCTGTGATCGTGTCTCAATCATTCAAGAGCTAAAAGCTAATTCGAATTGTTAAGCTCGGAATTTTTTTAAAATAATTCTTGCAGATAATTTTAAAGAAAAAAAGGGAGGGACAAATTTCGGGCCTGTCCCCAAGGTGCCAAGCCCCTGGGCGCATCTGCCACCTGTTCACGTCCCGGACGATTGCCGATACATGGTACTTAATTGGGAGAAATTGGCAATGGCTGATCGTTTTCGCCTAATGGTTCTCATGCCGCAAATGACAACTCTCCCAGCTGAAAAATGACAACTATTAACTGAAAACTAACTATGGAGCATTGTCGAGCGTGAAGTTCAACAACATCTCGATTATGAAAACGATTTCTTGACCCGTTTGGAAAAAATTGTTTTGACTGGTTTTCTTTTGCGCTGGCCCTGACCGTCTCGCTCCATGTCTGGAATTTTCTTTCATTATTTGACTGTGAAATATAGTTTCACAGGCGGTATTGTCCGTTCGAGCCACTTCCGCATTTGTGCCTTTACCCGTTCCGCAAATTTCCTTTGCGGGCTTCACTTGCGAACTAGCTGCCGTGGTGGTAGCGTTCTTCGTTACCGTGCGGGTAATCCGGGTTTAAATCCGGTGTTCGCCGGTTTCTTTTCCAGGTCCGTTGTCCGGTGTTTGATCCTCTTTTGAAGGGGTAGGTTGGATTCAGAGGCGTAGCCGGCCATCGCAATGAAATGTTGTATATTTAACATAGGGATGTATGAGTTGGAGTTGTACCCATTAAGCCCCCCCCCCCTTATGAACTTTCTGCCTACGCCACTGGTTGGGATTCCTTTGAAAACTGTGGATCTTGGCGTCACATGATCTTACCTTTCTGTGCCTTTGTCCTTTAAATTATGAATTATAGAAGACTCGCTAATCCGGACATCCCTTGCAAAGGGGAGTGCTGAACCAGGAAGAGCGTCGAGTTGCCGAGATTTTCATAAAAAAATAGTTTGATTTTTTTTTTTATTAAATCTCTCGCTCGTGACGTCACGTGGAAGCGTAACCCCGCCCATTTTTCGCTAGAGTTAAAGGTGGAGTTGGCGGGAATCTACTGTTTTAAAATACTTGTGAGGTCGATAAAATGGCGCCAATTTTAAACTTGGAGTCTTCGTTTGGCATTTTTTTTTTCGTTTACATATACAGTATAACCTGCCTAAAGTGATTACTATTGGGACTAGGCAGGGGCGGATTTAGAGATCATCGGGGTGGAGAGATAAATGTCTTGATTTTTGAAAATGATACCTCATTGGACCTTTACCTTGTATCTTTTCAATGTAAATTTTCATTTAAGGGGGATGATTGCCACTCTCGTTCCCCTAAATCCTCCCGTGGGACCGCATTGCAAGTGATTACTATAGATGTTGTCAGTTTAAGCCTTATTTTAATCTCTTTTATTTGCAAATATCCGAGAAGTTTTCATCATTGGTAAACCTGAATATTGAAGGTAATTAACGAACTTTGAAGAAAAACCACGCGATTTATGGACTGTATACTTATGAGGGCTACATTCTTTAGGAGCCCATTCCATCCCTTCAGTTTAGGGCCTATAAAGGCCTTAATCCGGCCCTGGATATTTCTCCTTTGTATTCGTTCTAAGAACTTGTACTATTTACCTCCTATATTGGCGAATCACTTTATTTTGGGTTGCTAAAAAATTTGTCAATACGAAATCGGTTGCTTTTGTATTGACGAATCGCTTCTGCTTTATGTTGACGAATCGTTTCTGTTTTGTATTGACGAATTGCTTCTGTTTTGTATTGACGAATCGCTTCTGCTTTGTGTTGACGAATCGCTTCTGTGTTGTATTGACGAATCGCTTCTGCTTTGTGTTGACGAATCGCTTTTGTGTTGTATTGACGAATCGCTTCTGTTTTGTATTTGCAGAAGGTGGTCGCTTAGAAAAAGAACTCCGTTATATCAAAAACACACTCGGAGAAGGCTCCGGTAGCACGAATCAAATTCTCATCCAAACGCCTCGGGAGCCAGGGACGTCCGTTCTCCGACCGGATACGTTGCTGACGCACTTACAAGTGGTCCGCTCTGCCGTCCAAGTGTCCGTGGAGGTCTTCGACATGTAAGTATTCATGGACAGCTTTTAGTAGGTGCTGCAGTTCTCTGCAGCGCCAACGTGTACCGCTGACCGTCACTGCTGTTCATTGTTACTGTACCTCGCAGCACCCACCCTAGCGCGTTTTGTGGAACCTCAGTTGGGAAAATTTCGGATCCAAAACGGTGCTGGATTCATGACCGCGGTAACTTTTATGCAGCGCGAAGCGTAGCATAGTGTGATAGTTTTTATACAAGTAAAGCACAGTCCTCGATAGTCGCAGACGCCCTCGATAGTCAGAGACGTCCTCAACAGTAAAATGTTGCGGACAGGTCCTTACCCCCGGAAAACCTAGAATTGTCAGGGAATCTGAAAGCGTCTCTAAAAGTCAGGGAAAAATGAGATTTTTGGGTCAACCCTGAAAAATTCAGGGAAAACCTTCCCAACTTCTGTTCTCAATAGTTAAACGTCACGTGACCGTGAAGCTGTTTATCCCTGAAACGTCACGTGACCGTGAGGCTGTTTATCCCTGAAACGTCACGCGACCGTGAAGCTGTTTATCCCTGAAACGCCACGCGACCGTGAAGCTGTTTATCCCTGAAACGTCACGCGACCGTAAAGCTGTTTATCCCTGAAACGTTACGCGACCGTGAAGCTGTTTATCCCTGAAACGTCACGGGACCGTGAAGCTGTTTATCCCGGAAACGTCACGTGACCGTGAAGCTGTTTATTCCGGAAACGTTACGCGACCGTGAAACTGTTTATCCCGGAAACGTCACGCTACCGTGAAGCTGTTTATCCCGGAAACGTCACGCTACCGTGAAGCTGTTTATCCCGAAATCGAAATTCAATTCATACTTAACGTTTGCGAATAGTCAGGGGAAAACCTTGAAATTGCCAGGGAATTTTTTTTTTTCTCGAAGTTGAGTAGGCACCTCGTTTGAAATAAACCGTGTGTTCATATTATATTTATTTTTAATTGGTGTGATTTGGTTTTTTTAGACCCTGGAGCCTCAAGGATCTGTGTTATTCTCCAAGTTTTCCTGTATTTGATAAACATTTTATAGATATGGTAAGTTTATATGCATGCGTACATAATTTAGAGAGTTCCTACCAGGGTTTAAGCTGGCTCAAAACATGCTGTCGCAAAAATGCTAAAATGGGAAAATAATTTGTAGCCAAATGCTAAAAAATATTAGTTGCTTTCGCTGCTCGAAAAACCCTATCCATGAAATTATTTATATCAACGATGCTTAACAGGTGCTGTTAAGAATTTTGAAGAGGAAACAAAAAGGAACAAGAAAAGATCGCTGAAGTGCAAAACGGATATTCTGGAATCGAGGAATCCTGTTTTCAGAGAATAAACTGTGGTTAAAAATGCCTGTCGCATTTTCGCGATGGGCAATAATTTTTTCTTCGCATTTTCGAGCAACTCGTCGCATTTTGCGAAAAATGCGACTGCAGCTTAAACCCTGGTTCCTACATTTATATGTGATGTTCTTGGTCCATATAAGAGAACTTGTAATACGTATCAGCTGAAAACAAGTGTGTGTGTGTGTGTGTGTGTGTGTGTGTGTGTGGATGAGAGACAAGGGTGTATACTAGAGGAGAAGTAAAAAAAAAACAGAAATGGCGAACAACCCAAAGCAGTATAAAGAAGTATATGACTGAAATAATCAGGAGAACTTTAGAAAGAAATATTTCAGAGAGAGAGAGAGAGAGGAAACCGAGGTAGACGATATCTCTATTAAAAAAAAAGACAACTAGCACATTGTAAGAAAAACTGACCAACGATGGACAACTGGAATTCTCAACTGGATTACAAAAAAACATCAGAGGCCGAAGAAATAGACAAGTGGCATGAATGAAATAAGAAAACAGTTTGAGGTAACATGAGATGAATTGTTCGGAATAGAGACCTATAAAGAACACTTTGGGGTGAGACTCTAGAGAGAGAGAACGCTTTGGGGGTGCGTTTCATCCAGTGGTGGCAGAGACCATTATTGGATATGAATCTGTGGTTGTCTACAAAATATATTTTTTTACGATAATTGGAAGTGGTGTCTGTGTGTGTTTCTACGGTCGAAAAAAAAAAAAATAATTGTTATTTTTAGTTTTAATGATAGTTAGCGTGTGTTATCTTGTGTGTTCACAATAGTCTCGAAAAATAATAGTTATGTTTTGATTTATTTTTTTTTTAATGAGTTGAAGTGGTGTCTATTTTCTTGTGTGTTTCACAATAGTCTCGAAAAAATAATAGTTATGTTATGTTTTTATTAGTTTTTTTAATGATAGTTGAAGTGGTGTCTATTATCTTGTATGTTCTACATTTTCGAAAAATAATAATAGTTATATATTTTTTAAATTGTTAATTTTGTTTTCAGACGTTAGAAAATTTGTTTCCTTGTGCCATAATCACTCCCCTCGATTGTTTCTGGGAAGGTTCTAAACTCCTGGGACCAGAGATTCCTGTAAAAATTCCGTAAGTACTCCTTGACATCTCGCATAGCAGAACAAATCGGCGCCCGAAGATGGCAAAAATGTAGTATACAGTAGAAACCTGTCTACCACGAACGCCACTATATCCCGAAATTTGTATATTCTCCCCCGGATCTCTCTGTGTATTGTATATATTGTGTATAGAAACTTCCCTATATACCATCGATTCCGCGGCGTAATCGGGACACATCAGGGCTAGAATGTTTTGTTCCAATTAAGCGGTTGCCCCAAATAGGCGAAATTCACATAAAATTAAACAAGTGTCTCTCGATACTACATACATACTTAATGTACAATATATATATATAAACAATATAAACTCTTAAGAAAAATAATAAATTCCGAAATAAAATGTATACATATTACATAGAATTTAATTCAGTTTTACCACTCTTGCAAATCGAGACCTATGAGGCCTAAAGGTTTCGGTGAAAACACTGATCTTGTGGGGAAAAATTGCCGGGTTTTCCCCCATAAGAATTTTCGATTTCCCCACAAGAGATTCGATTCCAGCAAGCGCTGGAATCGAACCCGGGACATTGGCATGGTAACCAAGCGTGTTATCAGTACGTCACCGGGAGTGGGGGGGGCTTACGTGTGTTTAAAATGAACGATGAATTAGATTTCGGCTTATGAACGAACCAATGCTTTCGGTCGGTTTGATTTGAACGTATGATATACGTACAGTGAGGCTTCTCTTAAAGACCACCTCTATTCAGCGACCACAACCCTTACCGACAACCTTTTCTGGAAGAGGATTTCCTCCCGACCCAATGCTAAATTTACCTTCATTCAGAGACCATCTCACCGAGCGACCGCCTTTTTTCACGGAACTGACGATGGTCGCCTTAAGGTGGTTTTACTGTATATGATTATATCAAATAACAGTCGCAGCGAATATCGTTAGTTGGATTTTGATGGCGCCTTGACGACGGAGCTCATGCTGCTCCAAAAATATCGCCTGTAGCGAACAGATTTTTCCAGTCGGGCCTTTGATATTCGTTATATCCGATTTGGATTACAATCGGCTGTAATTTGGATTACAATTTGGGCTGCCAGTTTAAATAAGAAAACGAATCACCTGGAATTCCATGGTTGGCGACAAGTCTGGGACTTGGCGCCAAGGCGCGCGTTGGCTACACGCATTCAGTGGTAATCCGTTGGTCAAGAAATACGCACCTCTACCTGTTATTTGCCGATACGTGGACCCAGGTTTGTTTCTTGAAATAACAGCTTCGGATTGCTGCGGCATGTAAACTGCGTCCCCTGTACTAAGTCCCGCTGCGTTTCTGACGAGGTCACCCCTCTGCCAATGACCCGAAGATGTGTCCTTTCTGGGGCGGATTACTAACAAAAAATGAAATAAAAATGGCCATAAAAAACATATCCGAGAAAATAAAAACTTTTCTCTTGGCTCTGCGGGACCTCCCAAGATGTGGCAGACCCGCTAAGTCCAGCTGTGACGTTTTTTTTTGTTTTTTTTCGTTTCTCCCGCTTTTTTTTTATTATTATTTTTTTTTTTGCCGCAGCTAACTTTTTCCTCCTCCCATAGAAAGAAGGATTATCTCAAATAAAAAGAAGGAACTGGCAGCGTGCGTATTCCGCCCTACAAAAGAACCTTTTTCGCGGATTGATATTTTGCGCGGATTTAGGAATTTTTGAGTACGGCTTCGTCGCGTTTGCTAGTGGGGGGCTGTGGATCGTTATGAGTAAAGCATGTCTGCGTTCTTTCTCAAGATCTATTTTAGGGGCCCCCATCCCCCCGGCTTACAAAACCAGCTCTGTTTTTTGGGTAACTGTTCTTGTTTGACAGCTTTGTTTTATTATTTTCTGCAAATTTTTGCGATTTTTTTCTTTGCCTCTCCCGGCCTTATCCAGGTTGACTTTGCATCGATACCGTTTACGTTCAGTGGCGGATTAAATAAAGTTTTTGAGGCTACTGATATTGTGAGGGGGCCCAGTAAAACAGTTCAAAAGGATCGTCTCTGGAGGCTCTCCAGCTGGCGTGGGGCCCGCGGATTGCGGCCCCTAAAGTCCATACGTTAATCCGTCACTGTTTACGATAGTATCGGCGTAGAAGTGGGGGGGTCAGAGCACACTGTTCTCTTTCAACCGAATCGCATGGTCTGTATTAAAGCTACGTGAGGGTCTCCATTATTTTTGAGTTGCTGTGTGCCTGGTATCGTTTTATGTATATCGATATATCGTATCCTAATTCGATACATTTGAAAGATACATAACAATGCATCAAAACTTAATTTTTAGCTCTAAATTTTAACCGAGATACAGCCGTTTGAAATCTTCGAAAATGCCCCTAATTTTGCCCTTCTTTGGCCCCTGACATCTGTATTAAGGCCTATGCTGAAAAACGCTCCAATACATGCCTAACAATTTTTTGAGAGCTTTCAAATGAGACCACTCCCATTAAAATTGGCGTCGTCCAGCTCGGGCCCTTCCCTTGTAAGAGACGATCAGAAATAAAAAAACAAAAAAGATAGTATACGGCCCTTTTTTGTGGTCATTAACCTTGAATTGATTAAATTTCTATTTATCATTATTTTTTTTAATGAAATGGTGATTCAATAAACGAGAGAAACTGATTGAATTGATAGCTGGGTCCCTTGAAATTTATTAATTTTTTGGTTTTACGGCTCAAAGACTACAGTGGTCATGCTGCGCCGGGACCTACTGTTTTCCGAGGAATCCGAACCTCTTAAGGCCTGGGGAACCAAACCCCGGACTACAGTGAGCAGTGCGATCTTTATGAGATCTCTGAGTAAGCGTTCTTTTTGCACTGCTGGGAGTCGAACCCGGATTAGCCGCGCAATAGGAGAACGCGTTACCACACTGCGCCACCGCAGGGCCAGGAAATTTATTAACCTGTTAACCGGGGAATAAAATTTTGTGAAACTCGTTTCACACTGGGGACAATTTTTTTTCTCAGTGATATTTAATTAATTTAAGTGATATTAACTATATTCATTATATTTAATTAATTTCAGTGATATTTAATTCGCAGTGATATTTAATTTCAGTGACAAAAAATGTCGTCATACCCAGTTAACAGGTTAATGATCTGAGGAAGAACGACGGGGCGTACCGAAATGTGAATACATAACACCTACTCACCAAATAGAAAAGACAAATTTATTTTTCAAACATGATGTTTGTTTCCGTTGTAAACAATGCTAAAATGTAGTGTCACATCTATTTGTTTAGTAGATTTGTGGGCGGCCCCTTCCGTGGCTCGTAACATTACTCACTCCCCTGTCCCCCGCACCACCGTTCACTACTCATTTCTGTTGAACTAACTTACGGAAAAGTGTCTGCTGCCCGTCCATAGCTTACTGGCTGTCTCAGAAGTAGCTGCTACGTCGCTATAATGTATGCCTACTACATGTGTAAATTAGACAGATCCCTTGTATTTCCGGGATATACAATTCACGATCTTGAGGGCAGATTAGAAAAATCCGGCAGATCGTTCCGCGGTTGCTGCCCTGGTTTGAGGTTATTTTATTTTCACTCGTTTCTTCACGGTTCATTCTTAATCTTTATTTTTTAATGTGTTTAAATAGAACGCTGATACGTGTATAAGGCATGGGCGCCCGTATGGGGGAGCAGAGAGGGACTGGAGCCCCCTAGCCGTTTAAAAATTTGATTCGCCCGAACCTGCTACGCATTTACTTTCAAAAGTTTTACAGTCACATTTTAAAATAAGGTACTTTTTAGCTCATTACTAATTGTCAAGCAGTATCAATTATTTTTGTAGCGTTTTGGTATCTTGTACATTCACTAAAATTCTCGACAGCTTTGAGAAAGAGGTAATTTTTCTCAGCCCCGCCCCCTAGAAGTACTCGTATGGGCACCTATGGTCAAATGTATTGAAGTATAATGTATTTTTCGGGAGAAGGTAGGGGGATATGTACGTATAAAATTATGTATGCAGTCGAATTACGCTACAGCGATAACTTATGTACTGCCTTAAAATTGCCGTCCCCATGGGAATAACAGGAGCATAGCAATTAAAAAACTAAAGGGGGGGGGGCAGTTTTTGATTTGGTGTTGAGAACAATGCATTGTGTTATCTTGATGAGTGGGGTAAGCCCCACCCTTTCTGATACCACTGAGGAATAAAGTTATTTTGCCTTGGTTATAATGTTGGAAGATTTTCCGATACCCGGGTATTACTTCAAAATATGTCGCCGTTGCACTGGCGTGCAGGATTGCTATATATATATATATATATATATGTGCATATATAAAATTGCATTGCAATGGTGGGGGTTATGATCCCAGTACCCCCCCCCTGCATGCGCCAGTGCAAACAAAATCAATGATTTCTTCGCTGTATCAGGAAATTTGCCAAATGTGGACTCGTTATAAATAACATGTGTTCTATATATATAGCGTGACCTTGATAGGTCAAAGCGATTCTTTTTCTTCTTGGACGTTGACCTATAATATAATGGATTTCGGTTGTCTATTTCTTGATAACTCAAAAATAAATAACCGGAAATAAAACCCTTTTTCCTTGAGTTGTCGAGGTTCGTGTGTAATACATGTTCGGTGACACGGAGGTGGTCGCTTTACAGAGTGGTTTGTCGTACTTGATTTTCGCTCGCCATTTTACTCATTTCTTTTTTTCTATTCTCTCTATTTTTAGGGGTTTAAATTATTACGCTCAATGGTCAAACCTCAATCCTGAATGGTTGGTCAACGCCCTTAAAAACATTGGCAACTTCGGATCAACCTTCAATTTTCAAACCATAGAAACATTTATGAAAAGGGTAAGTGTGACCTTTTTTTGACCTTCTGACCTTGCATGTTGACCTGGCCTAATTCTCCACGTTGCTTGTAATGGTATTGGTTCCGTGGTGATAGTCATATAAGGAGACCAGCAGGCTCCCTACTCATGGGGCCGTGTGCAGTCAGTACCGGATTTACTCATAGGTCAAGTAGGCCCGCTCCTATTTGACCTATGAAGGGACCTTCTGGTGCTGTTTAAGTGTCATTTTGACCTGTTTGTTTACAAATGTCCGATAAATTTCCAATACTGATAAACCTGGGTACTGAAGGCAATGAACTGCAAAGGAAAACATGATTTATTGAGGCTCTGTGGTAACGCGTTCGCCTAGTGCGCCGTTAACCCGGGTTCGACTCCCAATAGTGCAAAGAACGGTTACTCAGAGATCTCATAAAGATCGCACTGCACACTTTGGTCCGGGGTTTGGTTCCCTAGGCCTTAAGAGGTTTGGATTCCTCGGAAAACTGTAGGTCCAAGAGGTTCGTATTCCTCGGAAAATTGTAGGTCCAGAGGTTCGGATTCCTCGGAAAACAGTAGGTTCCAGCGCAGCATGACCACTGTAGACCTTGAGCCGTAAAACCACAAACGAACGTGATTTATTGACCAAATATTGCAAGGTCCACATTCTGTAATTCCAGCCTAGGGTCCACAGGAACTTCAATCCGAAAACGAGCTTACGTAGATGTGCAGAATCACTCGCAGATTTCATTTATGAACAGTTTTGCGCATCTAGCTAATCCTCCACCTCAGCGGTTGGACGTTCAATTCCGGCCGAAAAGCTTGTAGTCTTTCCACGCGCAGTCTAAAGACGTAAGGCTTCATTTTTCTAACAATTATTCCTTTTCATTGAGTTCTTAAAGCCACGATAGCTAAAAGACCTTTTTTTTATTATTATTTATAAATACTATATACGATATTTTTTGTTATACAATATAAAGTTTTTTTGGTATATAGAAATATAAAATTTCGCTCATTCGGCCGCCCCTTGCGTAGATGGGTGTCGAATTATCTGAGCAGTACTTAAGAACAAATAATAAATAATAAAATTTTTAACTTCCTCAATTCGCCACCAGGGGCGCTGCTGTTCATCTCATCTGATAGTGCATGGACTTTTAACTATACCCATACCTAATTTCCTGGTCAGATTTGTCTTGGTTCAAAAGTGATTTTCCGAGGAACCCTGTATACACACAGTGTTGTCTCCCTCCCAACAAGGGACACCCACGGAGTCGGACATTTTGTCCCTTATTCAGAAGTCTCCCCTTACGGGGAGACAACACCATATATGTATCTTCCACTATTACAAATATATTATTAAGCTGTACATCCTTTTTTTTATATACGTTAATCGATGTCGTATTGCGCAACACCACCTCACACAATACTACTTCATTGACATCATGTACGTTAATGAATGAGATCCCCCCCCCCTCTTCAGAAGAATAAAGATGTGAGGAGGTTGGGAAGGGCTCGGAACTAGCTGGATAGAGTCATTACGAGGAGAGCTCAACTGTAGTAAGTTTAAAGAAATGCCGTTCAGACCACCTGACCACCCGCCTCATCGCTAGGGTGGTCTTTTTCTTCGTAGTTTTTCTGCAATGGTAGTGGTGGGGGAAAGGGGGTCCAGCCCCACTACGTCATAGGAGGTTATAGTGCGAAGAGGGGGGGAAGGAGAAGGACTCATTGACTAGCCCAAAACCCCCCACCACCGCCACCACTGGAGCCCCACATCTGGAGGTTTCTTTCCTCGCTTCTCTGGTGGCATTTCTTTTAACAATCGCCCCTTTTCCTGTGCGCCAGTTTTCCTCTAAACTGTTGGTTTTAGAAGAGCTATAGCTGTTGGTAGAAGAGCTATAGCTGTTGGTAGAAGAGCAATAGCTCCGGACGAAATGCCATATACTCGATCAATTTCAAAACACCATTTCTGTGATTGGTTTGTCTTTCTTTCTTTTTGGTTTTACGGCTCAAAAACTACAGTGGTCATGTTGCGCCGGGACTTACTATTTTCCGAGGAATCCGAACCTCTTAAGGCCTAGGGAACCCAAAACCCCGGACTACAGTGAGCCGTGCGACGATTGGCTTGTACTTGGCTGCGTTGTTGGTTGACTGGTTATAATAATTGTGGTATTAACAATCACTGGTGTGCGTGTTTTCCCAACATTGAAGTGGCGAACGGAAATGCTGTATGCAACAGCGTAGGTAAGGGTCAACCCCCCACTTGATATCAAGGCGCCCCTCCATTATTGCCGAATTACATAATCTGTTTTACAGTTTTCCTGAGTCGTCCTCCCACATCCGTGTTCTTTGCCCATGTGCTCTAATTAGGGGAAATAATTGGGGCTCATTACTTTTCTTTGGTGTTCCGAAGTGTGACATTTATTCTACTGGCGTTCCTAAGTGTTTTAAGTCAGTGTGTGTGTATATATATATATATATATAAAATCAGTCCCGTACACAAGATTCTAAAAGGGTAGGGGGTGATAAAAAGCACAAGATTAATTTTTTTTTTATTATTATTGCAATTTTGTTTTTAGAAATTTCTTTATTTTAGGTTATAATCTGGAATTTTTTTTATTCAAATGGAGGAGGAGATCATCCTTTAAACCCCTCTATTGTACATATACGGCCTTGTATGATATAATATAGAAAAAATGGTTTAAATTAATAATGAGCCGTAATTGGTGCGCTACATTTATTTAGAAGACTCGCTATGTTTTGGAATTAGATACATGTGTGGAATATTTTTAATGAACACTAAAGTTTACTAGAAGAAAGTCCCTGTAGGTGCTGAGATTTTGGGGGGGGGTCCTTCGCCCACTTTCCGTTTTATAAAATGGCAGTGGTTGTTAGGGACCCCTAACAAAAAACCTCTCTTCTTACTTCGTCGCTTATTCCCCACCCCCCTTTTTTTTAAGAATTTAAAATTTTAAAACACTGTGGAGCTGTCTTGAATACCCCTCCACGATTCTGGAGAACTTTACCGTACCATAGTGGAAGTATTGGCTACGCCATTGTGTTGTTTGGGTTCCATATCTGGGATGTTTTTCGAACTACTTTTGCCCCATGCCTACCCATCTTGTCACTTACGGAATCGCGACCTACAAATATCCTTTCGCAGCTTATTGATCTACCCCATTCCGAATCTGTGCTGTGGATAGCAGAGAGGTTGCTTTGTGTGACCTCTAGGATTCTTTTCTCTCTCTCTTTTTTTTTAATTTTGTGTATGTAGCTCTGTTAAGTATTTTTTCATCTCTTCTCCCCCCCCCGCCCCCCACTTCTATGCACGCCGCTGAAGAGAATAGCGCGTGTGTGGCAGCCGTCATATGGACTACTTGGTGGTCGTAGCTCCGATGTCACGTGGCCTTCCTCCCTGACAGCGCACGGAGCCGTAAGAGGAGGAAAAAAATCTTCTCGGAGGAACCCCCCCCCCGGCCCCACCTCATACCAAAAGAAATGTCATTTCCCGCTTATTGCCAATGGAAGTAGATTGACCTAGAGGCAACAAATTGGTAATCTCCAGCTAATCTCGTTCCCTTCTCACACTTTGCTGATGAACTCGCTATCTTATGAAAGAGATGTACATTTGTTCGCATCATTGTTAAGGCAGCTTTTGAAATGTATCACGTGAAGTCAATTTCATGGAAACGTATGGGGAAAGGACAGACATAGGCTTCCGCAGAATTTTTTGTAGGGGTGGGCAAAGATTACTTCAGCAGAAATAAAAAAAATATCATGATTAGATTGATTAATCCAATTATTTAATGGAATACTTATTTAAATTATTTAATTAAATCATTAATGAGACTATTTAGTTCAAAATTATTTAAATAATTCATAACCTTAAATTTTAATTGACACTGTATACATCTTGTTTATCAAGTTTTTTAAACTAACCTTTAGACTGGGTGTATAAAGCTTGATGTCACGATTAAATTATTTCAGGTACATATTTTCATACACAAAACCATTTTTTTTTTAAAAATCAGATATAGGAGAGATGTATCTATAGGCAAAGATGCCCGTACTGTAGATGGTTGTGGACCAGGTTCAGAACCACTGATCTGGATAATGTAGGAAAAATTGTCTAAATCAGCCACCACTTGTTCTTGTAGAAAACTAACCGTTTTGTGGGGTGGCCAGTGCCACATTTCCCGATGGGCTATACTGGGCTGTGGGCTAGGGCGGCAACATTTTGTGTATTGAGTCTGAATCAATATCATATTATGATATAATCAAATGTTTTTCCAAGAAGAAAGGTAGACGTCGTACTTTCTATTTAATTACCAGTATTCGATAGGCTTTTATTTTTTGCTAAAAAAAAATTGCTTAATTTTAATTTTGCTTAAAATGCATTCCAATGAAATTGAATTTGATTTATTATATACCAAGAAGAGAGAATACTTCAATATAAGTTAATATTGTTTAATGTTTATGTTTCAATTTATGATATATTTTTCAACATATTTGTTGTCAATACAAAAGTTTTTGACGTATATTGAATGTAAAATTTT
>QLNU02003225.1:49690398-49714825 GCA_006491805.2 Dysdera silvatica | reverse complement strand
ACACACACACACATTCTCTCTCTCATTAACTTAGTTATAATAAACGACTCTTTCTGTTTAGCAATGGCAATTTAATGTTCCGGTATCTGCTTTATATAATTAATATATTTTCGATCAATGGCTGCTTTCCATTTACCGATGTAGCCCTGCAGTCCGTAATTTGGTTCCCTTGGTTTAAGAGGTTCGGATTCCTCGGAAAACTGTAGGTCCCGACGCAGCATGACCCTTGCACCATAAGGCACGAATAATATAATGTAACTTTTTACATGTTTGTTAGTATCAATAACTATTATCATCATCATATCTTGTTATCTTAACCTCATTATTGTTAATGGTTTATTTTAACTGATATTACACACACAGTGTATATATTATTATTTTGTATTTGTTATAGTAACTCGGTTTTTTTAATTATAATCATGAAAGTTTATATTTTCTATAATTAAAATCGTTTTCTTTTGGAACTCATAGGCTGGGATTTCAACTGCTTATCAAGAAAAGCCTTGTCTGCAGCCATCCGATGAACACTGCCCCTCCAAAGCGCCAAATAAATTAAGCCAGCAGGTAAATATGGTGCCAAAAATGTTCCCTTTGAATGTGTCGATATTGCATATCTATTCTTTTACAGATTTCCACAATTCTTAATCAAGTTTTTCCCTACTTTTGTCTTTTGGCAGCCTCCTGATATTGGCGCTGAACTCACTGGCGGTTGTTACGGGTTTGCCAGCAAATATATGCATTGGCCGGAAGATGTATTAGTTGGCGGGATTGTCAAGAACAAAACGGGACACATAGTGAGGTGAGATATTGTCTACGATTTTATTTTGAAGTTGCTGAATATGGTGTCAATTATGGTTTTGTATCACTTGTGATCAAAGTGCATTTCATGCTGTAAGAGTATGTGTGCCAAAATTTACCTTCATTGTTGTACACGTACAGTATTAATAAAGATGTGTACCATTAGTATTCTATAGTTGTTACGTGGCATTCCTTTTCCCCCACCAGGTGGAAAAGTCTAACATTATTTGGATACTATGCATGCATGGCGTCACATTATTTTATTTAATATTTTCAGTGAACGAGATCTGGTGTTGCGAGAATTCGAGTTTAATATTCGAAAGATTTTAATTGAAACAGTTAGTTATGAGTTTTCGATTCAATAATAGCTTTTTGGTTTTTTGTTTTATTTTTTTTTTGTTCAACTTGATATAGTAAAGTGTTTAATTTTTCTAAAGAAATCGTTTCTCCTTTCTTGTTCATTTTACAATAAGAAGTGCCCTGCGGTGGCGCAGTGTGGTAACGCCTTCTCCAAGTGCGCCGCTAATCCGGGTTCCCCCGTGCAAAGAACGCTTACTCAGCAGAGATCTCATAAAGATCGCACTGCTCACTGTAGTCCAGAGTTTGGTTCCCCAAGCCGTAAGAGGTTTGGATTCCTCAGAAATCAGGTGGTCCCGGTGCAGCATGACCATTGTAGTCTTTGAGCTGTAAAACCAAAAAGAAAAGAGAAAGCGAAACAATAAGAAGTGTAGCTGCATCTATACTGCAGCAGATGGTTGTTAAAAATACATTGAATTAATGACTACAAGAGTTAATACCTTTTGATGCCCTAAAACTGTGAAGATTCAACAGTTTTGGCGCCCAACATGGGGCCTCGATTTATTAACCATATAACCTAAGAAGTCAGAAAGATGAAATTGACAGCACTAAGGACATAAAGAAAAGGAATACATTCTTCCTTTATGATCTGCATGAACAAGATTCAGATGGAACTTCAAAAGGAAGTGCCTGATCAAAAATTACTTAATATTTTAGAAAGGCAAATGAAAGACAAGTTCGAACCATTAAAAGAATGCCAAGGCAGGATAACTGAAAAAATACTTTCCGAAGAAAATACAGAAGAAGAAAATTTGAAGAATTTCTGACAGCGGAGAATTACAGAGATAGGTATTGTGAATTAAAAGTTCTAATGGAAGAGAAGATATCGACACAAGGAAAAGCCATTGAAACGGTTGGAAGAAAAGCCTTCAAATTACCTAAGATAGAATTGGAGAAATTCAGTGGAGACGCCAAAGAATTTTTAACCTTTTGGAGCCAGTTTTAAAAAATGTATAAGGATGAGTCGATTTCAGACGATGAAAAATTTCAATATTTACTTCAGACTGTGGTTCCCAATTCAAAGACAGAAAGAGTAATTGGAAGTTTTCCGGCAACAGCTGCGAATTATCCAATGGCAATAGAACAGGTATATGAAAGGTTCGGTAGAGAGATTTGCTTGTTCAAGTTCACTTGAGAGATCTACTGACCATGGTAATGAAAAATGCAGTTTCCAGGCATATGAAAACAGATCTGCCACGATTGTATGATGAGTTAGAAAGAAAGCCTTGATCTCTTGATAGCCTTAGAAGAACTCAGGAAAAATATGGCGATTTTCTTACACCGCTTGTTGAATCGTGTCTTCCTGAAGAGGTGTTAATCGGGTGAGAATGCCACAGAAACTCGAGAGAAAATAATGATGAGGAACGGTCTTTAAGAAGTCTCATGAGTTTCATGAAAAATGAAGTGCAAGGCAAGAAGATGGTTGTGCTTGCCTGTACCGGTTTTGGATCCAATCCGTTCTTGAAGAGGACAGGGCAAGAACATAAATTTCGAAGAGACCCAGCAGCGTCAGCCCTGGTAAACACAAAACAAGAATCCAGGTAAGTTTTTTGCCTGTCTCTTCTGTGATAAAAAAACATCCTACAAGAGACTGTATTGCAGCTAGAAAGATGAATATGGAAAGTAAAAGGAGGATCTTAGTAGAAAAAGGGGCTTGTTTCTTTTTGAGTTCCTGTACAACTACTCAAAAATAGTGGTTCACCCAGTCATTCAGCCAATATCGTCTTGTGTGATTTATAGCAGTATTCACTAGCTTTTTATATTCACAAACAGGTGTGGATGTATACTAACTTGCACATGAGCAGCTATTTTATTTGAGTATATATATATTATATTTTTTAAATTTTAGAGCAGAAGCATTGCAGACCATTGTCCAGTTAATGGCTGAAAAAGACATGTACGAATTTTGGAGGGACACCTTCAAAGTTCATAATCTCGACTGGACCCAGGACAAAGCCAAGAAAGTCCTCGAAGCTTGGCAGAGAAAATTTTCGGAGGTTTGTTCTCACTTACGTTACAAAATTTTGTGGTAATTATAATATGAGATGTATGTCACAAAATGCATGTTGCTTTGTTCAAAATTTATCAGAAATCAACCATGCTGACTGCTCTATGAATAATGAAATTCTTTCGCTATCAAGGGGGAGGTACAGGGAGGGTACACACACACCTCTGTGAATGGCAAATTTGTATTTACCCAAAACATTTCACACAACAGGTCTGCAAGATTTGAGTCTCCCTTTCCACTAATTTTTTTTTCTGGATCTGCCCTTGATAGGTGGCAGGCTTGATTTATGAAATACACATACTCAAATATGTACTAGGTTGTGTGTGTACATGGGGGTGGGTGATAGGGGTATCCATATATAATAGGGGTATCCGTATATAATAGGGGTAACCCTCATTAGGATAGAATTTTGTATATACATATATGAATATGTGGAGTTGTTGTAGTCTTGTCATCATTATAACCTCATATCTCTCTCCCCCATTATAACCCTATATCTCTCCACCCATTATAATACTATATCTCTCCACCCATTATAATACTATATCCAAGATCGTAACCAGGATTTAATTTCAGGGGTTCAAAAATATTTACAACATCTAAGTCCGTAGCCAAGTCCCATTAAAAATTTAGTTTTGGGGGGACCGGTCCCTAAGATACCCTCCTCTGGATACAGGTATGCGTATATCCCTCCCACTTGTGAATGCATCCTGCATATGTCAGTGAGGTATGAATACGCAGATTCTGTTGATATGTATAATCCTTGGAAGAGTTGTATGCATGATTTGAAGATTTGTACTTTGACGAATAGCAACCACAGTGGCGTGGTGATAATACACTCACCTACCACTTAGATAAGCCAGGTTTAAACCTAGTGTTGCCACTTTTTTGACCGATCCATGGTCTGGAGGTTTGATTTTCCGGCTGGAAAGTTTGGATTCGTCAGAAAACTGTAACTCCTGCCCGTGCATCAGACAACACAAACATTTTGGCAAATTTACCTTTGCCGCGGGTGAATCTATTTTATTATTGGCGATTTCATAGGAAATGAATTGTGAGTAATATTATTTTTCCTATTCAGGTTATTTTGAAGGAGGCTCAGTCACCAGCTGTGAAAAGACAGCACACTCTGAATGTGTTCTCTACGACATCCCTGAGTGACATCATGAAAGACTTTTCCAAAATTGATATCACTAGGATCACTGCTGGTTACATTGCAATGGTGAGTATTGCAAATGACACATACTGTCATCATCATTTACTAATTAATAATCATCATGTGCGGACTGATTAATTTCTTTTTATTTTCAGTTGGTGTATTCCTGTGTATCATTAATGAATTGGTCTGATCCTGTGCTGTCGCAGACAGGGATTGGAATCGCTGGCATCCTTCTCGTTGCATTTTCTGTTGCAGCAGGGCTTGGGTTTTGCTCATGCCTTGGCATTGTATTTAATGCCTCTTCTACTCAGGTACACCTTTATTTAGTAACTTGTACTTGAATACGCTTAGTAAATCATGCTTGAATAAGCTTAATAACTTATATTTGAATACGCTTAGTAACTTAAGCATATTTGAATGTGCTTAGTAACCAGATATAAAAGTCCTTGAATTTCACCAGGGCAAAAGCGTGGGAACCATGTATTTTCCCTGCAACCGACATTTAGCTGAAAGTTTTGTGATGGTTGAAAAGGTTAGGGAAAAACCTGGAAAAGTCGGAGATTTTTTCTCCAATGTGGAACCCATAGTGAGTCCTGACAGAGCATGGTTTTTGCTGTCGGTGCACCATAAAATTACAAGTTACTATTATTCGATTCCAATGGCAGTGTAGAACGCATGTAAATTTATCTGCTCACAGTGTTCTGGGATATGGTTTCCTAGGTTCTGCTTCCACTGGAAACTGTAGGTCCCATAGATACATCCATGGTAATGGCCATGGATGTATGGCCATGGCCATTACCATGGATGTATCTATGGTAATGGTAATGGCCATAGCTGTCCTCGTGCCACAAAACAATGCAGTCAAAATAGGGGGTTTAATACGTGAAAACAGGAGGGTGGGGGGCAAATTTCCTGTTTTTTGCTATTGACCTGTCATGGTCGATCCTCTTTACATTCAGTGCTCTTCATGAAGAGTGGATTTGAATGCATAGCAGTAATGTATATTTAGCCCCTTTTTGTGCTGGTAAAAGTCTGCTATGTGTATATGAATTTAGCCATATTTCTTTCACTTATTACCATTTTGCGTCACTTTGTGTTAAAGTTGTTTGTTTCTTATTTGTTCGACAGGTTTTACCATTTCTTGCCTTAGGGCTCGGAATGGATGATTTGTTCCTAATCACACACCAGTATGCCAAAAGTTCAAATTCCGATTGTGCTCAAGAAGTGAGTTTCACACCATTACATCATTAATTAAAAGTTTGTGAGTTAAATTAGTCGTAAAGAAAAGAATGATTTTCCATATATATATATATATACTCGTAAGGGAGAGAGTGGTTGCGCCTGTAGCTTAGTAGGTAGAGCACCTGACCGGCAATCAGGAGGTCGTGGGTTCGGGTCCCACCAGGCGCCGGAAAATCATTCTTTTCTTTACGAGTAATTTAACATCTACTGTTGCCGCATAATATGAAAATTGTTGTTTTAATAATATGAAACTCTAGTTTGTCATATCGGGCATTCTTGCTTTTTTGACTTGTCGCTTTGGTAACAGTAGTCTCAGCACTGCCACACCAATAGCGAACTTGTCCATGGAAAGCCATATATATACTCATAAGGGAGAGGATGGCTGCACCCATAGTTTAGTAGGTACAGCACCTGACCGGCAATCAGGAGGTCGTGGGTTCGGGTCCTAACAGGCGCCGGAAAATCATTCTTTTCTTTACGAGTAATTTAACATCTATTAATAATTTATATGAGTTATTGTGAATTAACTCCTGTGTTTAAACCAAATCAGCCCGACTATGGAGTGTAATGATGGCTGCCGTGCAAATAATGTGGATTTGATTCTCGAAGATATTCAGCACTTGCCATTTTGTTTCTACATTTCCACAGCCTGGGGTCTTGATTCCCTGGGTGAGGAGGTTCAGAAAACTATGTCCTGGTGCAGCATGACCTTTGATGTCCTTGAACCATAAAATGCAAACTGAGTCGAAGCTCAGGATAGTCGCTGTTTTTGTATGATGATAACCTGCAAAGAGTTATTAGTATCCAATCGAAAAGGACTTGGCATGTAAATGGCAGTCAAAGTGTGTGGATTCTCTCAGTTGGGTTAGGTCAGGGGCGGGGAACCTTTTCACGTTGGAAGGCTGCATTTACGTAGCTATTAATGTTAGAGGGCTGCATTAATTAACTGTAATGTATGAAAGCCGCACGTGTTTTGTCTCAGTCAACAGAGGAAGTTTCTTTCATTAAATTTTTTTTACTCTTTCGTACTTTACTTAGATTCATTTTAAGAATTTTGAGATTATAATACAAATTAAAAAGGGAAATAGAATCATATGAATAAAAATAGAAGGGCAAAATTTTAATTTGGTTAAGAAACCGCACCTAAGGGTCTTGAAGGTTGCATGTGGCCTTACGGCCACTGGTTTCCCACCTCTGGGCTGAGTATTTAGTATTCCACCAAAACGGTGCCAGCTGGTAGCTTTGTCTGCTAAACAAATTTCATGTTCTATTCATGGACAAAGAAACAACAACAACAAAAAAAGGCATATTTTTTACTGTTATATTTAATATATGTTTGATAAATTTACATATACAGTAATGTCTCGCATTAATGCCTTTCAAAGAACGGAGAAAATACGTCTTTAAACAGAAAATGACTTTAATGGGAATGTCTGTAATTCTGTGAATTAGTTTCTGGGACCGTTTAGATGCTAACGTTGATTAGATGAGTGCCGATGGCATAAAAATATTAGGGGTGGGACAATATACCAGTAGAAGGCATTTTGTTTGAAATTGGAGGGGGACATGGAACCCTAATACCAACATTGGGGGGGGGGAGATGGAATGGGTCCCCCTGTCTGTCTCGCTCACGGCACGCATGGTTAATTAGAATGGTGATAATGCACGATTTTACTGTATACTGAAAGAAGTATTATGTGTTAGATGCACTGTTTGGCTCTAATGCAAATTGACTCACATCCTTATTGACAGGTGTAAAAACCCATCTGTTAAGTGCTATAATATGAACACTTCCCAATAAATTATTTCACTCATGTATAGACTCGGGAACACGAAACTGGAGAACTCCTCAAACGTACCGGTGTTAATGTGCTCCTGACCTCGGTTAGCAACGTTTGTGCCTTCTGTATCGCTGCCATCATTCCTATTCCCGCTTTGAGAGCATTCGTTCTCCAAGCCGCCATCCTCATTGTCTTTAACACTGGCATCATCTTACTCATGTTTCCAGCTGTCATCAGCATAGACTTGAAGCGCAGAAGAGCCAAGAAAATAGACGTCTTCTGCTGTTTCAGTCGGTAAGTTATTTATTTTTTTTTAAAGCATATCAAAAGCTCACAGATTCTTTTCAGATCTGTTCATTTTAAATTGAATATTTCATTACGAATATATATATTTCTTCATTGCAGCTCTAAGAAAATTTACAGTGACACACAGGTCCAAAGACATAAGTCGTGCTACGACACTTGCAGTGCTTCTCTGCCATTACGTCAGGCTGTTGCTCATGCTTTACCACCTGATGGTAGCCATGTGGTTACAGTACTCGCACCATCGGAGTCGCCACAGCCATCCTGGGACCCACAAAGTACGTTGTTTGCTTATGCCTACACAGATTTTCAATTCGCATAAGTGTTACTCGCAGTACCGTATTTCCCAATAGGCTATAGACTAGCTCGAAAAAATTTTGTGTATTGAGTCTGATATAACAAAATCAATACCATATCTGATGGTATCTGATGATATAATCAGATGTTTTGCCGAGAAGAAAGCTAGACGTCATGCTTGCCATGTAAATACCAGTGCTCAATAGACATTTATTTTTAGATGAAATTAAAATTTATTTCAATAAAATTGAATTTGATTTATTATATACCAAAAAAATAATACTTCAATATAAGTTAATATTGTTTAATGTTTATGTTTCAATTTAGGACTTCGTTTTTTGACATATTTTTTGTCAATATGAAAGTTTTTGGTGTATATTGAATGTAACAATTTTTATGTTCTTACTACTGATTGGAGGGAGGTGGACAGGTAGGAAGGGGTGGCAAAAGTTAGCCTTGGGGCAGTAAAATGGTAAATCCATCCATGGTTATTCACAGTAATGTTAACTTAGTAGCATCTTCTCTTATTTGTTGTAATATGCGGGACAGATTGATGTAAATATTTAAAAAGAAATTGTAATTTTGGAGCCCTGCAAATTGAGCAATCAGCCATTAGTATATTTATTAAACTTCTTCATTTTCTTTTATGCAGCACCATCTGTAGAAAATTTAGCCGCAATGAATTCCTCTTCTACTCGTGAGTTACTCTCCAAAAGCTCAACAACTATCCGTGAGCGGTGCATCAAGGTCTGTGAGCACACCAAGCAAGAGTGCTTCCACTGGTCTTTAACTTGGTTCGTTTCAGAAATCCTTGCTCCATTTCTCCTGAAGACATCTACAAAGGTAAGAAACATTCCCAGACAAAAACAAAAAAATCTGATTCTGAGAGATTCACTGTATATGTCTCCATATTCATCGTGGTTTCACGTATGCATATGCAGTGAAAAGAATTACCAAAATTTTAAGTACCGGTTTGCAGAATTGCAAAAAAAAAAAAATTGTAAGAACCTCTGGAACTGAAGAACCTGTTGAAGAAGTTTTCTATATCCCACCAGCACCCAACAAGAAAAAGTTAAGAATGGGTTTTTATTTTTGAAAGCATTTTAGTTAGTTTAGTTCATATGCTGTCTATATCGGGGTTGACAACCAACTTATACAGTGAGCTTCTTAACTCATGCTTGCCAAAGACCTACTTCCAATATTTCAACGTACTTTTGATTATTACGAAAATGGTAATATTTTTATACTTGCAGGTCATTGAAATTTAATGTGTGATGTTTGGCAATTCATATTACTAGTTAGTTTCTTCATATCTGGTTCACAGTTTATTATTGACCCAAGAATATCGAATCAGCATACATTGGAATGTTATAAAATTGTTGCGGAAAAAGTGTTTCATCTAGTAACCACAGAATCGGGATCACAATTGCCTGGTGGCCCTCCTCGTCCATTTGATATAAATAAATAAATATCTTTTATGCAATAGGAAATATTGTAATTACTAATTTTGGAGATTATACATATTATATATCACTGCCATATATACGTAGAAAAGCAAAAATTATGCAAACTTTGATCAGTGCAGTGTGTGTCACAATTGTACCAATTTTACACGTACATTAAGAATTGGCAAAATCATTCACTTTGGGGAATGCATTCTGTTATTTTCATTCTTTTAAAATGATGTATGCATTGCAATCACTACCATTCTTTTGAGTCATTCATTAAATGTGAATTATCATTCTTTTGAGTCATTCATTAGATATGAATTATCATTCTTTTGAGTCATTCACTAAATGTGAATTATCATTCTTTTCAGCAAATAAGCCATCATTCATATTCATCACACAACTCTTACCTTGCAGGAAATACCAAGGTTATTGTTTAAGATAAGACAATTAAAAAAATATAACTTGCAGATCCATCGTTTTGATTCAGTTGTAGTTAACCCCTACTGGCATATATGGGAGTTGTGGGTTATAATCTCCCATTATGGTACTAGAATGTATATATATATATGTATATATATATATATATATATATATATATATATATATATATATATATATATATACGAATACAGAGCTATAACTCCATATATATATTTGACTTTTTGTTTTGGTCGTTAAAAATTTCGTGATGTAGAAAAACTTTTATATATAATGACCATGAAGCTTTACCAAAACATTGCTATATGGAGAATTTAGCTATAGGGAAGTTCGTTATATAGAGGTTTTACTGTGTGTATATACATATATGGAGTTGTAGCTGTGTACCCTCCTCCCACCTTTATGAACTTCCCGCATACATTAATGGTCAACCCATTCCGTAGCATGTGAAAACCTAATATTTTTTGAAAAGCACATTTATTATGTGGCATCTAATTAGTTTGGTGGAAAACTGGCTTGAATGGCCATCACTGTTTTATTTGGTTTCATTGGGAGAAATTAATGTACTTCAAATGACATATAGTCAGAACTATAATGATTATTTGTATTGCATTTTCAGGTGTTAACTATCATCATATTCGTCATTGTGCTCATCATCAGCGTTTGGGGGATGTATCAGGTCAAAGATGGACTAGACCTCACGGACATTGTTCCAAGGAATACGAACGAATATGAGTTTTTGAGCCATCAATCGAAATACTTTGGTTTTTACAATATGTATGCTGTAACTCAGGGAAATTTTGAGTATCCTACGAATCAAAAGCTCCTCTATGAGTATCACGAAGCCTTCACGAGGATTGACAAGATCATCAAAAATGACGATGGGGGACTTCCAGAATTTTGGCTCTCGATGTTTAGAGACTGGCTTTTAGGTATTACAATCTTCTTATCATTGAGCTATTGCCATTACATTATTATTGGATAAGCTATTAGATAAACTTGCCTGTTCATTGTATTGACATTTATAATATACCTAGGTTTAATAAATAAGTAAAATATTTATAATTGGACGTATTTATTATGCCTAGCTATTATTTGCATATTCGAGCAATCACCGGATGAAATCTCCCCCCGAGATATGCCTGTCCCAGGTCATCTGTCTCTGCTTTATTTTTAAAATACAAAATACTGAAGCCCAACTTGTATCAGAGCCACACCCAAGTGGGATGGGGTGTTGGTGTTCTATTCAACAATGTTATTTGGTAGCCCCGGAATATGCTGTATAGAATGACATATATTCTGATTTACATCCTTTTCTGTGTTTGACTAGGCCCGACGCGACCATATAGGCAAACTAGGTGGCTGCCTAGGGTGGCACCACAACCTGTTTTTTTTTTTTTAAAAGATATTTGATATTGTAGGGTGATTCGAGATAAACTTGAGTTCTCAGTGTCATTGAAATCAATCATCATTTTCATTTTGCTACAGGACTACAAAAAGCCTTTGACGAAGATTGGAGTGGCAATTGTATAACTCAGGAAGGCTGGTTCCCCAATGCTACGGACGATGGTATTCTCGCCTACAAGCTGCTGGTTCAGACTGGGCGAATCGACAATCCTATCAACAAGCTACTGGTAACTATCTATGACAACTGATTAGTTATTGTGATTCAATAACTGCAAGAATCATGTACTCTGTTTCTTCAGTCATTGTTTTGAACTATAATCCTCCAAAGACTTGGACAACGTCCATGCTGAAATGTCGAATATGATGAAAATGCATCTGAGCTCACTGATGAACAGTGATTCTGATAAAATTTAATTATTAATACATTAATTTATGCCAGTACTTGTAAATCTAAATGGCTGAGTTTCTTTTTATAAAGAGACCATGTATACTATTTGACCCTATCTGGCGCATGACCTTTGATATCCTTGTGCCATAAAAATTCCCCGAATTCACTTGTATTTATCTTTTGAGTATACATTGTTTGTTGGCCATTCCTTTGGTAAATGTTCGGTGGTCTTTCAGGTTTCTGCTGGCAGACTGGTGGACAAAAATGGCATCATCAACATCAAGGCTTTCTACAACTATTTGACGGCATGGGTATCCAATGATGCCCTGGCTTACTCCGCTTCACAAGCTAACCTTCGCCCCGAGCCAAGAAAATGGATGCATGACCCTCAAGATGTTGAACTGAAGATCCCGAAATCCCAACCACTCATTTACGCTCAAATTCCATTTTACTTGAACAAGCTCGGTGTAACGGAGGACATCACAGAGGCCATAAAAGCGATACGAGCGACATGCGAGAGATTCGAAGAAAATGGGCTACCGAATTTCCCGTCAGGCATTCCTTTTGTATATTGGGAACAATACATTGAACTGAGATATTATCTTCTATTGGCGTTGTTGTGCATACTGGCCGTCATCTTTCTTGTCGTGTCAACAGTGCTCGTTAATCCTTGGGCTGGATTTTTAGTGGTGAGTGTATTAGCTTTTTTTTCTTCTTTTGTTTGTCCTCCTAGTCTTGCTACGATACTAGACCTCCTTAAGCTGTTGTGCTTATTTTCCTATGTTAGCCAATGTTAATTTTTGCTTACCAGGGAGGGGGAGGGGTATAAAATGGCCAAAATATTGCTTATGTAATACTTGAACTCTTCTACATTGAACACTCACACAAACTGGTTGTTCTCCAATTTGTTTATTTTGTTGAAGGTTTTTGATTTAGACCGAAAACCTTTATTGTTTTATTAGAACATTTACATTTTCGTGGAAACACATGTGGCTTGACTTAACACACATGTCACATGAATATTTTGTGTGTTCATAATAGTATGTATTATTATGGACAAGAGCCGATTTTTGGGAAGTCGTTTTTATTCATGATCGGATAGAAAAAACAAGCTTAAAAATTAATAACGTATGCCAGCCCTCTGATGAGTACGATGCCTGTGTTATTAAGAAATGTAAGAAAAGAATATTGAAATGCTTCATTTATATTATTAGCATTTTAACTATACTAGTTCTATGTTGACTGCTTTTAGCACCTTAAATATAATGAATATATAGTAAATACAGGGTTCGAAATTAGCGGGTGCACTGTGCACATGAAATTTTATCCGTGCATGTAAATTTTTTGGATGCACATAGTGCACCTAACTATTCCAAACTATGGCTACTTACGTTTATTTTTCAAGAACAGTGACCTATGGAATAATTTTATATAATTTTCTCAATGTATCTGCATTTGCTTTGATTTTTTTTGTTTTGTTTATTACAAATGAATGTTCAATTATTTTGAAAAGTTGCATTTTGTTGTAGTTTACATGCTTAAATATAGTTGCTACACTTACATTTTACCCGTTTTTAATGTTGAGGTTTACTTTCTATTCCGTTCGTTACTTGTACACTTAACTAGTATTTAGTGCACCTGTGTCACAAGACGTGTGCATTTGTGTACCTGATTTAATATAGTAAATATTTTGGAAATATTGATATTTTGATATATATATATATACACACACACACAGATTATATTAAGTTAATAATGACCGCTTTTCATAGCATCGTAATCATCTCTTTTAGGTTTTCCTGTTGGCTGTCATGGTACTCGAGTTGTTTGGAGTCATGGGCATTCTCAGAATAAAGCTCAGTGCTGTACCTGCTGTGATCCTCATTTCATCTGTCGGGTTTGGGGTCGAGTTTGCTGCTCATATTATGATGGTTAGTATTGCACGGAAGAAACTATTTATAAACAGAACCCGTCGAATATGACTTGTAGTCACCTTTAAATATATATATATTTTAATTAACATCTTCAAAATTTTGTTTGCTTTGTTTAGGGCTTTTTGACGAGTATTGGAGATAGGGACCGTCGGATGGTGATGACATTGGAGCAGATGTTTAGCCCTGTTCTTCATGGAGCCAATTCTACTCTCATTGGCGTTGTGTTATTAGCTTTCTCCGAATTCGACTTTATTATCAGGTATGTGGTGGTGATGATGAAATGGTATTTTAGTGTTTGCGAAACACTTACCAGTTGTTCGATCCTTAAACAACTTACATGATATTGAAAATTTACTTTTTTTTTTAGGTTTTTCTTCTATGTCTTACTGGCCTTGGTAGTGATTGGGCTTCTGAATGGCCTTATATTGTTTCCTGTTGTTCTCTCTGTCATTGGACCACCTGGCGAGGTAAGCTATGTTGGTGTTATTTTGTGAGTGTTGCAATGGCAAATAATGCCACGTGTTTCTCACTATATATAAATAAAATGAGGTTTTTATATTACGTAAATTTGCGAGGGAGACATACGTAGATAAATTCATATTACCATACTTTCTAATTCTTACTAAAATTATTTCTTTTTTATAAGTATTGCTATTTTCTTAATTTCTCTTTATGAATCTCTTTATAACACTTCACAATTTTTTATACATTTTATTATCTTTTTATATGACCTTAAAAAGTTTATCTAATCTTCATCTGCCTTGACAATTATTATATATATATACATAAATAATGCAGTGGATGCTTTAACAATAGTAGTTAATATGTGTTAGTTATTAAAGATTAGTTTGGATTTTAATTACTGGATTTTTTTATGCATGGACGTGTAATTAAAAACGTGTAGTTCCTAATTATAATTAGTTCGACCTGATTTTTGCTGAAACGATCCATTTCAGTGGTTCTTTAACTGTGGTACGCGGGGCCCTCCCAGCGTTCCACAAAGGTTCGGAAAAATATTAAGACGAGAGTATTTACATTTTAATGCTAAGAATAAATTACGAGGGGACGAAAAATTCTTTCCTTAAATGGTGAAAATTAGTGATGAAACACTAGAAATAAATATGTATGATGCAAATTCTGGGCTTTAAACTTTGAGTTAATTCTTGGGGGGTCCGCAAGGGCGAGTGATCTCTGAAGAGGGTCCGCTGTCTAGGGACGTTAAAGAACTGCTGATCTATTTGACATAAAAAAAATAGTTAAGAAAAATACCATATGCTTCATACTGGGCTTGAACCACAGACTTTTGGATTGTCGGGTCATTCGCACCTCATATGCATGCGTAGCATTAATGTGTTTGATTTTAATAATTAAGTTGGTAGTTTTAATTTTGGCTTCTGTCATAGGTCATTCCTTACAACAACATCGATAGAATACCTACACCCTCTCCAGAACCATCGCCAATTCGACACAGACTCCACCATGCTCGACCGTTCAAGCAGCACAAATACCCTACGATGAATTCGGAGATTTCCCTTTCCACCATTGCTGAGGAGTCCAGTTCCTGCCATTCTTCCCACGAGTTTGTGGTGCAACCAGAGTTGGTTGTAGAAACAACAACCATCACTAATACAACATCTGGTCCAACGACCATCAACATAGCAAATGTTCCTCAAGACACGGTAAGTCAAACTGAGCAAATGTTCCTCAAGACACGGTAAGTCAAACTGTAGTTTAACATCAGACTTGTGTAGGACACCAATTGAACATGCCACCAGCACACTGCGTTAAACCATCAATATGCTAAATTTAACCACCGAACCACCACAAATAAATATGCTGTACTTAAATCTTAGTAGTGTGCTTGATGGACCGAAATTTAAATATTTGACCGATGAAACTTAGATATTTGTTAATTATGCCATGATTGTAGGTCCAGTTTATCCATTCATCCCATCTCAGATTATTCATTTAACTTCTAAATTAATTATGCTTAAGGAAATATACAATTTTGCTTCTGCTATGCAGGGGCGTGGGCTAACCCATTTGTCTGTTGTGCAATAGCACCTTAATGTATGGGGACCCCGCCCTGCCCCAAACTGACAGTCTGCTTATTATATATATTTTTTTCTTATTGCAAAAATTTGGAAATTTAAAAGGGGCCCCAAGAAATGATCGAGCCCAAGGGCTCCTGAATGTGTCCCTGCCACTCACCCATTTTTGATTCCAGTGGTGCCATACGGTGCATGCCAATTTTTTTTCTGCCTACCATAGCGAAGGGTTTGGTTTTCCCAGATTTGGATTCTGTAGAAATTGTAGGTGCCACATGATCTTACCTATTTCCGTACTAGAAAACATTAACAAAATATAGCAGCATTTGTAAGGAAGCTTACAGCACGTCAATTTCTTTTTTCTTTTTACAGACTACAGAAGCTCATCCAGAAGACAGCTCACGTCAATCACCTGGCAGTGAAAGTAACTCATCAACCAGCACAACCACTAATACCAGTGCAAAGCTTAAAAACCAGTCGTCGACTACAACACAAACGTCTTGCCAGCCAGAGGTTGTTGTCGAGACAACAACAACTACTAACACAACATCTTGTCCTTATCCACAGAATTCGCAAGAGGTTAGTATTTGTTAGTGAGCTATTAAATAGAATATTATATATATGCTTATAACTAGAGTCTGGATTATATGCACTAAAATATGCATGCAAGCATGCACTAAAAATCTCCAAGATATGCATTTATATGCCCTCAAAAGAGTAAAATGTGCACTTAAATAATTAATGTACATGTATTTGCATGTAATCGGGGCTCTATTTATAAGGAAACATTTTTACATAATTTTTTTACCTGCTTGGTTACAAAAATGTGGTAAAATTGCAACTGCTCTCAGGATATTAATTTCTTTGTTCCTTTTCATGTTTTCGTAGACGGGTAGCTTTTCAGAGGAAGCTAGACAATCACCTTGTACTCCTTCGCCAGCTTTCAATTCGAGCATGTCTTTCAATGGACAACAACCAACTACTACACAAACTGCGGTTACAACACGGGTCACAGCGACGGCAAAGGTCAAAGTTCACGCCCCTCTATCAGGTATACATACTACCAATTAATTTTTTAAACAAAATATATAGGGAAAGATTTTATGTGACAGTTGAGCCGTTTACCCTTTCATAGAATTTTGTAGTCCATGGTCTAGTGCCGTGATTCCCAATCTAGGGGTCACAGATTTCTGGGGGGGTCGCCACAACTATTTTTATAAGGAATTTCATACCGTTTCCAACACTTTTATATTTCAATATGACTATACACATTGTAATATTCTACTAATTGTTGTTAACTTAATTTTGTATAATGTACATAATTATAATAAATATATAATATACATAATGTAATAAACATAATTGTATATTTAATCTGTTTTCTTTACTTACCAAAAATGCTTTTACCATGCAAATGTGACAGCAGTGGACAGAGGGAGGTCGCAGATCTTTTAGTTACTATAAAAGCGGGGCCGCGGATTACTTGGACACTATAAAAGTGGGTCATGGCTTGAAAAAGGTTGGAAACCTAGTGTGACAAACACTAGGTCACTAATGGCCTAAGGACTCCTATTAGTCTCCCAGCTTACGTATGCTAATACGTTACTAATTTTTGCCATATAATATCTATAACGTGAAGATTTGGCTGTGTTTATAAATAATTTTGAAGTTAATAAACACGTGATAGTTCACAATTGAACAATAAGTAATTATTAAGCACATATTATTGATTACAAGCGACAAGATTATAAATAAAATAGGCAGAAAGGCCAAGAAAATTATGAGAAATTAATAGAATAAAATGTCTTAGTACAAATGTAATTTTGAAATGTATTTGTGGCTTTTGCCCAACATTGAGCAAAGAAGGAAATTTTTTTTTTAATGTATTTAGGTTCTTCGGAGAGATGTTCTGAAAGTTCCAAGCATAGACGTCGGAGGGACAGCTGTTACACACCCTGTGGATGTTCCCATGGGCGGCCATTTTCACGCACTCCAAGTCCAAACATATAGGTACGTAATTGCTTATATGCTTACTTGCTGCAGGTACTTGCTGCTGTAATTAAGGCTTCTAAGAAAAGAGAGCTGGCATATATTCGCCATTTTCTTACCATCGTGTCACGTGATCCTATTCACTGCTGTGTTAAAGTTGAGTGATTTACAAGTGTGTTATTTTTAATAAAATAAGGTGAAATGGGTGAGTGTTCCGCTGGGAATGTTTCTAATCATTCGAGGAATAAACATAGAATGTTTGCAGTTCAAGTTTGTTTTATTTGCATTATAATTCTACATTAATCGAAAACTTGGCTAGGGTTGCACATTGTATTTATTGGCGACATCTTAAAAGTCGTGCCAATGTTTACGATCGTCGTATAATTGCGTATTGTTGATTACTTTTATTACAAGATAGCAATCATCGGTCCAAAGCGGAAAACCTTTATCGCCAAGGTAAATGAAACCGGAAGTGTACAGGAAAATGGCGGCTTATGCGTCGGCCTATAATTTTAGGGGCTCTAGGTATGTTATAGTAGCTGAGGTTTCTTTTAGACTAACCTACGCAAACATATACAGAGCTCGCCAGACAAAAATGACACTCACTGAGGAAATGTAGTTGCTGATGACGATCGTATTTGTCAAGCCTTGTATATAGATGTATGATATGAGAAAATATTTTCATATTAGATGAAATATACATCCTGCTTTTAATATATTTATGATTTTTATTGTGTTTTATAGGTTGACGGTGAATGCTTAAATCAGACGATTTGTTCACGATTAAAGCACTACAAACCTCATCCGTTGGACATTGGTGAAAATCAAAAATAATCACTTGTTCCTGCTTGCGATTGTTCGGGTGGGCATTTGACTGACTATATATGCACATGCATATATGCCTTATAAGGCTGACCTCTGGCGGTGTTATCGACACAATTTTAAGTTAAAAATATACCCAAAGGACCCTTTGTAAGGACTCGGTTAGTTACAAAAGCCCCTTCTATCTCAGGAGAGTGTCAGCATAAAATCAAACTTTCTCTCGCCTAGTCTGTAAATAAATGACATGTTTGTAACTATAAAATATAAGAATAATTTTTATTTTATATGTATGAAAGAGGCAATGACAGAATCCATATTTAATTTATTTGTGTATATTAATGTGAATAAACTGGAATCAGAAGCACGTAATGAAGCCCAGGGGGCATGCCCCCACCTGTTCTATGTGTTACCAGAGTTTAAATGACGGTTTAGGGAGACATTTTGTCTCTGGCAGTACTATGTGCCCAAAGGCAACAATCGTGCCTATTCCTTGGTGCCACTAAACTACACCGTGCCTTTGACTGAGTTGTAAAGTTCTAATGCACGTATTGAAATCCTCACCTCTCACTTATTTCAGGGAATTTTTTATAAAACAGCTTTTTGCAGTTTTTTAATATATGCATACAGTGGCGCAGATAGAGCCCCCCCCCTACAGACTCCACGATGGGGGGACCCAAAAAAGTTCATCTGCACCATTGTATGTATGTATATTATACTGTAGGCAAAGTACAAAGACTTAATTGCACTTTATTTTTTAGATTTATATATATATTATATATATTTTCGTCACTAGAATTGTTACAGAAAGTGGCGTGTCCACATGTCAACTTGTTTATCATCGATTACTTCAATGTTTAATGCAGATATATATATATATTATTTATAAATTGTGGAGTCGCGATCTGAAAGTGGCAAAAGCTATATTTGGGGATAACTGTCAGTGGCATGTGAATAAGACACTGTATAATTTGTAAGATCATTGTAGATAAACGGTTTCTTACATTGTTTGTAACCTGTCTAAGAGTATAAATTAAAACTTATTTGTTTTTAATTGTTTTCGTGTGTACATTTGATTTATAAAATTCATTTAATAATTTTTAATTAGAATTGCAGGGTGATTTTTTTTTTGGCTGTAATAGGATTTCTGTTGACACATGTAATCTTGTTTCACAGGTGCCAATTTTCGGAGATTTCATCTAAAATCCCCCAGTGTTTTTTAAAATACTGATTTTTTTAAAAAAAATTTGGATACCTATTTTTCTTGATGCGCGTTTATTTAAATTTTTGCGCATATGTGCATATTTAATAATAAATACGCATAAATAAATGCAAATATCGGTAAAAAAGTCGGAAAAATTTGCCTGCCATTGACGGCGCATGCGTGGCGTGACGTGGAATTTTAGCTCCAGCTATGACGTAGAGTGATGCCCCTGCACAACGAAATCGCGCATCTGGATTTGTAGTTGTTGGGGAAGGAAAGAAAGAATGCGCTACACCGTTAAGGTTTTGGTCAAGCATGTGACTTTGTGTAGGGAAGCCATGTGTTAGACGTATCTGGTATTTCTTTGCTCTGGAAAGAAAGTTTTGTTTTTGAAAACAACGTTAACGATGTCGACCGTTAATAAAAGGTACTACCAAACGTTTAAAGCCAAATATATGAAGATGTTTAATTTTATTCAAAAATCAAGACTGGGGCCAAAATATGCTTTCTGCACGTGTTGCGGTAAAGACATAAGCATTACTCACGGTGGTAAACGCGATATTACTTTGCATTCTGAGACTGTTGAACATAAGGAGGCATTCAAGGCTGTAGAGTCTAATCATAGTATCAAGCCTTCATTTTTTGCATTTAACGATACCTCCATGATTAACGCTGAATGTTTATTTACATCGTTTTTGATCGAACATAATTTGCCAATGAATTGCAGCGATCATGCGTGGATGCTCTTTCGGAAAACGTTTCCTGACAGCAGTATTGCAAAACAATATGGATCTGCAAAGACCAAAACTTCTGCAATTATGAAAGAAATGTCCGCAAAGGAATCCTCATCACTTGTTGAAAATTTAAGGTGCTATCCATTTTCAATTGCAACTGATGGAAGCAACGATGTTGATTCAAAGCTGTATCCAATAGTGGTAACTTTCTTCGATCCTTTGTGTGAAAAAATTGTGAATTGTCTTTTATCTATGCCATCTTTGAAAGAAGATGCTACTGGGTTAAATATTGGAAATCTTCTGGTAAGTGCTTTACAATCTAAAAACCTTGCGATTTCTAATTGTGTTGCCTTTAGCTGTGATAATGCACCTGTTATGATAGGAAAAAAAGCAGGTGTAGCAGCAGTGTTAAAGAATCATCACCAAAATATTGAAATTATGGGCTGTTCCTGCCACCTTATTAACTTAGCAGCTGAAAAAAGTGCTGCATGTTTGCCATTTAAAATCGATGAAATTTTGGTAGACATTTACTATTACTTACAAAAGAGTTCGAAAAGAAAAGATAGGTTGAAAATTCTTCAAGAATTTCATGAGACTGATATAAAAAAGGTATTAAAACATGTTAGCACTCGTTCGTTGTCTGTTGGAAAGTGCTTAGAGCGTATAATCCAGCAGTGGCAACCTTTGATCAGTTTTTTTTAAGGAAGAGGTCATGAAAAGGAATCAAATCACCCCACTTTCTTTCTTTACTATTCCCTCTATCAAAGTTTTGGTTGAAAATGCAGATAAAGTGAAAGAATGTAACAGCAAAAAAGCATCACAGAAATTAAAAAGGAAAGCTCAAAATTATGTGGATATTTCTAAGAAACAAAAAACTGAAAACTCCATGTCTCGTGAAGAAAGGTTGTTTTATTTTCTGTCGGAAGATATCAATAAGGCTTTCTGTTTATTTTTATCTTATACTGTGCCTGTATTTGAAAAAGCAAATGCTCAACTTTAGTCTTTGGAACCGCATATTCATATGCTAAAATCTCTTCTCTTACCAAGGGAATAAAATTTTGTGAAACTCGTTTCATACTGGGGGCTTTTTTTCACAGTGATAAGTAATGTCATCACACCTCAAGTAATAAAAGAAAATTGTTTTTTTTATTTCCACAAAATTTTTTATGATATTTAATATATGAATCAAGTATTTTCAATGTCCAAAGAATTAATTTGCAGTATGATACTTCTTGAAGCAATGTGGCATACACAAAGCAGAATCTCGATTCTCTCCTAATACCTTTTGAATGATACAATTTACATCTCTTGGTTATGTTTACTCTTGAAGAGTTGGGTGGTATGTAATCCGCAAAATGTCTCTCAATAAGTCTAGATGGTTTTGGTGTTTTTTTCTTGCATCTATAATATCGTCTTCTGATTTCTCATTGTCTGGTCCATACGTAAAAAAGTCGTTATCGCTTTCTTCTGAACTGCTGCTTATAATTCTACGTCGCTTACCTGACCTCTCGGGCATTTTTTCGTCAATTTCATTTCGGGCAATTTCATCATAACTCTCAAGCAATTCAAAAATATTTTCTTTTTCAAAACAACTTTTAGCCATATTTTGAAGAAAATAACAATTACTGAAATCACTAATATGTAAAATACTGAAATGCAGATTAAAATGAAGTCAAATTGTGCGAATTCAATTCTGTATAAATGTATAAGCGGACAAGGGTGTGCACCGACCGGTTGTTCGCAAATAGCGCTCAATTGCCAGATTGCAAAAACACGATTGTACATGACTCATCAACAATTATAACTACGCTAGGATTAAATACATAAAACGTAATGCGTTCAACATAATACGGTTAATTTCAATGACGAAAAATGTCGTCATTCGCATTTTGGTAGTCTTCCGGGCATGACGAAAAATGTCGTCATACCCAGTTAACAGGTTAAAATTGTACAGAGAAATGCTAGTGAAATTTGTAAAACCAAGCATCACAAAATTATGTAGTGATATTTTGAAAGTCCACTATCATGAGAGGAGTAATCAAAAAGATGATGTTGATATCTTAATTGGAAATGGAACACTGAAAGTAATCCAAGATTTTAACATCCATGATAAAAATGAATTTTATGAAAACGTCAGAAGCTATTTCATAGCAGCATGTGACTACATGCACAATAAATTTCCTTTTGAGTTAGAAGTGTTACATCATGCAGAGGTTACACAAATATCGAATTTTGAAAATGCATCATTTTCCAGCTTAAAATATTTTACAGAAAAATTTCCTGTTCTTTTGTTCAATAATACAGAAGATGAAGCTGTTGATGCTTTACAAACAGAATTCAGTGAGTTCCAGGCTTTCGAAGTTCCACAAACTGTGAGTAATGAAGGTAGCATTGATGCACAATGGGCAGCCATAGGTAAAATAAAAAATGATACTTGTGAATTAAAATTTAAACGACTTTCTCAGGTTATGCTGTCAATACTTACGATCCCTCACAGTAATGCAGCATGCGAGAGAGTCTTCAGTCAAGTGAAGAAAATTAGAACTGACTTCAGGTCAACCATGTCTGATGACACATTAGAAAATTTACTAATAGTTAAATGCAGACAACATGTGAAATGTTACGAGAATGTATTTGACAAAAAATTTCTCAAATGCAAAATCTTGCACTACAGCATTTGTAAATTCTAAGAATTAATATTGCGTTTAATACAGTTTAATCCTCTATTATTATTATTAATTTTTAGAATTTCTTTTAGCTTGAAATCAAGAAAATTTAATTTTTCAGGAAAACCAACAATCAGAGTTATTGTAATTATTGTATTAATTAATTACTTTTGAACACTCCAGAAATATCACGGGCACAAGAAAAAGAGAGCGAAACCCCACCCCATCATTTTGACGGGAGCGAGAAGGAAGGGCAAAGTGTATTTCATGTACCCCAGAGGCGAGGCATGATTTGGTCTCCAATCTCCTCATCAAACTATGAAAAACAATTCGGATTTTACTAGAATCTACCCCTAGGTAATCACATAATAGATAAACCGGCTCACTAATCGAAACTTTGATTCATGATAAGAAAGCAAGATTAGCTGAACAGCATTCCCGAGTAGCAGTACGTTCGACAAAACTGCATCAAAGTAACGATAAACACAGCATGCAAATAAAATGCATTAAAATTTATACATTGGCTTCAACACGTCACTCTCGTTTTGGATATTAATGTACAATTACGGATTTCATCATCACAAAACACTAGGACACAGATCTAATGCTTTTGCCACGATGATATCCGAAGCAGTCTCCGAGACCTAAAAGAAAACAACAAATAATCTAAATTCGGTCAAGGTAGCACATTAATATGAAACAGTTCATTATTACTAAGGTATTTTAGAATATTAATATTATAAATGGCCATTCGATTCAATATTTATGGCAGCAAAGGTCAATCTGTATCGAGCGAGGTGAAAAGATAGAGTAAGCTTTACATATAAAGGTTATTATTATAGAATTATTATTAATTTTAATTGGTACCGATCACAAAAAGCATAACAAATAAAATTATTTCTCATTACAGCCATCAAAGTATAATCTTGATCTTTATATCTATGAGACGTCTGATATCTGTATTATTTGCACACGAAAGGTTGAACACTGGCAAAATAAATTTATTACTCAAGCTTTTGGATCCATCAGCAGTTGTCCTTCATTAGAGATGTGGGTGAGAAAATTGTCGGAAACTGAAAATTTTTCACTCTCAACATTTTATGGTTTTAAAATTTTAAAAATGCGTTTTTCTTTTAAAAAAATTCCATTTTTTCTCGCTTTCCGTCCTCTGTACGTATATAATTTTAAAAAGTTTAAACATAAAAAACCATACTTTTTGTGTGCTTATATAATTTGGTAGAATTTTTTTTTAAAGTTAATTATGTAGTATATAAAATAAATGCAGTTCAATTTTTGGAACCTTATTTAATAAACATTATTCGACATCAGATCACTGGCTTGGTTACCAAACATTTTAAGCCCAGCTCCCCACTCCTCCGTTTTGCAATATTGAAGGGGCTCATA
>QLNU02003225.1:49668883-49690298 GCA_006491805.2 Dysdera silvatica | reverse complement strand
GTTCTGAAATTTTAATCGTTTCTTTTTCTATGTATGTTCTTCACATCCACCAATTTTTATCGCAATCGGACAATTCCCTCTTGGTGCGTCGATTTTTTTTTGTTATAGGGTGTAAAAAAAACAAAAAAACCACCTATCGCAGAAAAAAAAATTCATTATATTATATTATGACTTACTTTTTCATTAATAACTTTAGGAATTCATTTTTTTTTTGTTTTTGAGTTTTATTTGTGTATTTTAGTATAATGATATTTTCGTATTTGTTGAATTACCATTTTTAAAAATGCAAAACTCCTTATATCAACTCCTAACCACACTGTTATGTAGTAGCGGGTTAAAGTAACAGTTACTACAAAGTAAGAAGTAACAATAGCGAATTTAACCAATACCATTCTTCCAAAATGTTCTGAGAACTGGTATTTCTTTCCATTCAATTTGGGTAGTGGTATAGCATATAAAACAAATGTTATTTAATATATATTACACTTACACTAGATATTAGTAATTTATGTGCTGGAAAATTTTCCGGTTCAAAATTTTCTACAAAACCCACACCACTGGGAGTCATCTACTCTTGATGAAGGAAAGTTCGAAAGCTTGTGTAATCAGTTTGCTATTTTACCACTGTTAAACATTTTGAATGTCAATTTCTTCCCTGATACACTTTGTATTTCTATCCCTATCTATATTAGATTTCACTGTTCACTGGCATTTTATGGGGAAAATAAAGTAAAGGTCTTGGGCTAAAATTTTCCCTAAAAAGTAAGTAACTTTTAAAAAAAAAATCCCACCTTTTCCACACGCTTCAACACCTTCTGTGGGTTTTGGTAGGACAAAAGATCTCTTCGCACCATCACGAGCAAGGCGATTCCTACATACAATAATATCTTGCACGAGCCTCCTATGATTTTATCCCAGAGTCTGCATACAAAAAAGATGATCACCAAAAATTATGCACAAAAAATATGTAAAAGAAAACATATACAATATATAAAAACAAGGTAAAAGTACAGTAGAATTCCCACACACTGAAATTTTGAAAAATCCCGTGATTTAAAGTTCTTGTTCATTAAGTTGGAAAGCTGTTTCTACAGGTATCGAAAAAAAAAACATATGGAGCCATTGACTTTGACATAAAGAGGTCTTATTGTATTCTTCACATTTAAGGAAACAAAAATAGTAATCATTTTTGGAAAATTATTTTTGAATTGTTCACCAACTAACGGTTCACAGTAGTTAGTGGGTTGTTTTCCTAGACCGCAGTAAGTTCGAATTCTATGGTAAACTGTAGGTTTCGTCGCAGCATTGCCCTCGCTGTACTTGCACAAACAAATAAATCATTTAGCATGAGGGTCCAAGGAAGTTGCAATAAAATAATGAAAAATGAAGGTAAGAAGCATGGGACCACTGAGTGGCTTTAAGTGACATCTACATCATGATATATTGATAACTTTATTTAATGCAATCTTCAAAGTTGTAGCACAGTGGTTCACAACTGGTGGTCCGCAAGATGGGTCATTATTTAAAAAAAAAGCACTTACAAAAATTATTAAAATTAAATATAAAAATGAAATTGATGGTATATTTGTAGCATTTTACAATCTGATGGAACTTCAGAAAACGGTTCGTATTAAAAGTAATTCGTCTTAACAAAGTTCGACCGCATTATCGTTAGATTTCCCCCCCATTTATTTTTTTTCCCCAAAGAATGATTTTACAACCCCCCCTCCCCCCCAAAAAAGACCCGGTTCCCTTTTTAATTAAGGTCTTGCAGTCAGCTCATGAGAATTTTTCAAAGTGGTCTGCGGGTACAATTGAAGTGGAAAAGTGGTCCGCGGCTTAAATTGAGTTGGGAACCACTGCTGCAGCACGAGAAATTAAGCGGCTGCATCACAAGGAAGGTGGCTAAATTCTAGATACCATGTCTCAACTTTCGCATTCCAAATCGACACCTAATGCCACAGTTTTAGAAACTCAATGGCTACCTGAGAATGTTACTTCAGTGGCGGGGTAAAAGGGGAGGGCCTGGTGTGGAACTTTATAGCTTAATAAATATAATTGCTTGAGGGTCCTTATCTGTTTAAACTGTCTAGTGGGGGGGGGTTAAATCCCATCCCTAGCCCTGTTCAGTGGTCGCATTATAATTCTGAAACAGTGAAAACCAAACGTACAGAACATATTGAAGTGACATCAGAGACTGTTTTACATTTGAATACACATGCAATTTTACACTGAAGCTGTGCGATTGATTCTGTACAATAAATTCATACCCTAGTAATTAAATTTAACGTAAAGATTCTTACGTTTATTGCACATTTAACAAGGTGTGAAGGAACTAGGGCACTTCAACTTCAAACAGGACATTCATCTACCTTTCTAGGTTTTCGTAACAATGAGTATAGCTTTTTTGTTGGATGCAGTTTTTAGCCCCGTACTCAGAGGACTTACAGTGCAATGAGGAATTTCAGTTATTTGACCAGCCTATTCCATTACGGGAATCAAACCCAAGACTACAGGGTTGTAGAAAAGTGTTCAACACTCCAAAACATATATTAGTATCATCACAAGTTTTACCAACAGTTAACAACGGTTTGTAGGTGGTCGCCATCCCAGTTGCTGATCGTGTCCTACTGCTGCTCGAACCTGGATTTCCAGTATGGAACAGTCATTGGCTGAATTATGAAGCAAACAAATCAACATCTAATTCAAAGTGAAAATTCAACTGTCTGTTTGCATTCACGTTTTTATGGTACAAGTATGGCAAAGGCCACGATGTGCTGGGTGGGACCTATTCTCTGAAGATATGCCCAGGGGACCAAACCCCATACTACAGTGGACACAATAATAACAAGTAAAATTTTGTCGCTGGTCGGACTGCAGAAGAAGAAAGAAAGCTAAGAAAATCGAAAAAATAAGTAAAGAAAATTGGAAATAAGAACCGTAAAAACAATGAAAGGGGAAAAATGAGTTAGAAAAAGGGAATGAAATAAAGCAAAAGAAAAAGGAGATTAAATAAAAAAAAAATTAAACAGAAAGAAAGAAAAAAAGTAAGAATAAGTAAAACTTGCTAATAGCATAAGAAAAATATTGCGACGTTTTGAGAACTACTGTGCTCTTTATCAAACAAAGTGTTGAAAAAGTGAGAATGTCCTGTATTTATACCCCCAGTTTTGAGGGGTTTTTTTCCCAGAGCAATCCCACACAGGGTTTACCAGAACTTTTTATCTTGGTTTTCCCCATCTTTGGCATAAATCTTGTATGATTCAGGCATAGCTTCTGAGATGTTAATGGCCCTATGTGTGGGACGGCTCTGAGAAAAATCCAGGACTGAGGGTATGAATGCAGGATAGTTCCACTTTCTCCACACTCTGCTTAATAAAGGGAACAGTAATTCTTGAGACATCTCGATATTTTTCTTATGCTGTTGGCAAGTTTTACTTTTTCTTACCCTTTTTTTTCCCTCCATTTCTTTCCACTTAATTTTCTTTTTTATTTAACTGTATTTCGTCTTTCTTTCGTTAACTTTTTCTAATTCATTTTTCTCCTTTCATTACATTAAGTTTTACTTATTCTCGATTTCCTTTTAATCTTTTTTTTATTTTAATTTACTTCCTTAACTTTTTTCTTAATTTATTTTTCTCCTTTCGTTATCTTTACTATTCCTACTTCCAATTTACTTTTGCACTTTACTTATTTTTCTTTCTATTTTATTTGCTTTTCTTTTCCTTTCTTGGTTGGTTGCATTTTTATGGCACAAGGACAGCAAGGGTTTACTTCTTTTGCATTCCAACCGCATAGCAAAATTTTACTTGTTATAGCAAACTCTGGTAAATCATTGTATTCTTTTTATAGGACGGAATAATGGTGTGCATTCTAAGACACCATTCGGAGTAGAACCGAGGCCATTGGCACACAAGACGAATGGGTTACCATTATACCACCGTAAGTAGGTGAACCAACGTTTTTACAAAGAATCCAACTAGTGGCCTAGCTATAGAATTTGGGCTCCAATGCAATCGCTGGTGGAATACCTCCACCCCATACCAGAATCCCACAATTATGCTATCAAAGGAGCCTTGACTCCCAAAGGGCCCTCCTAAGGGCAAGGGTCCCCAATGAAACTGCATTGGCATCGCTACGCCATTGAATCTAACCCTTTTTAGGCCTACGGAACCAACACCCATGGGCTTCAGTGAGTAGTTAGCCTCTGAATTGAATTCGGATCAATGGCCCACTATGAAATCAAATTTATTTTGCATAGAATTTGACCCATTACAAGGTTGGTATAGCATGCTAATAGAAACGTGACACGCAAACTGAACTGACAGTCTGTATAGCATGAGAAAATAAACATCAATAGACAAAATACAATTGCAAAAATTTTCAATGTTAAATATAGAGTAAATTAAATAGATTGGTAAACAAAATCACGTCAAATAACTATCAACATGAAAAGCAAAGTATTTGACAACATTATAAAAAAATAAAATAAGTTATGGGAAACAGCTATGCTTGAATTGTTTGTAAGTCTAAAAAAAATCGTTTGTGTCGCAGTTATTTAACGAACTGAAGAATTGGGAAATGTATTTATGCCTTAAGGATGAAGAAAAAAGAGCACTCCAATAATAGATGTACAAAATGGGAAATTTTTCTCCTCATAGACAATGATGTGGTAATATTAGATAGATGATAAATTGTTTTTTATATATGTGGGTTGGGATATCCATCCCTTTAAATGTGGGACGGCACGAGTGTGTGTGGACAGTGGCGCTGGCGCATACGAGAGAGGTGACGCAACAAAGGTAGAGTGTGGACACACGGCAGCAACGCTTACAACGACTTTGTGTAGTAGCTGTAGAAATTAATTAACCATTAAAGGATATACTTATTATTTATCCATAGAGTGCTTCATTCTAAAGCGTTGTCTCACATATATGTGATATTATTTACCAAAAAATATGCCCCAGTGGTTCTGGTTGTGTTTTTATGGTGCAAGGACATCAAGGGGCATTCTGCGCCAAACAAGGTCCCGGTAGCTCTGTGTACCGACCATTTGGCAACTGTGCTAACCATATGAAGGGTAATAATATTTCACCCTTAGAAAATAACTTATCATCTATATGTGCAAGTTTGAAAGAGCCAATGGCATTGCAGGCCCGACAGGGAGCATTAGAATAAACGACAGTTAATTTACATGTTCTTAATGAATATCTAAATAATCTAATTCAATTAGGCACTCGTTTGAATTTTGGCGGCAGTTCTGAAGTTAAATAAGGCTGTATTGAATGAAAACTATGGAAATAAGTGTAGCAGTAAAAAATATTAGAGTTGGAGAAACCAGCAATATCTTTCTGTACGTTTATGTCTCTAAAATTATTTATAAGGATGCTAAAATTTGCTCTGATTAAGGAAGAATCCTATGTGGCCCAAATGCCTGGAAAGCCAATATGGGAAATGATTTGTTTGTTTGTGGTTTTACGGCTCAAAGACTACAATGGTCATGCTGCGCCGGGACCTACTGTTTTCCGAGGAATCCGAACCTCTTAAGGCCTAGGGAACCAAACCCCGGACTACAGTGAGCAGTGCGATCTTTATGAGATCTCTGAGTAAGCGTTCTTTGCACCGTTGGGAGTCAAACCCGAGTTAAAGGCGCACTAAGCGAACGCGTTACCACACTGCGCCACTACATGGCCAATGAGAAATGGGTCCCTCGAACTATCTGCACCAGTTAAATTTGAGCGGAACCTCTATTCCCCGAGGAAGCCCACCAAAATAAACGATCATAAGTGAGCCTTGGGTATCTATGTCTCGACATCTCAAGGATAGCAAGCCAGTACCTAATCAAGGCCCAAAGCACATTAAGCACTAATGGATCTCTTCGACACTACAACCCGATCAGGTACTTTGGTACTGACCTGTTTAGTGATAGAAGATTAATGGCCTAATAGGTGAATGTGTTACCATTTAAGAGCCCTAACCACAAGTAGCTACCCAATCGAAAACATATCTAACCCAGAACTTAGCTGCACACTAACTCTTCTCCACTAACTGATTTAGCGAACCATAACTCCATTTGCATCCGAAACTCTTATGCTGTAAAATATGACAACTGTCGCGGATTCTCTAAACTAAATAACTCCAAAGTTAACTATGTAAGTACCCAAATCAACATACAGTAGAACCCGCTTAAAGTGACAGCCTTTGGGACTAGACTGCAACGGTCACCATGGATAGATAGCCACTATAGACGACAGACTTTGGAATAGACATGACTGAGTCCCTATCGGTTCCCTCTTTGAAAAAGTGGTCACTTTATACAAGTGGTCAATTTACCAGGTTTACCTGTACCTATTCATCTGAAAAAAAAATGTGTTAATAATTGAAAGACTTTTGAGTGCATTAAATCTTCATAAACCCCTAACTTCTTCCTCTACAAAAAAGCGACTTCTTTACCTAGCTCTGGAAGGAAACCATGGAACCAGCTACGCTTTCTGGTCTCATCTATTTTAAACCAATAATACAGCTGAAAATTTTCCCTGTGTCATTTATTTTATGGTGCAAGGAGAGCAAAGGTCATGCTGTGCAGGTACCTACAGTTTTCCGAGAAATCTGAACCTCGTAAGACCTAGAGAACCAACCCTTAAATTACAGTGAACAGTTCGTTGGTAAGCAGATTATATTTTAGCACTGTTGGAAGACAAACCCGAAGCAATGGTCGTAACAAGCTTCAGCTTTATATTCTCTTCCATTTCTAACCTCAAAACTTAAAATAATTTAATATAGATCTTCTCTTGCATTTCTATAACTTTTATACTGCTCAAGCTATGTATCACGAAATATTGTATATCGGGTTGAATAAAAATTTATTATTATTATTATGGTAAGTACCCTAGATTCTGATATTACAGGTTAAATAAATAAATCAATTATTATTATTGGGAACTAGAGGAGGCTGGTCACTTCTTTCTTTAGTCTCAAAACTAGCTTCATCCCGCAGCAGGGTTCCTCTAATCTCGGAGAAGTAAAAAATATCCCTGATCAATCATAACAACAGATTTCTCTGAATTTAGATTATGGAGAGAACAGCTTCATGTTTGTGGAAAATGCAGCTATTCGAAACAGAGGTTGGGAAGAGTTTTTGACTGAATTTTTCCATGTTTTCCCAAAAAAATCCCATCTCCCCCTGAATTTTAGAGGTGATTTTAAATTCCTTGAAAATTCTAGGTGTGCGGGAACATATTCTGCCTGTCAGAGTTTGCAGATAGTCTGTCTCCCCCCCCCCCCACATAATACAACACTGGCCAAAGAAACACCCAGGAGCAGACTGGGTCCTCTCAAAGGCCACATGCCTTGGATTGTAAGAGGGTGCGAATCCTTGCCTATTTAGAGGCGCAAGTCCTATAGTCCAGGGGCTTACCCAGGATTCATAAACTGGGGGGTGTTCAAGACTTTTAGTGGGGTGTGGACTAGATTTCATTAAACACATTGTGTGTTCAAGATTTTTAGAGGGTGTATAAAAATCTGGAGGGGTGTTGGGGTGTGTATAAATCCCTGCTTATAGTTCATGAGGGAGCACCGGCCCAGTCCGCCCATGTAAACACCCCATATGAAGCGAGGCAAATGGAGATTAATGGATTTTAAGAAGCAAATGTAGTCAAACTCCACTATAGCAAACCTCAAGGAATCAAACTTTTGGTTCGCTTTATCCGGGCGTTAATTATATCCAATAACAATAATGAATGATTGAACAGGACCAAAAAATTCATTCATTATAAGCTAGGTTCACCATAGTAGGGTTTAACTGTAGTAATTAGTAATTGTGAAAAGAAAACGCATGCATTGTTAAATTATTTATAATGATACCTACTTTTCTAAAGCCCTGTGGTGTAATACATTTGAAAAATAATAGCGAAACCATTCGATAACAGGAAGTAATTTCATAGCCTTGATGGTAACGAGATGGTTGTACAGTTCGGGATCTTCTTTTTTCAAAAGAGTGCCAAACTGACCTTCCTGTGAAAAATTAATATTTAACATGGGTAATATGCATCTTTCAATACCATTTAAGTAAAAGAATATCGCTATAATTTCCGTCAGCATTACGATTTTTTTCAACGTATAGTAGAAGAGTACAATACAATGGAATCTTGATGACTCAAAATCCTGGGTCAGTCAAAGTGATTCTGATTTCCTTTAAACCTCGTTAACTCGGAAGTAAAACTCCTCGGCCCTTTAGTTTCGAGTCATGAAGTCCTTCCACTGTATATAGAAATCTCCCTTAAAACAAAATCAACAACAGAGACCAAAACGTTATTTAAAAATGAGATTTTAACCATCAAATTTCATTATTTATGATAGTTTAATGGTGCAACAATGGTTCTATTCCAGTTAGGATACTTTGTGAGGGACAAAACAAGAGAGGTTTCCCATACAAGTACTACAAAAATGGATGAAACAGCTTTGACAGGAGCATAGGAATTCAGAAATCATGGAGGGAGGGGTTCAAATAGATTCACGATAGATCAAATAATTTAGTGTTAAATAAAATAACGTGTCTTGCTGTCCAATGGGGGCTTGAGCCCCTCATTTCCTACGCCACTGCTCTCACAGACAGCAAAAATCAATAAATGAACTGTAGGTGATTTAACTCACGGGTGCCGTTAGCGGGGGGACAGGAGGACCCGTCCGCCACAATATTTTTATGCCGTCAGCGCCAATAATTTAACTGCAACAACATAAAAATAATTTCAATAAACTCATCTACATTTATTTATTTTATACAAGTCAAACACTACGCAGATTAAATTAAGAAACAATTTTTATCAACGTTTTTTAGGCGTAGTAATAGTAACGCCGATGTTATGGCATGGTTAGATGATGAAACGTTCGCATAGAAATGTCTTCTGCATCTGGTGGGGCATGATCCTACGACCTTCTATAATTCAGTAGAACTCCTGTCCGGATTGTAGAAGGTCATGGGATTGTGGCCCACCAGACGCAGAAGACATTTTTTCTTTGCGAACGTTTCATTATCTAATCATGTCATAACATTGGAGTTAATATTACTAAGCCGAAAAAAAGTTGATAAAATTGTTTCTTAATTTATCCAGCATTTGTTTAAAGGGATATGTCTATTGACGATTCTCATACATGGTCTAATATGGTTCAATGGTTATTGTTACCAGATTTTGTTTTACATAATTTTGCTTGTGTCTCTAGGGCAGGGTTACTATTTGTCCAGCTTTTTTGGAGAAAGTGTCCAGTTTCCCCATATATTGCACCCATCCCACTTTTTCTTGTGTTTTTTTAGAAAAATTAGAATTAATGGATTTTATTCTGCATTTTAGCACAAAACGAACGCTTCTGTCTCTTTGCAAGTGAGGGTAGAATGGTGGGTCAGCCAAGGTGGCAAGGCCAGATCCCAGGCAAGATGCTTGAACAGCGAACGTAACGCAACGCCCTGGTGGCTAATCATGAAACATTATTAACCAATCTCTATGAAGATCATAGAAGTGGACATAACAACCTCCACCCAAACAACAAATTTATACTTATTATTGCTCAATAAAACATGGCAACAAATTTCAGAGAGAAGGTTTGATTTTTATTTTCAAGCTTTGCCCCTCCACCCCCTTCCCACCAATTTTTAACGTGCCCCATTGAATGTGACTCAACACAAAATCCTAAACTTATATAAGATATTATGAGTTTTTTTTTGGTAACTTGATTGCATGTTTCTCAACAGCGAACTCTGTAGACGACAATGGAACAACAGTTCAGAAGAATCCCAAAATTGTAAAATGATTTGCAAAATGAAATCAAGTCCTTTATGGAATCAAAAACAAAATGTGTGTCAGAACTTTATAATAAAAACTGGCTCACAGATTTGGCATTTTTAGTAAATTTACCGCTCATTTAAATGATAAAAAATAAAAATGAGTTAAACACATGTCTTCATCGTGAAAACCAAGTGATTAATACAATGTTTCAAACTATAACAGCATTCGACTGAAACTACGGCAATCTCAAATTAAGGCAAACAATTTTATGCATTTTGACACGTTGGCTAAAGAAGGTCCGGTGAACAACGAAATATATATATAGCCTTGCTATTTGATTTGATACAGGAATTTGAGAAAAGGTTTATTGATTTCCGTAAAAATCATCAATCTTTTGGTATATTTGCGACTCTATTTTCAGTCAGCATAAACATATTACCCATCAATTTTCAAATGAAATTCGTAAAGCTACAATCTGACATTCAACTTAAAGAAAAATTTGATCATGTCTTTTTACTATACCTATAAGATATATCTTTCCAGAGAAAAATATTCCTCGTTTCACAACCATACCTTATTCATGTCATCACTATTTGGAAGCACTTATTTTCAAGCCTATGAAGAATACAACTAAAACCAAACTATCTGATGAGCGAGCACATTGAATACTCACTGAGAATTGGAACTATTTTCATCGAATCAAATATCGAAGCATTAGTGTTTCAAAAACAATAGCAAACATCTCTATGCTATTCTGCACCAAACAAGGTAAGATAATAAAAATGGGGTGACCATACCTGTGGGGTTTTGCTGTATTAATATAAAGAATTTTTAAACTTTTATCTTCTCAGAGAAACAGCATTGAAAAAAAAAATGAAGTAAGGGTATTTTTACTAAAATTTTGCTACATTTATTTATTTGGCAATTGTGTTATCCCTGCGGAGGGTAATAATACCTTAACACCTTTACATACGGAGAAAGAGAGCGTTATTACCTGTCCTCATTCGTCTAGCGGTCCAAGACACTCCGGGCTAAACGGAGGGACCCTGGTTCGAATCCAGGATGGGGAAAGCGTCTCTTTTTCTCCAAAATTACATAAGCTCTAGTTTGAGCTGTAATTAAAACGTGGGTGGCAAAAATTATAGTATAATACATTTATTTTATATCCAGCACAGGAATTCATCTAGTATTCTTTTGCGACGATGTCCTGAAGTTTGAGTTAAGTATTCGAGTGTGTATGTGTCTAAATAGCATATTTTGGATGTTAGATATCGTAACTGAAAAGATAAAACATGTGATATTAGTTTTTTTCCATACATTACATTTCTCAAAATTTTTCTTGGTCATGCTTTGATTGACCTCATATTCTGAGTATTATCAGTGTATATTACATATATATACATCAACTTTCATTTCAGTTTTCTATAAATGACATTTTTAATACATTTATGGAATTTGAAAAGGCTGAAATAGTTAAAATATTGAACAAAAATTACCAAAGTTCTAAATGTTAGGCGATTTTTCTTTTGGAAAAGCATGAAATTCCTAAATAGCCAAAATTGACTGATTTCATTGGATCCAACATCGGCAAAGACAGTGGCAATGGAAATGAGATGCTGCCCTTCTGGACCATTAATCTAAAGTAAGGAATAAAGAATCAGTTTATACGCCACAACGAGGACATCGCAATGAAATATATGCAGGTCCTAAAAAACCCAAAGCAATGCAAAAAATTCATTAATAGAAAAAAAAAATGAAATTAATAAAATTCGTTTATGTTAATAGATATAGTGTCTCACACTTGTAATTACGTAAGTAGTAATATAATTCCAATTACTGCATTTTGAAATGAAGGTTGACAAAATTTCATGTCTAATTAAACTTAATTCTGAAAGCCAGTGAGTTTACCATATGGTGGGGGTAGAAATAAAATAGTGTGAATTTAATGTCTGTCATTTTAATTCTGAGAATCAATGTGTTCATCATGTGTAGAGCAAGGATCGGCCCAAGCAGAAGCCGCCCTTGTGCGAGCCCTGTATATATATATATATATCAAACTTGGCAAAGGTGTGAGGCAGGGAGATACCATTTCTCCAAAACTTTTTACTTCAGCTTTACAGATGATTTTTCAGCTGATAAATTGGAATAACAAGGGAATAAAAATAAATGGTGAATATTTAAATCATTTGCGGTTTGCTGATGACATTGTTATTTTTTCAACGAACCCATTAGAACTCCAAGACATGGTACAGGAGCTCTCAACTAGAAGTAAAGAAGTTGGACTCAAGATGAACCTACAAAAAACTAAGATCATGTTCAATAATTTTGTAGAGGAAACAAAAATACAAGTTGACAACATTGAGCTAGAAATTGCTGATTCATATATTTACCTTGGCCAGCTGATTTCAATGGATGGCAACATTATGAAAGAACTCAACAGACGTATTAAACTTGGCTGGAGTGCATTTGGAAGAAACAGTTTTATCCTGAAGGGGAAATTGCCTTTGTGTCTAAAAAGAAAGGTCTTCAACCAGTGTGTATTGCCAGTCCTCTCTTATGGATCAGAGACATGGAGTCTAACAGTTGGAGCAATACGAAAGTTACAGACAACGCAAAGGAGCATGGAGAGGTGCATGCTTGGAATAACTAGGAGAGATCGAAAAAGAAACACTTGGGTGAGAGAGCAAACTAGAGTAGAGGACATCATTGTTAAAGTAAAAGGGCTGAAATGGCGATGGGCTGGGCATATTGCAAGAAGAACTGATCAACGATGGACAACAGAAATTCTGAACTGGATTCCAAGAGACCACCGAAGACCTAGAAAACGTCCTCAAACTAGATGGGTGGATGAAATAAGAAAACAGGTTGGGGTGACGTGGAAACGAATGGCCCAGGATAGACTTGTGTGGAAAGCATTTGGAGAGACCTTCATCCAGCAGTGGATAGATAATGGTTGAATATGATGATGATGATATATATATATAAAGTTACCCTTCAACAAAGTGTGGGCCCCTGATTCAGCCACATTATTCAAATAGGCTTAAGACTGGCCCTGGGTTGAGTAGAGGTAATATAAAGCAGTGAAGTAGGAGGGTGAATTTCATGATTGTAGTTTAAATTCCTAGTACCAGTGTGTTTATCATATAATGGCATAGAGGTAAAATATGTTTGCACAGAAGTAAAAAGTTTGTCTGCTGTGTGGAAAGTCTACATTTAAATACTGCAATTATGTAAAACACACAAAATATTCACAGTCAAATATTCCATCAAAACAAAATTAGTAAAATATTCATATACTATAGAATAGGCAGCTATTGGCCTACATAGATAGTTTGTAAGGAGGCAGAAGAGTTACAACTCTATATATCCATATGTGTATACAGGGTGCCCCGTCAAGACTGCACAAGCTCTGTATAGCGAGAATCCTTTCTTGGAGTACATAAAAAATGGCCTACGACCCATAGTTTTTGAGACAAATGCGAAAGCAAAACATGACATCAAATACGGTGCATGGAAAATAAGTTGCATTAAAAACTGCACAATGGGTGGTGTGGAAGGCATGCCTTTATATGTGTGGTGGTCCTTTGGAGCATTTTGTGTAAACGCAACATTATATGTAAGTACTAATGTTCATATTTCCAGTACAACCTACGTACAACATGTCCGAAAGTGTAATTTCTTAATTAAAAGAAGTGCTAAATTCAGTGGAATTGCTCAGTGAAAGCATAACCATGGAAGAAGCACAACATCACAGGAGGGAAGATATGTAGACCCTTCAGTGAAAAGAAGCGGAAATCTTACTCCTGGCCAGTTAGCCATAAACTTCGTAACTGCTACAGGCACTTGTGTATCTGCCAGAACCATTTCTCGTCATCTAAATCAAATTCACTTATATGCATGGACATCTGTCAGATGCATTCCAGTAACATCATGCTATCGTTAGAAAAGATTGTAGCAGTGTAACCAGTGGCGTAGGCAGAAAGTTCATAAGGGGAGGGTTATAGGCTTAATGGGAGGGGTTACAGAGCTACAACTCATATATTCCTATGTTAAATATACAAAATTTCATTATGATGGAAGTGTGTGTGTGTGGGGGGGGTATACAACACTCCAAAATCTCCATTTGGCTATGCCTCTGGGTGTAACGAGCATATGCATTGGATCATCAAGAGTGGTCAAATGCGATGTTTTCAGATGAATCCCAGTTCACCGCCAAGAGTGATAGTGGGCGTCAGAGTGATGAGAACGAGAAATTCATCACAATCAGCTGAACATCCACAAAGTTGATTGTTATGACCAAAGAATTGTGGTAATGGTGGACATTATATATAATGGCAGAATATCTCCACATTTTTGCCACAGGTTCAATAATGGCAGTATATTACTGCACCAAGATTCTGCTGTGAAGAGAAAAAAAAAAATGTTATGGCGGATGTTTCAGTTTCTGTACTGTTCACGTTCCAAGAATAACCGGTTTATAGTGAAAAAGCTTTAAATACACTCACAGGAAGAGGAATGACAGGTGACTTGTAGCTTGATGATTACAGCACTTGGTCGGCAACCATAAGACGTAGGATCGTACCAGGTTTCCAAAAATTTATTTTTCTGAGAGTTGTAGCATAATTTCCATAAATTCATGGTTTGGATGAAATAAAATCGTGTTAATTTTTTATTATAACCCGATTTTTTAAAAAAGAGAGAGAAATATATACCATGATTATTCACTTTTTATTGACATTGGTTTTTAATCCCACTGCTGGTTCCACTATACATTTCTGGGGTTATACTCCATAATTTTTAAATAAGAGCAACTATACTCGGCGGCAGATTTATATATAAATGGGTAAGTTGGGCACTTGTCCAGCGCAAAAGAGGCTATGGATTTTTTTTTTAATTAATTGTAAATTATTTACCATAGAATACTGTCGATCAGCTCGCCCCCAACAAGGCACCCTCCACCTTTTTTTCTCTCCTAAATCTGAAAAATTGCATGAAACAACCCCTGCTCTCCCAGGCCAGATCCAGGCAGGGGGCATATGCCCCCACTGAGAATAATAAGCTTACACTAAAAATGATTATTTTCAAGTACAAAATACTTCAAACTAAACTTACAAGTGAAATTTTCAAGCTTCGCGCCCTCTCTTAAATTTTGCTCTGCATTCGCTCTTGCCACCTTCCCCTAAATATCCACAAAAAATCGTCAAATAAACTAGATTTATTGGTAAAATATCGTTATTATACCTTATAGCCATGCACATATGCTAGGCTAATCGTAAATGTCTCCTTTTCCCTATGCTTCGCGAGTTTTCGTCACATTTCAGGGGGCAGAACGACAGAATATTATTTGTTTCTGCTAGTATGGCAGGAGGGCGGCTGACCTATTTTTTAGGGGGCTAAACTGTATACCCGAATGCTTAGAAAAATTTTCTAGGGGTGTGTGGCCCCCTAATTACGCCAATGGAAAGCGTGCCAAAATTGTCATGCCCAGAGTGCATCGTACCCTAAATCCAGCCCTGACTATACTATTTACAAACATTTGTATAGTAATAAGGGTACAAGCAATGAAATGGGTCATTGGGTATGTCAGTAAACGAAAAAAGTTTGAGAACTGCTATTTTAGACAAAATTAATAGAAAAGTAATTTAAACTGCTTGTTCAAAAATATTACTTGTTTCTCTGTTTCAAAAAGAATCATTCCTTGTCCCAGTAAATACATGTAAGTCAACATAACAGGTTTTGGGGCATTTTCATCTACTTTTTGCATAACCTTCAAGGAGTGCTTCAACTCCTTAACCAGCTCTTCTCGCTGATAGAGGACTCCATCGTAGCTTTCTCGGTGAACTGGTATGACACCTGTAATATCAAATATTCACATTTTTAACGAAAGAAAGGTAACGACAGGGGACATCAACAGTTTCCTCGTTAAGAATTTTTAAGTCCCATTTAAAAATAATTGAGTTTAATGCCTGAAACTAAAACATACTTTACAAGTCGATCTTTTTTTTTTTAATATGAACTCAGTAAAAATTGCCACTAGAATTACAAACAAATAGCGAAATTTTCCAAAACTATTCTATACTATCACAATATTTAATACAAATTAGATTTGCTGGTAACAAGTTTTGCTTATATTCCACAGGACATGGGCCACTGTCACATTGCACAAGGATCTAGTCTTCAGAGAGGGATCAACCTTCATCGCCTAGAGAACATTACACCAGAGAGGAGATCAGACAAAACGGCATACATTATATGACACCATTAAAATCAAATGCAGTTTAATGACCCAAATAGATGAACGTGTTACTCAGAGGTGTATGCAGAAAATTCATAAGGGGGGTTACAAAGCTACAACTCCAAATATTCCCATGTAAATATACGAAATTTCACCACAATGAGGGGCATTTACAAACCCCATCAATACATCTCTGCACATGCCAGTGGCATTAGCTCTAAAGGTTAAAATTTACGGCTGCCACAGGCCACTAAATATCGGGGAATGGCGATTAAAAATACAACTTCAGTCGCCACTTCATTGTTTCCCAATGTAATTCGGTCCATTTTGACTCTGCGGGACGGTTACATTTTGAAACCGCAAACTACTTATCATTCTTCATGAAATGAACCCTCCTAAAGCTGTAGTGTTTAAAGGTTTTGTGGTCACGCGAAAGTGGCTACTAACTTAAATGAAGTGGCCTCTAATAAAAAGGGCCCTGCTGGCCAATGGCCACTAATCAAATGCCTGAGTTTTAAGCTTTAGTTAGCTTTATATATCACCATAGAGCATTGGTGCTAACGAGCAACCACGCCGAAAGTAGTGAGTTTGAAGATGGGGCTTGTAACCCCCCCATTGCAATGAAATTTTGTATATTTAACATAGGAATATGTGAGTTGTAGCTCTGTAACCCTCCATTACGAACTTTCTGCATACGCCAATGCACAAGTGCATCTTATATATCTAGCGTGGACAAAGGGGAGGGGTCACGAGGCCCCAAAAATGTTTTCTCACTGTAAAAAATTCCAACTTTCATGATAAATGAAGGGTGTTATTCCAAGACCATGGCAAATTCTGCCCTTGAACCCCTCAAAATGAAAGTCTGTATCCGCCCCTGGTCGAGGGCCTCTTTTTTGAGGGGCCCGGCAAGGTAAGACTCAACGCTACTTTAAAATCGCTGCCAATCAAACTTTATCACTAGGACAGTCATTTTATCGCGGCGTGAATTTTAAGAGTTTTTTTTTTGCAAGTATGTTAGCTGTAGGGACTTTATTTTCGAAGTTTACAATTTAAATTCCAGAATAGATTTTGCTGGCACCAAGATCCTCATTATATATGAGTTCTACTGTAATTACGTAAGCTTAATTTAGGGAGGGGGCATGGCTTAAACAAGGGGACCGGAAAAAATTGTCTAGGGGCCTCACAAAACCTTGATCTGACCCTAGTACCCGTAAATCTTATCTCCGGCCCTGGAAGCCTATAAAAGATAAACAAACATTCTGCATGTGAAAAGCATTTTACCTAATAACAGTTTCCACACATGTTCTCGGTATATAGACGGTACTGAAAACATAAGACAAAACTTGGAAATTTTCGTTTTGTCCAGCGGTTTCTCATTAAGCAATAATTCAAGAGATTTTTTTTCTTCCACACTGTGAAGACCAACTTTGTCATAATAATACGACCGAAAATTTCGACTCATGACAGCCACGCCGATTTGTTTACAACCTCTTTCCTTTTTTTTTTTCTGAAGAAATGCGTTGCCATAAACCTTACCTACTTTTAAGTATTTGACTTGACTTGTACAAAATTTTGTGAGAGTCTTGGCCGCAGGACAGCAGTCCGGTAATCCCAGATTTAGATTTTGTAAACATTAGAATCTGTAAACATTCGAGCGCTTTTTTCACAATACTGTAACCGCTTCCGTTTTGGCGATTTTTCGTTTACATTCATTTTTTTCACTTTGATTCTCGTTTTCTCCTACATTTTTTATATTATCTTTTTTTTTGGGGGGTCTAATTTCATAGTTTTGATTAAAAAAATAAGCACAGCGCTCCCGAGCGCTAGCGAGGGATCCCTCCTCATTGATCAACTACGAAACTCGTAGCGGCCCCCCTATGTCCTTTAATTCAATGTAACCATTAAAATAAAGGTTAAAAGTAGGGTTTTTCAATTGAGAATTTTCAGGGTTTTTTTTTTTCATCGTTAAATATTTGTGTTTTTCACTTTGTATCATTAAATTTCCCGATTTTCACCTTGAGTTGCAATCACCTTTGCTATGTTTAAACGTAAGATCCCATACTTTAAAGGGAGAAACTCGGAAAGTAGACTGTTGAGAGCACCGTCTACCGGAGGTGTGAAGTTTGGGAACTGGTTTTTGCGGTAATTCCAACACTGCCCATTCTAGCCTCTATAGTCCTGCGGTCAGGTGGTAAATAACGAAATGTGTCGTAAGGACCTGCACTATGTTTCAGACCTTTACCTTCAACACGACAGAAAGACGTTGTTGACGAATGTTCGTTATAGTAATTATAAGTCGCCTAAGTAGTTGGATTTGGTCAATAAAAAAGTTCAATGCGTTTTATTCCATAATTCTAATTTATTTTATCATGGTTATATCTCATAGTGTATATAGATGCATGAATCGGGCGAAATTTTGAAAATAGAAGTCTGTTTCATTAGTAAGTTTCAATATTTATACGACGAACATTTCTGGGAACTTTCTTCTTTCGGAAAATACAGTTTATATACGTTCGTAGGGAATTGAGTGTTTGGTCGTCTGTAGCTCAGTTGGTGATAGCACCTTCCCGGATTGTAGAAGGTCGTGGGACCCCACCAGATGCAAAACACATTTCTTTTCTTTACGAACGTTTCACCATCTAACTATGCCATAACATTGGAGTTACTATTACTACACCGATGTTATGGCATGGTTAGATGGTGAAACGTGCCATAAGATCGTCGTTACTATTACTACGCCTAAAAAAGTTGATAAAAATTATTTCTTAAGTTTCAATATGTTTTCATCTCGATTTGAGCGATTAATGTCAAGATTTGCCTTCTTCTATTCAAAGACGTTGGTTCAGGAGAATATTGTTTGTATTGTAACCATTTGGGTCCACATAAGCTGCTGAGCTAACTCGTATTTTTCTTCCAGTAGCCTTTAAGGACTTTTACCCACGATTTGTAACGTTACTCTTACATAAAGTTAATTGTAAGGTAAACTGAATTAGAGAATAGGCGTAAGCAGAAAGTTATGAGCTCAATGGAGAAGAATACAGAGCTACAACTGATATATTCGTATGTTAATTATTCAAAATTTCATTGCAGTGGGGTTTACAACACCAAAAGCCTCCTGACCACGCCTGTGAATTGTAATAGAATGACCCATATCCGTGTAATGGATATGGGTGATTCCATGCCAGATCATCCAGTCGAGATATACATTGTTCACTCCATCATTTCGAATTTAGCTGAAATTTGGTACACGGTATTTTTAGGCAAATATAAGAACCTATATTTTAAATTTTTTCAATATTGGCTCTAGTTTGGAAATTATAGCCCTGTAAAGTTACTTCTATTTTACGGATTTGATTTTTGCCGCAACAAATTCAGAGTAACACACTTTGTTCAACTTGCATTTTACTGAAAAATTATCCACGTAAAATCTTGAAATTCACAAAACTTATTCAGAATTTCATATATATTCCAAATATCACTTCTAAAATAGAATCAAATGCCTACAAATGTGTAAAAATGATGTAGAAAGTTGAAAAAGTATGTTTTCAGGATTCACAATACATTGCTTCAGTAATATCCTTCTAACTTTTTCAATCACTTCTTACACCCTTGAGTTAGGTGTCATTAGAAAGAGTACTAAATTTGATATAAGAAAGTGGAATAAAACTTGTGGGTATTTGCTCTTCCCCTCACCCGCCCACATAAACTCTTCTAGTTTGTTTGTTTGTTTGTTTGGCTTTTTATGGCGCAAGAGCATCTGGGCTATACTCAGCCCATAAACTCTTACAAAAGTAAAGCTCAGAGGGAAATTATTAAAATGAAAAATTTAATTACAAAATAATATATATTGTTAAATATTACATTAGCTCAATTAAAATATAAAATAAATTTACAATAATATTTCTAATAATAAAATATCATATTTAAGGGTAACAGAGGGGAAAATTATAGTATATAAAAATACATGATTTCTTAAGTATTTATAATTTATAAGTCATTTTTTAATGCAAGAAGACATTAATTCCATTTAGACATTATTTTTCACATATAACGTAAGTTTATAATACAACTTGTCAACCTGAATCTCACGTTCTGGAACATCAACAGTGCAAAGAATGTTATCAAACGGAACCCAGTGTGTATCTTCATGGCCATGATTTCGACTTTTTGGCCAGTATAACAATTTAGCTGGCCAGTGAGGATGCATAAGCTTAAAGCGTCTTCCGCCTTTTCAAGTACATATGAATTTATGTTTATTTTACAGCATTCAGTTTTTTAGTTAAGGAGTACTCGAGAGAAAAATGCTTATCGTAGCTCATTCGTTTAGCTGCTATTACAGTTTTAGAAAGTGGAGTGAAATGATGGAAGGACATTGTTCCAGGCACAGTTGCGAACCGATAAAAACGTTTGTTTAATTATTCTTCCACTCCATGAATTGCATCTTCTTTGATCAATTGAAACTTTATTCGAGAAAAGTGTTCATTGTAAAATTGAAACATTTTTTCAGTTGTGACAATTTGATCTTTATATGGCTTTTGCAAGCTTACTCTGGATATTGCCCTCTTAACACTTCCTCCAACACCATCCCAAGTTGCTTTACCGTGACTTGTTGCATGAAAAGTCCAGGAAGCTCTTAAATCAAAATCTTCTTGGTGGTGGCAGAGGTTAACCAAACTTTTAAAATCTTATATTGTGTTGCGCAACCGTCTGTGATATATTCTACATGATTGATACTAGGGAATTCTTCGTGGACCAGTAAGCTCACTCTTTTCTGAACCTCATAAATGTACCTCATTAAGAAAGTGAACCTCATAAAGTCATCATGATTTAGATAATCTGAGAGAAAGCACAAAAACATTTTACATATATCTTCATTTTTTTCTGAAGTATAGGTGCTACTGGGTGCATTGTGCAGGATGCGTATGCCTAATGATAAGACTGAATTTCGTCTTGAATGACAAAAGAGTGATTTTCAGAAACGTCCATCAAAATAAGCATTCCATTTGTCTGAAGGTTTTCTTTCTTGTATTTCACACATTTCGACTGCTGTTTGGAAATAAATGAGTGAGGTATTAAAGCATTCAATTTATTCACAAAATGATCGTTGAATTCACATAAAGGGAGGACTAATGTTTGTAAATTGCTATCACTGCGAAAACTGAACTTCATCAATATCAAAATCCTGTAAAATTTTATGCATATATTCCTGAACTTTGTGAGAATTCGGACAGTTGGGACATACCTTATCATACAAGCATGCTTTTCTATATCATATACCGTTAAACTTATGAGATAGTAATTTTGAATTGAATTATGGAACAACCCAACAATAATAAAAGGAATAAAACCAAAAAGTAGATTTAAGACAAAACTAAAAGAATACTTTCTGGAGCGTCAGTGA
>QLNU02003225.1:49651787-49666362 GCA_006491805.2 Dysdera silvatica | reverse complement strand
GGTGAAACATTCGGCACAAACGGAATGCAGATTGTTTCTTTGGTGGGAGCCGTTTCTTGGCACAAAGTGGATGTGAACTTGGGAACTAATTTGTTTTTAAATATTATTTTTGCGCAGTGTATCGCTCATATTTCTCTCAGTATAAAGCCTGTTAGTTTATTGTGCATGGCGCAAGAGCAAGGGCTATAGCAGCTACGATACGCATGCTTATTATTTTATCTTAAGTTATGTTCTACGTTTAGTTTGCTTTTAAGTTTGAGTTATGTTTTGTTAATAAATAGTTAATATTTACTTCGATGGAGTCAAATGATTAAATTGCTAACGACATTACACCAAACAGTAGCAACAAATATGTGGGGATATAAGGTATTGCTACGCCTGCTACCTATCACCTAAAAATATAATAGAAGATTAAAAATTTAATAATAATAAAAAATGTAAAAGTATGGAACCGAAGGGATGTCTTTTCGTATTGTCAATTACCGGATGAGAACGAAGATTAAATGATTTATCTAAAAATAAATTTTGTAAAGTATCTGGGTGGGTTTATGTACTCAAATGTAATAAATGTTAATATGAATATGTTGGACAAACATCTACTCCACTAAATATAAGAAAGAATCAACATAGAAGCAATGCTAAAATATACACTGGCAAGTGTAATAATAAAATAGAACAAAATTATGAAATAAAACATTTTTACCAGTATGGTTTTAATAATACAGTTGAAATAATTGGTGAATATAATCAAGAAAAAATAAGACTCTGGTGGGAGAGTAAATTTCTAAAATATAGAAACACAGTTTATGTACATGAAGTAAACAAAATATTATATACACTCTATAACAAAAAAATCGACGCACCAAGAAAGAGTTGTCCGATTGTAATGAAATTTCGTATGCAAAGACATTTTGACCGAACATGCAAATGATTAAAATTTGGTGTCCAATGAATGAATAGCGGGAACTCCAGCGCATCGGAACTGCGCATTCAGCAGGTGTATATAAGGAGCGATTCTCAATATGTGGTCAAAATTTCTGTTGCATTTTGACTGCGGATATCTTACGTCGACTGTAACAATGCCTCGCCGAAAGATTCGTGCTCATTACGAGCATATGTCAGAATTTGAAAGAGGTCATTGCTGTGTGTGTGTTCTTTTACAGAAGAGTGTAATGGGAAAGGTGGCCGCCGAATGGGGCAGCGCTGTATTCCCAGACTGGCTTTTGTCACATAAAATGACGACCAGTGGACCGAGAAGGGACACTGGGGGGGAGGGAGCATTGCAGGGGATTGTCGATCGAAACAGGCGTACAGAGACGCACAGCTCACATGATTGTCGTCATTCAACGTCGACCGGAGACCACCCACGATCAGTCCGCCCCGAAGAGCGGCCGAAATAGATGGATGGCGCGGAAGAACACCCCGGGCCGGCCGGTACTCCTACAGGAGACCACCGGACACCGTTGAGTGGGTGAGGTGCCGCGAGCGGCAGCGAACAGGCGTAAAACATTCCCCGCAACCAGGGCGCGCGAGACCAGCATAGTCCGGACAGGCATTACATACCAAATTATCATCCACTGTTTGCGAAAGCTGGCCCCCAAGCGATCGCAGCGGACGAAGACAATGACGAACGCCCGTCATGGACAGAAGGCCAAGCACGGCCCTAGCGACGAAGTCCGAATTACGAGGGAGGGCGGAGTCCGGTCCCAGAATAGCAGAAGCAGGCATCCATCCAACTCCGCCCGGCGGCCAAAGTGAATATCCCAAGCACTCCGTCTTAAGCGAGCTGGAACCAACACCCGCCAGCCCGGACAGACATCCGCACGCCACCAGAGCTGAGACCGAACTCCGAACGAGGCATTAGGTGTGTGTGTTGTTGTGCAAGGGTTTCATTGGGAAGGGTGGCCGCCGAAGGTGGCGGCGCTGTAATCCCAGACAGGACGCTTGAACAGCGTAATCAGCCGCCGAGGCGGCTGAGGGGGAGATGGATTGCCGATCAACACGGCATTCATAGATGCACGTTCACGTAAAGTCGTCATTCAACGCACACCGAAACCAGCTGCCGGGGGGCCGCCACGGGGAACGGCCACGGCCCAGGCAGCAGGACCGGAGACACCCCCATGGGCCAGCCGAGTAACCTACAGGAACCGGCCAAGACCGGAAAGGAAGGTGTTTAGCACAGCCACGGAGGCAGCGCGAAGGCGGGGGGATCCGGTGGGATCCAGGAGGTCGGACAGACCTGGTGGCGAGGCGAGGCCTAAACGGCGGCGGGCGAGAAGGAGCTCCTCCCTGAGGTAGCCGTAGGCCGGACACCGCAAAAGAATGTGTTCCAGTGTTTCGTCAGCACCTTCCTGACACTGGAGACACACAGGCGACGGGAGTTGCCTAATGCGGTGGAGTCCCTCCGTTTAGCCCGGAGTGTCTTGGACCGCTAGACGAATGAGGACAGGAAACAACGCTCTCTTTCTCCGTATGTAAAGATGTTAAGGTATTATTACCCTCCGCAGGGATAACACAATTGCCAAATATGGTCAACACAAGAAAGCCTCCGGGGCGAGAATTTTGTGAGTTTTCGTGGGGGAATTTATTATACTATAATTTTTGCCACCCACGTTTTAATTACAGCTCAAACTAGAGCTTGTGTAATTTTGGAGAAAAAGAGACGCTTTCCCCATCCTGGATTCGAACCCCCCCCCACAAAAAAATATTATTGTAAAGTAATGTAAAGCAAGCAAGTAAAGTAATGTAAAGCAAGTAAGTAAACTAATGTAAAGCAAGCAAGTAAAGTAATGTAAAGCAAGTAAGTAAACTAATGTAAAGCAAGCAAGTAAAGTAATGTAAAGTAAGTAATGTAAAGCAAGCAAGTAATGTAAAGTAAGTAATGTAAAGCAAGTAATGTAAAGCAAGTAAGTAAAGTAATGTAAAGCAAGTAAGTAAAGTAATGTAAAGCAAGTAAGTAAAGTAATGTGAAGCAAGTAAGTAATGTAACGTAAATAAAGTGAAAATTCGGCAATATTTCGAGAACTACTGTTTCCTTCATCAAGCGAAGTCAAAATCGTCTTAACGTATTCGAGGGTCCTAAGCGCGATGATTTTCTTTGAATTATTTTTTCCTTTTGCATTAACTTTCAGACTTTTAAATTTCTGCAATGAGAAAAAAAATATAACAGATTATGAATGGACTTCGCTAATTTGGGGTCCCTGATTGGGTCGGAACCAGGGTCTTAGACATTAGCGTACGCAGGTGGTGTATGTAATGAAATTTTGTATATTTAACATAGAAATATGTTAGTTGTAGCTCTGTAACCCTCCATTGAGCCTGGCAGCCTCCCCCACTTTACGAACTTTCTGCGTACGCCTATGGTCCTAGACCTTTTGGCCCTCCCGTTAAGACGGTACTGACTGTATATGAGTACTGTACTGACTGGTACGGTACTGACTGCCATGGTAGGGAGTTAAATGGGTTTCATTTCAATTTCGTTTGGTGTTGCATGACCCTTTTGTTAGGAGCATCCACAGGATTTCAAAATGGGGAGCGGAGGGTTTTTTGATGAAAATCGTGGGAGGGGGGGGATAATTTTTTTTTTCATTCGGGAATTGTAATAGTATCGTCCAAATGGGAGGCTACAACTTTCAACACAACCTGTGCGCATGGTTTTGCTTGTTGTCCCTGCGCAATTAGAATCCAATTAGTTAGTTTCATTTCAAGTTTTAGTACAGTTAAACAATTATAGATGGCGCCACTATCACGCGATTGACGCACATTTTGACCAGGAGTTCACGAATTACGTTTTTCAGAATTATTTTACAAAGTTAATGCGTTACGATGCAATGTTGGTGGGAGTGCAAAAGATGCCCCAAAAATGGGCCAAATTAATGGTAGCTGCAAACCGTTTATTATATTATCATAACTTTTTTGATTTTTCAATGAAAGACAATGTCAAGGTTCTTTGTTTCATTTTATAAAAAACGAAATGTTTTATTTTGCATGATAACTATTTAAAACTATGTATATACATAGGCGTAGGCAGAAAATTCATAAGGGAGTTATAGGCTCAATAGAGGGGGTTACAGAGCTACAACTCACATATTCCTATGTTAAATATACAAAATTTCATTACAATGGGGGGTTACAACCCCTAGCTACGCCTATGTATATACATACATACATAGGCGTAACTTGAGGGTTAAATATAGCGTAAACGGGGGCAAAACAAAAACCCAAAATTGAATGAAAGATACGATTTTTCCTCTATTCTAAAAACCAAAAAAAACTGGCACATGTGCCCTTTTGTCCATGACAGATTACGCCTATGTATATATGGATGTAAAAGTAAAAATTGTGCAAATAGTTCATAAATAAATTATATTAAATTAATAAGTGCGGCGATATTGCTTTTGCATCTAAATGGCCAACGACACGGATGAGGCCAGGGCCGGGTTCAGAGTGGGGCAAATTCTCAAGACATAGGCGTAATCTGGTGGGGGGAAAGGGGGAACGTTCCCCCCAGCTTTTTTAAAAAACAGATGCAAAATCGTATTTTTTTCACCTAAGTTTTTTTTTTGTTGCCCCTCCCCCAGTTTACGCTACGTTTAACCCTCAAGTTACGCCTACGACCCAGGATTTTAAGGAGCCCCGACGTGAAATTGAACAACTTAACAAACATAATTTGTTATTGAACAAAATTCGTTGGGGGTGGGGGTTATCTGTTAAATTGCCCAGGGACCAGTAAATTTTAGCCCCAGCCCAGGAAACGGTCAAGTACTGTCCTATATAAAATGCGTAATATGACAGAATAGGGTAGTGCTCCAATAAAGAAAATTAAATTTATGTTAGAGTGAATCGGGGGAAGATGGCCATCAGGGGAAGATGCTTATTTTTTCATAGTTTCCAATTTTAGTCACATATGGCAGAATGGGCTTTTTCCCATTGAAGACGATAGGCACCTTGTGAAATAATTTGTAAAAGGAAGGTCGCGATCTTATGTGTCCGGATTTATAGGAAAAATCATTTATAAGTTTAAGATTTGGACTGCCCAAATTATTTCAATGTGATATATTCAGTCATTATAGATTAAAAAGTATAATGTGAAGTTGTACTTTTCCATACTATTTGTATAGTAGAGGTTTTATTGTTAACGTACTGACATATAACAGCTTTAGTTTTCGCAATCGTCGTCACGTGACTAACATGGCGTCTTACCCCGACTCTAGGGAAAGATGCCTATTTTTTTTCGGGGTGAGATGGCAGATTTAAAAAAATATATATTTTTCATTATTTTAAGTAAATATGCCTCGTACACATGTCCGAACGTCAAATAGAGTACAATGGAGCAAAGAATATCTGCAATTTGCCATGGAGCATGTACGAAGATCCAGACATGCTGGAAATAGCTACAAACAATGATGTGATCATGTTTTGTTTACCTCCTCATTCTACTCATTATCTACAACCTCTTGACAGATATGTTTTTAAATCTTTGAAACATTTTTTTACAACGCTGTGACAACATGGATGAAAGCACATCCAGGTAGAAAATTATCCAAGGCTCAATTTGGCCCTTTGTTAAAAGAGGCATGGCAGAAGGGAGCAACGCAATATAAAGCTTCTAGTAGTTTTAAAACCTGTGGTATTTGGCCGTATGAGCCAGAAAGTATACCCGAGGAAGCATATTGCATTTCAGATTGTGCTCTTTCTTCAGCTACATCAGAAGATCAAGAGGGTCAGACAATAACACAGGACGTATTAGAAAATGCCGAAAGCAAAGTTCTTTCGAAAGCAGGGTGTTCGTTTGAGGACATATTTCCTATTCCTATTTTACATCCAAAGGAGAAGAAAAAAAGAATGACGACAGTAAGTCTACTAACTGAACATGAACACATCGAGAAAGTGAAAATGAAAGTAGAAAAGAGGAAACAAAACGGAAAAGTTAGTGATTTGCAAATTCGAAAGAAGAAAAGCAAAGATAGCAAAAATAACTGTGTTGTTTGCAACATAAATTATTACGATAAAAAAGGGCCTAAAGTACATTGGTTAGAGTGTATCATTTGCAAGGAATGGCTTCACAAAACATGCACATCAGAAACAGATATGTGCATTAAATGTGCTGATCCACAGTAACGGTAGCCAGTGGTAAAGGCAATTCATGACTATTAATATCTGAAAAATACTTCACAAATTCATCAATAATCGCTGAAAAAATGTTTTTAATTTTCTTTTCAGTAGATACCCTGTGTTTTTCCTACTATGTTTTCAATAAATGATGTTTCATTCCTATTAATTTAACGTAAGTACACTTAATACAACTTTGCCATCTTACCCAGTTCTTCGGGGTAAGATGCCCAAAATGCCATAGTATGAAAAAGTGCCACAAACCTAACATAAAACAATGAGGTTTGATATCAAAATCTTTCAGTAAGTATAAAAATATTCATAGTATTCATTTCCGATACCCACATTATTTTATTTGAAAACGCCTAAATATAATGTCGTTGAATAGTTAAACTTTCTTCCCCCGATTCACTATATAATAACTTAGAAATTAAGTCATGATTTCTATTTGTGGGACTAAGTTTAGAAACTTGTGAATTTATCGAGCTCAATCGAACATGTTAGGCCACCTGTCGTACCTTAAAAGAATAATTGAATCTTGGGGTGTAAATTAAAAATAAAAGGGAAATTGAATAAAATATTGATGTATGTGAATGCCAGAGAGATGCGGGGGGGATTTGCATTCCTCCAAGGCCAGAGACGGGAGGCAAAGGGGACAAATACCAAGGGGGTCCAGGATCTTAAAGAGGGCTCGGGGTGTATAACATTAATAACTTAGCAAACGTATTTTGTTATTAAATGAAATTGATTGGGGTCTCGATCTGCTAAACTACTTGGGGCCTCGCAATTCCAATCTCCAACTCTGCCTTCTTCTCATAAAACCAAATTATAAGTATAAAAAATTAGAAATGAAATAGTTAAGAATCTGATAAACACGTTTAGTTGTATTATTTAATAATACTTCATGCATAATTTGTTATTTTATAGTTAGCTATTTTATAATTAGTTATTTTGTAATTAGTAAATTTATAATTATTTAAAAATTATGTAGTGTTTAAAAAAAGATGGCTTACTTCAATGTGTTTCTTATACTTGTTTCATGTAAAAGTCTAAATCAGAAATAACGGGCGATATATCTGATGTCATGAAACATCAGATACGTCTGTTGTGAAAGACATGTCTTAAGTTAAAAAAAAAAGTCTGAAATTAAAAACATTTAGAAGACAATTGCAATTCATTAGCCCCTAAATTTGGAACCAGGGACTGACTGGGTCCTCTCAGAGGGCGCGCCGGCCCTGTGGCCGGTTTGCCCGCGGCCAGTCCAACCCCTTGTTTAGTCTATATGCCCATTGTTTATAGGCATATAGATTAAACCAGGGGCGGACTACGTCCTCTCAAAGGGCCGGTTCGCCGGCGGCCCAGTTAGTTCTTTTTGAAACCTTTTTTTAGTGCACGCGTTTCCCGTAATTTTTTTTAATCCCGTAATTTTTTTTAATATTCTGTTTTTTTGGAAATAACGTTGTGTTTTGAAACTATTTTCATCGGAGATGGGGTCTTCGGCTTAAGGTGACTGACAAAGTAAGATATAGTTGCACAAGTTCAAATAGCTTGGGGTTAGAGCAAAGCTCATGTTGCGATTGAAAATGTTGCTGTAACGAGATGGAGTTTGTATGTGTGGTGCATGATTTGCTATTGTTCACATTGGAAACTTTTAGTTAATTAACTAACTTGATAAGATTGGCATATTTGATAAAGTATTTTAAACTGTAGGTATTAATGACCCCGAAGACACAGCGGTGGGGGCGGAGAAGAATTTCGAAGGACAAGGGAAGGGCCTGCACCTTATGAAGTTAGAATTGTTAAAATATTAAACAAGGTGAAATAGCTACTCACATGACGTTGACGATGTCATGAAAATTTCAAATCCAGTTCTAACACATGGGTTACTTTTTCATACAAGCATCAATAATTTTGCGACCGATCTAAAAATAGAAATCAATAAAGTTGGAGTATTTCCAAACTTCAAACTTTGTAAAAGTTATTAACTGCGACACCACGCTCGAATTAATCTTGGGCCTTGTCACACGACTGGTTAGTTAGGAATTAATCAAGCGTGAACAATTAATAAAAGTTATAACGAGCAACAGATCAATACGTTTTGTGAAAAGTTCATCGCCACTACATGCATGTCGGCAATGCTGAGATGTCAACACGCTTTACTTTTTGCTTTAATTTCCATGTCAATTATTAGGTAACATGCTGTTTGAGAGACAAAAATTGACCATCGTTTTAAGTACCACAATAAAAAAATTGTTATTAGATAACAAAACGATGTAATTAATTACATTCATTAAGTTAGCCAGTTAGATAAAAAAACTTATTTGTATTATCATTATCATTCAGAATATCCGCGATCTAGATCATCGTTTCCCAACCTTTTCACTCTTACGGAACCCTAGTGAAAAATGTTCAAGTTTTACGGAACCCCAACGTCTATGTAACAATATTTTTTTCATCATACTTTTATTAACGATCATTAATGGAAACAAAAAATTACTATTATTTTAGTCGTTTATTTAAAAAAATGCAATTTGCAATTACACGCAATTGGTATAATTCTAAATATAATTAGGTATAGATAACTAATAAATTTCTTTAGTATAACAATTTATTTATTTCATTATTACACAAAACAATTTATAACAAATATTATTGTGAAATTCGCGCCTGTTTCTTGAAAGTAAATGTTGAATTCGGGGTCTGATTTTCGAAATACATACGCGGATTTCATCTCCGCAGAAAAGGACGATCATCTTTACTCTTAATACCTGTTGAACAAGAAAAAGCTTTATGTATTTAAATAAATCGAACACTACGCAGATTAAATCAAACAACAATGTCAATCAACGTTTATTGGCGTAGTGATACCAACTCCGATGGTATGGCGTGATTAGATGGTGAAACGTTCGAAAGAAAATAAATATTTTCTTTCGAACGTTTCACCATCTAATCACGCCATAACATCGGCGCTGGTATCACTACGCCAATAAACGTTGATTTATATTGTTGTTTAATTTAAGAAAAAGCTTTTTCACACATGTACGATGTCGAAAACTGCAGCAATATATTAATTTCTTTCCTATGAATTGTTGGATACTCACTTTCAACGGAAATTTAGAATTTGTCCAAAACTATGTCATTAAATCTTATTTTCAATGAACCATCTGATTGCAAGTCAAAAAGTTCTTCTCCTTTTAAAGTTAGGTTCTGTGAATGAACGAAAATACGAGAGAATGGATTCCCCACCCAATCGTACAGTTCTGTTGACAGGGATGGAAAATAACAATCAATTTTCTTCGACAGGTCCTCTAGATGGTCTACAATAAAACTTGAAATTTGTTGGTATCCATCTTCACTTTTCAGTCCCACCAGTAATTCAAACGTATCCAGATTTCCTTTTACAACATGATCTTTCCATAAATTTAATTTTCTTTTAAATTCAAGAGTCTTGTCACTTAAAATTAGTATATTTTCTCTACTGCCTTTCAGCAACTTGTTCAGTTGATTCAAGTGATGAAAAATATCTGTTAAACAAGCTAGCATCTGCACCCACATTTTATCTTCAAAGCATTTGGCAAAATCTTGTTTGTCGTTTTGTTGAAAATATGCATGCATTTCTTCCTTTAGCTTAAAAACCCTATTAAAAATTCTGCCGCTACTTAACCAACGGATTTCGGTGTATAATAACAGATGTGTGCGCTCTTCATCCATGTTTCCACAGAGCTTTTTAAAAATTCTGGAGTGGAGTGGCTTTCATTTGAAGAAGTTTACAATTTTTATAACATCATCAAATACCTTTTGTAGTTCATTACCAAAAGATTTTGGTATCAACGCTTCTCTATGAATAAAACAGGGTGTGGAAACAACATTGGCATTTTTTTTTTCTTTTGCAAGAGTAACAAAGCCTTTTATGGAGCCAACCATGGAAGCAGCACAATCCGTACAAATGCCAATACAATTCTTCAAAGAAAGATCTTTTTTTTTTCCAGATATGTAGATAAAATATTAAATATATATATATTCCTCTGCGTGTCTCAGGTAATTCTTTACAGCAGAGGAAGTTTTCTTGAATTTCTGCCACATTAATAAATCTTACAAATGCTAGAACATAACATTTGTTGGTTAAATCTGTTGACTCGTCCACTTGAATTGAAAAATTGCCATTTTTCAATTTATCACATAAAACCTCTTCAACATCACGTGACATATTATTGATTCGTCGACTTACCGTATTATTCGAAAGTGGAATACAGTAGAGTCTCCATATAACGAACTTCCATATAACAAAGTTTTCTATTTAATGAAATTTTCGGCGGAACCTTGACTTTGAATGGCATTAACATGTAAATTTGTCTCCATATTACGAAAAACAATTTCTATATAACGAAGTTTTTTTTATAAAGAATTTGATTTTTTTTTTAATTTACCTTTTACAATTTTTCAGCGGGATGGTTAGGTAGAAGGGGTAGTTGAGGATTTTAATCAAGGACGGACGGAGTTGAGGTAGCCTTCTGTACTGTGGACATATGACCAGTTGTGATAAATAATTCTATTGTTCTAAACTGGGAACTTTAGTTAGAAGCAGTGGGGTTTTACTAAACTGTTTTATCACTGTGAAGGCATGGCTAAGCCACGAAATTTGCTTCTCGCATCCACGTGTTGCGTTGTTTGAAAATGGGGTTGACCTCAATGGAGTGGGGGGCAGGTGCGGAACATCTGGAATAAGTTGAAAATACATCGAAGAAAATGAATCAGAATCTGATATGGGCTTGGCAGAATTACTAAATGCAAAATGGCAAAAGCTGAAAAACAATGGGTGTGTCGAAGAACACACAGAGCTCTCTGAGTTTTTAAACGTTGATGAAGATATTGTGACCGCCGAATATCCTACGGAGCATAAAAACCTTACAAAGTGTTAAAAAATGTAATGAAGAATTTACAGTAAGAGATGATGAAGATAAAAAGACTATTGAAAAACCTTCACATGGTAAAGTGATTAAAAGCATTCGAAACAATCCGACGGGGATTAAAGTTTGGAGAAAATGTTACAGATGACGTGTTCCGATATTTACAAAAGTGTGAGAATTTCTATGAACAAAACGTTTTTTATAAGATACTTGTACAAAGCAAAATTAGTGATTATTTCTCTGTTTCAAATATGTTGTATGAGGATCATACATATGAAAGGTAAGCCTCGGTCTTTTCTTTTTGTTATTAATATTTACGTATTTGTATATGAAAAATATTTAAACTTGTTGGAAAAAAAAGTGTCTAATAAAATGAGTTACTGTCCAAATTTAGCTTTTTTCATTTTATCGAAATTAAGTTTCATCATTTATGTTAATTTCTATTTAACGAATTTTCCTTATAACGAAGTTTTTCAGAGGAACGATGGCACTTCGTTAAATAGAGACTCGACTGTAATTTCAATTTTCCTTACTGCATCTTCTCTCAACATTTTGCCCACTATAATTTTACACGCGGGCATTATCAGATTCTCACGACGACTGTGTCTCTAGACCGTGTAACTTTTCCTTTTCTTTGTAATAAGTCCTGTTGCCAAATAACTTGCTTCCTGAGCCTTTTCACTAACTGTGAATGTGTTTACAAAAGCTATACTCTGTTTACTTTCAGATTTTAAAGGAGTTTTAAAAGAATCAATAGTTTTATTTTTCATATTAGTATGATTTGTCGTGAAATGCCTGTTCAATTTTGTTGGAGCCATTGCTGTATTCGGAAGTTTTTTTTACCACAAAAGAGACACAACGGAAGAGGACATTCTGGATCATCAGTCCATGTAAAGCTCATTGATAAATAACTTTCATTGTAACAACGAACCTTTTTTGCACCTCTTTCTTTATCAGTCTTTTGAAATTTTGTATGAGATACTAAATCTTCGTCTCTAGTCTCTTCAGAATTATCTGGATTGTTTGTCTTCAAGTACCGCCACATTTTAACCGTTGAAATCTGTAGAAGAATTAAAAAATGAGAAACAAAACGGAATAAAATACTAATAAGTAGTAAAATAACAAAAGCACTAGCACTCTGTTTAACAGATCACATGATCCTACACTTCTTGCATCATTAATGCACATATAGTCACAATAGACTCTAGTTCGTGACAATTGAAATGCTGCCTTTGGCTGTTCGTCTATGCTCGGTTAGACTCGTGTTGCATGCATAGCCTTGCAATGCCAATGTAGAGTTTAATGAAAATTGCTAAAGACTAAGTCAATCTCCTTCCATTTATTATTTTTTTTTTTACAATTGAATTGGTAACGCAAGTAACAAAGAAGTTCATACAACTGTTGTCGACGTCTGACTGATCCATAGCGTACGATTCTTGTTAATGTAAATAATCGTTATCTTAATCGTATCGCGTTCCCCTGCAGTGGCTTTGGGGAGTTAGATAAAATGCAAAAGTCTGGCACGTATAATGCGTTAACCTATTCTAGTTAAAAGATAGCTATGCAGAGATTGAATGTTCTTGTATGTTTTGCTTTCGTTCGTAATAGCTACTAGCTAGAGTGAAATCTAGTCCAGATCTGTGATATTTATTTAATAAGTTCTTTTAGTTACGTTAATAAATTCTGTTAGCCGTTTAAAGAGTAGTTATTTGCCGAAGGTCTGCCCAGCATTATTATCCAGCATTGTAGTCCATGGATAGTTAATTGGAGTCAGATGCAGCCATTGTTCACCAGATCCGTAGATTGCAGGGTGGAAACCGGTAGCTATTACGATATCGCTGTACGCTTCAGCAGCTAGGATATCGTATATGATATCGGTATTGCCACCCCCTCCACAAGTCTAACTGAGCATAGCCGAACAGCTAAAGGCAGCTTTTCAATTGCCATAGGCTAGACTCTTGTCACAGTCACTCCGGTTTCCCCCACCGAAGTTACCGGAGTAAAATACCGAATCAGGGAAAAAATTGTTTTTCCTTTTGTGTCGTACGTGTTATTTCCCTATTTCTTGCGAAACCCTTAACAATATTTCGCGGAACTCTGATTGGGAAACATTGATCCAGATGATTATAATCTTAAACACAAACAATTTACAAACCACATACACAACGAAAATCACCAAATATAAAGACTCTAAATATGAAATTACAGACATGTGGCATATGGAAAGCGTTGATATTGTACTAGTCATTTTATCAGACAGAGATCCAATACCAATCACACTGGCCAAAATCCCGGAAACACTTCAAATTGACCCAACATCTACATTGAGCTTCAAATGGCCATAATTTTAAACACATGCAGAAAGAGTCAAAAAGTTCCTAGACACAACACCCAAATAACCTACAGAAGGTCATCTTGGATAGTTGGCACTGCACATTTCAAACTTGTACCACCAAGAGCGGGAACGCTACAAAATAATAATAATAATAATCTTGTGGATAAGATTTCCCCTCAGGTTTGAGCTGTTTTCTTTCTGTCCACCATTTTTTGTACGCCTTGTCTTTGGTCTTAGAAAGTTTGAAGGAGGTTGTTATGCATTTTCCAGAAGAGTAGTGGGAATGTTTGGTAGAAGTGTATTCCCAGTGCAGCCTGATTGAAAGTTAAGAATCTGGATTTGATTGCGGATTGGTTTTCCGATTTGTTCAGTTCGTTACCGTTTATGTTGTATCACTTTTCTTTGATCCATATTTATTCTCCCGTCAACTATATCTTTTATGATCTCATTTAGATCTTCCAAGCATGCTTATCGTAACGTTTCTTTGGGTTGTTTCTGAATTCTGCATTATTCATTTCATGTAAGGTAATAATATCTTACATCTTTACATACGGAGAAAGAGAGCGTTGTTTCCTGTCCTCATTCGTCTAGCGGTCCAAGACACTCCGGGCTAAACGGAGGGACCCTGGTTCGAATCCAGGATGGGGAAAGCGTCTCTTTTTCTCCAAAACGAATAAAGCTCTAGTTTGAGCTATAATCTATACGTGGGTGGCAGAAATTATTGTATAATAAATTCCCCCACGAAAACTCACAAAAATCTCGCCCCGGAGGCTTTTCTGTGTTGACCATATTTGGCAATTGTGTTATCCCTGCGGAGGGTAATAATACCTTAACATCTTTACATACGGAGAAAGAGAGCGTTGTTTCCTGTCCTCATTCGTCTAGCGGTCCAAGACACTCCGGGCTAAACGGAGGGACCCTGGTTCGAATCCAGGATGGGGACGGCGTCTCTTTTTCTCCAAAATCAAAAAAGATCCATCTTGAGCTTACAACCCATACCGGGTGGCAGAAATTATTGTATTGTGTATTTTTATTAGGTAAGCTTATCAGTTGTATTGATTTTTATATATTTGAAAAAATATTTATAGATTTTTATATTTGATATTGCTTATAAATTATCATATATATTATAATGTAATGTTTCTTAAATTTTGGCCATTCATGGATTATTTTAAGTATTCTTTTACTTTTCGTGGACCATCGGTAGGGAAGTCTGGGGATC
>QLNU02003225.1:49640909-49651687 GCA_006491805.2 Dysdera silvatica | reverse complement strand
GCCTTGCAATGCCAATGTAGAGTTTAATGAAAATTGCTAAAGACTAAGTCAATCTCCTTCCATTTATTATTTTTTTTTTTACAATTGAATTGGTAACGCAAGTAACAAAGAAGTTCATACAACTGTTGTCGACGTCTGACTGATCCATAGCGTACGATTCTTGTTAATGTAAATAATCGTTATCTTAATCGTATCGCGTTCCCCTGCAGTGGCTTTGGGGAGTTAGATAAAATGCAAAAGTCTGGCACGTATAATGCGTTAACCTATTCTAGTTAAAAGATAGCTATGCAGAGATTGAATGTTCTTGTATGTTTTGCTTTCGTTCGTAATAGCTACTAGCTAGAGTGAAATCTAGTCCAGATCTGTGATATTTATTTAATAAGTTCTTTTAGTTACGTTAATAAATTCTGTTAGCCGTTTAAAGAGTAGTTATTTGCCGAAGGTCTGCCCAGCATTATTATCCAGCATTGTAGTCCATGGATAGTTAATTGGAGTCAGATGCAGCCATTGTTCACCAGATCCGTAGATTGCAGGGTGGAAACCGGTAGCTATTACGATATCGCTGTACGCTTCAGCAGCTAGGATATCGTATATGATATCGGTATTGCCACCCCCTCCACAAGTCTAACTGAGCATAGCCGAACAGCTAAAGGCAGCTTTTCAATTGCCATAGGCTAGACTCTTGTCACAGTCACTCCGGTTTCCCCCACCGAAGTTACCGGAGTAAAATACCGAATCAGGAAAAAAATTGTTTTCCCTTTTGTGTCGTACGTGTTATTTCCCTATTTCTTGCGAAACCCTTAACAATATTTCGCGGAACCCTGATTGGGAAATATTGATCCAGATGATTATAATCTTAAACACAAACAATTTACTTCATGTTTTTAATTCACAATAGGACGCACACGCATACAAATTGGAAGCTTTTCTCTTCAAGCATAGTGGTAATTTCCTCTTTCTTAGGATATTTTTGTTCAGTTGCACTTCATCTGACTTTATAATGCAGCTGGAGTTTCTTCATAAGGTTGGTCGTCAATGAACAACAAAGAAAAGTAAACCTAAAATTTTTTAATCTTAAGCTGAAATACAAACCATATTTTGCTTTCTTTGTTAGATTGCAGAATATGTTTGTTTGAATTTTTAATGGCGCAAGAGCATCTAGGCTATACTGCGCCAGATTGCAGAATATGATTTTAATTTCTGTAGGCCTATTTAAAAATTCGGATTTCTCTTTCACTTTTCGTTGAGAAGCCACATTTGAGGGTTAAAACAGCTTTTGTATCGAATGCGACACCAAACTATTTTATATCATAATATTATACAAAGCTTGTTTCGTATCACGATATGATATAAGTTCGTTTTATACAATGATATGATGCAAAGACTGTTTTGTACCACTTCCTTTCTTTGGAAATGCAAGCTTGATTTCTTGAGTATCTCTCTGTGCGCTTTCAGAGTTCAAATTCAACAATAAGTGCAAACAGTTTGACTTAAAAAATAATATGTACATTTACACGGTTTGTGCAGTTATACATATGCAGTTAAGCCGGTTTAGATAGCATTAAAAATGTAGAAAATTTTGGAAGCTTAATATTTCATGTACTGATGAAATTTGTGCAGCTGCACGGTGTGTACTTATGTAGACTCGATAGTACATCTTTTATTTATTGTCGACTTCTTTTTAAGTGCAAACAGTTTGACTTAAAAAATAATATGTACATTTACACGGTTTGTGCAGTTATACATATGCAGTTAAGCCGGTTTAGATAGCATTAAAAATGTAGAAAATTTTGGAAGCTTAATATTTCATGTACTGATGAAATTTGTGCAGCTGCACGGTGTGTACTTATGTAGACTCGATAGTACATCTTTTATTTATTGTCGACTTCTTTTTATATACCTGAATTGATACTAAATGATTTACCCTGATTAAAATAATGAGGTCGCGGATCAAATTCACCAATGAAGAAATTGATCATTAAAATAAAATAACCATTGAAGAAAAATAATTAGTAAAGCAAAACGATCTAATGATTTATAATAAAAAAATAACGTTATTAGAGTCGGTAAACTACCTATTCTTATAACCCTGTTTTCTGATTATAAAGCTTATACTCGTTGTGCTACGTCAAGCTATCTTGCATAATTTAATGATTGCTTTATTTTAATGATTATTTTACTTTAAAGATTATTTTACTTCAATAATTATTTTATTTTAATGATTATTTTATTTTAATGATTATTTTACTTTAATGATTATCTTAGTTTAATGATTATCTTGTTTAATGATTATTTTATTTTAAGATTATTTTACTTTAATGAATATTTACAAAGTAAATTTGTTTATTAAAGTAAATAATTATTGAATAAAATAATTATTAAAGTAAAATAATTATTAAATTAAAATACTCATTAAACTAAAATAATCATCAAGGTACAATAATCTTTAAAATAAAAGGAGTAAATCTGACATTCTTCGGCTAGGATTCAAATTACAATTTTCTTCGCAGCTCATAATAGCAAGAGAAGAGGAAAATTGACAATACGCTCAGTATTGATATTGAAACTGACGTTGAAATTACCATAAAATCTATGTAAATTACTGTTGTGCTGATCAGCCTTACCTATTGGTAAAATATTTATGCGAAATGCCAATTTCTTTAAGAGTTTGGCGGACTTTTTATCAAGATTTTTAGATAGATAAATAGATTTTTTAGATAGATAAATAGATTTTTTAGATAGATAAATCTATCTAATCGATAGATTAGTATAGATAGATTGTTAGACTTGAACCTGCGATCTTTGGATTGCTATTTTGATGCCTTGATAGCTAAGCCTCTACGTACAGTCATGTTTAGTCTCCTTTCTGTGTGTATGTTTTCCAATGGGGGACTTCTTTGTAAAAATTAATGAAGATTAAATTAAAGAGTAAATTAATAAAAACATAATGTAATTAAAGATTTTTTAAAAAAGAAAGATTTTAAAAGAAATTTTTAAAAGAAATTAAAGATTTTTTTGAAGAAAATTTTATTAAAAATAATTTAATTAAATAATTAAAGAGATTGCAACTGAATTAACGTTTAGGATTAATTTAATCCTTCTGTGGTTAAGGTTCAAACAAAAACCTTTTCCCTTGCTCACAATTGCCAAAGAAGAAAAAAAAAGTTGATGCGTTTAGGTTAGATTCGAACCTGCGACTATTGGATTACGGTTAGTTTGGCGATCAAACCTTTAGAACGATAGGTGTACTGAATCGTTCACTAAAAGGACCAGTGAACGATTTTGCGCATCTACCACCAACGAGAAGACTGGTTCAGTGATTAGTTCATTGAACGACTAGATACACTGCTAGTTAGAACCATAGGCGTAGAGTTTTCATAATTATTGGGGGAGGGGGCTCAAGCAGATATTATGTACATTTATACATTACATGTAAAATTGTAATTTATCAGTATTGGGGGGCCCCTGCAGGTCACATGACTCTACGCCATGGTTAGAACACTAGCAGGGGTGGACTAGGCCACCTGCCCGCATGACTTCCATGGGCGATAATCCGGAATTTTTAGCGGGTTTCAATAGATATTGAACCCGCTATTGCTTTTGGGCTTTCTGTCTGTCTGTTGTCTGTCTGTACGCAATAAAAAGGGTAAGGTAAAGGTCTTCCGTAAATGCAATAATGATAGCTATTGTTAACGTTGAAAACCTACCGAGTTACTTGAGAATTAGAGAGTTGCGGATTAGAGAGTTGCGGATTAGAGAGTTGCGAATTAGAGAGTTGCGGATTAGAGAGTTACGGATTAAAAAGTTGCAAATTAGAGAGTTGCGGATTAGATAATTGCGAATTAATATTAATTGAAACCTACTAAATTAGGCGATTTTCTTTCATTTGCTTGTTTTAGCAGCTCATGGGCCAATGGACTCGCGACATACGAAAACCCAAAGCAGACGCCCTTTGAGAGGACCCAGTCCGCCCCGAACACTAGTCTAGCTTGAACGTGTGGCCATTTATTTTTCTCCATTGGGGAAAATAAATTCTAATTTGAATTTAAATAGTGGAATGTCGAACTTAATAAATGATAATTAATAAATTAAGAAATAGCGTATGGCTGGACTTGGCGATCAAATCAATCCAATGATTATTGCGGGAATGGTAGACTAATGGTTGTTGGTTTAGGTCCAGTCAGAGTGCAACTTTTATTCTCTGGCTATTATAAACAAGATGAAAAAAAACTTCTGAGTTTAAACCTTAACTGTAGAGCGTCAAATTTAAACCTAATGATCAGTGCAGCCTTCATGGTTGGGGGGCTAATTGGGCCCCGTACCCAAGGCTCCGACTTAAACTAGGGCTCGAAAGTCTGTATTTATTATACAAAGTAATTTAAAAGGATTGCCCCGATTACAAACGGCCATAACTATTTAGTGAATGACTACAAAGATAAGTTTTACAGAGAATGGTAGAGGGATGTTCGAAGTTCGTTCTACATAATTTACAGGCATTCTATGTGACTATCCTTTGTCACACGAATAATATGTAATAGTCCATTTCGGGCTATTTATTCTAAAGTAGTGTTTCCCAACCTTTATGAGACCGCGGCCCTCCCTCCCTCCCTTCCTTCCTTCCTTAATATAAGACGAGGGCCCGGCACGAACAAACATACTCGTAAATACAGTAAAGTATCGTTAATCCGAACAAATTATGACCGGAACTACATGTTCGTATTAACAGATTTTCGGATTAATCGAAATCTTTACTACGAAATTTACCTTAAGCTATGTATAACTGTTTTATGTGTGTGTGTGTGTGCGTTTTGTTATGTATGCGTAACATGCAGTAGATGACGGGTGGACGGCGGAAAATTTCCTCGACTTTTATGGCAACACACATCGCGCTGTTTGTTTACATTTTATCATGATGATGTGGTAATATTGGATGATAAATTGCTCGCAAAGAAAAGAACGATTTCACGGTGTCTGGAAGAAACTGAACCTACGACCTTTTGGTGTCCGGCCAAGAGCTCTTCCATCTGAGCTACAAATCATCATACATCATCCTTTCTTGGCGCAGTATAGCCCAGATGCTCTTGCGCCATAAAAAAGCCAAACAAACAAACAAACTTCCTTTCTGCGGGCGCATATAAAGCTTCACCACAGAAGAGTTTTTTGAACTGAGACAGTGTTTGGACTGCTTTTTTGTAAACCAAATTAAATTGACGTTGAAGAAGCGAACATCCGAAAAGCAAGACCAGCGTGATATTGAAGTATGAGAAACTTTTCTTATCATGGACGATGATATGGCAATATAAGATGATAAATTGCTCGCAAAGAAAAGAATGATTTCACGGTGCCTGGTGGGAACCGAACCCACGTTCTCATGGTAACCGGCCAAGTGCACTTCCAACTAAGCTACTGACGGCCTGTCATCCTTCCTTGGCGAGGGCATACAAAACTACACTATAGACAAGTATTTTTTAAGTGCCCCATTTAGAAAAAAACGTTTATAGTGAAGTTTTATATGCGCTCGCAAAGGGGAGGATGATAGATCGTCTGTAGCTCAGTTGGAAGAGCCCTTGGCTTGATATCAAGAGGTCATGTGTTCGGTTCCCACCAGACAAGGTGAAATCATTTTTTTGCGAGAAATTTATCATCTAGTTTAGAAGACGTTGATTTAAGAAGGTGCGAACCTCCTTACTCCAGTGTCTGAGTGCTTCGTATTGCTCCACAATGAATGAAATTTTGAACTTCCATCTACTGCTCTGTGTAAATCTGATCTGTATCATTGTCCACTAAATAGTTATAGCCGTTTGTCATCGGGGCAATCATTTTGAATTACCTGTATAGTATATTTTTTATTTCAAACGTTTGAAAATTTAAAAGAGTCTATAAAAGGCCCCTAAAAATGATTGGAGAAACCTAGGTCCTGAAACCTGATTGCGTTAAGTTTGTTTTGTGGTTTTACTCAAGTTTGTGGTTTGGCTCAAGGATTACAATTGTCATGCTGCGCCAGGACCTACTGTTTTCCGAGGAATCCGAACCTTTGGACCTACAGTTTTCCGAGGAATCCGAACCTCTTAAGGCCTGGGGAACCAAACCCCGGACTACAGTGAGCAGTGCGATCTTTATGAGATCTCTGAGTAAGCGTTCTTTTTGCACTGCTGGGAGTCGAACCCGGATTAGCCGCGCAATAGGAGAACGCGTTACCACACTGCGCCACCGCAGGGCGATTGAGTTAAGACGATTCTGCCAATTACCAGAGGCAATATTATCTTTAATTAATTAATTAATTAATTACATGAATACAACATCAAGACTTCAAATGCTCCATTTCCATATTTTCTGTATTGCCTGTAGTAGTAAGTTCCAAAATTTTGGTTCTTTATAATAGCTATTGTTTTTCCCACTTTTATTTCTGATTTTCGGTAACATTGACTTCCTCCCTTCTCTCAATCGCTGTTTCTCATTCCTATGATTAATTTCTTTTTCGTACATATATTTCTTTTTGATTATGTTCTTCTTCATTTTATTCAATATACGATATGCTTATTAATAGTAGCACTTAGAATTCCTGCTTGTCTCCGAATTTTCTTTTCACATCACAATTTTAAGCGCATAACCAATTTCTTTGAGGAGTTTTAAAATCTGGGTTTTTCATCCTCTTCAATAGAATTTCCGGTTGAGAGATTAATTTTCACTTCCCTTGTACACCTTACTATATAAATTTTTTCTTTTACAAGTGTTATTCAAAAATTTTCTCGATATGGCGTGTTTTCATTTCAACTTCTTTATTAGTTTTCTTGTAGCAAATATGCTGGTCCTTCAACACTTTGATGCGGTTATTGCTTTCAATGTGTGATATTCGTTTTTTTAGCATACATCAGAACCTGACCCGAACTTGTCGATGGGCTGATGGACGATCGCCCACTGCGCCCTCTCCCCGGGCCTCTGGTGCTCCCTGGGGCCCAAGGATTTTTATATATATATATTATTTCAATCATTATTATAATTATTTAGAATAGAGATAGATAAAACAAATACTGTGCTGGCCATGCACAAATACATGGCCAGTGCCGATCTGACGTAACTTTCGTAGGGGGATGTACGTCTGAATATTGACGACTGCAAGTTGAAATTTTCCGACCCATTTTCCTACGTGGACGTGGACCGGATGGATTCCCCATAACTATCCCCCATACGACCATACAGAGCCATGGCATTATGCATCAACAAATCACTGTTTCTTTTTGTTTTCTTTCATGTCCTAAGAGTATTTTCGCATTTTAAAGCTATGTATAAATAAGAGACATGAGCAAAGGCGAAGCACGAATGATTTTGTTGTAGTGGATGCGTAGCTGTTCAGTGGGATCACGAGGTAAGGTTTTGTAAGGACCAGAGGTGATGACCGCGTTAGCGCCCTCATGGTACTGCTGTTTGGTAAGGACAACAATTTGACCGCCTTTGTCTGCTTTGGAAATGTGGAGGCTGTCATTGGAGGTTACTGACTTCAATGCGGAAAGAACTTGTTTAGGTAAGTTTGGAACAACTTGTTTTAGGAAAGTTGGTGGCGATGGTATGTCTAAGAGTCTCTTTCTGTTCCGGTGCTAGGCGGCTGTATTTGAGTGACTTCTCTATAGGTGAAACTAGGATGGGTATAAATCTTCAATATTTCTGGTTTGTCTGCTTTATAAGACTTCAAAAGTTTTGATGTTAAATTATTTTATGGCACCATACCGGAAACAGAAATGAATCATTTTGAAAGCTGTGCATGTAAAAGAAATTTCGCAATATGGAACAGAGCAGAACTCTTAAGAAGAAGAAATGTGGTGCAGAAAGTTAAAGTCCAGTGTTAAAATTGGTAGCTATGAGATATACCACTGGTGAAGCCCTATATCAACAGAGTTTGATGATATGAGTATATCATTAGAGTTGAGTACAAAGCAAATAGTTGGTTGCTCATTTGATGGTGCCGCCAATAGGAGAGCTCCGTGCTAGGGACTTCAGGTGAAATTGAAACAAGATAATCACCAACTCATTTATGTCCATTGTCAAGCTCATGTTTTGAATCTTGTGATGACTGATGCAAATGAATCATGTAAGACCATCAAAGACTTCCTTGGTCTGACACAAAGCACTGCAGTTTTCCTTTCTGAGTTCCACAAGAGAATGATCGTTTGGATAGAAGTAAAGAATCTACTGAAGGACATGCTTTACTACGTCGTTTCCAGAAGGATTGTGTCACACGCTGGTGAAGATAGAGAATTAGCCATATTTTTTCATGATACCAATACACCAGTGCATAAATACACAAAATTCTCCACAGTGCTCGAAACATCATAGCAAATAGCAATGGCTTCAGTTCCAAAGTTTCGGTCAAATCAAGTACCCTTCTTGAGAACTGGTGCAAATTTAAGAATACTTTTGGCATTTGTGTACCATGAGTTGTGCAATATCATATCACCTGCTTTGTCCTATCTGCAAATTCAGGACATTAACTACCTTGCAGCTTCGAACAGTGTAAAAACGACGCACAAATAAGTCATCTCAAAAAGAGCGGAAGTTGAACAAATTTACATAAGTGACAGACGATTCTCCGAATTCATGCAGGAGAAATTCGTAGGTAAGAGGCTTGACATCATAATTGAAGTAGACCCCCTAGCCAGGCAGGTCCCAATTGTCAAACGACAAGCCGGAGAGTTTGCTCATGATGAAGCACGACAAATATTGGCATCACCTGTAAAAGAGTTTGAAATTGGTGTTTTCATACGAACTTTAAGACAGCACAGCAGAAAATATCTGAGAGGTTCCATCATAATGAAGTATTATTGGCTGCTATTGCTTAAATGGATCCAAGGAACTTGAATCAAATTAAATGCAGGAATGGCAAATTTCCTGAAGATGCTCTGGAAGCGTTGTCATCACAAATTGGTGAGGATAAACTGAAGCTGCAACAACTGTGTCAGCTTGAAGTGTACTTTGATGATTGCTGCCCTGATTTATTCCCAGTGTCTTCAGAATCCGATGCCAACTTGGCTTCTGTTCGACAGGATTCAGTGGACTGTTGTTACCCAAATGACTCACCCGAGAGATTGAAGAAGATTTTGATGATACTGTTCCTGAACTCAACCAACAACAATAGCGTGAGCCTGTTGTTGATTGGACCATCTCATTGAAACCATCTTAGAAGATGGAAACAGTCTTTTATAACGACTGTGAGGAGATGATTAAAACAATCCAGACATGACGGCAAGCAAAAATGCCGAAAGTGTTTAGTTTGCACTCTTGAATTTCTGCATGAATCAAAATCAGAATGGTGGATGTATGATTCACAACATGCCACATATGAGTTCATACTTACGCTACCTTGCACCCAAGATCTAAGTTCCATGTGAGAGAGTCTTCAATGTACTCAAGATCGTTAAAAATTTCTTACGAATCATCACTTGAACAAGAACCCCTTGAAAGTTTCTTGCTGACCCATGTCAAAAGAGACTTTAAGTTTGACCACAACAAAGTTATTGACTTGTTGGAGATGAGTTTGCAGAATTATCAGGGCAACTTAAATTGTAGTGTTGTGTGCATAGGTTGCGTATATTTGTCTTAGATATTAGTTAAATAGTCAAGAAAGAAAACTTGTTGGTTGGTTGTATGATTATGGCGCAAGGACAGCAGGGGCAATTCTGCGTCAATCAAGGTGAGATGGCACATATGGTATGAAACTAGCATAAATACAAAGAAAATTAGGCAAAGAATCAAAGACTTACGATCGTAAATTAAAAATATTTCACTTCATTTCATGTTTTGATTTACTGCCAAAGTAAATCTCAATCAAACTTTCGTTACTGGGCGCTTACCATTTACGAATTCTGAAATTAGAGTGTTTGGTAGATTATTGTTAACAAAAAATGGAAATTTTAAAATTCAATGTCTAAAACGATACTTGACTGACTGAAAATACTTGAAAACGAACAGAGTGTGCAAACACTCCTACATGCACCCACCCGAGTATATTTTAAACAAGTTGGAGCCCCATGCAACATTTTCCCAGCCGCGCCTTCTTGTAGCCAGTCCATCCCTGATCAGAACCTAGCTTTGCACTGCTCATCGAAATCCGGGGTTTGGTTCCCTAGGCCTTAAGAGGTTCGGATTCCTCGGAAAACAGTAGGTCCCGGCGCAGCATGACCACTGTAGTCTTTGAGCCGTAAAACCACAAAACAAACAAAACCTAGCTAATCCGAGCTTCGATTATCCGAACTGATGTGTTTTCAGAAGCTTGTATAATTTTTCGAACTCGAGCCACACTATCAAACAAAATAATATAAAGAGTATTGAGAAATATTATGTTATTGTTAAGCATTTATATTTTAAACTAAATGTTAATATTTTATGTGTTATTAAATTATATGATACACATATAAATTTGTATATCAATTTAGATACAAAGTTACTCTACATATCATAGATATTTTACGGTATTATGGAGATTGGCATATGATTTAAAATAAAGTTACTTTTAATGGTATCAAAAGCAATCAGTCTGTAACAGCAGCGGTTGTCCGTTTTATCCGTATTAGACTCGGTCGCCATTTCTTCGGATCATCGGGGTTTTGTTGTGTTCAATTTCTTGTGTCTCCCTCAGTGTCTGTGGTGAAGTGTCTCATGCTAAGAAGTTCTAGGTGAACTGAGAATGAGGAACTCAGCAAATGGATGGAATGGCTACACTCGGATCGAGAATTCTGGAAATGGTAAGATCGCAATGAAATCGTATTTGGTAAACTTTGTTTTTA
>QLNU02003225.1:49630441-49640809 GCA_006491805.2 Dysdera silvatica | reverse complement strand
GTCTTAAAGATGAATTAAAAATAAAAATTCTCGCGATCTCTTTCTGGTTTTTGATGCTCTGTCTTGAGTGTCGAAGGAACTTGTAGGCGCGCAAGAATTAAAATAAGAAAATACACTTGTGTGATCCCAAAACTGGGGATAACTCCATTTTTTCAGAAAATAAATGGAGTTGAATGGCTTTTAAGATAAGTCTCACGTGTCATGAATAGAACTTCATCTAACATCTTACGGCCGTGAAATAGGAATATACCATAACTGATAGTTTATTCTGCTAATATTAATATTAATTAAAACTACAGAGGACTGTATTCTGAAGAAACCATCAAAGCAACCCTTCGCTTTATAGGTTCCACCTTTCCAAACTATTATCTCTAAATTTCTGGAATTTATTTGAATTATCATTATTGTTTCGTACTTTTTATTATTATAAATGGCAACATTGAATAAATACCATTTATTTTTTTTTACATTATAATTATTTTAATTCCTATATTTGGCAACGATGTAGATAAATATTTGTTTCAAAACGTTTTTTGCAGTAACTGAATAATCATAAGGGAATTTCTTTCTGACAATATGCGCGGATTTACTATGGCCACGGCCAATGCAAAATGTAATGGGTCGTTCTCGTACTATTGTTAATGCAGGAATTATGTCTTGGAATTATGTCTTGCAAATGTTAACTTACAGGTAGATTTTCCAATTATTAAGGATTGTTTTATTAGTGGAAAAGTCAACAATTTTTCTTTTTTTTTATCAATTTTGGAACATTTTTCCCATTTCCAAAAATGTTAATTAATTCTGTTTTTAATATTCTTATTAATAAAAATTCTGACATATACCCAAAATTTTTAACATATATAGATAAGACATGTCTGTTATATATTCATCCGTATGGCTAAAATCTATAACTTAAATTGGGTAAAATGAAAATTTTATAAATTTACAGTTTAATGAACTGATTTTTAACGAGCGATTTAATAAGACTGCATATTTATATTGTTTTTTTCGTACATATTACGAAATATATAATTGTGGATTAAATTTAATCCATTAATTAAATTAAAATGGATTAAATCCATTAAATTTAATGGATTTATTATATAAATTATAGCAGTACGTGTCAAAATACCAAAAGGTTGCTTCTTTTCGGAGCCAGACGATGATTACTGTGAATGGCAAATAATATCGTTTTCTTCTTTTCGGAGCCAGACGATAATTACTGTAAATGGTAAATAATATTGTTTGCTTCTTTTCGGAACCAAACTGTATTTACCCTAAACCACAAATAATGTTGTTTACTTTTTTTGACCATAGAATATTTACTGGTTTTACAATAATAATATTCTTTAAAAACTAATTAAGATTCTTATTATCATGCTTAATTATACGTCTGTCAACTATGAAAAATCGCACGTGCTCGTGTTTACTAAGCAGTTGTTGTTACGCAGTTGTTGTTAAATGGACTTGTTGAAAGACGGCGCTGCAGAAACAGAAACAATTACCAGGTTCCCCGATGAGTTTTCTGATCGTCTCGTGCTTCCCCGGCCACCGAAAATTGAAAAACTGCAATTTCTAACGGGACTCACCTCCAAATCTATTAAACGTTGATTTCTTTTGGAAAATTAGACTGCGGTTTAGTCCCGTGTGAAGAAAACTTAAATTAATCGGCCACCCCGATCCTTTCACGCGCCGCTCCACCCCCTCCCTCAATCCCAGCAACCTTTTATCCAGGCCTTCCCTACCCTCCCCCTTACAATCCTTGCATATCTTTTTCTCTCCCCCGTGTGCGCAAAGCCCCCAAATGTGAAACACAATGGGAAAGGCCTTATCGGGACTAATTTTTCAAAATAAATCACCGATTGCCAGCAAGGGAGCCCCTGTCCTTCCCTCCCACCCGCTCTTCTCCCCCCCCAGGCAGATAGCGACTTTCTTTTAGAGATACGGCGACTAATTACAACGCCTTTGTTTTCCTGGAACGTGGGACGGGGGAGTTCTAGGACCTTCCCCCCGTTCCTCCCTCCCACGTTTTCGAAACCCATCGCATTAACTCGTTTTCGTTCGTCCCGGAGTTTAGCAACACCATAATGAGCTACGCAACATGATGAATGCGTTAACGAATGCATCTTTGCGTGTCTGCGAACGCGATAGACGAACGAGAGGCGGGGAGCGAGAGATGGCAAATGCGCAATAGAGCGAACGGTCCCGATACGAAAAAGGGACGAGCAAAGAAGAACCGCCGCCGTGTTGCCATCCAACGAAAACAAATAAGGTAATTGATAAAAAGTTTCAACTTAGTTCATCAGCGCTTCTTTCCCCCTTCATCGGAAAATTACGTATGTCATCGCCCGGGCTGATAATGAAACAAGCGAAGAAGAACGCGGATCGAACCCCTACTGCCACCACTCCCTTCCACAGCGATCCACGGAGTTTTTTGATGCTCCTCGGAATTTTTTCTTCTTTCCCCCTTTTTTATTATTTTCTTATCCCACCCAGCCTAACCGTAACCGAAAGTATTGACTTCGATTATTCGGCGTATGTAGGAATATGCTGACAGGCTGGACGAATTTTGTCCCTAATTTTTTCCCTCTTTGATCCCTCTTTTCCCCTCCTCTGCTCTTGCGACTCTACATTGTTCCTATCTAAAACGCGAGATGGCTTTTTGCCCATCGCTTCTTCTTCTTCTTCTTCTTTTCTTTGATTTTTTTCGGCGTGGGTTTTATCTGTTTTCCCCTTTTTTTCTTATTTCTTTTTTTGTTTAACCCATGCGATGGACTAGTGATGTTTTTACCTCATTAACCTGTCTTTCCATGGAGTAAGGTTGTCAACTGGAACCGGCCAGTTCCTGGAGACATTTGTCTTGCCTAACGTTTGAATTTTTCTATTAATTACTGGGAAGTCAGGAAGTTGGAAAATGAAAACTTTTCCGATTCCTTCTTTCCAAAATGGAACTTAGTTATAGACCACAGATGGCGCTGTTCCCAGGGAATTGATGAAGATTCCTAACTTTGTTGTGTCTATCGAACTGTAACAGGTTGCTGTTTGAGGAACGAGTCGATCAAAAAACTTGATCTCAGGAATGGAATAATTTTTGATGCTTCTGTTATATTTAAGTGTGCATTATTATTAAAGACTGCCTTTTCTTATGCAAAGCAGTTACTATAAACAGAATTCTTTATTAATAAGTCTATATGAATCTCTTTAGGACTTCATTGCAGCTTGCAACCTCTGAAATCTCTTCTCACAGATATCCATTCTCAGCTAATTCTCATTTTATTCTGATAATTTTTTAACGACTTTCTTCATATACCGTACGGTTTTTTTCTTACTAAGTTTGTTATGCTTTATCAATATTTCTTTCTTACACAGTTGTGTTAAGTGCGTTTGAAAAATTGTTGCCTCAACATGAAATCTGCTAAATTTAAAAGAAAAAAAAAGGGTTACAGGTTTGTGATTTGAATTGCGTATATGTGTGTGCATATTAACACGTACCCACAAAGCAATCACCATTATGAAATAATATGTTGAGCTTTCACACAATTTCATTTGATACCTTTTCATATCCCGAAACTAGAGACGGGCATAACTGGAGGTCCTCTTCTATTCCTGAGTTGTCATGCATTGGCACGGAATTTAATATAAGTTTAACGTAAATTTGATTTCGACAGTGAAGTCGCCAATTAGTATTCCATTCCCGGACTTTATTCCCCAGCCGACATGTTCTTGCTTGGATCCCTCAAAAACCTGCAAATTCTAGTGCAACACAATACAGTATGTCTTTGCACCAAGAGAGAATCAAATTAAACATTAAAACACAAAGAGACAAATCAACACCAACATTTGCAACACTTCAACTTCTGTTTTTTAACCCTTAACTGCCTAGGAAAACTTACGGGAATCGCTCCCAAGTGCCTCCATTTTTCACACAGGCGCGCGTAGTGATACAGTGTATTGGTGGAAAAGCAGAGGCATGGTTTCCCATCTAAAAACTGTTCACTTTCACAAAAAAAAATTACATAAAAAATAAAAAAATTTAAAATATCAAAAAACAAAATTTAAAAAAAAAAACTAATAACAAAATAAAAAATACATTTAAAAATTTTTTAATAAAAAAGCATTACATTTTACAAAAAAAATTAGCAGTGCGTTACAAAGGAACGTATTTCGGAAAGCCGTATATATATACGTCAGCAGCAATTAACGCATCGGATGTACAAGACGAATCTATACGTCGACAGCAGTTAAGTGGTTAAACAATTTTTTATATAATCTCCCTTAGTTGAACTGCGTTACATTATTTTTTAAATTGTCAGCATTCATTTCATAAACACAGCATTGCTTTCAGATATGTCACAGATAAATGCGGAAACTGAAAAAATACCAACAGGCTTCTTGCATGAATGTCCAGACTCACTGGTAGTTTTACTTCAATGGAAATCGTTTCTTCTAAAGACACTGCATGAATTCCAATATATTTATATGCAGAATTATGTGTATATGGCAAAAAATGTAAAATAGCTTGTTCATGGCGACTTTAAAGAGAGTATAGGTGAAAATCTGTAATTGACAACCATGTGCCAGGGTAGACTATCGCTTTTTTTACCCTTAACCTCAACGTTTAATTATATGTTATAATTCGCTGTTTGCTAGCGTATAAATAGGATATTTGCACACTGCGCGAAATATCCAGGTTTGAATCCAACTTGTAACCAGCGCGAATTTTTTTTTATTACTGATCCGTATTTCAGAACTTGATTTCACAGGCGATGACAGCTTGGATTTTTCGGGAAATTGTAAATTCCGGCCCAATGGGACCTTAGCCGTGCTTGTCCCGTAAAACGTCAATGAAACGTAAACAAATTTTATAATGTTTTTGTACATTTTAATATTTTTTCAATAAAAAAGTATTTTCTACACAGAAGCAAATTAAAAAAACAGGAATGCAATTAGGAAAAGGTAACTGGCATCGAAATATTTTGGCAGAAATACGTAATGCAGATGACATAAGAAGGGTATGAAAATGACGTAAGGAAGACATGCAAATGACATAAAAAAAAAGCACGCAAATGACATAACATGCATAATTATTAATCAATAAATTTTCAACTACTTTCTTCATCTAATGATCTGTAAGAGCGAAATAATGGCGAGAAAATGCCACCATAAAATCAGGTCAGAATGAAAATTGGTCGCTTTAAAAAATTGAATGGATTTTGATAATATTTTGGAATTTTTAATTTTCACTGCTACTTGTACTCTCTAAAAAAGTTTGTCTAGCTTCTTGAAAATAGAATAATGCTCTGAATTTCCATTTCCTTTTAACAAATTACAGATCATCTCGTAATGTTCAGCATTTATGTGCAATTATCTTACTAATCAATCGATTCGATGATCTAAATGAAAATCAATCACTCAATCAATCAAATCACACAATCTCTCTCTATCTCTTTTCAAAGACATATCGAAATCTGATCACAATTTAGCAGCATTTTTATGTGAAAATAGAACGCAAATTATGGAATATTTGCAGTGCATTATTAAAATTTTATCTCTTAATCCAAGGTTTTCCAATATTGTGAATCACGAATCTCAGTGAATGGCGTCGCAATGTTAACTAACGTTTTATACGTCATATAAAAATATTTTAGCATGTGTTTATACATTTTCGTATATTTGGAAGAGCCGTCGAAGATTTATAAGAGCTGAAGGGAACTATTGATCAAAAAGAGTTTGAAAATCTATGCCTTAGTGTTTTCGTTGGAAGAAACTCTGTTGCAACAATAGTGTGTGTGGTTTGAGTGCTAAAAAGGCATTTCCTCTTCCTCTATTATGTTTTTATATATTCACCTACCATACAGGAAACCCAGGTTTTAAACCCGCCTAGCGCTTGCCCTTTCCGCTACTAATCATGGGATTTAATCTCATAGACGACAAGGATTCTAAACCCTCTGATCACTGAAGCAAATCACCATGTAGATCTTAGCTGCCTTTGTTAATAATAACTAATTGAAGTTTTTGCTTAAAGTACCAGCTAACAATCAAGCATTATTACCAATGCATCAGCAATGATCAATGATCATTAATAAATCAGCGATGATCAACTATCATTAATGAAACAGCAATGATCAACAACCATTAATGAATCAGCAATAATCAACGATCATTTATGAATCAGTAATGATGAAGGATCATTAATAAATCAGCGATGATCAACGATCATTAATGAAGCAGCAATGATCAACAATCAATAATGAATCAGCAGTGATCAACGATCATTTATGAATCAGCAATGATGAATGATCATGAATGAATCAACACTGATCAACGGTCATTAATGAGTCAGAAATTATCAAAAATGGTTAAGGAATCAGCAGTGATCAACGATGTTTAAGAAATCAACAGTGATCAATGGTGGTTAAGAAATCAGCAGTGAACAACTCTGGTTAAGAAATCAAGAGTGATCAATGGTTATTAATAAATCAGAAGTCGTCGGCAATGGTTAAGAAATCAAAAGCGATCAATGGTTATTAATAAATCAGAAGTTATCAAAAATCATGAATAAATCAATAGCGATAATTAGTTGAATTTTTTACAGCATAAGGACAGTAAGGATCATGCTGCGCTGAATCATTAGTAGCGATGATCAATAAATCAACAGTGATCAACACTGATTCATGAATCAACTGTGGTCAACATAGGTCATAATAACTGTGGTCATAAATAGGCTGTGATTGACAATGATTCATGTCACAACGATCAATGATGATTCATAAATCAGCAGTGACCAAAAATAATCAATAAACCAGCAGTGATAAACAGGCATCAATAATCATCACTTATCAACATAATGATAAACATAATTGTGTTTCTTACGGGGTAATACAAAGAATTGCGGGATTCCACAATAGAACTACTACGTCTTCACTTTGCAGGCTTTCTCGGTTGTTGCCACTAAGGATTTCAAGAACGCAAACTTAATATGTTCAATTTCTAAAATTGGCAACATGTTAGAATGTTTCCTTTTATTTCATATTTTTCAAATATTGTATAATTACAATTTTACTTTTTGTATTTGGCAACGATATGTATAATTACGCCCTCAATTCTAAAATCAAATCAATTTTCAATTTACCATCCAAGTGTACAAACTTCCTATGAAGGCTACATCAAAAAAAGGCGTATTTAATTCTTTTAACGTTGCATTTTAATTCAATTATCTTTTGGCGTATTTGTGCATTAACTTAAACGAGTAAAGTATTAATAAATATGATTTTCAACTGTTTGCAATTACTGCATTTCTTTAATACTTATGTTTTCAGAATAATGTATTTAGATATAACTACGATTCTTCTACGAATTATTCTTCTATGATTTTTCTACAAATGTTTCTTCTACGGTTCTTCTATGACTATTCTTCCACTTCGGTTACGTACTGCTATAAGTAGGGCCAACGAAAGGGGGGAATCGAGGGATGCATCCTGGGGTCCGCTAAGAACCTATGCTGTGGGGGGGGCGGTTGCTTCCTGCTAGTCAGAAGGCCAGAAAAATTGTTCTCTAAATCCAGATTAATAAGATTTTGTACACTTTTAATGTACAGTTTTTTAATTATTCTTCATTATCCTGACTCGATTATTAAAAAAATAATAATAACAACCAGTAGCTTACGTTAGTTTCTTTTTTCAGCAGTGATCTTGTAAAATAATTAAGCAATACATAAGTACAAAAAAATTAGTTCTTATTTCATACCTTTTGTTCATTTTAGGTCTCAACCCGCCTCCCCCTCAAAAAAAAAGAAAAAATGTTTACGCTACTGCCCAGGGAAGGGTGATGGGAGGCTTCGAAACGAGCCCCGGGGGGCCCGCTTTGGTATTCGGCGCCCCCTAGCTGTAAGCACGACTTAATATTAATAGCATAATTTATCAATATCAATTATATAAATTACTAATAAAAAACATTATATCAATGATAAATTGCTCATATTTAGGTATTTGTACTTGATGACAATAATTCTTAAAAAAAGACTTATTTGCTGATATACATGTGTATATTCCCTGTATACAATCTTCTGTTTATTTCTTCTCCTTTTCTTCCCTGTACATACTTTTCTGTTTGATTTTTTCTCTTTTTATTCCCTGATTAGATTATGATTTGAATAAAGTATTAATGACACTGGAGCATAACTTTGTGAGCCGGCTCATTATTATTAAGTAATGCTCTTGTTATTGACAGTAAAATACTGTTGTATTTGCTGTTACGATGGAGATACGACCGGAATTCGGTTAAAAAAGCTAAACTTAAAAAAAAACTAGGCTTAAAAACAAAACATTATGCAAACAGTGAAAAATTTAAAATACAATGAAAATACATCCATGACTCCAAAACTGGGAACATACTAGAAACTCCCTTACCATAAAGAAACATAGGGATGGAGTGTAAATGCATAAAGCCATGAGAATAGTATACAAAAATTATTTCCATGCAAAATTCGACTGCAACTCATTGCAGTTTTAATTATGGTCCCAAAATATGGAACTCACTTCCTACCTCCTTTCGATCAATTAACTCACTCCCCCACTACCTAAAAAACTTCCTTTTAAACACTTACTGAATTAATACTTTTTCTTCCTCATGCAACGAAATATCTTTACCTGAGACAGCAGAGGCTCTATCAGACACAATAGTCTTTACCCATTTCTACCCAGGTGAATCATTCTATATTCAGCAATATATTAGAGTATATGTAATCTATGTATGATTCTCCTGAAAAAAGTTTATCTACTTATCTCGGTATAGTAATCCTTTCCAATGGCACTTACATCGTAATGAAATAACATTAATTTACAATATTATACAATTTATAATTAATAGCATTAATTTATAATTTTTTAGTAAATTCAAACGGAACGGTTTCTTAGTAGATTAGTACTTTTTACTTGAATTAATTCATGTTTTGTTATGAAAAGGAAAATAGACAAGTAAAGATAGACTTAGATAAGACAAAGATAAAACTATATTAGTTCGCTATTTAGGCTGTAGTTGAGATAATAATCCAAAATCTGCGAGTTCGATTCCCTATCGCGTATGTTTCATCCTGTTATTTATTATAAAAAAAAGTTTGAAAATTAAAAAATTACTCATCTTTGATGAACGCATTGCCTTGGTGAAGGATAATCGTTTAGTCACTGTTCCTGCATGGATATACATTTCCATGTTCTGTCCAATTTTCGGTAAGTTGCAAAATGCTTTTAAATACAATTGATCCTGTACGTTTCCAATATAGCTTTTCCATTGATAAAAACAACGGTAAAGTTAATGTCATCAAAAGTATGACTAAGCAGTCTAAAAGTATATAAACAGTTCTTTCTCATGGAAGCCATCTGAAAAAAATAATCTTTAAAAAAATAAACCAATCTTTAAAAAAAATTAACGAAACTGCTAATGATGGTAATGATCGATAAACAATTATTATTAAAAGGAGAAAACATTAAAGTTATATTATTATGGTTAAAACCATGTAGAAAGGAGAGGAATGAAGCAGTGACGCCCACATAAACAATTCTGGGGGGGGGGACTCAGAAAAATCATTACTTCCTTCAAGGCTTTCAAACACTTAATAAATGTACAAGATACTAAAACGCTACAAAAATAATTGATCTACTTGACAATTAGTAATGAGCTAAAAAGCACCTTATTTTAAAATGTGACTCTAAAACTTTTGAAAGCAAATATATAATAGGTTCGGGCAAATTAAATTTTTAAGCAACGACTAGGGAGGGATAAAGTCCTCTCGGCCCTCATATGGGCGCCTACGAAGGCCATACTGGGAAATTACATTAAAACTAAAAATGGCAATATTAGATCCTCTTCTCATTACTTGCTGTATGAAATAAAGAAATTTAGAAAAAAAAATCAATAACTCTGATTCCACGTAAGACATTTTCAAGAAATTTGTTTCAGCAAGTTCAGAAGAAAATATTATTTATTCTGATTTTTTAAGCGAATAGCTAGTATAATTAATCAAGTTTTAGCTAATTTTTGAAAGCTCAATTCTTGAATTTTTTTTTAATCTGTTGTTGACTCATCTACCTAACAGGTTACTTTAATTGTATTATATCTATAAAACTATTTTCTTTAGATTTTATAGGTTTATTAAACCAAATAATTAAAGTTGAATATAAAAATAAATGATATAGTAAAAAATTACCTCAATTTGATCTGGTTTGTATTTAAGGGGATCCAATATAGTACCGAAGAGGAAAATATGGTTTCAACTAAATACATACTATACTTCGTTGTAATGCTCCTTCCATTATTTCCGTACTTCCATGGTTAAAACTCTTCAAGGTACAAATTTGTTGTTCGAATTTT
>QLNU02003225.1:49611423-49630341 GCA_006491805.2 Dysdera silvatica | reverse complement strand
ATTTAGTTTTCCTTGATGATATTATTACTCGTGTAAAGGATATTATAATTACCAAAGAAGTAGCTAACGTACAAGACTTCCAACAAAGTGTTTCATAATTTTTCCTAGGAAAAAAGGGACTGTTAAATTTTTATTCGAACGCTTATTTTGTTCTAGCCGAAATTAAAAGTAAATAAGTAGTTCATTTTAATTTCTCTTTCCTTAAACTATTTCTAAAATAACAAGTAATAAACGCTAATAGTTTATGAACGTTTGTGTCCTACTTGAGATTTCCTCCGGGCCCAATTAACTATTTAAAACACTTTAATTACATACTATTAAATTGATTTTTGGTTTGAAATTTAACTATTATTTCACAAGCTATATATATGTAGTTCCGGACAGTATGTAGTTAAATATTTCTGCTATCTGAATGAAATGTTTTGAGACTTAATTTGGCTCATGACATTTGATCTGCTTTACGACACTTGATCTATCTTATGACATTTGATTTGTCTTATGACATTTGATTTGTCTTATGACATTTGGTCTGTCTTATGACATTTGATTTGATCTGTCTTATGGCATTTGATATATCTTATGACATTGGACCTGTCTTATGACATTGGATTTGTCTTACGACATTTGATCTGTTTTATGGCATTTAATTTGTCTTACGACATTTGATCCGTCTTATGATATTTGATCTGTCTTACGACATTTGATTTATCTCACGATATTTGATCTATCTTACGACATTTGATCTGTCTTGTGGCATTTGATTTGTTTTATGACATTTGATCTGTCTTATGACATTGGATTTGTCTTACGACATTTGATTTGTCTTACGACATTTGATTTGTCTTACAACATTTGATCTGTTTTATGACATTTGGTTTGTCTTATGTCATTTATGTTTTAAGCAACCTTTTCATGACTGAGGATCCAAGTACAAAACTTCCGTGTTCGGTCAATTTCAAACTGTCTTTAAAGGATACCTATAGATCTGAAGTTTGACGTGGTAATGGATATCCACATTAGGGCCCATAGGCCAGTTTGGCGAAAGCCAAAGGCTCATTTTTGTAGTGTCAGATTGGAGGGCGTCATTTTGCGCCCGGAAAGAGCTTTGCTGCCTTTTTTCGGACTCCGTTTACAACTATCCTTTAATAAGGCTCTAACAATCATTGTTGAAGGGTGGCTTGAAAAGGAAAGGATGAAGAGAGGGTAGTATATGCGCATATGAGCGCGAAAATTGTGTTTTATTCCCCTTGCCCGTCATTCGATAAGTTATCTATTTCTCCGGGATTCGGTCGGCTTCCCTGCGCATAATGACTCGATCAGGAAAAGGGACCAAAATATCCGTTCCTTATTTCGGGGAAAATTCACAAATCGAATCAAACTGGAAGTTATTGTAGTAAGATTTCTTCTACAGAATGGTAATTATTCGCTCAAGCGGTGCCGCATTTCCCAATAGGCTATACTAGGCTATAGACTAGGACGGCAAAATTTTGTGCATTGAGTCTGATATAACAAAATTAATACCATATGATATAATCAGACGTTTTGCCGAGAAGAAAGCCAGACGTCATGCTTTCCATTTAAAGACCAGTGTGAGATAGTCTTTTATTTTTTGCTAAAATTAAAATTTATTTCAATAAAATTGAATTTGATTTATTATATACCAAGAAGAGATAATACTTCAATATAAGTTAATATTGTTTAATGTTTATGTCTCAATTTATCATTTTGTTTTTCAACATATTTATTGTCAATACAAAATTTTTTGGCGTATATTGAATGTGGCAATTTTTATATTCCTACCACAGATTGGAGGGGGCAGACGGGTAGGAAGGGGCAGCAAAATGTGGCCTTTGGGGCGGCAGAAATAGCCTAAAGGCGAGAAGATGGTAAATCCGCCCATGTACTCAAGTAACAATCACATTAAAAATGGTTTTTTTATTGCTGAGAAAGATAATGGCCGTGGGAAAATCATTTGACAATGAGGTTTGGAAATTTATATTTCGTGTGTTTGGTTATTCTTCGTGGCTAATTACTAAAATGTTGATAACTGGTTTTTTGAGAATTCCGGTGGCTGTTAATAAAAAATTTAGTAACAGGCGCTTATTTTTAAAAATATTTTAACAATTGTTTTACTCGAACTGCCTTGGACCGGCCTTTCATCACACCATGGATAATTTTTGTTTTATATCTAAAAATTATTCAGTAGGTCGTCTAGGTAAAGCTAATGGTATTCCATCTGTGCATATAATTGAAATTACATTTAGAAAAACTCATTAAGCTCGAATGTCTTACCAAATGTAAAAAGATTGTCAAGCTTTTCATATTCTCAATGCTCATAAATCTCTACAAATATCGAATTTACCAAAATTTACCAAACTTAAGCTCGGACTCTTACTACTACGACTACAGAGTTTTCGCATGAAATGACTCTCAATAAATAGACATTGATGTCCGAGACATGAGAGCTGACATAATTAATAAAGGTTACAACCGAAAAATCGGACAAAGACTTATGGAATTTAACCCAAACGTGGACGTACAATATAAGACGTATAAATAAAGTGGACGTACAATATAAGACGTATAAATAAAGTGAACGTATAATATATAACGTAGATGTTCAATATAGGAATCTCTGGAGCACATGCAGCTTTTTCAATCGCGCACATGTGGGTACTTAAACCAATTAATTCCCAGTAAGCGAATTAAACTGAAGTGAAAATCTTAATATGAAGAAATAAAGTTACGAGCGTAATATTGTTATCGTATTTTAAAGACATCGTTTAGATGATTGCACGTGAAGGAACCTTACTGGGAAAACTGAAAGAAAGCATCAAAGTGAACGATATCGCAGGAGAGTTTGAAATCATGCATGGTAGTCACGCCTAGTCCAGTATCTAGATTATGGGGAGCATTTCAAATTAGCGGAGTGCGTAAATGTTAGAAAGCCGCCTTCGAGCCACCGCGAAGCATGGAGACCGTTTTATTTCTAACATTAGAACGTAACAACTGCTTAGCAGCATGCGAGTCGTTCCCATTCTAACACAGAAACGCAAATAACCCGACAAATTGTGGCCAAAGATCAGCGACACGTAGAGATATACCCGAAGGCCTGTAGTAGGTGAACCTCTATCTAGAGCAAAAGTTGGCATACATTTTCAGGAATATCCTACTCACAGAAATTGGAAGAGTCACCAATGGGCTAATGTACTCATTACAGATGAGCATTCAATTGTTTCTCGGATTTTCGACATCAGTTAATCTGGGCTGAAACTGATAATGAATGCCATTGCAAGAATGTGCAGGAACGGGACAAATATGGAGGTTCTGTAGGCCTAGTAAAGGAAGGCATCATGGTTAGTGGAAACACTAAACTACAGGGATCATTACTAACAAAGGCTATTGAAAACATCATGTTCCGTATCGCTGTGGCTGAAAACTGTATATGGATGGCAATACCATGCCACATCGTACAAGATCAGTACAGACATCTTTGGAGACAAATAATATTAATCGCGTTGACGGGATGGAACATTCCCAGGACCTTGACACCATCAAACACATATGAGGCACACTGGTGGGCAATTACCCCCCCCCCCTCCAGAAAACAAGAAGATCTCACCTGTGCTCTGCAAAAAAGAGGATGAATTATTTATCCCGTTACAATTCTATGTTCATCTTACAGTGCTGGACAAAATTATAAGTTCAGCAGTTTTTCTGCCATAAGCGGGATAGTAAGGTATTTACATGAATGGGATATGCAAAGATTTGCTTTACGGTGACTGGCAAAGTATTTTAAACATCCATAAGCTTTTATGATTACGTCTTCTAAAGTTATTTAAAAAAATATTATAGATGAATTGGTCAAAATTATAAGTTCATGAAGTTTTTTCCTAATGAAAAGTTTTAAACTGTATGAAATTTACTTTTGCCGGTGATGTGAGGTCATCTACTAGTAAGAGAATAAAAAGAGGTGCGTAATCGAAATTTTGAATTAGTGGTAATGATGCTAAGAACTAAGCAACTTCTTGAATGGGAAATTCGACAGATTTCGAAATTACATGGCAGCGGTTTATCTTAGAGGAAAATTGCTTGGACGGTTGGATGCTCTCAGCGGGCCATTTGGAATGTACTTAAGAGGGCAATTGCAGAAACAGAGGGAAAATGTTCTGGTCGAAAACCATATCTTCCATTAAAAAGCAAGCGCAGAATTAATGGGCTTGTAACAATAATGAAATTATCCACGACAAAAATAAAGGACAATCTAAATGTCTAGTGTTGAAGAAAGAAAATTTCCATAATTTTGCAGAATTCTCGGAATATTATATATATAAAATTAAGTCGAAAACACCACCACTAACTTCCAAACATAAAAATGATTGTTTGAGTTTTGCCAGAAAGACGATGATTTGTACCTACGAATGGTATTCCGTTACATTTTCTGATGGAAAAAAATTCAATCTGGATGGACCGGATAACCGTAATATGTGCATTCATAGTTTAAGATTCGAAAATGCAACGCAAATGATCCAGCAAATAGGAGATAGTTCGGTCACGGTTTAGACATGATTTTCTTCTCAAGAAAAAACTGATATTGTGATTCTGAACACAGAAATTAAATTTCAACAGTATATTACAATACTTAAAAAATTAATTACATGATTATGGTGAAAGTTTAGTTGTTGAAAATGACAAATTTTATAAGGACAACACGTTTATCCACCGTTCAGCGTATACAAAACTTTGTTTAAAGAACATAATTTTGAGGTAATTATATGACCTTCATATTTGCCAGACATTATCCCTATAGAAAATTTATTGGGCTCACCTGTGAGGGAAATATATAATGAGGGGGCCAATTTTATACGTTTGATGAACTCAAATTAGCACACAGAAGAATAGGACACATTCCACGTGAGGTACTTTTAAATTTGCTTGAATCCATGCCAAATCGTATTTTTGAAGTAATAAAGAACCATTGAATTTCTACAAAATATTAAAATTATGTAATTTTTTTTTTATAAAAATGAGTGTAAACTGTCTGTAAAATTCTGTCCATATCGATAATACATATTTATTGTGTAAGTTTGCAGCAATTCGCTGAAAATATTTGTGATATTGTGAGCAATACTGTCGAACATATTACAGTAATCACTAATTCTTTACCTTTGAAGAACAAATTTTTTCCTGAAGTTTTAACAAATTTCAAGTAAACATATTTTTGTCCAACAGTGTACGTATATTTAAGCTATGTGGTGAGAAATCCACAGCAGTTTGTGTTGAACATATTCTATACTGAAATATTTCTTAATCTGTTTATCAATATGCATTGTACCTCCAGTCAATGTCCTTCGGAAGTTCTTAGCTTTTGAATAAAGTTTTACATGCACCTTTTTTTATACCAATTTTTTGCATGATATCATGTTCGTATGCTATAAGAATAACTTTCTGTGTTTCTGATATTAAAATAACTTTCTGTGTTTCTGATGTTAAAATATCTTTCTGTGTTTCTGATATTAAAATCTCTTTCTATGTTTTTGATGTTACACCTTTCTATTTGATTTTGATTTGTTTTTCAGTTTCAGTTATACTTTAGATTTTTTCAGCATATATTATAAATTTTTTGATATCTATTGTGAACTTTTAAGTATATCGTTCTTTTATTATATCTTATGATCGTTGGCATTAATACATCATGGCTTTTTAAGATGTATTTCTATGCTTTTGATGTTAGGATATCTTTGTATTTCCTTTTAATGATGTTTTTTACGATGAATTAAGATGAGAATAAGTTGACGGTGTATTCTGTAGTTGCTAGTATATATTATATAAAATTTCTGTATATAATTTCATTGGTATATCTCATGACTTTTGAGTATTTATTATTTTTGTTTAATACTCCATATTTATGATGTGGCATTTTAGCACGTAGCGCATCTGTCTTGTAGAAATTGGTTCTGAAGTTCACTTGAGGTAAGAAGCCATGATATCGAAGTAAATATTAATGAGTAAATCCAAGCGAGGTTCATCCAGTTTAAAAATATTATTTATTGGAACATTTTATTGTTAGAAGAATTAAATCCAGTGATAAAATAATAAAAATGGCAATATTTAGTATACCTTTCTTGGCGTAGCCTCCGATGCTACATGTGCACTGGCCGATTTCAAGTCGAAGACCAATCTTTTTTAAAATTCGGAATGTAATTACATACACTGTTGTCAAATATCAAAGTTAAATAATTTACAAGAGTTGCAAAATATGAAAATAAAATGTTTATTGCTGCCATTTAATATAATTATAACTATGATAAATATGATTATAATTGTAATTAATATAATTGTAACTGCATTAATATAATAATAACTGTAATTATAAAAGTTATGTTGCCAAGTTGTCTCAGTGGCAACAGCCTAGGAAGTCCTCATTACAAATATATCAAGTTTTAATATATCTTATGATTTTTAAAACACTTCAGTTTATATTTTATGGCCTTTCAGTATCACTTCGTAAATACATACCTGCAGATGTGTAAAACATTTCATTATCATTTTTAATTAAGAACATTCTATGATTATAAGCTTCTTTTCGTATTTAGAGATTTCTTACGTTTATACATGTAAAACATTTTTACCTGCCTGAATTATAAATTTGAAAATCCGCTATCACATTTGAAACCCTAAGACTACTTACGACCCTTTAAACTATTTAGAACTATTCATGAACTTGAGTGAGGATTTAAGTTTGTGAAAATCAGAGTATGTGCCAAGAAAACCTGATAACAATGCTCCCGAAATCATTGATTTGAATAAAAATTAGACATCCTTTTCATTTTGTAGTAAATTTTATCTTTATCCTATGTATATATCCTATATATATGTATCTTATGTATGTATATACACTGATTGTTAATATATTATATTTATTATTATATTACATTCATTATTATTATATTACATTCATTATTATTATATTACATTGATTGTTATCTACTTACGTCATAAGTTGACCCTTACTGAACCAGATATAGTAGGTACGAAGAATTGTATCAGCAAAAAATATTAATAATAATAATGTAAAAAATTGCATTTAAATCAAAATTATTATTTTACCTTTTTTATCTTTAATACCTTTAATTTACATTTACTTGGAAAATGTAATAGTAGAAGTGTTTCTGTAGATCGTTTTCTATTTCTGGATATATACGCTGGTTTTTATTTGGAATTTTTTTTATTATTTGGAATTCAAATAAGGTGATTACGTTTATCGCTTTCGTACAAAGAGATAGAAATTTAGTATGTTAAACAATTAAAAAAATTATATTTTTTATTAATTATTAGAAGTAATTATTAATCTAATAATTATTAAAAGCATATTCGCGCATATATTCCAGACTATTATCATTATTAAAGAAAGCTTTTCTTTAAAAAATATCAGTATTGTGTAATTATAATTCATCATTAATTCCGCGGAAAAGCAGGTAGTCACATATTCTTCACATGAAGCTAAATTTATAAAGTAGCTAAAGTTACAGGTGTATTCAGAATAATCCTTATTTAGGGAGTCATTATAATATTTTAATAAAATGCAGATAAAAAAAATAGCTTCGGTTTGCAAATAGGCTGCGATTATACTTGAAAAGAAACAAAGGTTTTCACCAATATTTTAAATACATGATATTTATTTGTCTTCAACCATGAATTAGAGACATAGATGGTCTCAGAAGACATGATCACATTAGACATGGATCACATCAAAAAGTACGCATAATATAAGACATGGATTACACCAGAGAATTTGTGTCAAAGAGAACATGATCTCATCAGAAAATATAATTCATCTATAAGGCAATGATCACATCAAAGTTATGGAGGCAATGATCATCAGAAGAGAAGGCAATGATCACACCAAAAGTTATGAAGGCAATGATCACATCAGAAGTTATGAAGGCAATGATCACACCAAAAGTTATGAAGGCAATGATCACATCAGAAGTTATGAAAGCAATGATCACATCAGAAGTTATGGAGGCAATGATCACATCAGAAATTATGAAGGCAATGATCACATCAGAAATTATGAAGGCAATGATCAAATCAGAAGTTATGAAGGCAATGATCATATCAGAAGTTATGGAGGCAATGATCACATCAGAAATTATGAAGGCAATGATCACATCGGAAGTTATGAAGGCAATGATCACATCAGAAGTTATGAAGGCCATGATCACATCAGAAATTATGAAGGCCATGATCACATCAGAAGTTATGAAGGCAATGATCACATCAGAAGTTATGAAAACAATGGCTTATATAGAAGTCAAGGAATGACCAATGCCAGATGATCTAACTTTTAAACAAGATATTAACAGAGTCAAGAAACATTTTTGATTGATTTTCAACTCAAACTAGAGCCTCTTATGTGTGGAAAAAAAGGAGCACTTCCTTGGCTAAGAGGAGGTCCAAACAATATGATAAGCAAGTATGAAACTTTATAAATGACATTTCATGTAATTAATTTAGGATTTAAAGAGGGGAGCTATCCAAAAATTAACATGTAACAAATAGGATCTCTTACAGTAGTTTTCAGTTCATCCCAAAATATTTTATACCAAGTCCCTACACTTCGTCATTTGCTCCCTGTATCTTTTGTCCTATTCATATAATTTACATTTATATCAAAACAAATATATACTTCATTTTATTCGTCACCCATGTACATATACTTACTTTATACTTCCTTTTTACAAAAAAAATCACAATTCTATATTAATTCCTAACTTTTTTTAAACTTAAAATTAAATTATTTAAATTTGACTATTGAAAATTATAACGTTTATCTTTTACTATTTAAAATTGAAATACCAATTAACTGATAATCATTTTTCATATATGATATTACTTTTCAACTTAAATTATATTTTTAAAATTAATTCTAAATCATATTTCAACTGTTTTGAGCATTTAAAACTTTACATAATTTTATATGTAAATAAACATATTAAAAGCGTATCAAGTATTCTGTCTCTAATCTTTCCCATAATCTGTGTAATTAATAATATTCCATTAAACTTATTTATTAAAAGTAAATTATATATAATTAATTAAATGTGGACCAAACTAGATTTCTGCAAATTTTGAAAACTAGCTGTTAAATCCAATGCTTCTTTTAGTATAGTTCCAGTACAATAAAATCTGTTAACAGGGCTGTAGCTAGATACTTGTCACAGGGGTTTTGAAAGTTATAAGGGGCTCAGATAACTATGTGAGCTTAAAATTGAGCAGTGTTTTGATATATTTTTGTAATATATTTAATAATGCTGAACATCTAAGCAGATCAATATATTTAACATCAATGAATAAATTTCTTAACTTAAATTTTGCATTAAAAACTTACAGAGGTAAACTAAAATTTATAATTTCCCTTAACATATTATTCCCCTTACTATAGCGTAGATGAAACCTCTGTGAAAAACATAATATACACAAGATTTACTGTAAAAATATATGCTACGCTGAACGTATTTTAACGTCAAAAATGTAATTTGCATTATCCTATACAATTTTACACAAAACAAAATATTATGTAATAATTTATTATGTGAAAAATTTTCCTGTGTGCGGGGCTTGAGTACATTTTCAAAGAGGATTAGCCCCTATCCTTAGCTTGGCTAGGGTCCCATCTATTAATAATCCCATTATAATTCCAAAGGCTATAATGAAGTTACTCAGACTCTATCATATGAATTGAAAAGCACAGGGCATATTCAATTTATCATGACAATTTATCACATGAGGAAAATTCTGTTTACCTTGAAAAAATTTTTTTAGAAGCATTCTAGGTTAGGTTAAAAATCTAAAAATTTTAACAATTTTAGGTTACGATATTTTACCCTAATCCTATTCATGTGGCCTTTCCCTTTACTGGAGTATTTACTTGGATATGTTTCTACATCAAATATATTTAATGTTTTCTCAGAATAAACTAAAATTTCAGTTTAAACATTAGTGAAAGAAACACAAATGTTTGCAAACGATCTATTCTTGACATAATTTTAAAACTAAACCTTATATTTATTTCTAAATATGGTGATTCAAATAACAAACTGATTAAATTGGAAAAAATTAGCGAGTGATCCGCATATTTAATAAATATTTCCTAAAGGTACTTAAAAACAGAAATGTGATTAACCGTTCACTTACCGATTCAGTAAATGATTCATTTAATGAATGATTTTGTTCATCTGTCCTATACGAAAATAACCATATGTTTTGCTTCTTTCGTTGTGCAATTTTCTTTACCTTTAAATCCTTTTTTACACGTTGTATATTTATATGTTGATTTCTTTCGTCTCTCTTATTTGCTTTATATGAGCATACAAGTCAGAAAAGAATTGCAATAAATTTATAACAACTTGAAAACTTTTACTCTTTATTAACATTATAGACATATTATTATTGTTCTATAAAATCGATGGAACTAGGAAAATTGAACAAATATATTGTGATAGCATTGTGCGCAGTCTAATTTATTAAAAACCCAGATTATGTGAGATAAAAAAGGAACGGGTGACAAAAATATTGTGCGTCTATAAAATATTTTAGACAAAATAGAAGCCCATCGACACAAGCGGATATCTCGTTACATCAACTGATTTGCCAAAGCAAATATAGACCTACAAATTGTCTCTTTAACGCCACGTCTCCCTCCTTGTGGCAAAAAACGACGATAGGGAAATGTTGTGCCCTTTTTTCCCTATATTTTCCCCTCTCCCTACACCCGCATCTCTTTGAAAGGGTGATTTGTCTAGACTCCCTAGATGGGCTCACACCATTCGTAAGTTTGATATGCAGACAATCTTAAGCAAATGTCCTGGCTTCGGGCAAATCAACCAGTCCTACATTTTCTCCTTTACTCCATATCTTTTGTGCGCTATGCATGAAACGAGCCACAAAAAGGATGGATGTTAGGGGAAGAGAGGGCCACAGCTCGGGTGTGATAGATCCCCTGCAAGGACGCCCAATTTTCAAATCTCCACACACTCTCTCAGATTTTCACCCACCGATGCTTCAAAATTTCAGCTTTTTTTCCCCCCTTCGGGATTTTTTTCCCTACTGACAGAGTTTAGATTTCGCTTGCCCAAATCGCAGCTCATTGAGTTTTGGACGGTTTTTCTTTTTCCAAGTTTTGCTGATGGTATGTATCGTATCCACTTCTCTTCGCTCTTTCGCTGTGTTATTCTCTCACTTCTTCCGAACGGCAAGCATAGTTGGACTTTAATTCGAAATATATCAGTTTTAGGGTACCGAGGGATTTTTTTTTTATCTGGTCCTCATGGCATCTTTCAGAAGCCTATCAATTACAATGGAAGATTCCTTCGCTGTTTGGAACTACCGTTCTCTTCTGTTTGAATATGAATCATTATGAGTAAAAAAGGGGGAACAAATCTGTTGGTTTTTCCCTCTCCCCTCTTTTTTCCCCTACATAGCTTGGTTTTATTCCCTTTACTTGAAAATAGGAGTATTCCGTTGTTCCTCCAGTAAAGTTTTCCAAATTTGGCGGTGTTAATGATTAAAACGATTTAAATTTCGCCAAATTTACATATATGCCCACCAAAAATTTTTGAAAATTAAACAAATAAAAATATTATGGATTTTTGAATTTTTAATCCTTAATTTTAATGGCAAAAAATATTATAAAATTTTATCAGATTACATTCTAAAATATTCATTATTATAGAACTGTTTATATTAGCAATTTAAATATATGAACTTCGGTATTATTGTCCACAAACCAAACAAGTGTGACTCTCTCTCTATTTAAAACACATTCACATATAATACAATACAAATTTCCTTCAATATATGAAAAATCTTATGTAAATCTCTTTTTTTTAATTTTTTGAGTCAATTTTCAAAACATAACGTTGCGTTCCTGCTATTTTCTCTTTCCTTTTTCATCTCTAAATAAATATATACAGGGGCGCCGATGGCCGACTTGAAGCAGGCCCTTCCCTGGGCAATGGCATAGATTTTTTTTTTATTTTTGGGGGAGAAGGGGAGGAAAGGATTGAACCCCCAAATGAACAAAAAGTATGAAATAAGAACGCATTTTTTTGTACTTACCAATTACTTAATTATTTTGTAAAATCACAGTTAAAAAAAAAAGAAACTAACCGAAGATACTATTATTTTATTCAATAAATTAAAAACTATACATTAAAATTGTACAAAATCTTATTAATCTGGATTTAGAGAAAAGAAATTCTGGCCTTCAGACTAGCAAACCTAGTGTGGGCCGGGGCCCCTCACAACATAGGTTCTTAACAGCGCAGACCCCTAGACTTAATTGGGTAAAGACCACTTATTATGACTACTGTGAATTAGAATATAATATTTACGAATAATTGGAAAGATACTTTAAAAAGTTTTAGAATTGGTTTTTCTTTTTAATGATTATAACGAGCTCGTAATAACGAGAAAATTATTATAACGAGACAAAATAAAACATTTGTTTAGCGGCATTCAAAATATACAGAATGAATTATATGAGAAAACATATTATATAACGAGATGTTCGTTATATCCAAGCCCATATGCCCTTTGCCCTGCCCCAGTTGCCCCATAATCCTGGCTACATGCCTGCATATCGTTATTTTAATAGTGGTCCAGCTCATTTTTACTGGGTCAGCCACAATGGTCCAGTAAGTATAATCCTTATCTGACTAGGGACGGATTTAGAGGTCATTCAAGGGGGCGGCGATTAATGACTTGATTTTTGGAAATGATACCTCATTGGACCTTTACCTTGTATCTTTTCAATGTTAAATTTTCATTCAATGGGGCCCTCACTCCTCCCCCACTAAATCCGCGCTGGCTTTTGACTCGCTAGCCATAGGTTTGATTGCACGGTACCCCGTGATTACATGCATACGAATTGTGGGTTGATATTAGTCTCTTATTCAGCGCCCCTGTAGAGAAATAACTGACGGCATGCCGCTTTTAGCTAACAAATCGAAAACTTGACACCATTATGGTTCATAAATGCTAATGATGAGCCTGGGGGAAAATAATTTTCGTTCATCTGGTCTTAAAGATGAATTAAAAATAAAAATTCTCGCGATCTCTTTCTGGTTTTTGATGCTCTGTCTTGAGTGTCGAAGGAACTTGTAGGCGCGCAAGAATTAAAATAAGAAAATACACTTGTGTGATCCCAAAACTGGGGATAACTCCATTTTTTCAGAAAATAAATGGAGTTGAATGGCTTTTAAGATAAGTCTCACGTGTCATGAATAGAACTTCATCTAACATCTTACGGCCGTGAAATAGGAATATACCATAACTGATAGTTTATTCTGCTAATATTAATATTAATTAAAACTACAGAGGACTGTATTCTGAAGAAACCATCAAAGCAACCCTTCGCTTTATAGGTTCCACCTTTCCAAACTATTATCTCTAAATTTCTGGAATTTATTTGAATTATCATTATTGTTTCGTACTTTTTATTATTATAAATGGCAACATTGAATAAATACCATTTATTTTTTTTTACATTATAATTATTTTAATTCCTATATTTGGCAACGATGTAGATAAATATTTGTTTCAAAACGTTTTTTGCAGTAACTGAATAATCATAAGGGAATTTCTTTCTGACAATATGCGCGGATTTACTATGGCCACGGCCAATGCAAAATGTAATGGGTCGTTCTCGTACTATTGTTAATGCAGGAATTATGTCTTGGAATTATGTCTTGGAATTATGTCTTGGAATTATGTCTTGCAAATGTTAATTCACAGGTAGATTTTCCAATTATTAAAGATTGTTTTATTAGTGGAAAAGTCAACACTTTTTCTTTTTTTTTATAAATTTTGGAACATTTTTCCCATTTCCAAAAATGTTAATTAATTCTGTTTTTAATATTCTTATTAATAAAAATTCTGACATATACCCAGAATTTTTAACATATATAGATAAGACATATCTGTTATATATTCATCCGTATGGCTAAAATCTATAACTTAAATTGGGTAAAATGAAAATTTTATAAATTTACAGTTTAATGAACTGATTTTTAACGAGCGATTTAATAAGACTGCATATTTATATTGTTTTTTTCGTACATATTACGAAATATATAATTGTGGATTAAATTTAATCCATTAATTAAATTAAAATGGATTAAATCCATTAAATTTAATGGATTTATTATATAAATTATAGCAGTACGTGTCAAAATACCAAAAGGTTGCTTCTTTTCGGAGCCAGACGATGATTACTGTGAATGGCAAATAATATCGTTTTCTTCTTTTCGGAGCCAGACGATAATTACTGTAAATGGTAAATAATATTGTTTGCTTCTTTTCGGAACCAAACTGTATTTACCCTAAACCACAAATAATGTTGTTTACTTTTTTTGACCATAGAATATTTACTGGTTTTACAATAATAATATTCTTTAAAAACTAATTAAGATTCTTATTATCATGCTTAATTATACGTCTGTCAACTATGAAAAATCGCACGTGCTCGTGTTTACTAAGCAGTTGTTGTTACGCAGTTGTTGTTAAATGGACTTGTTGAAAGACGGCGCTGCAGAAACAGAAACAATTACCAGGTTCCCCGATGAGTTTTCTGATCGTCTCGTGCTTCCCCGGCCACCGAAAATTGAAAAACTGCAATTTCTAACGGGACTCACCTCCAAATCTATTAAACGTTGATTTCTTTTGGAAAATTAGACTGCGGTTTAGTCCCGTGTGAAGAAAACTTAAATTAATCGGCCACCCCGATCCTTTCACGCGCCGCTCCACCCCCTCCCTCAATCCCAGCAACCTTTTATCCAGGCCTTCCCTACCCTCCCCCTTACAATCCTTGCATATCTTTTTCTCTCCCCCGTGTGCGCAAAGCCCCCAAATGTGAAACACAATGGGAAAGGCCTTATCGGGACTAATTTTTCAAAATAAATCACCGATTGCCAGCAAGGGAGCCCCTGTCCTTCCCTCCCACCCGCTCTTCTCCCCCCCCAGGCAGATAGCGACTTTCTTTTAGAGATACGGCGACTAATTACAACGCCTTTGTTTTCCTGGAACGTGGGACGGGGGAGTTCTAGGACCTTCCCCCCGTTCCTCCCTCCCACGTTTTCGAAACCCATCGCATTAACTCGTTTTCGTTCGTCCCGGAGTTTAGCAACACCATAATGAGCTACGCAACATGATGAATGCGTTAACGAATGCATCTTTGCGTGTCTGCGAACGCGATAGACGAACGAGAGGCGGGGAGCGAGAGATGGCAAATGCGCAATAGAGCGAACGGTCCCGATACGAAAAAGGGACGAGCAAAGAAGAACCGCCGCCGTGTTGCCATCCAACGAAAACAAATAAGGTAATTGATAAAAAGTTTCAACTTAGTTCATCAGCGCTTCTTTCCCCCTTCATCGGAAAATTACGTATGTCATCGCCCGGGCTGATAATGAAACAAGCGAAGAAGAACGCGGATCGAACCCCTACTGCCACCACTCCCTTCCACAGCGATCCACGGAGTTTTTTGATGCTCCTCGGAATTTTTTCTTCTTTCCCCCTTTTTTATTATTTTCTTATCCCACCCAGCCTAACCGTAACCGAAAGTATTGACTTCGATTATTCGGCGTATGTAGGAATATGCTGACAGGCTGGACGAATTTTGTCCCTAATTTTTTCCCTCTTTGATCCCTCTTTTCCCCTCCTCTGCTCTTGCGACTCTACATTGTTCCTATCTAAAACGCGAGATGGCTTTTTGCCCATCGCTTCTTCTTCTTCTTCTTCTTTTCTTTGATTTTTTTCGGCGTGGGTTTTATCTGTTTTCCCCTTTTTTTCTTATTTCTTTTTTTGTTTAACCCATGCGATGGACTAGTGATGTTTTTACCTCATTAACCTGTCTTTCCATGGAGTAAGGTTGTCAACTGGAACCGGCCAGTTCCTGGAACTGCTTTGCTTTCTCGTCTTCTTGCTTTGATTCATTCTCAAACCCGCATCAATTCAAACTAATTAATAAAACTTGAGGTTTCACTAAAATATATGCTTCTTTCTTCCAAGACTATCTGCAGAAAAATGAAGTAGTAATAATCTTTCCCGAACAATATTGGCTCGCGATGGACACGCTAGCCCTACTGGCGCCACGCGGTAGGTGCCATTCTGGCGATCAGTGGAATAAATGCCAAAAAATTAAACAGTGATGTACGTATACACTAAGGCTACGACATTTAGGAATAATAAGCGTTTAAGCAATTTAAAATCAACATTTTGAATGAATGATTTTTTTTTACATTAAAGTAAGTTTTTGGCGCCAAAATGTGGTCTTAAACTGAGCAAACGCAAGTTTTCTATGTACTAGTGCACAATACGGATACTACAGGACAAAAAGACTCCAAAGATAAGCCTAGTCCGAATTTATGGAATAAACGATATATTTAATAAAAATGCACAAAAACAGCGTAAAAGGCCTGCCTATACTTACTATAGGCGGAAATAAATGGCCCCGGCGGGAGACATAAATGTTATCTGATCGGTACAAGATTTTACATGCATACTATTGAGACCATTTGGCCACTTTTGCGCGCTAGCTCAGTTTCAATTTCGAAAAAAGTGAAAAATGCTGATTTTCGACCCAGCCACCTTAGCACATGGCCGACATTTTCCTGCCATCGCATCATGTGATCCCATGCTGTGTTAAGTTGAGTGATTTGCAAGACTTGTTTTTAATAAAATAAGGTGAAATGGATGAATGTTCCGCTGAGAATTGTTTTAATCGTTCGAGGAATAAGCATATAGAACGTTCGAAGTGAAAGTTTGTTTTGATTATTTGCATTATAATTTTACATTAATCGAAAACTAAGCTACGGTTGCAAATTGTATTTATTGGCGACATCTTAAAAGTTGCGTCAATATTCACAATCGTCGGGTAATCGCGGATTGTTGATTATTTTTATGCCAAAATAGCGATCATTGCTCCAAAGTTGAAAACCTTTATCGCCAAGGTAAATGAAACCGGAAGTGAACAGGAAAATGGCTGCTGATGGGCTAGCCTATAATTCTAGGGGCTTTAGTGGTGGAGCTTGCGTGTTCTGACGGCCTTGAGAGCCAAGCTGGCGGTAGTATATGTACTGGAAGGGTCTCCCAAGCCAAACAGGCTTAGACAGAGATATCTAGAAGGTAGTTCTTATCCAAATCTTTGGTAACGGGCAACAGCAACTACCAGTATTACCATGAGGCTAAAGATGGGCATCAAATGGCTCACGGACAATTACCTACAGACCAATCTTTAGCACTGCGATGCAGAATGAAGTTGGAAACCACTGCATTACTTTCCAAGAACATTAAAATGAACAACGCAACATATAAAGCTTCTTAGTCATGGCTGTCCATTGTAAAAACAAAACCATAGAACAAACATTGTTTTTATTTATTTACAATTTTTTATTTATTTACATTTATTTTATTTATTTAAATTTTTTTTTTATTTATTTAAATGCTACTTATTTAATTTTTTGATCATTTAAATTTTTTTATTTATTTACAATTTTTTATTTATTTACATTTATTTTATTTATTTACATTTATTTTATTTATTTAAATTATTTATTTAAATTTTTATTTATTTCATTTATTTATTTATTTAAAATTTTTTATTTATTTACATTTATTTTATTTATTTAATTTTTTTACAATTTTATTTATTTACAATTTTTTTAAATTTATTTAGTAAAACATTTTTGCTACAATAATTCTCAAACAAAATATGCTAGACATAGATTTGGCTAGACCCCAAACCAAATTCAATAAAATGCAAAATTTTTCGCGCGAAAGGAAATTCAATCTGCGACTTAGATTCTTAATTTTAAAATGCTATGTTTCACCTTTTCTGCTATGTGGTTGCAAGACCTGGGCAATAAAATAAAGACACCAGGAACAAAATTAAAGCTTTTGAAATATGGACGCAAAGAAAATTATTGGAAATAAAATGGACTGACAAAGTCTCCAGCCAAGGGGTTTAGAACAAATCCAGTACAAAAAGAGGTAATACGATTACAATTTCGAAAAGAAGGTTGGCATATTGAGGACACGTAGTGAGAAGAGAAAAATGCAAGATAACCCAATTAGCATTAGAGGAAAACACAATAGGGAAGAGACCCAAAGGCAGAAATAAGAAGAGGAGGATGGATGCTTCAAAGGTTTGGGCTGGACAAAGTACAGAAAGCATTATCTATACGACAGTAAACAAGAAAATGCGGTTCCACCAGCACCTGAAGAAGATAAGGTTTTAAGAATTGTGCTATATTTCTAATATTTAAAGACTAAGTATATGCATATATGTTTTCATATGAAAAGGACAAAATATTTTTCATGTCATATGAAACTACCTTATTCATGTGAATTTATACAAAAATAAAAACATTGAAATTCTATGCAAGTTTTAATAAATGTGTCTAAAAATGTGTAAGCCATTTTAAGAGTTTGAAAAAAAGGCATTTCGCATATAGTCTAATAAAAATCGATGCAATTATAAGAAGGCCCATACTACTGCCTAACACTTTCTTCGATACGTATTTTGACTGGCAGAATCAAGAATCTGGGAGGAAAAACTCATAAGCATTAAGATAAGCAAAATGCATATGAGGAGGAGTAATCTTCACTTATGTATGGGAGTAGCGTATATTTTTCCTGTTTATATGCATTCAGAATCTAGAATTCTCCTGCTTTTCTACTTTTTGCCACGGCGGCATACTTCTCTTCCTGAATACCAATACTTATCCACTTTTCTGCGCTTTTCTTCGTAATTGGCAAAAGGTTTTTGCGGTTTGTGCAAGGCGCGACGTGTAAGAGACAAGATATCCACAATTAAATCTCGGCGTGAAACTTATGTCCGTGGCTATGAAAAGTAAA
>QLNU02003225.1:49592549-49606704 GCA_006491805.2 Dysdera silvatica | reverse complement strand
AAAAGTGAGTCGCGGATTAATTGGCTAGTAAAAAAGTGAGTCGCGGATTACTTGGCTAATAAAAAAGTGAGTCGCGGATTACTTGGCTAGTAAAAAAGTGAGTCTCGGATTACTTGACTAGCAAAAAAGTGAGTCGCGGATTAAAAAAGTTTGGGAACCACTGCCTTAATACTCCTTGAGTAAGAAAGTGAAATGCAGAAATAAAAATAGATCTGCATATTTATCAATTTACAAGGTATTTCAGCGTAGCACACTACGCCTAATTATCTTGTAAATAACAAATTTTATAAATAAAATTTACCTACGCCGATTAAATTAATAAACGGGAGTGTATATAAATAGATTGTTTATAACGTTTACCTACATTTAACAAATAATCTATTTATTATACGAAACGGAGAAATGACACAAGACATTTAAATCGTAAGTGGTGGCAAAGGCGATTGCAATGGGGCAAAACATTTAAATCGCAAGTAGTGGCAAAGGCGGATATAGAAAATATTTAGGGGCGTGCACAAAGCTCTAAAGTCAATATAGATATATTCCTAGAGACCTATAACTTGTAAAACTGTTATCCTCGTAGTGGGGTGCGCTACCCCTGGATCCATGCTTGGGCAGTGGTAACGCGTTTGTAAACTATTTTTAAAAAAAACTACGTTTTTGAAACACAAAGTTAGTGATCACTCTTCCTTTTTTCTTACTAATTTCCTGTCTATCGGCATATTTCTCTCTGCCGATCCGTTGTCTCAGGTTTGAGGCCCAAGATGGAAGGGTTTTGAATCCCTCGAGGTCCTGGTGCATGCAGACCTCAGCCGTTCTTACAATATTAAACGTAACAACAAGCCATTACAAAACACGCTGTGATTCACAACGTGCTTTGTGAATCACAACGTGTTTCGTGATCGCTTGCACGCTGTGATTCACAACGGCGGTTAATTGAAAAGGCGATATTAAATATATTTGTGAGTTTTACGGCTCCAGGACAGCGAGGGTCATACTGCGCCTGGGCCTACAATTTTCTGCTGATTCTGAATTTATTAGAGCCCAGAGAGAAACAATCCTCGGACTACAATGAGTAGTTAATTGATAAGCAGTTTTTGTTTTTGTTTTTTTTACACAGTTGGGAATCGAACCCGGAGTAATCGTGTGCTAGGCGAGCGTGTTACCACTACACCACCGCAGGCCCTAAAATTGAATATGGACGTATGTGCATAATTTATATTAAAACGATAGTATCTTAACATGTAATTATGCCTCTTGATGGCGGCTAGAGTTAGGTAAAGAACAGCAGTGGGTGGATGTCCACTGACTACTTCCTATAGTCGGGGGTGCGTTCCCTAGGTATTAAAAGATTCGGATTCCTCGAAAAAATGTAGGACCGCTGTCCTAGTGGTCTAGTGGTAAGGCTACCGCGCCGTTGACGCGGGTTTGACTCCCACTGTCATATGTGGAATGCATGCGGTTTTCTACCCTCCGTGGTCTGGGATTTGGTTCCTTTGGCAGAAAAGGTTTAGAATCCTCCGGAAACTGTGGGTTATGGCGCAGCATGAACTTTACTGCGCCGGAACCTACAAGCGCAGCATGAACTTTACTGCGCCGGGACCTACAGGCGCAGCATGAACTTTACTGCACCGGCACCTACAGGCGCAGCAGGAACTTTGCTGACCATCCGCCGTAAAAAACAAACAACGAATGGAAACGCCGATGTACCTCACTAACTACGAAGAGAGAGAGAGAGAGAGAGAGAGAGAGACATGGCGTCGTATTATGTACCGGCCGTGACGTTGTTTTGGTCGTCAAGCAAATTGCATTGAGATCGCCATATTGAATTAATTTTAATGCTTCTTACAGCCATCCAGAAATCGGATCCTTGTCCGCCCCTCCAGGGCCGCCGGTTTCGGGGGGGATACGGGTACCGCAGTATCGAGGCAAGTGACGCTTTTTTGTTTTTTTAATACCCTGGCTCGAAGAGACCCACGATGCTAAATACATTTTTATCAGGGCGCTCGGTGAGAGAAAATCGGTACCGGGGCCCGTTATTGCTAGCGCCGCCCATGCGTCCCTCACAGGGAATACAGCGTTGACTTCGGCGATCAACTTTCCCACCACCTTACTGATAGATAGATAGATAGATAGATAGATAGATAGATAGATAGATAGATAGATAGATAGATAGAGGGGTTGGCATGGCGAAGAAATGAGAATGAACATACGCATCTCAAAATCGCCCCCCGTAACCGCAACTGCGAAACCGGGAATTCTGGGTAAAAATTAGAACGGGACAAATGGTTCCAAATCCAATATCAAATAATTCCACTTTTATGGGATAACGAAGCCCTGTTCTAATTCTCCCGGCCCATCACTTTTGTTTTTTCCAATCTAATCTTTCTTGGCTACTTACCCGTGAGTTAAAAACTGTGACAAAATTCCCGTTCCATTTACCCCTGTCCCTTTTTTTTTGTCCCGGATCTTCCCTTTATTAGCCTTTGAGACACGGCTAGTTCCCGGAAATCTTCGCTCCGGCAATTTGGATTCTGACTTTCCGCCGCAGCAATCCTTTTCCCTTTTTTATCGGAAAAGGTGTGAAAAATGTTTCCAAGGAACTATTTTTTCCCACAAAAATCCTGGAAAGGGAAGAGGCGAAGACGGGTGGCACGTCAGCACCGGTGTCTCATTTGCGTTATCTTTGCCCAAAAACAAGAAGAAAGAAAGAGAGGGAGAACCAACTTCTAATGAAGCATGGCCCTAAATCTCCCACAATTCATTCATTCATTTACTCATTCAGTCACCGTCCATTCTCAGCCTCTTCTCCCTCCCAGCCAATGAAACAATAGCGGAGAACAAGCCATGAAAGCTCCAACGTTTATCTTTTGCGAGAAAAGGGATGAAATTTTCGCGCAATTTAACTTGAAAGTGTCCAGCAAACATCGTCGTCGGGAGATCAGAGACAAAAGGCCTTGGATTCATCGATTCGTCCGCCTACCTTCCAATGAATCTACAAATTAACCCAGCCTGCAATCAACCCCCGCCCCCCCCACCACCGGCCTGCATCCCTCTTTCATCTAACCAGCCAACCAAGAATTTTTCGCAAATTTGCAGGAGACTTACGGAAGGAAGCATTTTTCCACCGCCCAAACGTGCGTAGACGGTGTGTGCTACACATTTCCGCAACTAGCTCGAAATTAAAGCTGCGCTAATGACTGAAAAGAATGTGGCGATATCCCCGCCAGCGACTCTACACCACGCCGGCAAATTAGCTTTAGACCTGCAGTTGTTTTAAATAGCCCATTAGACCGACCCCACTCCTCTCCTTTCCTTCCACGTCGTCTGTCTGTGAGGTAAAATCTGGCCATAGCCGAAATGTGTTGTTTTGTTGGACGAACCAGCAAACCGCCACACGGCAATATTTTCGGAAGTAGTGAGAACGTTTGAGGTGGAAGCATCGGCAGCCACAAAACAAACCTTCTCCCTTTTGCAGAGATGATCGATTTTGAACCGGCGTTGAAATTTTATAAATAGTTCACAGGCAATTAATTTTTGAGTTAATTGAACAAGAGAAGCGTACTTAATACGCGCAGAGATCCGTCGCTCATCAAGGAAAGTGGTTTGGAAACCCATTAAAGATTGAGAAAATGAACTTTAAAATAGTTGAGAGACCGACGCGCTTTCGCCTAATATTAAGTCCACTCTACCAAAAGGAGTAAACATTTTATGGAGCTCATAAACTCCGCCCCCGACTTTAAACGGCAACTGTGGCCGCCATTGCTGCATGTGAATAATTCTACAGGTTCTTTCTTTTTAGAGTCACAGACTATCGCCGTGGAGGAACGAGTTTCTAAAAATATGCAATATCTGTCTCCTCTGTGATTGAAGGGTGGATGGTAACTTCAAAACAGTAGCGCAGCTATTTCAAAATTTTATAGGGGGACTCAGGTAGCTTTAAAAACAATTATGTAGTTCAACGTTGATTGATTTTTTGGGCAAAGAGGGGGGATTGAGAAGGGTGACCGCCGAAGACGGTGTGATTCAGCGTTTAAAGAGATGATTTTGCTTTGATATCCAACGAACGGGGTTTAAGCCCCTAGAACTTGACCTTTCAGCACCATTGTTCCAAAAAAATCACATTTTCCATCTCATATAATTTTTAATATCGTTTCGTTTGGTGCATTTAACGCATTACTTTCAATATATTTTCACCATTTTAGCTTTAATTTATTTTTATTTGAAAACCTTGTGTACGTTTTCGCCTTGCTTGGCGCAGAATGACCCTTGCTGTCCTTGCGCCATAAAAATACAACCAACCAACCAAAATCACATTTTCCTACCTCAGTAAATCACGTCATGACCTTTTAAGACTTATATCCACCCTGAGTTTTTTCATACTAAAGCTTGAAACTATTTAGCAATTAAGGACGAAAAGAGGAAACATTATTTGTAGGTTATGGGGTTTACAATTCAGGGCTTGTCAGAATAATTACAAATGATTAATAGAATTATGTTAATTTACATTATGGTTATATTATGCATATATATTAGAGCACAGATTGATTATTATACTGAATGGCCAAATCTTTATGACCACCCGCAGATTTGAAGTGTAGCCATTAATAATCTAGCTATTTCTCAGTGCTGAAACAACATATCTAAACTTCCAACGAAAAAGCAAAGTTATTCAGGTTCTAATGAAGTATACCACTCATGAAATAATGAATCATGTCGTGATCTGAGGGACTTTGAACGTGGAATGATTGTGGACACTGGCAGAAGTGATGCAAGCATTGGCAAAACAACTGCACTGGTAAATTATTTCAAGGCGCCATTTGTCAAAATAAATGCATGGGGAGGGAGAGCGCCAGTAGAGATAAACAACTGGGTTTAAGTACAAGACCTGTTGTAAACGGCAACTGGATACCCGAACGGAATGGAGGATGGGTTGACTTGTGCAGTTCAACTGACGAGTAACTAACCGTCCATCAAATTACGAAGAATCTTAAAGTTCAACTGACGAGTAACCGTCCATCAAATTACGAAGAATCTTAATCAAGGAAGAACTCAAATGACCTCTTACCGAGCGAAAGGCCGCGCTTTACACCGCATAGGCTACAGAAGTAGACGGCCTGTGCGTACGCCATTACTATTCACAGAAAACTTGATGGCACACCTCCTGTTGGCGTGCTATAGTCTAAAAATTAGGTTTCTAATTAAATCATGCGAATGACAGGGTGAGGACATGAAGACAACAACAAGAAAACACGCATCGTTCTTACATCGCCACGATTCTTTGAGTTGCAACGTTATGATATAGGACAGGGGTTTTCAAACTGTGCATCGCTGGTTTCTGCCAAAAGCATCGCGATGGTGTCTAGCATTTTATATGACATGTTATATGCGAATGCTTATAACATGCCTTTCAAACGTTTTTGTACATTTGGAAACCATCGACAATTTGCGAGAGTTGGAGTGAAGTGAGTAGTGGGTCCAAAAAATTTAAAAAATGTTGCAATATAGAAAAAAAAAGCCATTTTTAATAACCCTAAAACTATCATAATATTAAACGCCTGGTTCGCCTATTTTACTTTTCTCATTTGATACAATTTCTGTTTTCTTTAATTTAGGAAAGAGTTTCATTTTTCAGGAGCATACTCTTTAGCAAATAAATGAATAAATAAATAAATATGTTCGCAATTCAGGAACTAAATTCAAGGCTGTATAAGGGACGAAAAATCACTTTCATTGTTAAGGATTAGGGCTAGGATTTTGATGACCTAAAAATGCTTGAAAATTCTCTATAAAAATATATTTATGACCCAAAAAACTAAAAAAAGTCCATATAAAACTAAAAAAAATTTAAAAATACAACAAAAAATTTTATTCAACATTTTTAGTTCGCCATGGCGAATAGAAAGATTTTATTTTATCAATCGAGAGAGAATTACATCCACAACAAAAACTGCGTACTGATTTTTAAAAGGACATAATTTTTTATTGTCTGCCAACAAAACTTTGAACTTTGAAATTCTCTTTTCCTTCTTCTGACATCACAGCAGCATAGTTGAAAATGCCACTTTATTCAAAGTCGGGCCTGCGGCAGCACAGTGTGGTAACGCGTTCTCCTATTGCGCGGCTAATCCGGGTTCGACTCCCAGCAGTGCAAAAAGAACGCTTACTCAGAGATCTCATAAAAGATCGCACTGCTCACTGTAGTCCGGGGTTTGGTTCCCCAGGCCTTAAGAGGTTCGGATTCCTCGGAAAACAGTAGGTCCCGGCGCAGCATGACCACTGTAGTCTTTGAGCCGTAAAACCAAAAAACAAACAAACAATTCAAAGTCCTCTGAAATTACAATAATGGGGTCCCATTCCTAAAACAGAAATGTTTTTATTTATGAAAATTTTTATCTGATTTTTTTAATATGTATTTCTAACCTTATTTAAAATCACTTATAGCTGACAAAAGTAAATTCCTACTGTAATTTTTTTTAATTAAAAATATTTAATTCCGAAAAAGTGACCCTTGCCATTTTTTGAATAAGTTATGTAATATTAATAATTTTTAACACATAAATAGAACTTTATGCACATAATTATACAGCAAACAAATTTTCTAGACAGAATTTTGAAATTTAAAACCTATTTTTAAAGGAAAAATAACATGTGTCTGAAATTAAGCATTGCTTTTCATTTTCAACATTTGTCGTTATTATTGTTTGTAAAAAAACTTGTGATTTTTTTATCCAGCTTCTCCCACTTTTCTGTTCTAATCACGACGTCTGATTTCTTTACCAAATCTATTTCATGTTCTATTTAGTGGATGAAATAGATTTAGTGGATGAAATCTATTTCATCCACTAAATAGAACATCTGACTCCTCCAAGGACGTAAAGGCACAAAGCATAAATTCATAGTTCGGCTTTATATGGAAAAGTGACCTGCAATTTCAAGATCAGAACGTACGTTCTGTCAGATATTAACCTGTTAAACGGGGAATAAAATTTTGTGAAACTCGTTTCACACTGGGGACTTTTTTTTCGCAGTGATATTTAATTAATTTAAGTGATATTAACTATATTTATTTATTATATTTAATTTCAATGACAAAAAATGTCATTTGCATTTTGGTAGTCTTCCGGGCATGACGAAAAATGTCGTCATACCCAGTTAACAGAAAGGAAGGCAGGCGTTATTGAGGTGAAACCTGCATCCTCCCCTGCATTTAACCTCAGCTTCAGAAACAGTGGCAACAGTTTTGAAAAGTTCATCATTGACTTGATGCAAGCTTGGCGCAGTATAGCCCAGATGCTCTTGCGCCATAAAAAAGCCAAACAAACAGACTTGATGCAAGCGATAAGGTAAACGTGGAAGTGAATTTACTTTTGTCGGGGCAACTTGGCTTGCTCTGCCTTGTATACAAGTATTCCACACATTAGTATTCCATTCTCCCAATCTTGCTTCTGGCCATCAGAGAAATTCCTCAAAAGAATGCCCTTTTTATTGAAAGTGCCAAAATATATAAAATAATTGCACCGAAATAACAAAATATGCTCTAAAAAAACGAAAAATGCTACTATACCCATATCGCATAGAAATGACGAAAAATGCAAAATTACAACAAAAAAAATATGAAAACTCATAGAAATCCTAGCCCTATTAATGACTGTCAAATTACCAGTTATTATAAATGTGTTGTCCTCAATTTTAGCGTTTTTTAGTTAATATGCGTTCTGCTCTCATTTATGTAGGTGCTATCTTCATTTGGCAGAGCAAATGTATGTATGCAAAAAAAAAAAAAAGACGTTCGCAGTCTCCAATTCGAACTCGAGGCCTTGTATAGCTTTGAAATTGATCGTCGATACGATCGGTGATACGATCGTGGCACAAGGGCGATTATGTCGGTCGATACGATCGTGATTTGAAATTGATGTCGATATTTGAAATTGATCGTCGTAGGTTTCGATCAAGGACATCGTGATGTTGGCTAACATTTTATATGGCATGTTACATAAAAATGTTTACAATACGTGGTTTGAACATTCTTGCATATTTCGGAACCGTCGGCAACTTATAAGAGGTAAGGTTTATAGGGGCTCAAAAATGTTTGAAAACCCCTAGTATAGATAGGACATGTCTCGAAAATAATTTCGTAAGTGATCATGATAACAATTTCGTAAATGGGTGTTATGACAATTTCGTAAATGGTCCTTATGACAGTTTCGTAAATGGTCCTTGTAACAGTTTCGTAAATGGGCATTATGATAATTTCGTAAATGGCCATTATAACAATTTAGTAAATGGCCATTATGACAATTTCATAAACGGTCATAATGACAATTCCATAAATGGTCACGATAACAATTACATAAGTGATTATCATACGTGCTTGAGTGATCATAATGATAATTTCGTAGCTGTTGTAATGACAATTTCATGAGTGTCATAATGACAATTTCATAAGTATCATATGGACAATTTCATGTGTCATATGAACAATTTCACAAGTGTCATAACGACAATATCATGAGTGATCATAATGACAATTTCATGAGTGTCATAATGACAATTTCATGAGTGAAGTGTCATAATAACAATTTCATAAGTATCATATGGACAATTTCATGTGTCATATGAACAATTTCACAAGTGTCATAACGACAATATCATGGGTGTCATGATGACAATTTCATAAGTGTCATAATGACAATTTCATAAATGTCATAATGACAATTTCATAAATGTCATAATGACAATTTCATATAAGATCATAAATAGCTTCGAACTGATTGTTTATTCACTGCTATGATAGCATTTCGGGTTTGACCGAACGGGTTCGGTCCCAGTAAAGAAGTTCGTTTACGTATAACTGAGCCGTGGTTTGGAAGGCGCACCGAGCCCCTTCTTACGTAAGATATCTGGGATCTCGAGACGTTAAAAGCACTTCAAACATCGTTAAGCTGTATGGTGACAAAGAAATGACGCTTTTGTCTACAGCACAGAAAATCCCGGTTTGAATCCTTTTGGTATGGAACGTAGTGTTTTTTTCTAGAAAAAAATTAGGGCAGGGCTCGTGGCCTGACAAAGGCCTTTTTTTGTTGTTGCTCTAAATATGCAGATACTCATGACAAATATCTGGTTACATCAGATTTACTGCTACTAACTGCTGTAAGCAGCATCTTAATTGGTTTAGTTCCTATTGCTGTTTAATTTAAATGTTTTAGTCTTCGTTTGCAGAAAATCATCTTTTTTTCTTTTTCCAAGTTAATTATATTCGAAAGGTGAGGGGAAGAGCGCGTGATTGCAATCTAATGGCAATGTTGCCAGATGGCAAGATTAAAAAATCCCAACTTCATACAAAATAATAATTAAATTAATATAACTATAATTTAGTTAAACAATATCCTATACTATATGACAAGTAAGAGTAATAAAATAGGGATGTAAAACATGCTTAATTTAGTGCTTAAAGACAAACAAATTGATTTTAACAAAAATTTTAAACAAAATTTTAATTTTTTAACAAAAAAAACTGAAAAATACGTGGAACCGCTAACGTTTATCGCAGTAGTCCGTGGTTGAAAGTCTGCAAACCTGGCAACAGTGCTTTGTTTACAAATATTCGTCAGCATTCTCGTTTTGCCAAAATAATTATTACTAAAATGAGTATTATTACTACTCCACCAGTATTATTACTGAAATGAAATACTGAATACAAAAATTTGTATAAATTAACAATTTCGTCACGCGTTTTGGATTCTAAAAAAATGGTGGTAAAGTGAGAAAGGGACATTTGGGCACAAGGGCGGACAAGTTGGGGGGCAGGGTGCTAATAGGTTCGGCAGGGCGTTGCGCCCTTCTATTTCGCTTTAGATGAAACACTAGGAGCGCTTGCATTTTTTTTCTGCCAATTCCTATATCCTGAAGTTTCTTTTTCTAAACGACAAAAATTCAGATCTTTCCAGAAAATATTAGTCATGGTAGCGTTTCCCAAAGACCTACGTTTTCGACTTCCGTCGTAACGGCTCTTACTTTCTTTGTCGGAAGTTGTTTGCTTTCATTTAAATCAGAGTCAATAACGAACTTCGGTTCAACATGTAACGTACAGTGGCGGAGCCAGCCTTGAAATCTAAGGAGAGTTATAGCCCCCATTCCAATATTCGTACATAACATTCATTTATATTTTTCGTTTCTCAAAGTGGGGGGCTATATATTTTCAAAGTGTCTAAGCTCCCTATCCCCCCCACTTAGCTACACCAATAGTAATGTGTAGATGCTTCGCATGTTCACTCTATATAGCTAAAAGAACATAATAAAACACATTCTGCGATGCCTTGCATACATATCAACACTTACGCATCTTTTAGATCTCCACGGAGGCTTTGTTAGGGCAAGAGTGGTTCAAGGGGGGCGGATAAGACACGCCCCCCCTCCAAAAATAACGAATTTACACATATTATTTACCCAAACCCGGCGACAAATTTCACCCAGTAAGTTTTAAATTAGTTTTCAGACTTTGTGCCCCACAAAAAAAATATCTCTGCGCCTTTACTTTAGCGTGAGGAATTACAAAGAACGCAGAAATGTTGGGAAAAGGTTGATGCCCCTACAATAAGCTCTTCGATATGATAGCCGAAGACTTCATTTTTCAATGGGACGTTGAAGTCCCTATGCATTCAACACGCCTTTTAAAAATCTTCGTAAACATTCGTATCAACCGGGAATTCGATATGTCATCCGCAAAGCGGCACAAATCCCAGACAGCCGTCAACAGACTTCTAAAAACAAATGTTAAAATTGATATTCCAACATCGCACTTCTAAATCGGTAATAATTAATAATCCGCATATCCGCTAAGTCACAAACCCGGAAGAGCATGTCCGATAATCGGTATCGATAACAAATAAGACGATTCTACATCCGGGGAAAAGCGGATGCCGCCATTCGTAAACAACGGCCAAATAATAGAGAGAATGGATGACGATTCATTCCACCGGTGCGCGAATCGAGATATTTCAATTTTTACGAAAAGATAAATTTCAGAAAAAAATGGGTTTGTATCTGGTGGGATTTCGTCTTTCGTATTTGGGATTTGGAGCATGCCGAAAGATCAAATTTATTTTAATAAGCTTCAATCCGAGAAGATACCTTTTTTTTATTTTTAATGAAAATGAAAAATTATTTCCATATGACTATCATTCAATAGATGAATTAAATTTCTATAAAAACCATAATATTAATGATAATGATGATAGATTATTTATCTGTATTTTGATTCAAATTTCCAATCTTAGCAACTGAGACATCAATATTATATTTTTTTTTTCAATTTAATAACCTTCTGTGAACAAACTTGATACCTGGGCATAAAATCCCCGTTTATCATAAAATACTAAGAATTGTTTTGTTTTTTAATAGACAGTAGAACTTGCTTAAATTGATCAACCTTGGGACTGGACGGTCACGGTAGACAGGTGGTCACTTTACCAGGTTTCATCGTACGTTTTATTCAGCAGCGTCGAAAATAGAAGGGGCTCTAAGGGGGCTCAAGCCCCCCCCCCCCAGAGATATCAAAATACACTAGTTCTCCCCCCTAGCGCCGAAACACTTGATCTTTCTTAAAGCCACTTGACCCCCCAATAACTTTTGAAACGCAACGCCCCTGCTTCTGTTTTAGGTATACTACCACCATGAGACTTTTCCCTCAAATGAATCCTTTGGAAAACTATGGAATCTGACTCAGCATTACCTGAGCTGTTGCTGTGTCATAAAGCGAGTAAACATATATTAATACGATTTTTGAGTTACGATTTCCGACTTTCAAGTTACAATCTTCAACTTTCGAGTTACAGTCTTCAACTTTCGCGTTACAATCTTCGACTTTCGCGTTACAATCTTCGACTTTCGCGTTACAATCTTCGACTTTCGCGTTACAATCTTGGACTTTCGAGTTACAATCTTCGACTTTCAGTTAGTTACTTAGTGTAAGACTTTCTTGACTTGCAAAAAATTTGTTCTAATATGTTTATGGTTGTATTAAATATATTTTTTCAACGTCCACCTTTTCGCCCGTCGACTTTTTTAATGGACAACAGTCAAATAAGGCGAAAGCGTCAGTCGTTCATTAAGGCACCCTGTCAGGCCACAGACATCAATTCGGTGCACAGCACTCAGCCAGTTTCGAGCTAGGTCACCCTCTCGAAAGCTGACCACGGCCATGGTTGCTTTACTTCGACGAACAGACGGGAACCAATGCCTCCACCAATAGGGAACCTTAGGCCATGCGTCAAGTATAAAAACCGTAAGAGACAAATGACCACCCCAACGTCACTTTCATTTTCTCATTTAAAAATTTTGAAAGTGTAAAAATTTTCTCGACTCTTAAGAGCCACGGAAGAATGACACCATGCTATAGGTTCGATTCCAACCGCCAATCATTTGGTTGTCAAGTCAATGCTAGGACCATTAAACTATCCTTCGGAACCATGCATAAAGTGTAACGGCCCTTTGCAACCAAGGTGATGCTGAGAAGGTGAACCGCAGTCTCTGGACGACCGCCTCTCAGAACGACCAAGAAGTGTCGATGTTCATCTCTGGATAAAATACCTTTTCATTATTAAATTGTTACTTATCCATAAAACGACTGTTAAGAGAACGTTAGAACATTAATCTATTAATGACCCTTGCTGTCCTTGCGCCACAAAAACACAACCAAATGTTAATCCGTGGTCAATGTTAGTCGTAAAATATAGTTAACCGAACATGGTTGTATTGAAATATGCAGTCGAGATATTAGGGTTAAAATTAAGTAACAAGAAGAGTGTTTTAAACGAAGTTATTACATTTTTCTGTATAACTTAATTCTAAGTGTTCTAATTAATAGCTTCCTCTGGAGAAGCGACATTCTCCAGTTTAATTGCGTTATTATACTATTAGTAATAGTTATTTCGGTTACGTTAATGTAATTGTTAAATACAAGTGGCACGGTGCACGGTGCCAAAAAACGGCACAAACCGGCACACGGTGCGGCGCAAACACGGCACGGCACAAACCGGCGCCGGTGCCATAAAAGAATATATTTATCAGTCCAGTAGAGTTTTATGTACTCTGCCAAAGTATGATGATCAAGGGCCGACAAATCCCAGGCGCCTGAAAAATTTTACTTGGCGCCTGACTATACTACTTATATATATATATATATCATCATCATCATCATCATATTCAACCATTATCTATCCACTGCTGGATGAAGGTCTCTCCAAATGCTTTCCACACAAGTCTATCCTGAGCAATTCGCTTCCACGTCACCCCAACCTGTTTTCTTATTTCATCCACCCATCTAGTTTGAGGACGTTTTCTAGGTCTTCGGTGGTCTCTTGGAATCCAGTTCAGAATTTCTGTTGTCCATCGTTGATCAGTTCTTCTTGCAATATGCCCAGCCCATCGCCATTTCAGCCCTTTTACTTTAACAATGATGTCCTCTACTCTAGTTTGCTCTCTCACCCAAGTGTTTCTTTTTCGATCTCTCCTAGTTATTCCAAGCATGCACCTCTCCATGCTCCTTTGCGTTGTCTGTAACTTTCGTATTGCTCCAACTGTTAGACTCCATGTCTCTGATCCATAAGAGAGGACTGGCAATACACACTGGTTGAAGACCTTTCTTTTTAGACACAAAGGCAATTTCCCCTTCAGGATAAAACTGTTTCTTCCAAATGCACTCCAGCCAAGTTTAATACGTCTGTTGAGTTCTTTCATAATGTTGCCATCCATTGAAATCAGCTGGCCAAGGTAAATATATGAATCAGCAATTTCTAGCTCAGTGTTGTCAACTTGTATTTTTGTTTCCTCTACAAAATTATTGAACATGATCTTAGTTTTTTGTAGGTTCATCTTGAGTCCAACTTCTTCACTTCTAGTTGAGAGCTCTTGTACCATGTCTTGGAGTTCCAATGGGTCCGTTGAAAAAATAACAATGTCATCAGCAAACCGCAGATGATTTAAATATTCACCATTTATTTTTATTCCCTTGTTATTCCAATTTATCAGCTGAAAAATCATCTGTAAAGCAGAAGTAAAAAGTTTTGGAGAAATGGTATCTCCCTGCCTCACCCCTTTGCCAAGTTTGATAGTTTTGGTATCTTTATGTAACCGAAATTTTGCACTTGCATTT
>QLNU02003225.1:49554195-49570583 GCA_006491805.2 Dysdera silvatica | reverse complement strand
GAAGCAAGTGTGCACTTTGTGGCCACAAAGAAGAAAAAACTGCCTTGTAATAAGTGTTTCAAGTTCGCATTTGTCCAACTTTTTTTCTAAAGAGGGTGTGAGGTCCTAAAAATAATGACTTAACTGCTTCTTTATCGCTTTTTTGTCGCATTTTATGGGCAAAGTTAAGATCGGGGAAAGAAAAACCAGAAGTTGTGTGTAATCTATGATTAATTCTTTATGAAATTTTATCACCAAATTAATATAACATTCTATTCATCTCTGCAAATCGTGCCTTTTGCATTGTTCCCCCTTCAATTTATAAACAGCATTTATAGATCGAATTTATTGTTCTGAAAATAAAGGGGAAGTCGTATATACCCTACGAAATTAACAAAAGAACATTAATCTCCTCATGATTAATATTCATGCTTAAAGAAAAATGTAAAAATCTTTTTTTAGTTAACATTATAACCTTCGGTATTTTTTCTCTCAGTTATGTTAATTTTTACTAAAGTTACAAAAAGGAGTCAATGTATTCTAAAAATTGTATAAATTGATTAATTTCTACAAGTTCGTCAATTTCTGTTAAGCAGATCATCATAACATTATTTACAAAGTGGTTTATACAAAATCGATCACACGAGTGCAGGAAACAATTCCTCGAAATAAATTGCCTGGTTACTCAAATAAGTTTTATAGAATTGATGAATAATCTTCAAACTATTATTCTAAAGCAAAATTAATGTGCCAATTAATGAGATTAATTATACGAAATTTCATTTTCAAAATGAAAGTTGATTTAATCTATTTCGGGCACCTTTTAATTAAAATTTAGATCTTATTTAAATGCAGTTTTATACATGTATAATAATATGCTTCATATAGTAGTTAGAATATTTCTACATAGTAGTTATATAGTTATAAATATGTTTATATATGTTATATAATCTAAACGTCGTTTTTGTAAGAATATTTTTGATTTTTTAAGCATTCATTGCATATATATGATACAGTATTTATACTGTATCAGCTAATTTGACTTTTAATTGATTGTAATGATCCTTTTACTGTAATTGAAAAAACAGTAGATTTACGGACATTTGAGTTCTACTGTGCAAGAGAAATCTTTGTATGTCATGCTTCAGTTACAATTAATAAATCAATTACCCTGTATATTACTCAGATCGATTAACTTGTATATTTCTCATATTAGTTAGCTTGTATATTTCTCATATTAATTAGCTTGTATATTACCCAGATCAATTATTCTGTGTGTTACTCACGTTAACCACCTTGTATATTACACATATCAATTACCTTGTATCACACACATATTAATTTCCTTGTATATTGCTAGCCATCAGTTACCTTGTATATTACACATATCAATCACCTTGTATATTACACATATCAATTCACCTTTGTATCACACACATATTAATTTCCTTTGTATATTACACATATCAGTTACCTTGTATATTACACATATCAATCACCTTGTATAATATTATCACCACTTTGTATCACACACATATCAATCACCTTGTATATTACACATATCAATCACCTTGTATATTACACATATCAATCACCTTGTATATTACACATATCAATTTCCTTGTACACTGAAGTGCCAGAAAAACTGGTACACCTACGTAATATTGTGTAGCCCCCAACCCCACGCATGCACGCAGAAGTGCCACAACACGACGTGGCATGGACTCGACTAATGTCTGAAGGTATTTTGGAGACAATTCACACCAGGAATCCTGCAGGGCAGTCCACAAATCCATAGGAGTGCAAGGTGGTAGAGATCTCTTCTGAACAGCACGTTGCAAGGCATCCCAGATATGCTCGATAATGTTCATGTCTGGCGATTTAGGTGGCCAATGGAAGTGTCTAAAGTCAGAAGAGTGTTCCTGGAGCCACTCGGTAGCAACTCTCGATGTGTGGGGTGTCGCATTATCATGCTGAAATTGTCCAAGTCCGTCGGAATGCACAATGGACATGAATGGGTGTAGGTGATCGGACATGATGCTTACGTACCTGTCACCTGTCAGAGTTGTCTCTAGACGTATCAGGGGTCCCATATCACGCCAACTGCACACGCCCCATACCATCACAGAAGCTCCACCAGCTTGAACAGTCCCCTGTTGACATGTAGGGTCCATGGATTCATGAGGTTGTCTCCATACCCGTACACGTCCATCCGCCTGATGCAATTGGAAACGAGACTCGTCAGACCAGGCAACGTGTTTCCAGTCATCAACAGTCCAATGGCGGTGTTGGCGGACCCAGACGAGGCGTAAAGCTTTGTGCCGTGCAGTCAACAATGGTACACGAGTGGGCCTTCGGCTCCGAAAGCCCATATCAATGATGGTTCGTTGAACAGTTCGCACGCTGACACTTGTTGATGCCCCAGCATTGAAATCCGCGGCAATTTGAGGAAGTGTTGCACGTCTATCTCGTTTAACGATTCTCGTCAGTCGTCGAATGTCCCGTTCTTTCAAGGTCTTTTTCCGGCCGCACCGCTGTCGGAGATTTGATGTTTTACCGGATTCCTGATATTCACGGTATATCCGTGAAATGGTCGTACGCGAAAATCCAAATTTTGTCGCTATCTCGGAGATGCTATGTCCCATCTCTCTTGTGCCGACTATAACGCCACGTTCAAAATCACTTAAATCTTGATAACCTGCCATTGTAGCGGCAAGAACCGATCTAACAGCTTTGCCAGACATCTCTTGTCTTATATAGGCGCTGCCGACAGCATCGCGTTACGCTGATTGGTTGCAAAGCTCCGTTATTTGCATACGCACGCCTGTACCAGTTTTTCTGGCACAGTGTATATTACACATATCACTTACCTTACATATTACACCTATCATTTACTTTGTATATTACACTTATCATTTACCTTGTATATTACACATATCAATTTCCTTGTATATTACACATATCAATTTCCTTGTATATTACACATATAATTGCCTTGTATATTACACATATCAACAACATTGTATATTACACATATCAATTACCTCGTATATTACACATATCAATTACCTTGTATATTACACATATCAACATTGTATATTACACATATCAACATTGTATATTACACATATCAATTACTTTGTATATTACACATATAAATTATCTTGTATATTGCACATATAAATTACCTTCTTCTCTTACATATAAATTACACCTTGTATATTACACATATCAACATTGTATATTACATATCCAACATTGTATATTACACATATCAACACATTGTATGTGCATATCGAATTACTTTGTACATATTACATATAAATTATCTTGTATATTACGCATATTAATTATCTTGTATATCATAAATCAATTGGAAGTTTAGATAGACGTGTCCAAAACAAGGCGCCATCTTAAAAATGCGCGAATCCTTAGAAGTTTAATGTTGAGCATAAAGGTTAAGCGATCATAGCACTCTTAAGTATGAATGCAATTTGTAGGAGAGAAACAGCGTGTCAGAATCAGGAGAGAAAAAGGAGATACCCCGTTTTGGAAAATTACCGAGCCTTGGATCCCAGTCTAAGATAAGAACTCGTGGTCCAGGACAAAAACCGCCATTTAATAAAATAAATCTCTCTTCTATTTTTTTTTCAGGCTCAATTACACAGGGTTATTAAAAACAAGTTAAGGGTGTGATGTAGAGCAAAAAGAATTTGATTTACTCTCATGAGAATTGGGCTGGGAGATACTAAATGTGATTATGGTTCATTTGCATACAAATAGTGTTTGTTCGTCGTTGTGTGTGTGGGAAGCTGTTTCTGTTGGAATCACATCTCCTAGACCTTTAGACGGCTCAACTTTTAACCATTGGTTTTATTCTCTTCCTGACATTACATAATTTGTTCTAGTTTTATTATTTCCATGCTTGTATTATTATTCAACGGATTTACGATAGTTATTGATACTATTTTTAGCAATTGTTTCATTGCTTTAATATTTTTCCAAGATTTAGAATAGAGTGGACATGAAATGGTAATCGTTTAATAATATATATAATATCCACTCTTATACATAATGATGCATAATATAACATACTTAGAGATACCAATGCATAATATAACATACTTAGAGATACCAATGCATAATATAATATACTTAGAGATAACAATGCATGGATATTTAGAGATATATAATGCAGCACACTTACAGAGATACACGATAAGTCATATTTGGGGACTCACGATGTATCGTAATAAGAGATACTTGATACAACAGACCTAAATTTTTGGATGTGACATAAACGCATGTCATAATTAGAGATTTTTTAAAGTGTGAAAATCTGAATTCGCTCGTCATTAACATTGTCATCATAAGCGACATCTTAACCGTCTAATTTATGTCATAATTTTGCATACAATTTCAAAAGATTTTGTTTCAAAATAAGTCATCTGCTTTGCCTTGCATTTATCCATTATTTCTTTCTTTTTCTACCATTTCTCTGAAGTAGATAACCTTACGTAACTTCCGGAATATATTCTGTACCATGACCTTTCAAACTGTTTGAAGTATGAGCTTAACTTTCTTAACTAGCCTCCACATAAGTACTTAATGAAATTTGCGGTTAAGCCTTTTTTTGACAGCTTAAGATCTTTTAAGGTAAGCCCATGGGCACCCATACGGGGGGGGAAAGATAAGGTAAGGCTCGAGCCCTCCCCCCCCTAGCCGTTTAAAAATTTTATTTGCCGTAACCTGCTATGCATTTACTTTCAAAAGTTTTACAGTCACATTTTAAAATAAGGTACTTTTTAGCTCATTACTAATTGTCAAGCAGTATCAATTATTTTTGTAGCGTTTTGGTATCTTGTACATTCACTAAAATTCGACAGCTTTGAGAAGGAGGAGGAAGTAATTTTTCTCAGCTACCTCCGCTAGAAGCACTCGTATGAGCGCCCATGGATGAGCCTCCATACTTTAATGTAAAACTTCCTTACAAATGGACTCATTCTTACTTCAGATTTAATCCATTTAGTTCATTCATGACATTACTATTCATGAATATGGTTTGGCCAAGGTAAACGTGTAAACCTGTAATACCATGTTGCAAACGTATTTTTTTCCTTATGTAGCTGTAAAACATGTCTTTGATCTTACGTATGCTTGCGTGCCGTGTTTTTTCTTACAACGCGAAACCTCTTATGACCCCCAGCCTTTTCTGGTAAAGCAAAATTTTATTAATATATTACTGACATGAACGCCCATATGATTACTTCTAGGTGGGGAGGGGGGGAATAGATGAGAAAAATTATTACATCCTTCTCAAGGCTGTCAAATATTTTAGTGACTTTACAAAATATTAAATGCTACAAAAATAATTGGTATTTAATTAAAGTCAACACAAAAAGCCTCCGGACGAGTTTTTGTAAGTTTTCGTGGGGGAATTTATTATGCTTAATAATATTCGAAACCCACGTATAAGAAGCTCAATATATAGCTTTTTTTTTGTTTAGGAAAAAAAAAAGAGACGCTTTCCCCATCCTGGATTCGAACCAGGGTCCCTCCGTTTAGCCCGGAGTGTCTTGACCACTAGACGAGCGAGGACATGAAACGACGCTCTCTCTCTCTCTCTCTCTCTTTTTTTCTCCGTATATAAGGATGTAAGATATTATTACCCTTCTCAGGGATAACACAATTGTTGAATTAAGGCCATTAATTCGACAATTGTGAAGGGTAATAATATCTTACATCCTTACATACGGAGAAAGAGAGCATTGTTTCCTGTCCTCATTCGTCTAGCGGTCCAAGACACTCCGGGCTAAACGGAGGGACCCTGGTTCGAATCCAGGATCTTAACAAAAAAAAGCTTTATATTAAGCTGCTTATACGTGAGTGTCGAATATTATTAATAGTATAATTGATACTGCTTGACAATTAGTAATGAGCTAAAAAGTACCTTATATTAAAATATGACTAAAGCTTTTGGACGTAAACGCTTAAAAAAATCAGGCAAATTAAATTTTTAAACGGCTGGGGGAAGGGGCCGAACCCCTTTGCCTCACCATATAGGCACCCATGATTACTGACCATACAAAATTCCATTTGATCCTAGTTTTGGCAGCGATATTTCATTTAGACCATGATGAGTTGTACATGCTTACATATTGTATGACAAAAAAAAAAAGAGCACCGCCTGTTCATTGAATTACTTGCGTATGACGTCAGAGGTATGCCATTCTGGGAAACATCATTTAGGAGTAAACCTAGTAATATATTTTGATAATATCATAATAATTAAGGGGTATTTCTATTCGTCGCCGCAGGTGGATGATCTTGCGCCCCTCGCAGAACCGTCTAGATTGCGCCCCCCCTAGTTATAGACATATTCTCCCCTGTGAATCATTTCTGCAAATTTTACGCCTTCCTCTCCTGCGGCCCTGGAATGGGCCTTCCACGCCACTCCCAGCTGCTGCCCTGTTTCTATTTAAAGACGATATTTCGGGGCCCTGGAAAGTGCTTCACAGAATTAAGAACATTCAGATTAATATTCAGCGATGTTTTTTCTTCGCCCTCTAAAAGCCATTATTAGAAGATATTACAATAAATTCATTTTACTCTCTAGGTTTAAATGTTATTTCATTTTCTATGTTTACATATTATTTCACTTTCTAAGTTTATATGCTATTTTATGCGTCAAATCAGGAAAGACGAAATTGTTCAATTTCAAAGGTGTATATAGTAATAGTATTTTCTTTTCTACTATGCTGTAGTTGACTAGAGATTTTTAAAGTTTGAAACTGTAATTTTTATCCTTAAATTACGATAATGTTCGTAACTGAGATCACTTTCTGAAACAATTGTCGTAGTGAATCGTAACTTCCTGTGGCTCTAAAGAAAGTCTGAGATAGAGAGAGAGAAAGAAATTTTAAATTATCTGTTGACATATGACAAAATACCTGTCTCATCTAGCACGTTCTTTATTTCAAGTGTGAAAGAGATAGATAACTGCCAGGGCGATAATAAAAAAAAACACAGAAGACGACCGGAAACGTACCCCATTAAAAAACCTCGCTTTTTTTAAACACTACGTCATTACATGAGGGGTCTGGTACCGTCAAAAAAAGTGGTCACATGGTCCTCCCCTCCCTTGTTCTCCCTCCCCACGTACTCTCTCTTTCTCTCTCGCTCTCTGTCGTTTTCAATTTTGATGTATTTGGTTTTTTTTTTCGTTCATTTTAAAAAAGCTTATCAGTTTTGCGCTTTAACGAGCAATGTTTTAAAATCCTTCATATGAAAGGACCGTTCTGACCAACATTATCTCCAAGTTGGAAATTTTAAACGTGGGAAAAAAGAACATCCATCACCCGCTTCTGATAACGGAATTTCAAAATTCAAAAGTGAACGCTCTGACGCGAAATTGTTCCACCCTCGGGATGGTCATCCGCGTTGTAAATTGAATGATGGGCATCGGCTTTTGTGGTGAAAAATAGATAACTATGAATAACAATCTTCTTTTATTACTAAGCAAATGAAATGTGGTGCCCAAGCAGACGTTGTATTGAATTCTTTTGAAAGAGACATTCGTAATCGAACAGCTGCTGAAAAGGACGATATCATCTCGGTAAGCTCACGTCCAACAAGATATAGCGTATCTTTTCCAAAAATGCGTGCTACTGAAAATAATGGAACCACATTCTAGATTTACTCGATTGATGTGGGTTTTGATATCTGACATGTACTAAATAAAAATTTATTTGTATATTTTTTATACCTATTTTATATTCAGGGTTTCTTCTAATATTCGATTTTTAGAGTGTAGTTTTACATTTATGGAGCTCTTGAACTGGTCAAGTTTTAATTTGGTGCTGGTTTCTTTCATTATTGATTTGATTTGTTTTATTTTGTGGTTATTTTTTTAAAATTTTAAATAGACTTTCTACGGATTCGATGCCCCTTAATTCTACGCATCTGAATTCATCTGTTTCAAATGAGTTAATCTGTTTTATCTAAATTATCTATTTCTTCTGAATTCATCAGTTTCTTCCTTTCTATCTCTCTCATCAGAGTTCATCTATTTCATCTGAGCTCATCTGTTTTGTCCGAATTCACTTGTTTAATTCAAGTTAATCTGTTTCACTCGAATTCACATAATTCATCTGTATCGTCTGAGCTTATATGTATCATCCGATTTTACTTCTTTCATCCAAATTCTTCTGTTTCATTCAAATTCATCTTAGTTCACATATTTTATCTAAAATCATCTATTTCATCTGAATTCACTTAGTTCATCAGAGTTCATCTAAATTTACATATGCTTACAACGGCCGCAAAATTCAATCATTAAAAGGAATTCAAAAATAAGGATATAAAAATAGAAAAGAAAGTAAAGGGCATGATAAAATCATATGATCCGAGAAATATTTCACTAAATATTTTATTCACAAAAAATTAAATTCTATCTATGTAACAAACCAAATGGTCTATAAAATAATACATAATAAATAAAATATTGACAAAACATTAAGATAATAATCACTTAATAAACATTTAAATAATAAATATACACAAATTCTACAGAAACTGTATCTAAAAACCATAAATGATCATAAGCATAAAAGCAATTACTAATAGATTAAGAAATTATAAAATAGCAGATGACATTGCAAAACTAATAAAAGATTTTTATTGTTATTATTAAAAACAAAATTAAAATAAAAATCGAAAGAAAATGCCCATCCATAGCACACTTTATACCTATTTCACTTCAATTATTTTCATTTATATTTAATATATATATATTAAAAAAATTAGCAAACTGTATATGTGTGCGTGTGTGTGAAAACTACTGACATCATAAGCAAGTAACCATCGTCGTCGTCTGCTCATTGTAGATAGAAAAGCTGTGGAGAAATTTTGCTTAGCGTAATGGGGCATCTTTTTCAATGAAATCCGGCGTGATTTCCGTTACAAGGGGTCGTAATTATTAAAGCTGAGGGAAGGGATAATTAAGGGCGAATCAAAGAATACATTACCGCAGGAATGGAAGCGCCATCATTAACGCGCATTAGCAAATCTCTTTGTGCGTAGGGATCTGGCAGCGGAACAGTGATACCAATAAAAATTGGGGAGAAACGTTTTCAGATCTTATTGTCATTAAACGGCTGGTTAACGACCGATCTATGGACCTAGCGTCCACGGGCGAGTCCATTGGAAGTCCGTAAGGTACCAAAGGCGCAATTAACATCACTATTCAGCAATCAATAATCGAAAAAGAGATCGTTTTCTTACATATTCCCTGCTTCTCCGATCTTTATTGTTGGGCTCGTTACAAAATGGATTTGAATTTGCGACAATTATTTGCGAAATTTTACACCCTACTGAATCGATCATTACGATCTAATTGACGCTATTTGAGATAATCTTTCTCCTCCCCTCGTTTGAAAAACAAAGTTCGGATGACGGAATCTTCTGCTGCAAATGAAAATAGATGACATCTTGAAAATATCTATGATGCACAGAGCCCGTAATGACTTATTGATATGTCGTCTACTTTACTCCTTTTAATTATTCTCTAATTCGTATATTGGGCAGATTTAACAGATTTTTTTAATAGATTATTTAAGATAGCTTGATATCTCAATTGATGTGTTGAATCATATAAATATTTATAATACACTCCTTTTTAACCTAGATTGTTCGCGATTGATGTCACGTAATGCCGATTGATCCATCCGTCAATCAATATTGAAGTATCATCCTTATATCATAAGCAACGATACCTATCTACATCTATATTCCTTTTTGATGTGTGTCTTCATATACATTGACAACGAATATACGGTGATGCAGAGAATATCTTTGCAGAACCTGTTAAATGGGAGAGTTCCGAATTTCAGGGTCTCTCAAATGATATAATTCTTTCCATATTTGTAAATGCTGTGGAACTTCATCCTTGCCACCAGGGAAGAAACAATTGTGTGCGTACAATCTTAATCTGTTTGCAATAGTAGTATATTTTTAAAATAATATTAAATAGAATAAGGACGAGAGACAATACAGATTGATTTCCCAATGTCAATTGGGATAATAAGTAATCATAATTTTGGAATTTTGTTTCCAAATGCACATATTTGAAAGCCAACGAAAAGAACAAAACTTCGTTTATCAAATGATTTTCTGTGTTTGCCCATATTGTTCGAAAAGGAATTGTTGACTTAGGCAGTTCAAGAAAAAGTTAATAAACGCGTCCTGAAACCGATTCCATTGGGGAAATCTAATTTTGTATTGTCCTTTTCATTGGCATGAGTATTTTCTTTCAAGATGATCTCGAAATCAGATGTTTCTGATGAATCCCGCGGCCTTTAATGTTTAATGAAAATTAAAACCGTCTTTCAATTAAACGTATAATTTAAAATTATTTAGCGCACGTTTCTTTTAATCGCCGTCTAATTAAAAATATGGATTTTTGATGAGGCCTTTTTACATCTGAAGGGTCTTCGAGGGCATTATTCTATTGTTAGGGAGAGATAGACCACGCCGAAACCGAAGGATTTATTGACGCAAAAAGTTTTTGTACGCTTTGTGAAAAAATCTCCATTGGATCTTGTTATGATAATGAGTGAGTCTCGCAAAATGGTCGCGCAAAAACCTCAAAAATAAAATAAAACTCAAAATAAAACCGGTTGAAGGTTTTCAGTTTCGAGGCCCCTGGGGAAGAGACATCAATTTTTTTATATGAACGCGTCTGCTTAGTATCATTCAATTATTTTGCCGAAACATAAACAAGAAAACACCCGAAACAACGGAATAATACGAGTTATTACTGAACGATTGTGTTCGGAAATTTCCCGATTTCTATTCCGAAAAATCTCTAACAGAATGGGAGGGGTTGTTATTCCTCCCCCTCCTGCTCAAGGAGAGGGCTTTATTTTATTATTTTTAGGCTCTTTCTGCCCTCTTTTTCTTCCAGGTATAATTGACATGCTTTACCAGAGACGGGGTGCACTTGTTTGCTTGCTATTCAAATTTGGCCGCCTTTGGGTTTTTATTTTGTCCCGGACTGACCCGGAACTCAAATTAGAAAAAAGGGGAAAATCCCGGCGCTTTCGGTCTTGGTGAAAAAGCCCGGAAGAGCACGTTCCCACTTTTCCAAATTTGTTTATTTTTCAGCTATCCCGGAGTGAGGCGACTCTTCTTGTTTCTCACAGCAGATGTTACCGACCGCCTTATCTGTGTTTATCCGGAAAAAGCGTCCCGGACTTTACACTAATTTCGCCTCCATCAGATAAGTAAACAAATAATCTTGTTGTCGCCCGAATATCTGCAAAAGCACGTGCATCGCTCATGTGTTTTTCATGCTCCAGCGCCATTTTCTTCACCATCATCTTGAGCAGTAGCTGATAACGAACTCAGACAATTCCTTATCTCATTGCTTCTATAGGGAAGCAAATCTCGTCTGGCACAGCCGCCCCCCTTTACGAGTCAAAGTTTTTCGTTCTTTCGTCAATCAAATAAGACCTCTGCTGGAAAAATGCTTGCTATTTCTAGAGATCTAAACCCTAGTTCACCTCCTCCTCCACGTGCTTACGCTTATGCTATATTTCCCCCTTCCGACGCTCGACGAGAATCTCCCCCTGCCCCCCGACTTCATCTCCGACTCTTATGATGGCGCATTCGTTGCCTAAAGGTAGTGGCGTATGTTTCTAGAACGCCGTGATTCCTACCAGAGAGCACAAGCCTTGTTAACCGCAACTTCAGTACCACACTGAAGAGGTACCCGTCTCGCCCCACCCTCACCGTACCTCTCTCTTTGGTAGAAAATGAACCTAGTATTGCCCTGAAGGTCCAATTACTTCTCCTGTGTACCGCGCGCTAGCCCACTGTCTAGTTAACAATGAAATTCAGGATATACGGATCCTGAATTTTCCACCCCCTTCCCCATGTCATTGTTTCGTTCTTTTCTTCGCCCTGTTGCCACTTGGTCTTTTCCTTGTTGTCGAGATTTGCTTTTTTAGCATGTTACAAGTTTTTGCTCGTGTTTCAATTCCATTTTCAAATCTCGACAGGTTTCATTGACATAAATCACACTTACAAACTGCACCTATACGCAAGCGGTATCACACAAAATATATAATGTTTCAAGTTCAACAGAACCGCAGGTTGAAGGGCCCCTGTTGTAAGTCATGACGTTATATCGGTGTATCGGGACATAATGCTGCTCCGACGTTTCTTTAAAACTTTTTTTTTCTTTTTTAATTTAAGCAATGATTAAAGTTAGCTCAATTGCGAAGAACAATCAGTAATTAAGGGAAATGTTCCAATCATCAGCAGAATTTCAAAGTTTTTGATAAATATTAAGAGTACGTAGCATAAAATTATGATATAGAAGTATACCAACACAATATGATATTTTGCACTAGCATATATTTTATATGTACATCAGTACTATACTGGAATATCAAATACCTTAAGGAATTAGCGTGCACCATAGTGTTAATGTTATTGATTAAAATCATTAATTGGTTACTACTCTGTGACATGAAATTCATTCAATTTCATTCAGCCATTTTGTTACAATATCACGTGCTACATTAATCATAGTAATTACCACATCGGTGAACGCTATTCACAAACAATTTTCGCTATTCATAAACAATTTTTCCTTAATATTTCACAAAAGTAAATTTTGAAGGGAATCAGAGAACATTCATTCTCCAATTTCCTTGTCAATTATTGTAAATTTGTAGTTTAACTACTACCGCTAGAAATAAAATATAATACAAATTTAATTATTTTGACTGCGCATTTTTATTACTTCTCATGCTCCATTTTAAGTTTATTTATTTTTACATGAAATTTTTAGAATGTAACTTTGTTATAAATTGTAACAATATAAATCAACTACTATATATAGCATTCGTATCTACCACCACATTTTATCTACTAATTATGCAGGAATTTAGATGCATCATGTATGCCTATATGTACTTCTAGGCTAGAAAACATTACCTTCTATACTATCAGGCACTTTAGTGCATATACAAGATATTGAAATGTTACAAAAATAATTGACATTGCTTGACATTTAGTAATGAGCCAAAAAGTACCTTATTTTAAAACACTACTGTAAATCTTTTGAAAGTAAATGTATGGCAGAATCGGGCAAATAAAATTTTTAAAAGACTAGCAGAGGGAGGGGGTCGAGCCCCTCTGCCCCTATATGGGCGTCCATGGATGTATTTGATCAGACTACCTCATTTTTGAGGGATTTCAAGTGAATATAAATGAATTGTAAGGTAAAAAAACTAAAGGCGTGTTTGGAATGTCAGATTAGGAGAAAATATAGGCTTCTAAACGAACACTCAATGAAGTAGGCTTTTATTGGGTGGTTTCTTAGATAGCCCAATATAAAATATAACGAAAAACTAACATTTTTTAGCTGTTGTCTTTGAATATTAATTCTTAAAAATGACGTAATTATATTTTAAAGTATCTTGAACATACGTTGCAAATAAATCTCAATTGGAAATTACAAATATTGAAATAATATAATATTTTAGATATGTTTAAAAATGTTTATTTGGAGCATCACGTAATTGTATTGAAATTGTACAGAGTAGTCTGTAAACTGTATAGAATAGTTTGTACTTTTAGAGAATAGTATAGGAACAGCAAAGAACAGTTCCCGTGATCAGAAAGGAAAGATATACTGGAATATGTTCAATTGCTTTTTAGAATTTTAAAAATCGAAAAATTTTCGGAAAACGAAAGTTATTTAGTATTTTTTACTTATGAATTTTAATACATGATGAATTTTCAATGAAAAATACTTGGTGCCTCTTGGAAGATTATGATTTTTGCAGTTGAAATTCATTGTTCAAAAATAATGAATATTTTTACTATAAATAATTTTATTATGCATAATTGCATTTACATTAATTTCTTCTGATAAGGAAGTATTATTTCTGAAAAATTAAATATGAAGGATTAGTGCTTTGTGCTTAATTTGTTCGGAAAATATTTATCATTTGATTTGCATTGTTTAAATATAATTGTGTACAATTGGAAATTATATTAATGTACGAAATCTTGTAAAAACCTTCTAAAATGTTTTTTTTTTAAAAACACTATAGGAATTGTGAAGTCACAAAATATAAAAAGCATTAATAGAAGTCTTATTTTAATAATTTTTTGTAATCGAAAACTCTAAACTATTATAGGAAAAAACATTTCACAAGAAAACAGTAGTTTACAAGGTAATATTTTTTGTAAAAAAAGATAGTGCTTTACAAGAAAAAATTTACAAGAATACTGTGAAATTGAATGTCAAAGCGATGTACCTGTATACGATAGAACTCGGATTACCTGGACTTTGTTTAACAGAAATGCACTTTTATTATTAACGTTTCAGTAGATACTCGTTCAATGTCTTCGGCCAAAACGCTCATATTTGTTTTTATTGTACTGCGTCCTTAAATAAAAAAAATATGCATAAAAGATGGATATATAATGGCATAAATGCGTCTATATCTGATTAGTACAAAACTATAAGATTACATTATAAATTATTATTAAACAATCGCATAAGTAATGCATACATATGTTCGTGATGTTTCGGCTACCGATATGGTAGTTTGGCAATATGTTTTTAAATATCTTTTTGTGTAAATGTTGTAGTTGCTTTAGACTTTAATATTGAAAATTGGATTTATAAATTACCGAAATCCCGTCAGTGCCCTTTATTTCAGATGGCCGAAATTGAACTATAATTTTTTTAATACTTCTCTAAGACATAGTAAGAAGAGCAGAATTTTTCTTTCTTATAAGCTTCGGAGACAATAAGAGCTAAGGACTCTTAGCTTTCTTCCTCTGTATGTGCTTCAGAAAAAGAGATGAAATTAGTTTCTTTCTCAATGCGGTTTCCCCCTCATAAAATGCTTCTATGGCTATTTGATAGCAGAGATCACTGTTTACTGACCTCTTGGGCGCAGGATATCCCAGAGGACAAAGTTCCTTGTCTGTTTCTATTTTATTGGGAGTTTTTGTAGTCTTTGGTTTCAATTTTTTGGGGCACAGTGTATTCTTACGAGACCCGCTCCTTTTTAAAATGATATGATCATTAAATTGAATTTATTATACCTAATCATGTAATCTTGTTGTGATAAGCATGAGCTTTGTTGCCCTTATACCTTATCATTCGAATGCAATTAAATAATTTCTACAAATAATTAGCGAACAGGATTTGAGATTTTATACCAATACCAATGAAATTGACTTCTTATCACTTTTGAAACCATAATTTAATGTCTTGAACTGTGATAAGAAAAATGTAGCTTGGATCCTAAACACTGATCAACTCATAAAATTTATTTATAATTTGTACTAAAATAATTTTAATATTAATATTTTAATACAATATAATAATTTTAATATAATATCAGAAATATCAATCATTTTAAAATTTAATATCCAGTTTTACAATTTTTGTGGTTAGCACTGTTGCAATATGGCGGTCATAATACAAAAATTTCGAAGTTCCTCCTTCAATATTTTCTGGAAAACTTCATCCACTTTTCATCAGTTTCCCGTTGCGACAAATTTCCAAACTCCCGGAAAAACTTTTCCTTATTTGCCGAGATGAAATTCTCCGGATTATACGGTAGTCTAGCGCGAAAATGCCCAAATTAAATTCCTTAGTTTTAACGCTTGGAAGAAGCGGGGGCTGATGAAAATTTAGATACACGATTTTTGAGTCCTTTCATGAATAAATTAATGGCAATCGTCGGCGGTTGTTCTTCATGGCCTAGCAGGCAGCAACGATCTCAGAATAAAGATAGGATGTATCTGTCTCCTCAGCCCCATGATACAGGGGTAATTTTCACCGGGGAAATGATAGGTTTCCCCGTATTAGCAAGCGTTGGATTGTGTAGAAAATTGAGATGTAAAAATTCACGGGGAGGTCATTATTAAGTTATCACAAACCTTATCTCCCTCTCTTCATCATCATATTCGCCATTCTCTTTCGTATGAAAGAACGACCTTACGATGTGGAACCATAAAAGAGTTGGAGAAGCAATGAATACAAGATAATTTTCTGAAGTATCGTTTGCTGAAATTTGTTCTTGATCTGTTGCCAAGTTCATTTTAATACGTATATTGTAATTTATTATTTATCATTTTAATACGTATATGTAAATTAAACACTTATTCCTTTTACTGTACTAAACTTTACGACAGCGACTGTTTTTGTATAGCACGATCTTGTCGAATTTTCTAAAGCTGAATATGTTTTTGATTTATGTTTATAACGATATATTTTAAAAACAGAAGGAATAACGGAAATAATAATCACTATTTGAGTCTTCAAACTGATGTACAGATAAGGTAAGGAGTAATTGATAATGAGGAATAACAGG
>QLNU02003225.1:49524627-49539320 GCA_006491805.2 Dysdera silvatica | reverse complement strand
AAACTTACACCACATCGTATGCACTTATAACGCGATAAGTTTCACTGTGAAGAATTCACGTTATAACGATCGCCATCTCAGAAACAATTGAGTCATCTTGGAAACAAGCTTTAAATATAAAATGGCCGAATGAGTGTTTTATAGACAAAAATGTATACCACCTTCAAAGTTCGAATTTTTGAAAGCTTTCTATATTTATGAACAGACAAAAATCTTTGTTAATGACCATAAATCTTCTTCTGGCTTATATAATGCATGGAAGGCCCTATTAAATCGTATTCGCTAAAATAACCCTTTCCACTCATTTTTCAATTTTGCCTCCATTTCTCGGTTTCCACAAATATAGCTTCTGCCAGTAGGTGGCGTTTTCACTAATCATCCAACGTAGCATGAAATGGCAACACTCCTATCTATGCCTGACGAAAAGCAGCGATGTCTGTTTAAAATGCGTCCATACTCTCTATTCAATGTAAACAATTGCGCTTCCCAACATTGTTGCTAACATAACAACTGTTGTTTCAAAACATAACAACTGTTGTTTTAAAACATAACAACTGTTGTTTCAAAACATAACAATTGTTGTTTCAAAACATAACAACTGTTGTTTCAAAACATAACAACTGTTGTTTCAAAACATAACAACTGTTGTTTCAACTCTGGCGTAATTGTTAAGAAACGACGCTTCTGTCTTCACTCGACGAAAGGAGCATTTGGCTTCCGAACCGCTTTTAAACCTTGTACCAGTGTCGCTATAATAGGTGGTATTGGATCTCCTAGTTAAACTTCATATTTTTTTGTTGTTACTAACCTTTGATTAGCGTATATTGTCCTCTGGAAGTCAGGATTGTATACATTTTTAAAAACTTCACACTCTAATACATTATTCTCTTCTACTCTTTTGAGTAGGAAATAATTTGTATTATTCTTAAGCTAGGTAAAGGAATATTTGATGACTTTTATGAAGGGGAAATTTTATACAAATGTCAAATAAGGAGCGTGATATTCAACAAGAGTTTTTGGGTTATTTTTCAAAAGGATTTTGTGCCACTTATTCAGAAGGTTTTGCATCACTTATTAAGAAGGTTTTGCATCATTTATCAAGAAGGTTTTGTATCACTTATCAAGAGGGTTTTGCATCATTTATCAAGAAAGTTTGCGTCATTTAAAGGAATATTTAAGCAAGAATTACGTCATTTAGAGTTGTGATATTTAGTTACATCATTTAAAGTTATGTCATTTACATGAAATTAATTTGAAAAGATTATTTTTGTAATAACTCTGCAAGGTTTTTACCATATTCCAGTATTTAATCTTAAGTGTCTTGAAAATATTCTGAGATAGAATTTAAGAACAGAACTTTCGTTTGTGTTTATTGCATAAGGAAAGTTAGCGTCAAGCTCTAGCCATGGTACATTTAATATCTTTCAATTTTCTTATGCTTTATAAATATAAAGGATGCAGAATATGGATTTTGTACAGACGGAAATCCTAAATGTTACATAGAATGAAATTTGGATTCTGCATATATGCAAATTGTAAATATTATACACAGTGGGATTCCAATTTTACATGGACGGAATACGTAAGTTTTGTAAAAAAGTTTTGAAAATACTATGTAAGTTTAGCTCGCATTATCTTTAAAAGACGATCGTTTTACATCGATTGAAAAAGCATATTTTGCTTAAACAAACTTGTAAATTTTACATAGGTGAAAACCTCAGATTTTTCATAGATTGAAGCTATAGATTTGGCATAGTGTTTTGCGAACAAAAATTGAAAAAATCGTTTGCAGACTAAACTACACATACTCTTTTAGGCATTACTTTTAAGACTAATGTGTTTACACTAATGGAAACCATATATTTTTCATAGGCAGACCTTAGATTTTGCATAGAGAGACTACAAATTTTACATAAGCAGATTCCATAGATTTTACATAAGCAGATTCCACAGATTTTATGGAAACATTGTATATATTTAACGCGAAATAAATTACATAGTTACATTTACATAAGTTGAAGGCAGACGTTTCGAAGCTATCACAGCTTCATCTTCAGTAGTTGACACCCTGTATTTTATTTCTATTCATTTTCAGTGCGAAAATTGTCGAAATGAACCATATCCTATCCTGGCATAATGCGAAAATCTTGCACAAAAATATTCATAACTATAATAGTCGTATAGTCCTTGAAAATTGGTAATCTGGCAACAGTAGACATCATAACGCGTTAAATAAATTCCACGATCTTCCCGCAGAATATGTAAAGCTTAAATAATATTCCAACATTTCAACAATTTTCGCACTGAAGATGAAGCTGCGGTAACTTCTAAACGTTTGCCTTCAACTTGTTCTATGTAGTTTTAATGGCTGCTTCTCAAGATGCTAATGTAATTGTATACATTCTTTATCAGTTTCAAAAATTATCGTATTTATTACTCGATTATAAAGTTATATCAATTATTTTGTTCCGTAAACAACCAATGCTTCGCATTTTGAAAATGTAAACAGAACGCCTCTAACTGACTATTATTTCGTTATCGTTGAAATAGGAAATGTTTACATTATTTCCGATAATCTATTTCAAAACGGATTTTGCCTTCGGAATAGACGAAGAACGTATCAAAAAGAATTTTTTTTTCCTTCAATTTTTTTCTTTTCCTTCTTTTAGAAAGTATTAAATTTTTCAAATATTTGCCTCCTTCGGTTTATGTTGAAAACTTAGTTTCAAAACTAAAGTTTTTTCTAAAGTTTTAAATATTTTTTTTTTATTTTGCACGACAAAACCGCCTTAAACGGAGGTATTATTTCCAAAAGAAAAGTCCCTATTTACGATTTTTTCCCCACAAAAAGAAAACGATTTAAAAAATTTTCCCTTTTAACTGTCCTTGAATTATTAAAAGGTAAGTTGTTCAATTAATAGTTTTTGCGCCGCCTGTAGCCATGGAAGGGAATTTAGGAAATTTTGGGCGTTTTGAATTTCTGAAAATGCGCCGCGGATATAATATATTCCAGGGAAAATCTGGCCAGGAGGGAAAAGTGGTGTGGGTGGTGTAAGGAGGGCTCTTGACAGAAGGTCCCCACACACAGAAGTTGAAAGTTGATTTAAATACAAACCCTGTTAGCCCCACTGTCGCGGCCCCATTTTTTCCCCTTTTTGTTACCCCCCCGCCCCACCTTAGCCGCCTCTCATTATCATTTTCCTGCTAGATCCCTCCCTATTCCCAAACGGATGGGGGAAAAGGGGGGAGAAAGGGAAAAGAAAGGATGAAAAACTTTTCATTTACAGCTAGGCTCTGGATCAAATGTTTCACGCCTCAAGCGGGATTTCTTTTTTCCCTTCTTTCTAGTTCCTTTTACAAACCACAGAAATTCTAATCCAATCTGGAATCTTGCCCCTTTTTTCCCCAGAATTGGGTGGGGTGGTTTCTTGTTTATTCTTTTCAAAAAATATTTGGATCTTCGGTGAATTCTTTCTGCCTAATCGAACCTTTTGGGAATTACAATTTTCGGTTTTGGCAGATTTTGTTTTGTTTGCTTTAATAGCCAAAAATACGCCAACGCTTGGGACATTCGTTCAAATATTTATACATTTTTTTTTTCTAGTTTGTTAGAAATCTTGGGCATTATTCCCTTCAGCTAATGATTGATCTAATACTTCGAAAGGATCCTGAAAGCAGGAAAACTCGTAAATTGGACAACTTAATTTTTTTATACGTCGTTTAAGAGGGGGAGGGGGAGGTCACCAACGAAACCAACAACATGGGGTTTTCCATAGAGACATAAAAAACATTTTCTCCGAAAATACTTATTCGATGCATACAAAATTTTTTTTGTATAGTTAGTAAACATATTTACACTTTTTATGTGTGGCGTTTTACGATACACACGATATTTTTAAAATTAAAAATATTTATATCAAATGAAATTTTCTTTTCTAGAAAACGCGATTTTTATTTTACGTCCAGGTCAGTAATTAAAAACCGAATAGTGGAATAAATAACGCTACCAACAACGTATGTAAAACACTTACATGTACGTACACAAGAAATTATCAGTCAACTGAAACTCAAGATTTTGAAAACATGTTCCTTTTGCGACAGGAAATATCATTTTGAGAAAATCGCATTTTTGTAAAAAGTTTGTAAATTCAAGTGCTTGTTAATTCAATTTTTTTTGTCTTTTAAATTCACTTGTTACATCAGTAAATTTTTGTAAAAATGGTTCTAATTAATCTAGAGCCAAAAATTATATGTGATTTGAAAGGTAAGAATCTTTAAATAAAAAAAAATAAATGAAAGAAAGATACTTTTTTAAATAAAGAACAAAATCGTTTTTTAAAGCATTTTCGTGAGTGACCTTCCTTAAATTTTTGGAAAAAAGTTAGGTAAAAGATATATTTGAAAAGAAAATATGAATTGCTTTACTTCATTTTAATTTCTGCTTGAATTGGTTATTTAAGTTTTGGTCTAAATGTAAATGACCCCAATTATCTTCTATCAAATCATAGCAGTAAATACACCCATATTCTTAGGGAATTTTAGGACCCAAATTCACCGACCAATCAGGAGTGTCACAACATAATTATTCACATAATTCACATAATTTCTTCACAAAGTGATAATATTGCTTTTAGATTCATTTATTGTTCAACAGATGTAACTAAGCCGGCTTGGGAATTGAAGATTATCTGTATCCTCGTTCATTATCATACCGAATCAAAATCAACTTTTAACGGTGTAACACAATCAAGAGGTGATACCGAATCAAAATCAACTTTTAACGGTGTAACATAATCAAGAGGTGAATTCTGTTCAGTAGTGCACAGACATAAAGTCCCTCGTTCGACGCAGGATAACCTTAGCTGTAATTAAAGTAATGGTCAACATATTCTGTTGACCATTATTTTGGTAATTGTGTCATCCCTGAGAAGGGTAATAATAATACCTTATATCCTTATATACAAAGAAAGAGAACGTTGTCCATGTTCTCGTTCGTCTAGCGGTCCAAGACACTCCGGGCTAAACGGAGGGACCCTGGTTCGAATCCAGGATGGGGAAAGCGTCTCTTTTTCTCCAAAATTACATAAGCTCTAGTTTGAGCTACATATACGTGGGTGGCAAAAATTATTGTATAATAAATTCCCCCACGAAAACTCACAAAAATCTCGCCCCGGAGGCTTTCTTGTGTTGACCATTATTTGGCAATTGTGTTATCCCTGTGAAGGGTAATAATAATATCTTGCAACGAAGTTTAAAATATACATGTGGTCGATATTACATTTATGAAATAGACTTATAGGTCGATTGGTGATGTCAGAAATGGATTGGTGATGTCAGAAATGGCACTTCCATTTTTTAGTGTATTAAAGGTAAATCATCTTCATTCATATATATATCTATGTACCTATTTCAAAAGATGTCCATGCAAGAATACAATAGGCAACTTTTGAAGGTTATTTTTTTGTTAATTTCCTCGAGACAATCTGAATGGAACCGTCAGACCAATATCAATGTTAATATTTTATAAACATGACATGTATCCGTAAATGTAACACCGATTAATGGTCTGCTGCAATAATTTTGATTATAACGAAATGATGATTATAACGAAATAAAAATTATATAAATTATGTTCTATAAGCTCGCTATTTTACTTACATAGGTTGACAAATTGTTTAGCCATTTTCTTCTGCCTTTCTATTTATAATTCAAAATAGAACATAAACAGAAAGCCCACCATGTGCCGCATAGGACACTGTGAGTTACTATCTGGCTTGATTGCACACATAATTACATAAGTTCAATATGCGGGGTTTCTTTCAGTTAAATACCAATAACCTATTCCAGATTTAAAAAATAGGAAAATAGAAAAGATAATGGACAAAGTTTACCACAAGGAGAACTGGTCAATAGTTCTATAATTCATCTAAAATTCTCACTCGATTTCTAAAATGGTCAGAAAAGATCAAAGAACGTCTTCAAGCTAGACAGGTGGATAAAATTAAGAAAAAAGGTTGGAGTGATATGGAAACGAATTTCCAAGACTAGAATTGTGTAAAAAATACGAAGAGGGACCTTTATTTAGCAGCAGATAGGTAATAGATGAAGAAGATGATGTTTTATCTTTTGATCTATTTCAAACGAGTCTCAATCAATTTTTAAAAATTATTTACAGCTAAGTAGGAATTTTGATAAAATGTGTTCCTCAACATTAAGATTAAAAATGAAAACGAAAGCCTTTTATTTTGTTAGTCGATTTCAGTGTCGTTTTCAGCGCAAATTTTTCGATTATATAATGTTCGTGCGGTTTTTCTGGAAATTTCAGATTACCTTCTCAATATATTTCATGCCTCTCCTACAATAGAGATGGCATAAACTTTGGAAAATTGGCCGAAAATTTGATTGCAAATGTTGATCGCATGTTCACTTTCAGACGCGGATTCGTCGTCTCTGGTTGAATGGTGCTCCCCGGAAGCTATGTGGAAAAAGTGAATGCATTAGGTAATTGTCAATTTCAACCCGATGCTGAGATCTTTGACACTCTGGTCTCTTTCCAGCTCTTCTGCCAAAAACGCGAAACTAATCACTGATAATAAAAAGATTTATTTTCATTAGGAGGAGGAGAAGAAGAAGAAGAAGCAGAAAAGAAAAAAGATACCTCACTTCTCTTCTGTTTTTCTCTCTTTTTTATTCTTCCTTTTCTACTTAACACCGTTTGTAAAGCAGCCAATTGTCGCCTTACCTCATTTCTTTTCCTCAGTTTCGAGGTTTTCTTTGTTTTATTTCAGTCGGAACGGTTTTTTGGAGGTCGGCCCGGATTTAATTTTCTCGAGAGGCTGTCGGATATTTCTTCATTAAAGCCCTTCCCGTGTCAGAGATAATTTAGCCCAATTAAAATTTGGTTTTTAAGAAAGAACAGGGCCACTTGCTTTTTAGATCTACGCAAAGAAAAAGGGGGAGCCCCCCTTTTGAAATAAGCCCCCTTTTTTTGCTAGTGAAAGAGGGGTTAATTTTCATCGCGACATCCATTACCGAGACTTTTGTTGGGCGAAATATTAATTTAAGAAATTTTCTGTAAGGATAGATCTCTTAATGAATTGTTAATTTTATGCTGTGAAATGTATTCTCTGACTTCTCGGTTTCGGTTACTACTAAGTAGTAAAAATACGGGAAATTTTTGAGGGATTTTTCACAAATTACAAATTCTTTTATCAGCATCATTGGCTTAAAACGAATATTTTAATTCTTCGTTTATTTAAGAATGATCATGTAAATTGTAATGGACTTAAAGGGATCACTTGCGAAAATTCTTTTAAATAAGTTTTTTTTTAAATTAAAAGTTCAATCAAACAGGTTCTCGGATATCTAAAATGTGGGTTTCTCGTCATTCGATATTCAATGTCGGCGTCTTTAATAAACATAAATTTTATATAAACATTTTTCATTTTAAATAACATGCTTCAAATATTTAATAAATTTGAATATTTAATAAATAAATTTTATATAAATAAATTTTTAATTTTAAAATATTGTGTATTCATAAAATGCCACAATTAAAATATGCCCAAATATCTTTTCACTTCTCTAAAAAAATTGGAATAGAGTAAGTACCGTTCCTTGTATTTGCAGGGCTACCTGTTGTTCGTTCGTTGGTGACCCCTACATTTCCAAATTTAACCATCTAAGTGTCGATATGGATACTATAATTATACTATTATTAAGTATTAATAGTATACTTATAGTAAATATTACTATAAGTACACTATTATTAATACCATTCGTTACATCATTTACACCATTTTCCAATAACTATTTGGTTATTTAGTCAAAAATTATAAGTGAAATTTTTCTTAAAATTAATAAAGACAAATTTGTTTTTCAACTCCATATTTAATTCGTTTACTAAAGGAAATTTTTTAAAGGATGATTATATCGAAGACTAATTAGTAATAACATCAGTAACTCGAATAACAACGAAAGGATTATAAACTTAGTTAGTCAATACTTTTCTAGTTATTGTTTTCGCAATGTTACTGAAATGTTTGTTGCTTCCTTCTTTAAACGACATTTGTTTAGGTACACAGAAACCTGTCTCTGATGATGATAATTCAATTGATAATTATTTTGCTCTAATTGGCGGTATTATAATTACAATTATAAGGAATTTTAAAAGAAATCGTAAAATATTGGACCTTAGTAACCGAAACCAATAGACTTTAGCAAAACACATGACAATTTCCCACTAGTTGGCTGTGCGCTTGGAGCGATTACATCCAACTTGAAAACAATTCTGGGAGAAATTGTACGTTTTAAATATGACTACAACATAATATCTATAAGAGACTTCCTTGCTAGATACATCTATTTTTATTAATTATTTAATTTATATTTATCATTTATTTATTAATTTATTAATTAAAAATTTATATGAGTAATTCCCTGTTTCTGAATGATATCTGAATTAGTAACCCAGGATAAGCAATGCTTAACAAAGTCCCTTTGTGCTGTATAGACATTCATATTAAAAATTATATATATATATATATATATATATATACATGCAGAGTGAGACCTGCTTTATTGACCACCTTGTTAAACGACCACCTAATGATAAAATGACTGATTTTATAAGAGACATAGGAACTTCGTCAACCAAAGTTTCGTGTATGACGACCACCTGCCTATGATGACCATTGCAGGCCAATCCCAAAGGTAGTCACTTTAGGAAGGTTCTACTATATATATAGTTTTATAATGTTAGTTTCCATAGTCAATTATTTATAAACACTATTTAATTTTTAAATATATCCTATATTGAAAGAAAATTAAGCCTATAGCCTACTACCATAAAATTTGAAATGTTGTGCTCAAAAATATAAAAATTAACTTATAAAGATTATATTTTTGTGTAAATGGCGTTAGTGACTTTTCGCATCACTGTAAGCACAATTCTCACTGGTGATGAAGATTAAATCAGGGACTTTTTACCCACTAAGACTAAACGGGAGGGACCTGTCTGAATCCAGGATGGGGAAAGGCCTCTTTTCTCCACCACACAAGCTCAGCTTGAGCTGTAATTAAAACGTGGGTAAGTAAAAATTATAGTATAACTTGATACATATTTTAATAACCTTTGCCTAAAATAAAAATATTTAAATTTAAAACGTTATATTTGTAAAATGAGAAGCTAAGTATTGCAAATTTTCGCGAAACCAGTATAAAATTAATAGACAGTCCCAGAAAACATGATAATCTCGCATAAAGCCAAGTTATTACACGTAGAAACATCGTTTGGTTGTTCTGGCTTTCACCCTAGGCAAGGGATAAAAAAAAAAAGCCACTTCTGCAGTTTTTCTTTTTAAGGGGGAAAAAGATTTGTTTCTTTTGGCTAGTAAAAAAAATCGTCAGACAGAAAATAGGATAAAAAAGTCAGCGAAAACGGCTCATTGTTTGGACTGCCGACAAAAGCAAACTACTTGACAAAACGCTCTGATATGATCCTGAGAAGACTGTGGCACGATTCTGCAGGGGAAATTGTGGCAACCCTGGGGTTCTTTCTTTTCTGATCTCCATCGTCTGGACGGAGAATAAGAATCATAGTAATTAGCAATGCACCAATTACATTAAGTAACAAATGCATAAAAGACAAGTCTTTTTCTGATTTTTGGATGATATATATATATATACTGCTATTTGTTTCGCAATATCTACTTTTTATCGTCCTGGCCATTGGCGTAAAGCTATAGGGAGGGCCCCATGGGATCCCTATAATTTGAAATAAATTGCAATTTTACATATATTGTAATGTAAAATGTTCATAATATGTGCTTGACCCCTCTTCTTCTTCTATTCTCTATGTTCCTTCTAATTCTTACTCTATCTTATATTTCTTCTAATTCTTATTTTATTCTATCTTCCATTTCTTCTAATTCTTTTTCTATTCTATATTCCATTTCTTCTAATTATTATTCTATTCGATCTTCTATTTATTCCAATTCTTATTCTATTCTATCTTCCATTTCTTCCATTCTTATTCTATTATATATTCCATTTCTTCTAATTATTATTCTATTCGATTTTCTATTTCTTCTAATTCTTATTTTATTCGATCTTCTATTTCTTCCAATTCTTATTCTATTCGATCTTCTGTTTCTTCTAATTCTTATTCTATTCTATATTCCATTTCTTCTAATTCTTATTCGATTCGATCTTCTATTTATTCCAATTCTTATTCTATTCTATCTTCAATTTCTTCCATTCTTATTCTATTATATATTCCACTTCTTCTAATTCTTATTCTATTCGATTTTCTATTTCTTCTAATTCTTATTCTATTTGATCTTCTATTTCTTCTAATTCTTATTCTATCCGACCTTCTGTTTCTTCTAATTCTTATTCTATTCTATATCCCATTTCTTCTAATTCTTATTCGATTCGATCTTCTATTTCTTCTAATTCTTATTCTATTCCCGGGATAATTTTGAAAAAAATTTTGGTAGACTTGGCAACAATAAACTTTTGAACTTGGAAAAAGCATTACTGTTGCCATAAATGCTTAAGTATTATTTTGATTGTTGTCTCAAACAAGTACATATTATGACTGCATTAATTCTTACCATGAAAATACGCGAAACTATGCGACAAAAGTTAAATGTTTAGAAATTAAAAATAAATTAACATTGAAAACTTCTAAAATTGGCAAAATTTGGCGAGAAAATTGATATTAAAACGTGACTGGAATGTATTACGATTCAAAATATAAATTACTGAGCACGAAATGGAGAATTTACATGCATTCTAACTCGTTTATAACGAGAATATGGTTATAACGAGCGGAAATAAAATAGTTGTTTTGGTTGCGTTTAAAACATACAGAATAAAATCCTTTTACTGCGAGAGAAATCCTGTTATATAACAGGATTCTCTCTATAAACAAGCTCATTTTAATAGGGTTCGACTGTACTGCATGTGCTAATATGTAAGTCAAAATAGAGAACAACTGGGCCATAAGCGCAATATATGTGTCTATATATCCGTGTGTCCGGAAAGAAATGTGGTGCAGTGTCAAGTCTAGACAGTAGGACAGTGGACCATAGTTTTGGCAAGCTTCTACCTCCATAAACTTAGACAATAAAAACATCTAAACAGCCAAATAATTTCAATTAGGACGGCACCAAAATATTTCTTCGGCCTGGTCACCCATTTTAAGAAATTTGTAATCTCTGACAGCAATCAATCATTCATTCAATCATTCGTTGCATTTCACTGTTTCCCGTTTTGGTGTTTTCAGTCGCGCTTTCTATAGTGGCGTTGGCTGAAAAAACTGACCTTTTGGCGATTTTCAAAGCATTTCAGCCGCTAGAAAATACTTTTGCATTTGTTGACCACCGTCACCGACATTCAGCCGAAGACGGTCCGTAACGGCGAGGTGAAACGCCAAGCTTTTAAAAATTGAAACTTACATAATATTATCGTCGCACAATTTTGAAATCGACAATTATTTACGATGTTTCTGCCTGTTTCAAACGGCAGATAAATTCACTTATTTTTAAACGTCATTGCCATTCAGTTTAACACGTTCATTAGTATAAAGATCATTTATTTGCAATTGATATTATTGAATTTATATGAAATTGATTATTGAAATATTGAAATTGATTATTGAAATATTGAAATTAATTATTAAAATATTATTATTGAATTTATATGAAATTGATAGATCAAGGAATCAGTCACAGATTAGGAAACGTCTGTTAGAGCTGCTAAGTACTTAGGCCCGCAATTTTCCAGGCATAAACTAAAAATAAAAAATGGAGAATTTTTTAACTTTTTGAAAAATAGTCTTCCCTAAAAGAAGTTCCCCTCTTTCCTCTTATTCAACATGCCCTCGTTGCCCATCTCTTTTTGCCTTTAATCTCGAGGATAGTGAATCACGTGACGTCACAAAGAGGGTCTTTTGTAGGAACACGTGACCCTTGGAGCACATGATCAGATCGTAGTGTCCGAAACATTTGTCACGTGAACTACAGGGAAAGAAGTTCCCATTTTCTCCTTTTCCTTATTCCCTGTCCATTTATTTTTTCCCCTTTTTCCTAGTCAAAGGGGAAAAAGAAGTGGCCAGCTTGAGTTGGATTGGACGTGAATACCACTTTTTCTACAACTTTTCAAGTACCATGTAATTTTCTCCCCACTCGAAACTTTAAAATGGGAAATAGGGTAAAAAAAAAGGGATTTCGTTTAATGAAGTTACAGAAGGTCACCTACATACAAAGTTTTAAAACTTTATGCCAAGTTTTATATCACCATTTGCTTTAGAGCAACACGCATGGTATGATAACTACGCAACAAGCGCTCATTAATCCCTTTATCCCTACCTCTCTACTCCTTCCCTCCTACCACCCTGATCCCGCCCTCCCATTTTTTCCCTAGGTAGGGGAAAAGGACATGAAATCGGCATTTGGTTTGAATCCGTCTCTTCCTCGGAATTTAAAAACTTCTACGGACCTCCATGCCCATCTGCCATTCGAAAATTTGCCTAAGTACACGCCGTAGAATGTCGATTAGCCCAGGTCGCAATACAGGAAAGAAGAAGAAAAGAAAGATGGAATGTGAGATCTGGTTCGTCCTTTCTTCCTTTCTTTTTTTATTCTCACCTTCTCGTCACTTAGAAGTTCCGACCCGGCCAAAGACACTGACAATTTTGAATTCTTGAATCCCAAATAGAACGTGTTGACAAGTCGCGGAATAATGAGCATCTTCTTCTTTCAAAGCCAGATTTGTGTCGTCACGTTGTCTCTTTCCTCTTCTGTCTCCTTTTGTTCTCAGAAATATATTTATATATTTTCGCGGTTACATTTGTAATTCGGTTTTGACGACTCGCGAATTTATTTTTAAACGGCGGCGATGATGGTTTCGTCACAGAGATATCAAAAATTTTAATGTGGGGCATCGTTTTGGCAGCAAACAGAGGCACAAAAAAGAGATTTACATCTTCACCTTTCTGTTTAACACTTTTTTACCATTTGTTTGGACGACACTGATAAAAAAATATATTATCAATGATATGTTGTATTCGAAAATAGTTCTTTCTTACAATAGTTATTAAGTTTAGAAAAATAATTACACAAAATTTATTAGTGCGGTCAGATTGAGAAAAACATCCTTTACACCTGTTTCAATAGCCAAGGGCTACCTTCTTCAATTGCGTGACGGTGGTTGTGGAATTGATATGTTATTGATATATATATATTTTGTTCGTTATATGCGGGATCCGCAAACACCTTTCTCGCTAAAAACGATATATTTATTAAGTGAATTTATTCACATTTAATTAGTGTCTAGAATGCATCGTCATTACGGGATGAAAATCGCGATTTGTTCTGGAAAATATTCGCTATACAGCAAATTTTTCGGTATATGGAAACGCGTTTTCTAGGTAACGATCAAGGGATTCATCAAAACTTCCATATGGAAAAATTTAATATACGGAAGTTAAATATATAAATATCCGACTGTATATATAAAATAAAAACACACGGTATCCGTGATTTTTCCCTAAATGAGCTGACGATGGCCATTTTTTCCCCACGAATTTTTTCTAAATCCAGGAAAGGTCAACATTATATCCCAAGGGTCAGCAGTGGCCCCGACAAGGAATAAAGAAAGGAAAAAAAGGGATTATTCCCTTCTTATACCGTCTGGGCTTCTGTACACCTGAGGCCATAGTTCTTTGGTTTTCCCTCTTTATTTTTCCCTTTATTCTTTCCTATAAGCATACGTAGCGTCAGATGGCTAGCAGGTAATTCTGCTAAAATATCACTGAAACGGCTATAAAAAATAGCCAAACTTAATCCCAAATTTTTAATATTATAAGTTAGTTACTTATATAAGTAATAAATTTATATTCAGCATATAAAATTATAAAATAAATAGTGAATTTAAATATTATCGTTGAAAATACTTTCACTGAGCCTGAATCCATAAATTCATGAAGTCAAGTATTTTCCTAACATTTGTTTCGTCATGATCATGCCAAATTTATCGCCAAATTTCGCAAAATATTTACACCGGTTGAAATTGGCAAAAGCGAAAAATAAAATAACATTTTCAACGTTAATTTATCTTTAATTTATCTTTAATTTATCTTTAATTTTCTTAAGCATTTACCATTTCTTTTTACTTTTGACGTTCATTTTTATGTTTATATGGGATATTTTAATACTACCATTTTATGAATGGGTATATTTCTTCAATTTCATGTATATTTCATTAGTTTGATGTGTATTTCTCCAACTTTATTTACGTTTTATTTAGAGAGAGAAAGAGAAGGAAAGAAAGAAAGCGAGATAAAAACAATCGTTCTTTTTTAGGAATGTATTCCTTTATTTACATTCTTCGCATTCTCTGCCATTCTAATTCTTTAAGTGCTATTCAGTCTTCGGGACATTTGCATTGGTAGAAATCGGTCAATTTAAGTCATTCATTCACACGCTGAATGAGAAATGGGAATGAAAAATACAATGAAAATAGGAATGATTCCTTTAAGACATTCTAGACCATTCGTTCAATTTTTTCCAATCATTCCTTTGAGGCAATCTTCCTCAAGATATATTGCAGACCATTGATGATTCGCATCAGTGCCGTATTAAGGTTTTGTGGGACCTTAGATAATGTTTTTCGTGCCCCTTTCAGCA
>QLNU02003225.1:49479445-49524527 GCA_006491805.2 Dysdera silvatica | reverse complement strand
GATCTCACCTTGATTGGCACAGAATGACCATTGCTGTCCTTGCACTATAAAACTACAACCAACCAATGATGGCTGAGTATGATAATGTGCGATCAAACATATAATAATTAATGGATCAAATCATAAACCATAATGATTACCAGAGTAATTGAGCTCTCAAAGATGTCCATATCAACAACAAATGATTATATTGTTGTGATATCCACTTTTGAGATCTCTATATAGAGAAATAAGATCATCCCACCAAAAATATAATTGTATTGTTCCACCATAATGTCATCACCAATCCATAATATCATCTCACCACTTACTAGATAATTCAGGTACATACAACTGCGTAATGTATATGAAAAGTTTTGACACATATACACAGCTTGACAGCTGTGGGTATCGAAACCGTTATACATCTTAACCTGTTAACTGGGTATGACATTTTTCGTCATACCAGGAAGACTACCAAAATGCGAATGACGACATTTTTCGTCATGCCCGGAAGATTACACATTTTTAACAAAAAGTATCTCCTTAACCTGTTAACTGGGTATGACAACATTTTTCGTCATCCCCGGAAGACTACCAAAATGTCCACAGTGTGAAACGAGTTTCACAAAATTTTATTCCCCGGTTAACAGGTTAAGTGGCCGTCAAGAAATTTCAAAAGAAAAAAATAAAAAAACCAATGAAATAACGTGTTCAATATCATGATTTTTGAAACAGTATGCCGCGCAACAAAAAATAATTTGGACAGAAGCGAAGATATAACTATTGAAGAAATACAGCAGTAACGACGATTTAAAACAATATTTATTATTGCTTTAAACGTCTAATTTAATTCGTCAACACACACCAAATCATAAGTTATTTCAAATACGCCATGGAAGTAAATAAGTACACCTACTTGGAAGAGCCTCCGTCAATGATGTGTGCACACTACAGCGGTAAGTTGAAGACTAGTTTTATTTTAGAATTCGGAAAACAATTATACACGTACTGCTGCCAAATATAAAAATTGAAATTATAATTATACAAAATATTTTGCCAGATACGGAAAGTGAAATATTGTATATTTGGAAAACATGAAATAAAATAAAACAATTTGGCATGCTGTGCCAATTTTAGAAATTGAACTTATTAAGTTTATTTTCCTTGCATTTCTAAGTGGCAGCAGTTAAATGTAACATAGTGTTTTTGTTGCGGGAGCCCACAATACAATGAAATTTCTAAAAGTTGCGTATATTCTTTCGTCTAAGCATTTTAAGAAGCTTATATTGAAGTATGAAACCTTTATATCAAATATTTTTAAAATTTTAATAATGATGTACAAAAGACAAACTTATATAATTCCCAAATGACAGTGGTTAATATGGTCTAATATTATTAATAAGAGTTGCAACTTATAGATAATATGTTTTTTAAATTTTTCCTGGATAAGATTTTCCTGGAAAGTCCTTTAAACTTACCTTTGTTTTTCTGCCTTAAGCAAGAGCATGCTTAAAGTAGTGCACGAGCGCTTAATGTTCGAAAAATGCTTCTCTCAGGAAATTAATTACAATGTCTTTTTCATTTGAGGCAATGTATTCTTTTGAGTTATTCCTGTTCTCATGGCGTACACCTTCATCAACTCAATGTGGAGACTCAGCCTATGTTGGACATAAAATACATAAATATATTCGCCCTTGTCTGTAATATGTTGTGATAAGGATGATGATGATGATGTGTTTTAATACCCTCTGAATTTTCTAATTGGTAATGGAAAATATGCGTTAATCAACCCGCTTTGTATATAGAGATTCGATTACGACTATTGTTCATTTATACGACGAATCATGTGTGTTCATGTGATAATAGTGTTCACATTGATTCATATTTAACGTATTAATTACTACATCACACACATTAAGTACTACATAACTCTCACTCTCGTGAATCAACGCATGCGCAGTTTGAGTGGATTCAGTTAACTACGTCATTGCTCGCAGTGTATTTGTGCTTGGATGTTTAACGCTATTTGTACTCCTCTTTTCTGCTATTTATACTACTATTTTTGCTATGTAGATTTTTTTGTTATTTACAGACCTTTACTATTTATGTGATAATTTTTTGCTATTTAAATGATGATACTTTGCTATTGAAATGATGAGTTTTTGCTATTTAAATGAAGATTTTTTGTTATTTACAGACTACGTTTGCTATTTATAGGACCATTTTTTGCTATTTATAACGATAGGTAAAAAGGCTGATGATTAAGGTATCGTCTCTTAAAATAAAGAGAAAACTCGGGGAAATCTGTCACAGCAAATATTAAAATGAAAATATTATGCTTAATCAAATGATAACGATGCAATGAACACTAAGGATCAGGATAGGCTCACCTCTTGTCACGATTGTTAGAGTTTCTGAAACAAAATCAAAATGAACCCAAATGCGCTAAAATTGCTTAATATTGCTATTATATTATTACTATTATAGTTATCTAAATTGTTATTATCAAATTAGAATCAAAGCACATATACGACTGTTAAAAACTACAATAAATATTGTTATCGGAAATAATAGGGGGGGGAAATCCGATTCCGGATTAGAGAAATTACGGAAAATCCGGAAATCTATTTTCAATGAAAAGCTGCATTGAAGCTATAACATTTATCCCAAAAGCTCGATCATTAGCGGGTTTCAATAGATATTGAACCCGCTATTGCTTTTGGTTTTTCTGCCTGCCTACCTGCCTGCCCGCCTGTCTGTCTGTCTGTCTGCAATAAAAAGGGTAAGGTAAATGTCTTCTTACCGAGTTACTTGAGAATTAGAGAGTCGCGAATTAGAGAGTTGCGGATTAGATAGTTGTGGATTAGATAGTTGCGGATTAGAGAGTTGTGGATTAGATAGTTGTGGATTAGAGAGTTGCGAATTAGACAGTTTCGAATTAGAGAGTTGCGAATTAATGTTAATTGAAACCCGCTAAATTTAAATATCGACCTTAGGCAATTTTCTTTTACTTACTTGCTTATTTATATATTATTAAACTATTATACTCATAGTGAAAACAGCAAAATGTATATGTACGTGCTAATTAAAATGTTAACTGCCTTTGAAATAGTCAAATACCTTTATGTATACCTGGTGTACACAGAATATATACACACATCTTTGAATGTACCCGATACTTATCAGTTGGTTTCGCTCTTAATGCCGGAGTATATATATGAGAACAAATATTAACGTTTTTCCCGGAAATATTGAACGGATTTTTACTAAAAAAATGTAATTTGAATAGATCATTTCGGTTAAGCGAAATTAGAATAATCGAGTGTTTCTTCAGTCGTATTAAAAAATTTATTTGTGGGTGAAACGAAAGGTTACGTTGTATGACATAAAAAATTTGTAATATTATATTATATATAGTGTATAGAACATAATATACATAACGTGCACATGCAAAACAGAAGGTAATGATACGTTGTACGACACAAAAAAATTGTAATATAACAGTCATGTAGAAGATAATATACATGACGTGTCGCGCAGTTTTGGGTATATTTGTAATATATGTTTTCAACATTTTAATTTTTTTACACATTATAAAATCATTAATTATTGCAAGTTTAATATACAAAATCACCCATTTAAATTTCTATAACTATAGCATTTAAAATAATGGGCGCGAATTTAATTAAAAAATTCCAATAATTTGGCTTGAAGGTGATGGATATAGAGCCTATTCAATTCATAAAGAAAATGGACTCCTAACGAACATATCGTTTCCCTTTATCAGGGGAGAAAATCCTTAGAAACTTGTGGTCGCTAGGCAACCAATTCTTAGGTACACATTCACATAATTATAGAGGGTGGGGTGAAACAACCCGGGAAATCCCTTTTTTTTCCCTTTCCAGGGATAAAATAGGTTGAAAACCCAAGTCCACTTATCCCGGTTGTTGAACAAATCTCATTATTGTTTGTGACTTCATCTTACTCTATGTATGCTCAACTTGCGCATTCATGGAAACGAAAAATAAATCAGGTTCAAATGTTTAAAATACTAAATGAAAATGCAGGCAAAATGCTTGCATCCATGCACAAATACATGGCATTACTCGAACTATATAGAGGCAGCAATAATAAGCTTATGAATCGCAAATTAGATGTTAGATGTTCTGAAGCTATCTATATTAACGTACACTCGCATAACGTTGTCGGCGACCATAAATCCACCCCGTATTTTAGCTCTACATGGAGGGCATTTTTAAAATTCATTCAAAGCGCCTCATCTTTTCAGTTTTCCCGCTGCTTGTCGTTCGCCTAGATTTTCTCCGATGAATAGCCCGGCTTCCATTGTTGAACAATTAACTGCATACTGAAGAAGGTCAACTTCTTTTGCCCGAAACGCGTCGATATACATTTCTTTAACATCCAAACTATACTTCACCAATGCACGATCCCTTATGTCCTTGCGCTCCAAAACTCACAAATTAACCATTAAATTGTCATACTGCAACTCTTTATTTCCAATGTAACTAACCACAAAGTGTACTAATTAATACACTGATGGTAACCACTTTATACATATTTTATACAGTTCAGAAAATTTATTATTTCCAGAACATTTTATGTGCCCCATTGCGATACTCCCCGGGGGGGAGAGAAGCCCCCCGTAATTCTTAATAAAATACTTTTTAAACAGAAGTTAAACAACCACATCACAGTAAATGGAACAAATCACGAGAAAGCAATAATGAAAGTAACAATATATTACTCTCATTATATTGCTCTCATGAGAGCAATAAAATGTTTATGTGCGAATGCAATGTTTTTCAGAACTACATATTATTTTTTTATAAATTACTATTATTTATTAATGGCGCCATAGCGCACCATGACCTTGGCCGACCTTGCGCCATATAACATAAACAACAACCATAATATTATTTACTAACTAAACTCTATTGAGTACTTACGAAGAAACAAATATTTTGTAACGTTTGAATTTATTTTGTTGAAGGTGGGGGGAGGGGTAGTGACGTCCTGATAAATCTATATTTTCAGCATTGATGTAATGCTATGTAAAAGATTCATAGGAATAGAGAAAAGATAATGCCCTTTGTCACACGTCGCGACTCACTCTTATTGGTGAGTGGATTTCATCACTGGATTACTCGACTCAGTTTAATCGTAATTAGAATATGTTCTAAATTTACCGAGTCAATAAGAACGGTAATTATACACTTTCAGGTGAATTACTGCTTCCATATTTGATTATACATTGTATGACACATATCCATGATACATTAACTTATACATTTTTAATGATACGTAGAATTATGCAGTTTTAATTATACATTACACTATTCATTTTTCATGGTATATTGAATCATACAATTTTAATGATATATTGAATCATACATTTTTGATAATACATTGAATTATTCACTTTAAGAATACGTTGCACGATTTATTTTGGTGATACATTGAAGAAAATATATAGGATGCATTGAAGAAATGCATAAAATACTTTAAAGAAATGCATGATACGATGAAAAAAAAAAATATATATATATATGAGATGCATTAAATAAATGCATAACATAATGCATTGGAGGAATACGTAACGAATTGGAAGAATGAATACGTAACAAATTGGAGGAATGAATACGTAATATATTGTGGGAATACATCGAAATACATTGAATAAGTAAATAATAATAATACACCTTTATTCAGTTTTCTCTGGTACAATAATAGAAACAGTCAATATACAACACAACAAAAAGAAGAAGAAAAAAGGAAAAAAACTTGACTGCACCAGGAAAGGTCCCAAGAAAATATCATTAGATAACAGACTCATTAGATAATAGACTTTAGATAATAGACTTGGGACCTTGAACTTACTTAAATATTATGACCATATGTAATTGACTTTATTATACAAAAAAAAAATCAATCATCCGCTCAAATATTTCTCTCTCTATTATTTATCCTTTGTTTTCTCCACATCGTTTTTTAATTTTTTCCAATTATTTTACATCTGCATTATTAAGTATTTCTTTAAGTCATTTTCAAATTTTCTAATATTGTTCAATGGAGATACATTGAAAAAATACATTATATACATTAAAGAAATACGAGTTTCTTTAGAAATTAGAAAATTTCTTTAGAAATACGAGAAACATTGAAGAAATATATGAGATGCAGTTGAAGAAATTAAAGTAAATGCCATACGTAGTTTGAACAAAATTTACGCGAATTTTATTGTGTAAGCCAAGCACGGCGTTGTACATTAGTATCCATTATCAGGTAAACAAAATTTACGCGAATTTTATTGTGTAAGCCAAGCACGGCGTTGTACATTAGTATCCATTATCAGGTAAAGTTGCGCAATGTCTTTATATTTTGTGGTAGACCCCCAATATTCTTATCGCTATAGGAGTTTATACATCGTATCGATTCAAACATCGATAGACATTACGATATTTTTATCGATATAAAGTATGTTTTTCTTTGAGCCGATAGCAAGAAAGCCTATAAAGTAGTGTTGTAAGGCATGCAAAAATTCTACAGGGTGACTTGAAATTCTCTGTACAAACTTTAATGGGAGATAGTAAACACTAAAAAAACTTTTTTGTTAATAAATGCATTTTCGCGTACGTAATTTTCATTCGTATAATAAGCATGTGTCCGTACAGCATAAGCCGTGTTCCCGAACATAAACATTGTAGGCATTTAATTCTCCCTTGAGCATATAAAATGCTCCATCTGGAAAGAGCAGGGCCGGAAATAGGATTAAGTGTCCCTGGGTTGTTTTTTCAATGGGGCCTCCGAGCCAACGCTTACCCCAGTTATTTTTCAAGTGAACATTTTTTGATGTCACTATTTGTCATTTTTTGGTGTTTTTATGGCATAAGGATGGTAAAAGTCGGCAATTTTTCAGGAGCTAAAATTCTTGTAAATGATTTTTAAAAAAAAGGGAAGGTGAAAAGTTTGGTGCCCGACCCTTGGGCATTTGCCCCTTTACCTTCCTGACTTCGGCCTTGGCAAGGAGAATCATACAACAACATGCGCATGTGTGCACAAATTGTTGCATTCGTTAACGAAAATGGCTTGTTTTAGTGTTTTTCCATATCCCATTCATGTGTGTGTACAGAAAGTTTAGAATCCCCTTGTGTAGTGGAAGATCGATTATTTAAAGTAGACATTAAAAGATATTTAAAGTAGATCTGGAAGAATGTCTAAAGTAGATCTGGAAGAATATTTAAAATAGATCTAGAAGAATATTTAAAGTAAATCAGGAAGAATATTTAAAGTAGATCTGAATGCAAATTTAGAGTATATCTCGAAGGATATTTAAAATAGATCTGAAAAATATTTAAATTAGACCTGGGAGATTATTTAAAGTGGATCTGGAAGAGATATTTAAAGTAGATCTAGAAAAGAATATTTAAAGTAGGAGTGAAAGGATTTTTAAAGTAGATCTGAAAAATTATTGAAAGTGGATTTGGAAGAATGTTTAAAGTAGATGTGAAAGAATATTTAAAGAGTAGATCTAGAAGAATATTTAAAGTATATCTGGAAGAATATTTAAAGTAGATATGGAAGAATATTTAAAGTATATCTGGAAGAATATTTAAAGTAGATATGGAAGAATATTTAAAGTAGATCTGGAAAAATATTTAAATTAGATCTAGAAAAATATTTACAATAGAATTAGAAGGATATTTAAAGTAGATCTGGAAGAATATTTAAGGTTGTCGTTGATGTTGAAAACTATTCAAAGCAGATATTAAAAGCTATTGAAAATGGATAATTTGAAAATCATGTAAAGTATATTTGAAAAGCATTTAAAGTAGATATGAAAATATATTTAAAGTAGCTATTAAAAGCTGCCGAAAGTTGATATTGAAAGATATCTAGAAGGGGTGTTTTAAAGTATTCAAATTTAATATTAAAAAAATAAATAGCGAAAATCCAACTTGAGAAGTGATAGATTTAAAAAAGAAAACGCTACATCAATCTATCAAATCGCAAAATATATTGCCTCCACTTTGCCAGAAATCATTTATTTTTAGCCAGTTTCAAAAAAGGGAGAAAAGGTGAGAAAAAATAATCGTCAGTTTTAGTTAATTAGTTTTAATTACTGGCAATACCGACAAAAAGCGTCAACCTAAAATTAACGGAGGGGTTTTTTGGTCACGTTGCAGGCATTTTGTATAATTAACTGCAACCGCGGTCTGAGGCAAAAAAATACAACTAATTCACGGTATTTTGGTCACAATAAATAATTAACACTTTTTTAAGTTCCTTGCAAAATTAATTATGTTTTTAACACGTTTGTGGGCAAATACGTTTCGGGTAAAAGAACATCCCCTGATATTTTTTTATATATTAGTCCGTATCTTGGTAAATGAGGACAAAAACTTGCTAAAACAAATTTAGGCTTACCTCATAAAAACCCGCGTAATGAATAAATATTTAATAAAGCTTCTCTCAATTGGTTTAATGGGCGTGATTTTCCATAGCTGTGTCCTTCGTTGCTAGGTTTTTAATTAATTTTTCAATTTTTCAATAAATTCAAATTAATGTCATTTCTATGGATTGAAATTGCAGATTGTGATAATTGTTATTATGCAAGGATATTTAACCAGCGTAATTATAATTATTATTATGCAAGAACATTTAACAAGCGTAATTATAATTATTATTATTATTATTATGCTTTTTAACTGTTCTTACATCCACAGTAAAGATTTAGTTCAGGTGTTATATTATCTGTTTTTTTACATAAAAGTTTTTATTGAATTACTCAGAGTTTCACGATAAAATTTCTTTAATATTAAACACCAAAACTTGTGCAGAAATATAAAAAAGTTGACGGGATCAATTATTGGCAAATTAATATTATTTAATTAATAGAAACTCTTTGATAATTTAAACGTTCAATTAATTACAAACTATTGAAAAACAGTTTAATAAGCTAATGTTAAAATTCATATGCTTTATCTAGCACGTAAATTCTCTTTCTTCGACTCGAAGACCTCAAAATCATTTGAAAATTATTATCTTGCTTTTCTAAATATACACACGTTTTTCTTATTTAATACGAAAACGATAATCCAAAGACAATGTTTATATTATTATTATTACAATACAAAATACATTTTGGGTTTCCTAATAATAATTTCAATTTCTTATACACTTGAGGTTCTCTACCTGGAACTCATAATCGTCCCTATGTAGTAAATGTATATTTTGCAGTAAATACGTATTAAATATTATAAGTTAATTCCTTAAACTTTCGTAATAAAGTACATTTGCTTAAAAATAGTAGAAAATTTGTGATTGTGAAATATACGTTGAACTTGCATACTACTGCAATGGCCTCGTTTGAAATTTTTATAGTTTTATCTTCCAGATTGAAATTGAATGGGGTAAATTGCGGGGTTTTTTTTGTATTATCAACAAACTGTTGATCTCGCATGCCCAAATTTTAATTTACCTTCGAAAATATATTATTAATATAAATAGATATTGGTTTCACGAAGACTTTCACGAAAGAATTTCGAAATTAATTATTAAGTTTCAGACACAAAACTATACAATAAAATATATAATTTTTTTTTAATTTTAAACCTCACATTTCGATTCGTCTATGCTAAATTTGTTTGGAAGCTAGGAGGTCAATGATGGTGTCTAACTAATAAACAATATTCACAATATTTTGTTAGATAGTAAAAAAAAAAATTTTTAAATGTGAGAATTTTTTGCCAATAATTCTACAGAGGACCAAGAGAAATCTCGTAACAGCCAAATAATTTCAATAGACTTGACGCAGAAACTCTTTTCTCTGCTTGATTTCCCCTCTTAGAAAATTTGTAACACGTGATAATATTTTTTTTATTTTTTTCTGCTTTATTTTTATAAACTTTGTGTTAGCTTTATCCAAAAATTGCCATCCTTTAATGATGTTCTAGAAAACGTTTCAGTAGCATTAGTCATATCTCATCACTGATTTCCTCTCTTCTAAAGAACATTCGCCCAAACGAATCGAAAGCAAAGTTTTAAGTTTTAAAAACTTTTGTTACACACTTTCATACCTGAAAACTGTTTCATAATTTTTAATAGGTATTGTTACATCATTAAATAATTTTTCTTTGACGGTAGATGATAGGCTTCATAAACCTAGGGAGAATCTAAAGAAACTGTACGCGCACAAATACCTAGCAATATTCAAGGGAAGACTGCGACTTGGGAAGGGTTGGGAACTATTTTCCCACACGGCAGAGAAAATCTATTATAGCCCACTAAGACTTTTTTATACAATACTGCTTCAAAATATAATTACTGTATGCGATAATGTGAATGAAAATGAAAGGTACACCCCAAAAAAAAATGAGCTGCATAGCCGCAAACTCATTTGAAAGTTTCATATAGAAATATTTTTCGACATCTCTGAACAAAAATAACTCGTTGAGAGATAAGAAGAAACCGACTGCCTTGTACTTTTCAATTTTCGGGAAGATATGTGGAGAAATTATTTACTGACGAAATTTCGTCTTTTTCCTTTTCGTGGTTTTTATTTTTAAGAGGTAGGATGTGGAATTTAGTAGTAGGAGGAAATTGAAGTAAGTTTTTCAGCGCGGTATGGGGGTCCTTATCGTATAAGTGGGCCTGTTGGTTGAATTCCCTAGACGCCGGGGCACAATTTCACACTTGGCCGCTTAGCAGGGGATGGGGTCTTCTGTGAGGTTAAATGTCGCAATGAACATCACGTCAATTGCAGAGTTTCCGTACGAGGAAGCCGACTTCCCCCTCCTCCCCTATTTCCTTCCATAGGACTCCCCACCTTCTCCCCCCAAGTCGATCGATGGAAGAATAGGGGTGGGGGAGTAAACTATCGATGTGTTATTCCAAATCAAACTAAACACCTTTCAGAATGTGAAATTCAATTGATATCCTGTCTATTTCTGTGTTAATTGCTTAAGATTAAACCGCTTATTAATCAGTTTCAAATCGCTAATCTATTAGTTTCTAACACATGAGTAATTAGACAGACCTTCCTTTGCAAGTCAGCTGGTTTGTTTACAAAAAGGTTTTGTGTTGTTGCTGTTTGGTCTTTGTGATGTTAAGTCTTTTGTAGCTCTTTTGTAACTCTCTCTGTAACTCTTTTTTGATTTTACAGGTAAATCATTTTCTCCTTGCTGGTTTTCAAATGACAATAATTCAATCTATGGCCCAAGTAACAACTCAAGTAAGGCTATTCCGTTGATTGATTGTTTGTAAGGCTATTCAGTGAATTAGTGTTTGTAAGGCTGTTCAGTTGATTGATTGATTGTTTATAAGGCTACCCAAGAGCAATTGATTCTAAGTGTTCTAGATCTCTATTAATAAAACTTTGATATTTAGTCCGTTTGAAATTTCCAAACTAAATTTGCTTTCAAGTAAACGTAACTTGCAATATAAAACTAATAAATATTGCTAAATTTAAAAGGCATAAAACTAGTGTAAATCGTCTTTTATATAATGTCATTTGCACGTGAAACATTGCCTCAACGTGAAATTAATATTTGCATGCCATGAATATTTTACATGCAAATATTTTATACTTGCATGTTAGGTAGTTTCTCCAATTCACCCAGCAATTCCCCTTTAGGTAGTGATACTCTTCGTGCGTGACACGAAGTCACATTCAACATATAATAACTACTCATGAAAAATAAAACAGACGGCGATTTTTTAGGAAAAAACGAAGAGTAAAACATATTTCAAAAAGTTCTTAATACAAATTCGTTTTAAATACGGAGCAATTAACGATTTACACCCGAAAGCAAATTATTAATTACTGTAAGTTAATTACAAATATTAATGATTAAAATTCACCTCATAATATTACTTTCTATATTTTCTGAGTTTTATGCTTTTGACGTTTTATATTTCATTTAACTCAATTTAATTTCGTTAATTAATTAATCTATAAATTATTCAAAATATTAATGATGTCGATTTCACCTTAAATGGCTTGTTTCTTTCATAATTTTGTAATTCATTGCAAGTTACTTTTAAGTGTTTATGCAAAATACTTATGAGAAACAATAATGGTATATTACGCATAAACAATATATACGAGCATTACATAAATAATATACATTGCGCAAATACATGAACAATATGTATGTCATAGACACAATACATGACAACTATAATTGCAATGGAAAAAATGATATCATAAATGAACATTTAACTAGGTCATTAAATAAACTTCATGATAACTTGGTCATTTCCAACGATAATAAGGATTTTCTGTATCAGAGTGTGTATATCTATACTAACTACAAAAAAACAAGAATAATGTAAAAATCTGCTGACCTTATTCAGAAGGAAACTGCCCCCGAATTACCAATGAATGATTGAAAGATCAATATAAAACTGACAAGTTGTTTTGCGACCCCGAAGTGTCTGCAGAACTTATTAACGACTGTCGGTAAATGCCTTTTTTTAATTTGTCTATTTCTCACGCTGTGACGCATTACGGTCATGTCATTTCTTATGAAATTTCTTTTATCTGCTTTTGCACTTTTTTTGCCTACAGACGGTCTCGAGTCCGTAGTTCAATGTTTACTTCTTTCACCACATTTATTCAGCAACTTAAAAAAAGATTCTAGAAAGAAGGAGGATTTAGGATGTGTACCTTTATCTTTTCGCGAATAGTCTATATTATTGCACATACCAAGTTCCTTATAACACAAGAGAAAGGAAAACGAAATGATAATTATGCTAAAGACATACGACACACCGGGACGTAAATCATTACAATTGTATGTAGTGCAATACAGTGTAATGAAAAGGATAATTTTTGCTAATAGTCTTCACATAGACGTACGCAGAATGTTCGTAAGGGGGTTACAGATCCAATGGGGATTTACAGAACTACAACATACTATGCTCATATGTATACCTTCAAAATTTCGTTACAATGGAGTTACAACCCCTATCAACATCCCCTGAATACGCCACCAGTGTGTCTTCGGTACTGTTGATGATCGTGAAAGGTCATGCAACGTGCGCTTGTCAGTTTCGAATATTACTAATAACATTATTCAGTAGTGACAGGAGAAAATTCACTCGAAGGTAAAAGGTCTGAATATTTTTTAAATACCTCTAACTTTCTGTGGGCAGTGCGTGTATAGCATGTGCCCAGTATATAGAGTGTATTGCAATAAATTATTATTAATTTCTTCCTAAATATTTAAAATTGATTCAAATGTGATTTCATCGGCGTGAAAAAATAAGAAAGAGGCAAAATTTTATTTTTTTCATGAAATCTTTAATTGTTCTAAAAAACTGGTATAAAATAAGAATCATTTACATGAATCGGAATGATAGCTGAAAATTAGCAATTGTTTTATTAATTGTTTTTATTACTTACGAAATTGACACAATCGAAAAAAATATGAGCTTTTTATGTCCCCTTCGTAACTGACCCTACCCCTCCCCTTTCCCTGGTAGTGCATTTTTTTCCCCACGACTGGAATAATAATATGTTTTTTACGCAATTGTATACGTATTTAAGCTATTTATTTATTTGTACGCAATTGTATACGTATTTAAGCTATTTATTTATTTGTACGTATTTAAGCTATTTATTTATTTGTACGTATTTAAGCTATTTATTTATTTACTTATTTATTTGTACGTATTTAAGTCATCTATTTATTTGTCGTATTTGTCATCTATTTATTTGTACGTATTCAAGTCATTTCTTTATTTGTACGTATTTAAGTCAGTTGTTTATTTGTATGTATTTAAGTCAATTATTTATTTATACATATTCAAGTCGTTTATTTATTTGTACGTATTTAAGTCATTTATTTATTTGTACGTATTTAAGTCATTTATTTATTTGTACATATTTAAGTCATCTATTTATTTGTACTTATTCAAGTCATTTATTTATTTGGACATATTCAAGTCATTTATTTATTTGTATGTATTTAAGCCGTGAACGTATTTAAATCGTTCAGCGTATTTAAGTCACTTTACAAAGATGTGGCCTTCCAGGGCTATTCACAAATGAAACAACCGAATGTCTATCCACTGGAATAGGAAGAGCTAAAGATGAAAGGACTACTACTCGTAAAATTTTTGCGAGAATTTTTAAATTGTTTCTCAAAAAGCACAGCCATACCGAGTGTTTTGAACTAATGTTTGAAATTTAAAATAGCAAAAGACTCTAAGCACCGTGAAGACGACACTTTTGTTTGCAACGAACATTTCTGTTTGAAGAAATATGGTTTTGTTGTTATTTGTACTTCGATTATTGAATGACAATTTCGTCTTAAGAGTGTTAGTTGGTGTTCAAACAAAGTATGAACTGCTCCCACCTTCCCCTCCGAAACAGCTGATCCCTGAAAGGGGAAGGAGTTCAGGGATGTCTTCAATGATGGGATAGAAAAACTAGAAAAGGAGGGGAGGTAGTCTGGAGGGACGTGATATTCACTGACTCGCATCGACAAAGAAGACTACATTGCAATCAATGGGATCCTACAAAGGGGGGCGAGGATCATTCTCTTGAAGCAAGGAGGAAAGGGGACTTCCAAAGCTCGACACCACAGCTACTAGAGGCGAAATTAATGGATCCTAGGGGTACGGTCCCCCCCCCTTCTAAGTGGCTATTGGGACACACTTCGGTCCGTGGCGCCCTGTAATTAGGCAATTAACAATAATTAATTGTCCCTTGACCGACTGGGAGGGGAAAAAACACAAGGAGTTGCAGGAATAGGGTGGACCAGCAATGTCTTGTCTCAGACAGAAACGTAATCAAAGACCAGTGCTAACCAAATTCGAAATACTTCTTTAAAACGATCCTCCAGCTCTGAAACTGATGACACAAGTCGACGGCATACCTTACATCAATGTCATTTAACCAAGGGTTGCAGAGTCATGAAACCGGCGTGTAAACAAAATTGTCAGTTTAATTTTCAAGATATTCATTAACAAAGGGGACGGTAAAAAGTTTTTCAAGGGATTCAAATGGCAATTGTTATTTCATATATATATTGTGTAGAGAGATTATTTCAAGAGAGAGAAGGAGTGTATATGTGTAGTAAATCTTCATTTTCAATAGCATGTAGTGTAGTCAAAGTTCAGTAATCAGTGGAAAAGGGAAAATGTAAAAGTAATAAAATTTAAAATACAAGTAAAAAAAGTAAAAAGAATTGATTAGGTGGAAAAAAAATCAAGAATAATAATACAGAAAGAAAATAATAATAATTAAGATTAGAAATTAAAGAGATAGAAAAAGAGCACTCAATACTTATTGTAATTAAACCTCTAGCATTTTTATAATTTGACGAATAACAATTTTGAAAAGTCGGACATATTTTTTAATAAATTCAGAATTAATATAAATGCGTTAGTATTTCAACAATCTGTACACAAATTCCAGTTCTATGTATGTAGTTGGCGCCTTTTTTGCCACTTTTTGGAATTCTCTTTTTAACGTCAGAAAGGTTTTTACTGAGCTTCGAGTTATAAAAAAATGCCACGATTTTTCTTAACATCTTTTCGCTAGGTTTTTTATACCAAATTTTTCACCAAACGGTGAAAATTTCGCCAAGTTTCAAATAGCCTCGTCAACCTTAATTTATTTTTAATTTAATTAAAAAACAAACAAATCAATTTAATTAATTATTTAAATTTTTAATTTAAAATTCTATATTTAACCTTTTTAATTCAATTACGTATTTAACTTTTTGTTTCACATGCTGAATATTTTATCTAGCCTCATCAATAAAATATTAGTCTATTTAATTTTTTCAAATAATAAGATCAAATTTTATTTAAAAAAATTTCTGTCACCCATATATCACGAGTATATTAAGAAATGATCAATTTCATTAAAAAAATGGGAATGTAGGTAAACGAGGAAGAATGAATAATGTGTTTAATAAAAGCATGACAAGAAAGAACAACAAGAAAATATAAGCAGAGAATAAGTTGAAATCGAATGCTATGTTATCTTCTAAAATTTAACTTAATCATAGCGATTAAAATTAAAAATTATCATCTAAATATTTTAATATCCTAGTTATTTACTAAAAATAAAATTTTATATTGGGGCCATATTACTCCACATATCTGAATAATATTGTTTATTGGACAGAAGTAACTAAAGCATGTGGCAATATATTGAAAAATAAAAATTGTTAAATAAAGGTTTTAACTGGCAATTACGAATATAATTAATTACTGTTAAATAATTATATTTAGCATTACATACATAATTACATATAGCATTGTATTATTATCAGATATATAGTAAGGTTAGTTGTAATGCCTGTGTACTTAACCAAATCATTTTTGAAGAAATTATTACAATTTAAATAATTTACTAAAATTTTCTATTTTAATTTTTATCTATCACCAATTCTAAATGATATCATCTAACATTATCATATTCATCGCAGTTAAGGAACAAGAACCATATTAATAAGATATATCTATATAGATACATTTTATATAAATATATATTAATTATATTTGTATAGATATATTTTATATAAATATATATTAATTTCATATGCATAAATATATTTTATCAATATGCTTAATAAAATATATCTGTACGGATGAAGCTCCTGTATTGGGATTGTTTCACTGTTTAAAAAGAGTGGGCAATATGGGGGAAGTGCCCTTCGAGAAAAGGGTCACTCGTTTCGAAGGACTTAAGTTTGAAATCACGGTCATTTCTGCTAATGTAACTCCCTGCCCTGAAGCAAAAGGACAGTTTCCAAAGGAGGGTCATTCAATTTTGTTGTTTTGTTTCAAATTCAATTGTACAGTTATCTTGTTCTAAAAAAATGGGGGAGGGGGGAGGGATAGACGCAAGGACGGACGTTTTTTCATATGAGGGGAGGGGAGTAGGACGGTGATCCCCTGAAAGAAAGCTGGAAGAATTGTAGAGGGTTGGAAATCCGTATAGGAAGCATATCCGGCTAACAGAATTAGGCAACAAGCCCAGTCCTGATAATTGCGTTATGCGGGGTAGGGACTCAACAAAGCGTCCGCAGTTCTAATCAGGTTCGATGCAGAGAACAAATAAGCTTCCTTTCCCCTCCCCGCGTTTTCCTCTTTTTTTCCGGAATCCCCACCCCTCTTTTCCTGGAAAAATCCGGAGGAAGGACTTCCCCTCCCAAAGGATTGCCTTCATTGATAGACCAGCTGCGAAGTTGAAGATTCTGTAGACACCTTACAACAACCACGACGGGGACTATCCTTTTCCAGGCCTCTCTCGATTATGAGAATCCGGGAAATTTTTCCAGTTTTAGGTTTTTCTTTTCTCCTGTTTGTTTTGAGGAGGTTTTTAGTAGCGACGAAAGAGACGTGATACTGTGCCGGTTCGTTACGACCAGTAGCTTCTCTTTCCGCCAGTTTTACCCTGGAGACGCTCAACTTGGCAATTCGGCGCGAAAAATCTAATTGTGTGTCTTTTCCGTTTCTCTAAAACTCTGAGATTTTCTGTTGCCAGGTTTTCAACTTCACAGACACCAGTTTCTTGTTTTCCTGTTTTTTTTTTTCGGAGAAATCTTCCGCTCCAGGTCCAACTTCTTGTTCTCTAAATGAAGGAAAGTTACTTTAATAGGAGGAAGTGTTGCAGCGGATTTTATTACCTGGTTTAAGTTTTAAAACTCCTCTTGCGGAACTAACCGGCAAATCAACAAGCTAGGAAAAAGTATTTGAAATGTCATACATACATTCTTTATCTCATTAGCTAATCATCGCCAATAAGCTTGCATACAACCTAGACATTTAATTATATGACACTGCAGTGTAAAATGTAAAATTTAAGGTGGGGGGAATAAAATGTAGCATATAAATGAACTCTTTAAAAGAATAAATGATCATAATTTCATGTTCTAACAATTTTATATCTTTCTGTCCGTTTTCGGAGATGGTCGGTACAGCAAATTTCATGCAATTCTTAAAGCGAGTTTAGGAAATGAAAATAAAGATCTTCGAGAATTACTCGCGTAATTTATTAATATATAAAAATAATTTAATATAATCATAGATATAAATAAAACAAAAATTCAATCAAGGTCCGCGCTATTTTAAATGCAAAAGATGAAAGCAAATATATAGTCAAACCTCGTTATGACGAACACCCAAAGGGGAACAAAGCTGTTCGTATTAACAGTAATTCGTATTATCCGTAGAAAGTGTATTCGAAAAATCCTTGTTTCACTATTTCTATACACTGTAGTATGTATATATTATATATATAGGAAATATTTGTTCTGTAATTTTATATAAAACTCACCACTCTGGCATGTTTAGTCTAGCAACTACTATCAATTGAAATCATCAGTGAGTAGCTCTGATCCTATAAAGCGCGTTTTGTTCGCATTAAGTGGAGGACATTTTACAAGGGCCATTGATTATCAGTTCGTAGTAAACGACATTTCGTCTTAATCGTGGTTCAAGTTAAAGGAAAAAAATAACATGGGGATTCCTATACAATTTGACGGGACTTCAGAAAATGATTTGTATCAAAAATAATTCGTCTTCTCTAGATGGTGAAACGTTCGTAAAGAAAAGAAATGTTTTTCCGTCTGGTGGGGCACGATCCCACGACCCTCTGCTATCCAGGAAGGTGCCACCTAACCACGCCATAACATCGGCGTTACTATTACAACGCCTAAAAAATGTTAATAAAAATTGTTTCTTAATTTAATCTGCGTAGTGTTCGACTTGTATAAATATATCTGCTGCAACGGGCTTTTCGGTTAATTTAATACCGATCTCTTTGCAATTTGGTTTAAAAAGCAGTCCATGTATTGTCCCATTTCGCGAAATAAAACGGGTTTCGGAAAACACGCTTTGAATACTTCCATAAGGGATTGGGTGTTTGTCGCCTGTAGCCCAGTTGGTAAGAGCACCTGCCGAGATAGCAGACGGCCGTGGGATCATACCTCACCAGACGCAGAAAAATTTCTTTTCTGTATGAACGTTTCACCATCTAACCATGCCATAACATCGGCGTTACTATCACTGCGCCTTAAAAAACATTGATAAAAAAAATTTTCTTTACTTAAGGAAAAAATAATTTTGTTGTTTAATATGAAAAACAAAAGTAAAAATTTGGCAGGATAAAAAAAATGAAGTTAATATTTCACAAGTATGAAACCGAAATAAATTCTTCGTCAAATAATTAAAAAAAAAATGAAGAATTGTCTATATATGAACTGAATTGAAAATGGTTACATGTTAGCAATGCAGCAATTTTTTTTTTAAACTGTAGTAAAGTTATGCGCGCATTATAGATCATGAAAATGAAATTAATCCATCGTTAAAACTTTAAAATATTATATTTTCAAATCTGTCAATCAAAGGGGGCAATCAAACTTCGATTAATAATTTATTCGGTTTAGGAATTACGTCATTTCCGGGGTCCTAAAATTAATTAGAATTAACATTTACGTGGGCTCAGGAAACTTGATGATGATCACTTACTTGATGGTGAAACTGATAGTAAATAATTACTAATTTATGAAAATGATGATATTCAATTACTAGCTTATGAAGCTGATTACAATTAATTCCTGGAGTACGAATCTGATGGCAATCATTTATTATATAATGAGTTTGATAATGATCAATTACTAGATTGTGAAACTGATGATAGTGATCAATTACTAGATTGTGAAACTGATTATAGGAATCAAATTCTTAATTATGAAAACGGTTATAATCAAATAAAGGGTTATAGAACTGATGGCAATTAATTAACCGGCTACAAAACTGATAGCAATTAATTATTAAGCTACAAGACTGAATGGAATTAATTTACAGGTTACAAAACTGATAACAATTAATTAATCGGTTACGAAACTGATAGTAATTACTAAATCCCAAGACTGATAGCAATTAATTACTGGGTTACAAAACTGATAGTAATTAAATATATAGTTATAAAGCTGGTAGTAATTAAATCTGTAGTTATAAAGCTGATAGTAATTAAATTTATAGTTATAAAGCTGATAGTAATTAAATCTAAGATTATAAAACTGATAGTAATGAAGTCTATGATTATAAAACTGTTATCTATCAAATCTGGTGGTCAATAGCTGATAAATTATGCAAGATAATAAAAGCAAGATTTATGCAATTGATAATGGAGTCATAGAAAAAAATTGGCAGTACTAAATTTCTAAATCACAGAACTTTTCCTTCTTTTATTGCTATGTCACATTTTATATCTTCATTTCCACCACATAATTTATTTTTTTACGTCCTAATGTATTTATTTTATTAACTCTTACACGCATTAATGAAATATATTGATGACTTCGGTATATAAAAGCGATTTAATTCTAGGATTCTCGTTGTTCATTCGTTACTATTTAAATGTCTTTGCTTGTAAATAAAATTTCGCATTAAAGTAGCATTTATATTTTACGCGGCCTTCTTTCACAAATCTGATGAATTTCATATTCTGGAAACATTGTTCGGCATTCCTATCTTGTCCGCCGACCAGACAGATGCTCCAAACGGCTATTCGCATTGTTGGAATAGCTTATAAAGGAGAGGTTTGACATGTAGACGACATGGGGTATGTGCTCCTCATCTTATAATTTCAACTCCTCCTCATTCCAGGCATAACATTGTTTTCCTCTCGCATATCCCATTGTGTTGAATGACGTGAAATTTTACTTTGCATTTCAGTTTCAATGTTTTGTCTTATTTTTATTTTAAATGCACATTCATCATGTTACTTAGTGTAATGTTTATGCATATGCTTAACAATAAGGTGTCAGTACGTTATCAGTGATATGAACTGCCAGCCCGTTTATGAGAGTTTTGAAATAATGCTTGGAAGGCATTGAGAGTATGTAACAACTTTTGATAAAAATTGAACGCTTTAATAATATTTTTTATCCCTTCAATTGAGTGCTCGGTAGTTTATAAATAGACCTCTTCGAATGCACTTAGTAAGCACTTGATATGTAGCCTTGAATTGAACGGATCAAAGCTACATATCAAGTGCTTACTAAGTTCCAGGCAATTTCCCCAAATAACATAAACTCTATGGAACGATATTAAAATTGATTAAAAAGAGAGAACTATTCGTTACAAAAATCAATTGTTATGTAATTACGAAGGATTTGGCAACGCGAAAAATTAATAAAAAATCAATCAATTCCTTTATTCTTGTGTCCGTCTATGGGAGCATGTGCACATGCACATACATACACTCTTTTGCAAAAAAAAAAGAAGCATCATGAAGAAATTATCTGTTTTTATTGAAATTAAATATATATCCAGCACATACAAAGGTAAGGTAATATTAAAAAATTCAAGGCCGGAATTGCACATTGGCTTCAATGGCTAGGAATTGTACATTGAATGTTCAAATCAACAGTTGGTTAAAAAAAACCTGGCGGCGATGCATGCTTCTGTACGTCTAGGCAAGTGATGTTAAAGGTTCCTAATGTCATCCTGCGACATATTCTTCCGGGCAGTCCTTACTTGTTGCACCAGCTCTGCGACATTTTGCGGTGCCCGAATCTGGCGGCCTACCATGTCCCATACATGTTCGATTGGCGAAAGGTCTGGTGACGTATCTTGCCAAGGAAGAGTATCAACAGCACTGGGGTAGCTCACAGATATGCGAACCATATGGGGCCTGACATTATCTTGTTGGAAAATGACTCCAAACTGTCGTGTCATGAAGGGTAACGCAAATGGCCACAGGATGTCATTAACATATCGTTGAGCTGTTAAATTTGTATGCAGGATGACTAGGAGCGTCCTGCTGTCGTATGAGATAACACCCCACACCATCACACTAGGGGTAATGGCTGTGTGCCTTTGTAAAACAAAGGGTGGTTGGGACCGCTGACCCTGTCACCTCCACACATTTATCCGATGGTCATCTGCTCCAAGACTGAAGCGGGATTCATCGCTGAACACTATGCGATGCCAATCTGCTGGCAGCAATGATGATCGGCTACGACACCACTCCAGACGACTCTGTCGATGGTGTGGGGTTAAAAGCAGATATCTTAAAGACCATTGTGAGCGTAACCCCACCTCAGCCAAGTGTCGTGAGATGGTGGAAGGTGCCACGGGTGGTACGGCAGACACACATTAGATGGCGGACAATGATGCTGTTGTGTCAGCTCGAACCTCTCGCACAACCAACCGACCTTGCCTCGCATTCGTGCACCTTGGCCTTCCAGAGCTTTTATTACGCCGATGGGTTCCTTGCGGCAACCATTGCTGCCAACACATTTGCACAATAGTGTCCGTATGGTGCAAGTGGCAGCCTATTGCTCGGTAGGACCAGCCAGTTTCACACATCCCGACTATGCGACCACGTTTGAAATCGTAAAATTGGCTTTAAGGTCTTCGACAACGTCCCAACGTCATTACTGGTTGCGTCTCCAGGGAACTGCAACGCCGACAACGAGAAAAAATAAACCGTTCGCAATTTTTACCTCTTTTATACGATGCCAGTTGCGCAGTAGAAATGCGCGCTATGATCGAAGTTAACACTCATTGGCTTTGAAAATTTAATCATTTGCATACTTGATCTAAAGGAATTTGCATGCGAAATTTTGAGATGATCGGATAATTTTTTAGGACTGCTTCGTTTTTTTCAGAAGTGGATATATACGTGCATGCATTGAAATTAGATAAATCATAAAGAAGTAGAAAATAATTAGAAAAATAAAGAGAAATTAGAAATTAGATAAATGCATAACATGTAAATTTCTAGTAAAGATGAAACGACACACTGCGCAAAATATTAAATAAAATAAAACACATTAAAACACAAAAAAATTTAAAAAATAAATTTATTTTAACTGTGTTAATGTGTTTTATTTTATTTAATCTAAATGTATATTATAATAAAACTCTCATCTTAGAAATATTAATTATTATTTATTATTTTTAAATTTATTATTTTTTCTAAAAAGGTAATTATGATTATTCAAACGAGAAAAGACACGCAAAACAAATTCCATTTATATATATATAATCGTAAAATGTACTAACAACATATTGGAAATTATTAATATAGAATTCCATGGAATCCTTCTACATTGGAATCTGCGATAACAAATTTCTTATTTGGTAAAGAATGCAGCGAATTTTATATTGGTGTAATTAAGAACTTCCTAAAGCTATTATTATTTAATTATTAGATTAAGTTAAAAATATTTATTAACTCATCTAACGTTTATTTCTGCTTTTCGAATACAATTCACCTCTTAGCTTCAATAAGTCTTCAGCAAATTTCCAATAACAAAAATTAGAGAAATTACGCTTTTTTTTTTAAATTTACTATCGTCATTTCTGAGAGTAATTCGGCAAATGCTTGAAAGAAGATTTACGAACAATAAAAAAGACCAATTTAACGAAATTTCATTCCACTTTGGACTAATTTCTTTCTCAGTCACGATTCCCTCCCTCTCTCCCCTTTCAGTGAGCCGTTAGAGGAGAAAAGTCCCTACAGAAAGGGGAAAACGCGAAGAGAGAGGACAATTGCACAGTCCGATCAAAACTGTCCTGACCAAGGAAACGTTTGAGCCGCAATTAACGCCAGTTTCGTTCTTGTCAGCCGTCAAGAGCGTCGAGAAAGTATGTTCTGCCTGCCATACTACCTGTCACCATATCCACGCAGCAAAATTAAGACGTCTCTAAAGAGGATTTCCCCTTTTCTGTCCCTTTCTCCCTTCCCCAACCTTCCGGACCAACACCATGGTGCTATCCACGCTATTGGTCGTATCCGGATTTTCCCTCTTTTTTTTTTCATTGTTTTACGGAATTCCGGAATTTTGGGGAGGGCAAGAGGGGGCTGTCTGACCCTAAAGGCTCCCCCGTTTTATGTCCCCTACGTGGGAATTTGACACGGTTTTGGATAACCTTTCCATTCGCTTTTAGGTTCAGATTAGGGACGGGGTGAGGCCATCGTCGGAGATGCGTCACAAGAAAAGAGGGTGAAATCGCCGTTCACGTTGCCAGATCCCTTGATTTAGGGGTCATCTAAAAATCAAGACCTAGTATATTTAAAGGCCTGTAACCTTACTTTGAGATATACACGCTCTATTCCAAACGACACGATGCACCCCTAAAAATTTCATAGCCATAAAATACTTCCTCCAGAATTCGTCATTTCTTAAAAAAAAATTGCTTTTAAAAATTTAAACTTTCTTCATTTGACAAAGAAAGTTTTGAACATTCTCATCCCTTGAAAATAAATATTTTTATCTGGCATATTATGTCGTGCATTTCTAGATCAGGGACATGCCACCTTTTTTGGGGTACCGTGCCGAAGTAATACTGCAGGTTCACGTCGCATGCCAGCAGAACCACTCATCGAAGTGTGCAGCGTGCCACTCATCAACTTATGACTGTTTACGTCACCATATATTTATTACTACAATTTAAGTAAACCATTTGATCTGTATGTGTGTATTTCTAACTCATTAAAAGTTGCATTTTTAAAAATGGTTGATTGGACTTTACGGCATACGGGCAATTATACTCGCGGCAAAGCTAACCTGGTACACTGTTAAGGCTACGACGACCTATTCACGCCCGTGCAACGAGTATTCATTCGCCAATTGGCGAAAAATGAGATAGCCCTCAACATTATTAGGCTATTTATCGCCTAATTTGGAATGCAGAAAAACGCGGTTGCCAAAATTCCAGGCGCCAAATTTCCCGCCAAGCAAACGAAGTCCTCTGAGTGGTCAGTTACTTGAATGACGTCAGCGCTAGTTATAATGATTCTTTTTCCTAAATTTAATAAATACCAGATTTTATTTGCACCAATATGCCTATGTTTTATGTATTTGAGCATTATTTTAATGTTTTATGTACGAAATGTATCTTCTATTAACTCTGTTAACGTAAGAAAGGGCGAACTATATTGCACTGGCGAAATCATACTGCTCTGCGCCTTGTCAGTGTGTCAGATTGTCTTTGCCGCGAATATAGAGTCATTCTGAGTCAAACAAGGCGTTTTCTTAAAAATGTTCTTATTCGTTTGACATAAGATTTAAAATGGTTTAACAATATAAAGTGCAGATAGCGCTGCTATAGTGCTATAGCTGCTATAGATAGTGCAGATAGCGCGATCCATTTGCTGAAATCATATATTCTAGTTAAGTGGGTCATTTGCGAAAATGCTTTAAAAAACACATTTTTTTTAAAAAAAAGTACGGATTCTTACCTTTCAAATCACGCAAAATTTGTAGTTCTACGCTAATTAAAACTATATTTGCATAAATTTAAAAATATAACAAACTAATTTAAATGTAGTGCAAACTTTTTACAAAAATGCGATTTTCTCAAAATGATATTTTTTATCATAAAAGAAATATTTTTTCGAAAACTTGGGTTTCAATTGATTTACAATTTATTGGGTACGTCCATATAATGATTTTACATACGTTGTGTGCAGCGTTTTATTTTTTTAGTTCGTTTTTTTAATTATTGACCTGAAAGCAAAATAAAATTCGTGTTTTCTAGAAAAAGGATTTTCATTTGATATAAATATTTTTAATTTTAAAAATATCGTGTGTATCGTAAAACGCCACACATAAAAAGTGTAAATATGTTTGCTAACTATACAAAAAAAAAAAGTTCTGTGTGCATCGAATAAATATTTTCGGAGAAAATGTTCCTTATGTCTCTATGGAAAACCCCATGTTGTTGGTTTCGTTGGTGACACCCCCTTAAGGGGTTTTGCAAACACAACGCATGTCGATTTTTTGTCTTTTTTTTGCAGCAGACTTTATTTTAAGTGGTGGCAATATTAGTTACTCATAACTTAATTTATGAAGTGCAAACGTGAGTAATAGTGAGGAAGTTGGAAAGGAAAAAAATAAAATTTTAGATACAAATAGAAATGGGGATCACTGAAAGTTTAATGTGATTCAAGTCAATCCATGTGATTCAAGTCAATCCATGTGATTCAAGTCAATCCATGTGATTGCAAATATACGTTTTGGTCACTTTCTCCACAAATATCTGATAACATTCCTCATCAAATGTGTTAAAACAGAAATGGATTTTCTCTGAAAACAAATAAAGTATATTGTTTTAATTTTATACTCGATTTTTTTTAAATCACTCTGCGAGTCACTGAAAATTCCATAGGTACCATATGTACCATAGGTACTAGGGGTTACCTTCCCCTATTCTGTGTATGTATTTTATTGTATATTAGAGATTTTTTTTACTCATATTATGGGACTTAGATACTGTATTATTTACAAGTTAATTAGCTATTATTACTGTCCATATATTAAATATTACTATTATTACTGTTTATATACTATATATCTTAGCTATTATTACTGTTCATATATTATATATTTTAGCTATTATTACTGTTCATATGCTATATATCTTAGCTATGAGTACTGTTCATATATTATATATCTTAGCTATTATTACCGTTCATATGCTATATATATACGCATTAGTATTACTAAAATAAAAAAAAATATTGTTATTAACATAGATAATATATATATAATGGGATTATGCTTATAATACATCGTGTCTTATTGGTCCAATGGTTTCAACTACCGTCGCCAAGTAACCAATTGGATGGCTCCTATCCTTTAAAAGCATGGGTCAGAGATCACCTTCAGCCGTTGATCCCGTCGAGGATATGCATCATCCATTCCTGAGATGCACGATAATGAGAACGATCATAATGAACTATCATACAGATCAATCATAATGAACAATCATACAGATCAATCATAATGAATATTATGCAGTTCAATCATAATGAACGATCATACAGATCAATCATAATGAAAAATAACACAGGTCCATCATAATGAACAATCATACAGATCTATCATAATGAACGATCATACAGTTTCATCACAATGAACAATCATACAGATCAATTATAATGAACGATCATGCAGATCAATCATAATGAACAACCATAATGAAAAATCATGATGAACGATCATACAGATCAAAATTGCAGAGTCGACCTCAAGCAGGTCACGGGTGATCGAATATCCCGTTTATATGAATAAAAATCTATCAGAATCTAAATTATTTCCACATGGAATCAAGTTTAAATTTTCCCTGTTTTAACCCATGGGTTTTACGGGCCATTCCCGTATAATCAAATAAAAAACTGGACAATCTTAGCATGAAAAGCAATGCTCAAACGAGAAAAAAAACCCAACATAATTTGCTTCACGTAATAGAAAAACACAAACAAATGTACTGTGAAATCCATAGCAAAACCGTCAACTTTGACAGATTTCTTTAAATAATTCAAGTAACAATAATAAGTAATAATAATAATAATGGCATAATAAGTAATAATGATAAGTAATAATAATGGCATAATAAGTAATAATGATAAGTAATAATAATGGCATAATAAATAATAATGATAAGTAATGATAATGGCATAAGTAATGCAGCAAAGTACAAGCTAATCTACGATTTTTTCCTCCATTAGAAATATATGGTTATGTGTAGATTTTTTTGTATGTAGCATTGTGCTTTTAAAATCTATTTCATGTTTATTATATGTGCATTCGATACTAGGGTGTTAAGATATTTATGCCACATGCAGAGGCAGACATAGACTTTCCTTTTGAGGGCTCAACGACAGAATTTGCCATGGTCTTGGAATAACACCCTTCATTTATCATGAAAGTCGGAATTTTTTACAGTGAAAAAAAAATATTTTGTCTTTCAACAATATCTGCCTGCTTGCTTCCTCGAACAGTTAATTAACCTTAACAGTTAATTAACTTCCTCAGACAGTTAATTAAATGTTTGCTGGAATCGTTAATATTTCCTTAAGAGGGGGTGATTGTATTGTAAAAAGCGTTATAAATTCAGTAATTTTTATTATTCTATTTGTTGTTATTTAAGAAAAGTGTGTCATTAGTCGCTTTCGCTCTAACCATTAGCAGGTAATCGTTCTGAAGAGGACGTATATATATCCTTGGAAACAATTTTCAGCAAATTTCTTAAGTTACAGCTGAACTGATTGTGTTTCACTTGTTAATATACTCTGTACAGTGTTTTATCACCAATCGCTTGTTAATATGTTGTTATTTATTACAACGCCGAAAACGTTTATACTTAGCTTGAACCCATAAAATTCGTCGAGTTTTTATGCAAAATTTTCCCACCACGTTTTTATGCCAAAATTCTATCCAATTTTTCGGCAAATTTAGCAAACGCAAAAAATAAAACAGCGTTTTCACTATTAATTCAATTTTAATTTAAAGGCATTTAAACTTTTTTACTTATAATAGTTTAATTAAAAATTTATGGCTAATAGTTTATTCATTGAATCATTAGATTTCGGCTGTACCTTTTGATTAACTTCGGAAATTTTGGTTCCCTTTGTTAACTTGAATTGACACAACCATCTGAAATTAGCACTCAGAAATTAATACGTCGTTCCGAAATTGACATAGTCTCAGAAATTAACATGTCCTCAGAAATTAACATGACCTCAAAAATTAACGTGACTTCAAAAACTAGCATGACCTCAGAAATTAACGTGTCCTTTGAAATTGACATGACCTCAGGGATACACATAACCTCAGAAATTAATATAACCTCAGAAATTAATATAACCTCAGAAATTAACATGACCTCAGAAATTAACATGATCTCAAAAATTAACGTGACTTCAAAAACTAGCATGACCTCAGAAATTAACGTGTCCTTTGAAATTCATATGACCTCAGGAATACACATAACCTCAGAAATTGGCATTTAATTGTTTGGGAATAATTTGAGCAACCGTAAATGATCGTCAGTTCGTTTGTTTCAATGCGCATTGGCAAACAATTACTGCGCACAAAAGCCAACAAAAGAAAATACATCGTTTACCTATGCAACCTCCATTTGGGAAAAAAGCGAAACAAGAAACGTCTAGAAACGCTGCATAATTAAATATATTAATTGCATATTAAATTAACCTCGTAGCTAATTGTTCCTGGCAAGGTATCCACCTAAAAATCTTTCTGAAAATCGCCGTGTTCACCCGCATAATTATGTTAATTGTTTCCTTTCTTTTCGGAACGAAAATGAAAAAAATAACAACGTTTGAACAGAAAGAAAAAATAAGAAATATTAAGAAGCAGAAAGGGAAAAAAAGGAAGTTGATTTATGTACTACAATCGTACTTCTCGTAACAATAGCTATTCGCTACCAAGTTCAAATATGCTGCCATTCAAACATTGCTAAATAAAAAATAAATAAATGAAATTAAGAAAAAGAGGGAAAGAATTAGGAGGGGAAAAAAGAAACAGGGAGCTAGATGGGGGGCAGCAGATGAGAGCCGCAGCTTTCTATTTTGAAATGCGTTAATTAATCGACTCGCATTATCCACTTTCTTCTCGCAATTAATTTAATAATAGTTCCGGTTTGCCCCCCCCCCGCTCCAATTTTTCGCCCTCCCCAGCTGAAAGAAACCTTACTTAAAGCTAAAGGATAAAAGAAGATAAACTGGAGGCAAAAAAAATCCGCCAGAAGGCGCTAGGGAACAGTAATCGCGGGAAAAGAAATCCCAGGTCCTAATTTTCGCGGGAAAAAGATTAAATGTTTGGTATTTTTTTTTTTTAAAGTCTATGTTTTGCTTTTTCAAGGTTTGGAGGTTCACCTCCTTTATTTTACTCTATCATTCTTTTTCTATTGGTAGAAAGTTTTATGCATTTTTGAAATACTCATATCCAATGGGTAGTTAGACGAAATTTTATTAAAAATTATTGAACTTTTATTAAAAATTTAAAAATAAATTCGATAGCCAATTATTGGCAAACATTATCGATGAATTAGTCCACTAGCTTTTCTATTAATTCAATTAAAACAATTTTATTTAAATATTTGACAGCTTAATATTTGAAATTGACATATGTAAATATCAATTAAAAAGTATATGTCGCTCTTAAAAATTGGGATTCTTAACCAGAAGGCAATTTCGTGATTTCAAGAGACAGAAGGGAAAATTTTGGATTAAAATTGATTTGCTAGAATTCGCTTTACTGATGATGCTTCTAGGCAAAAAAAAACAAACCCGCAGAAATGGGAGGAAGGACGTTCTGCGATATTGTGAAAATGAGTTATGTGTAAAAAAGATTGAAAGCCACTACTTTCAAATGCCGTGAACGAAAAACATATGACTAGGATCTCGAACATCGTATTGTTCATGTATATTTTACATCGTGTACACTGCATTAAGGTTTGTCCTTGTTTGACACTCGTTGTTGATTGATTACCGTACAATATGGTTTGAAAAAATGAGCCAGTTTCTGCTGGGTTTGTTTGCTGCTTATTTCTTCAGTTCATAACTGAGGAAAGTATCGTAAATTTTCACAATATGCAAACACATTTTGATTTAACGATTGTTCAAAATATTGAATAACAAAATTTAAATGATCTTAATTGTGGGCTGAGTAGTGTCTCCTACCTCTTCTTCCTCGTTCTTTAAAGCAGAGGTTCTTAAATTATGCTCTGTGGAGCCCCAAGGACTCCATCGTGCTTGTCTAGGGGGGTTCCGCGGCAGAAAATGAATTAGAAATGAAATAGAAATTGAAAGTGAAAGAACACCTTCAGAAAAATTAATTCACTTTTTCAGTAAAAAATCAATGGGTGATCCTAATTTTTGGAAAACTATATTTCGTCACATTACGGTTATTACATAATTATCTTAATATCACGCGAGTGGTGTAGAAAATAACTTACATATAGGCCGTACCTAGAGACCACATATTAAAAGTGAAAAAAAATGGGTTCCGTTGTCAAATGTTTTCTCAAAAAGGGTTTCGCGAGTCAAAATGTTCGAGACCCACTGCTCTAAAGGTTTTACTTCTTCAGTTACACTGGTGACAATTTCTTCTTCGGTCAAAATCTGGAAGCCAGGGTGATCTTCTTCTGCTTCAAGCAAGACTTCCACATCATTCAATGAAACTGATCAGGGTTTAAGCTGGCTCGAAACATGCTGTCGCAAAAATGCTAAAATGGGAAAAAAGTTGTAGCAAAATGCTAAAAAATATTAGTTGCTTTCGTTGTTCCAAGAACCCTATCCATGAAATTATTTATATCAACAATGCTTAACAGGTGCTGTTAAGAATTTTGAAGAGGAAACAAAAAGGAACAAGAAAAGATCGCTGAAGTGCAAAACGGATATTCTGGAATCGAGGAATCCTGTTTTCAGAGAATAAACTGTGGTTAAAAATGCCTGTCGCATTTTCGCGATGGGCAATAATTTTTTCTTCGCATTTTCGAGCAACTCGTCGCATTTTGCGAAAAATGCGACTGCAGCTTAAACCCTGAAACTGATTCCTCTCCTTTGCTCTGCAGAGTATCATGGTAATCTTCAGTCTCACAATTTTCTACTTCTGGAGTCGTTTCTTCATTATCCAAAAACCTTTTTCATGCCCTTTCCAAAGTCGGTTGTTTGATTTCTTTCACGCATTTGTAAATCGTGGATGGAATATTGTATGACTCATTGGCGTACGCAGGGGGTGTTGATGGGAGTTGTAACCCCCCCATTGCAATGAAATTTTGTATATTTAATATAGGAATATGCGAGTTGTAGCTCTGTAACCCCCCATTGAGTCTATAACCCCCTTACGAACTTTATGCGTACGCCTATGGTATGACTTAAACATTTAAAGAGTCTGTTGTCTACTCCTGTCTGCTTCATCAGCGGAGAGCTCTTCAACATCTAGCATTTCACTAAGAAATTTCTTTTAATATAGCCACTTTGCGGTGTTGATCACACTTTGTTTCATGGGCTGGAACACGGATGTTGTGCTTGGCGGCAGAAACATACATTTGCTTCATCTCCTGAATTTGTAAATGGTTCAATCTGGTGTTTTTAATCGCTGTATAACCGTTGCGTGAAATTGATCATTATTATATTCATTTGCAAAACCGCTCATTTCGAGAACTATAATAGTGAACTGGAAGTTGCATATCATGTTTTAGTGTCGTGGGCTTTTTAGAGATGGGCTACCTCTTCACTGTATTCGTACACAACAAAACTTGCACTCGCTCCTTGCTTATTTTCCTGCCAGGTGTAGTTTTCTCGGCTTTTGATGCTTGTGTATTACCATGTAGATTTCTCCAAACAAACCAGTCTTGTCAATTACAATAGCTCAAAGCATCCTTTATTATTACGGTATTACAATTTCTTTTAATTGTCCGTTATAAGCAGTACGTTATCATGAGGTATTACTCTATTTTATTTATTGTTCTGTATTACAACGTTGGGATGGTCGAAGGTACAAAGGCCATGAATACTATTACTAAATTTTTTGAAGTTAAGCATTTATTCAAGAACAAGTTTATTGCATATTCCAATTCTTGAAAAACGTGCAAACTTACAAAAGTAATAACAAATCTCCACTTCTTTCAGAGAAAATAGCAACACCTTCATTCTTTTGTTGTAGTTATCAAAGCACGGAGATTGTAGCAACGGAGTTGGTCTTATCTCGTAATTGGTCCAATTTGCGCTCAAAAAACCGCAATTTGTCCAATGACAAAGATTTTCCTTCTATTTGATGACAATGACGCGTCTGTCACTGTCATAAGAACAATTTGGACGTCATCACTTTAATAAGAGAATGATGACAGCGTTGGCGAACTTTACCAGTCCCTGGTAAAGAGATACGTGGCTAGTGTAAGTAAGGATTGTTAACAAAGCGCCGTTATATTTAAGGCCAGTAAAAGAATATTTGGCGCATTTCACGTACACTTATTAACTGACGGAGCCTGTAACCAGGACCGGAGAGAGGGGGGGGAATACGCAGGGGCCCCGGTGTGAAATTTTAATAATTTAACAAACATAATTTTTTATTAAACATAGTTGGTGGAGGACCCGATCTGCTAAACTGCCCAGGAACACATAAATTCTTTGGTCAGCCCCGCCCGTAACAACTTATATGACCCCCATATGGTCGAAACTAAATATAATGCGCATTATTGTTAACATGAAATAATTTCTGAATCTTTATCAATAATGGATGACTTAGCAATAAGGTCCCATCATTTTCGGATTATACGAACTAGTTTTAACACGGATAAATGTTTTGTCACCGTGAATTTTCGCATTAACGGGGTTTGACCGCATCAGCTTATTTCTTCTGCACATTTCACTAATCGAAGAATTTTGCTTTTTTTTTTTGAACATTATTATTTAATGTTTAAAACTAAAGGGCTAAACTAAAATTAAATAGAAGGCATCATTAAAAAAATATATTTAATTTTTTTGTTACTCCATATTTTTATAGAAACTTAAATTAAAATTACTGTAAATAGTAATCTTCGGGATACATTATCAAAGAATGTTTTATTTTGTAAAAAATATATTTTTCCCTGGTTTTTTACTTATTTTGTCATTCAAGAATTTTTCTTTTGTTGGTAGAAAGCGGCGTGCGTTTCTAAAACATTGATGTTTTTTGTTTGTTTGGATTTTTTATGGCGCAAGAGCATCTGGGCTATACTGCGCCAAGCATATTTAAAGAAATTTCATGAATTGGACCTTTTTCACTCAATTTCTGTAATATGTCACGCTTTCAATTATGTCGTTCTAATTGTCAAATATTTCTGTTCAACACTTTTTTTTGCCTTTCAGGAGTCGTTAATTGGGTAGTTGTTTTCAGTGGCGTAGTTTAGGTTCGCCACCAAGGCGCAAACGCCCCGGGTGCAAAATTCTGAGGGGCGCAAAATTTCAATAATGAACTGGCGAAAGCAAGTACTTGCCGCGTTTTAGAGGGCGCAATAATAAACTTTCCCCGGAATCTGGCAATCTATACTACGCCATTGGTTGCTTGATTTGCGAGATTTTATTACCCTTCACAGGGTTGACACAATTTTCAAACTGGGCAGCAAGTTACATTATTATTATAAAATACAATAAAAAATATTGCGAAAAAATGAATTTCTAATCTCATTTAAAAAAAATATCCATAATTATCATAAAGAAAATTATGAAAATCTGGTTGCACTTCCTTTTTATCCAAGTTAGGTATTCTAAGAAAGACATTTTTTCTTTCCTGAAAGTGACAGAAACACTGAACATAAAAAAATTAAGAAAACTTGGTGATTTATGTGCGTACAAGAAGAAGGGGAAAATACCAGGAAATAAAATCCTTGTTTCTCGGCAATCAAGAGACTGTTTAGGGTTGAGTAGAGGGTTTATTAGTGGCAGAGGGAATGACCCTTCCTTGAAATCCTAATTGCCGGGTACCGGTCATTAAGGCTGCACTACTCCACTGACCACTGCCCGTCTTGGTCGAAGACTGGCTAACCTTAGCCGTAACGACGAGATCATGTTCTTAATGATTTGCTTGCCGCGAGAACTGTCCGGAGGAAGAACATACGGTTTTCGTTGTTAAAGGCCACTAATTCTTTTCACGGGCGACGAAATTGGTAAAGTTATCTTAGAAATTTTAAGTTCGAAAAGAAAACTAAATGAAGCACATAGACTTAAAGGAAATAATGTGAGAATACGGTTAGTGAGTTCATCCATCTTAGCCGCGTACGCAATCGCTCCATGACCGAAACGCTGAATGGGTCATCTCATTTATGAGAGATGGACAAAATCTTTAACTGAATGACATTCGTTCGTTCGTTCAATGAATAATTGTCACACCTGCAATCCTTGTATCTACAGAGCCGACCAGTTGAGATACAATCAGGACCGGAGCAAGCAAATATGCCGCTCTAGGCAAACCACGTGTGCGCCCCCCCCCCGTAAAAAATGGACATCCCAACGCATCTTGTAGCAATCAAAAAGTGAAAAAATATTGCACATTCAGCCCTCTCACTCTAGTTCTCGTTAAAACGAAGTATGTAATAAATTATTACGAAGTATGTAGTAAATTATTTAAAAAAAGTCTGGGCTTTTACTGTTAAAGAGGAAAATTGCAATTATCATGCTTGTAATTGTATACAAAGGTATCAAAAAGAAAAAAGCTTTCTCTAGGCCTCTAGTGAGGTAGCGGTAATGGGGAAAACGTTATGCAGCGTTCCATAAATTTAATGAATAGAGGAAAATATATTAATGAAAAACAGCAAAAATTGAAGGGTATAGAAAAAATGGATAAAAGGGAGGATATAGAAAAATGGATAAAAAGGAGGGTATAGAAAAAATGGATAAAAAGGAGAGTATAGAAAAGATGGATAATAAGGAAGGGTAAATATTGGTGAAGGCATTCAATCGAAAATAATCCATTCAGTTTCATTATTTTTTATTCCATTATTTATTTATTGCCAACTTTATATGAATCATCCTACAGTATTAAGTATCTTAAAAAAATATGTCTTGAATCCGCCCTAGGCGGCCACCTAGTTCGCCTAATGGTCGCGCCGGCTCTGAATACTATGGAAGAACAACCGCCACCTCCAAGCCATAGTAGTTACGACAAAGTTGCCAACTCGCATACATTTAAGAAAATGTAGAGTCTAGCCATCAGATAAACAAAATTTTGCAAGGTTTAGTTTAGGTTAGGTTTTATTTTAGTAGGTTAGGTTTAAGTTAGGTTTAGTTTTAGTTAGGTTTTTTATGAGCCCTTGACTTTGTATTTCAAACAGTGCGACCCGGCTCCAGAATATAAAGTAGCAGACCATTCCCTTTTGCTCTGAGGACGAAACTGTTATTTGGTTATTAAGCTTCGAACCAGTGAAGAACATTGCGTAAATTATTCTTCATGTTGTATAAAATAAGCATTTTTTTTTTTTTTTTTGCAAATGTTGTAGTTTTCGTTGAAAAGCACTTTTATATACTTTGTGATGAAATATAACAGAAAATTAATTAAACTAACAGTGCAGGAAAACCTTTCAAAAAAATTAATGAAGTACGTGATAAATTATTGGTTATATTTTATTTGTTTATTTTAATAAAATTCAATTGAAAATGGCATCTCAAATAGTTTAGTCATTTGCTGTTCATAGGTCTTCATTTGGAATTATATCTTCACTGAATCAAGCAACGTATAGAATTATAATATTCCCATCCAATAAATCAAATTTATCACTTCTGCTGAAGCCCGGTCTCGAAGTATGCTTTGGGAATTCTCGAGGAGTGCAGAGGGTCACGGGCTCTTGGCTGATGGAGAGTCTCGACCCCCCATGGAGTGCTCCTCATCCTCCCCCAGGCACTCCTCGAACACGTTCTATGATCCTGTTCTCCCTCCCGGTTTCTCCATACAATACATAGCTCCCCACTGTGCTCCCTCCCCCTCTCTCTCTCTCTCTCTCTCTCTCTCTCTCTCTCTCCTTTTCCAAAATAAAAATCGTACAATGCGATCGTCAACAGCTCTGGAGATTTTTATATAAGCTTATAGGCAAATTTAATCTCTGCTTATAAATAAGCTTACAGATTACTGATAAATGACTAAGATTTTAATGATAAATTTACATTATTATGAGTCTTAATTATAGATCGGCGATATTGTGTATGTAAAGTATTAAATATCTTCCGAATGTCTAAATGTAAAATTGTGTAAACATTTTTAATGAATAGTTATTGATTTGCTATAGCAATATAAACTAAACTATACGTATGTGGTTAGAAAATATGTAAATTTGGTCACGCAGGCTATAACATTTTCATTACCACTAACTTTCAGTGGGGCGAACAATACCGCTGCCGCACTAGAGGTGTGGAGGACGCTATTACCTTTTAATATCTTTGTGCATTGTTAAAAGCCATCGAGAATTACAATTTTCGCCAAATTTCCAAGCTATTTTTTGGCTGTTGGTCATTTATTTTTATGTTATGAGACAAGCTGTGATTATCGTACAATAAACTTGTATTCAATAAATGTGTATGCAATAAACCAGCATATATATATATATACAATAAAATTATATGAAATAAACCAACCTGCATTTACAATAAATATGCATTTGCAATAATTTAAACATCATTAAGTACACATCCTTTAAAAAACGTAAGCAATATATAATTCATAAACTGGTATATATTTTTGTATATAATGCAAATACTCGCTTTTTATGAGAAAAGTGAGGTATTGTGTATTAATATACTATTTCTAAAAATCGTAAGAATACCTGTATCGGTTTGTTTTGCTGTTATATTTATTTTTTCAACTTTTCGACATGTTCTAATGCTAGCCTTTTTCAAAAGATCGTGAGGATAAGATACCGCATAAAATTTAAACACTTGTTATTTAACAAGTTCATTTTAAAGTAAAAAATCACTTCAAAATTGAAACAAGATCACTTTAAAGTGAAAACATTAAAACAAAGACGACAAAAGAAGGATTGCACGGAAACGACTTAATATGGCCATAAACTGGAAATACCAAAACGAAAAAATCACTTAATTACATCAACTTATGGTAGATTATATCATGGAAGTTAATATTAAAGAAATATAATTTTATCATTATATATACATATATACAAACCCATAACTATAAGGAACAAAGGGGGCTCTAGCAGCTCCTAATAAAAATTTCATTTAATATTTTAAAAAGATGTTAGCCCCAAATCTTTTGAAACTAAACCAGTGTACCTACCCCCAGGTGATGTCTCTAGCTACGTCCCTGTACATATATATACACAATATTCCTTTACGTATACAATCAGTGGCGTCAGAAAGGGGGGCTCAAACCCTTATCTATTAGATGTCAAAACACATTGTTTTCTTTAAAACTACGTTACATGATCTGTTTTAAAGTCACTTGAAACCCTCCCATAAATTTTAACTCTATGCTATTGTACACAATATACTTTCATTAAGTATTCTTATTAGGAAATCCGTATAATTAACTGAATTTAAATTTGTTTCTAAATTTAGTTACTAAAAGTCAGATTTTTTTTCTAAATTTGATTACTAAAAGTCACAGATTTGTTTCTAAATGTGGTTACTAAAAGTCATAGATTTGTTTTTAAATTTAGTTACTAAAAGTCATACATTTGTTTCTGAATTTAGTTACTAAAAGTCATAGATTTGTTTCTAAATTTAGTTATTAAAAGTCATAGATTTGTTTCTAAATTTAGTTACTAAAAGTCATAGATTTGTTTCTAAATTTGGTTACTAAAAGTCATAGATTTATTTGTAGGTTTAGTTACTAAAAGTCATAGATTTGTTTCTAAATTTGGTTACTAAAAGTCATAGATTTATTTGTAGATTTAGTTACTAAAAGTCAGATTTGTTTCTAAATTTAGTTAATAAAAGTCATAGATTTTATTCTAAATTTAGTTGCAAAAATTTTATTTTTTTAAATTTAATTACAAAAATTTTTTTTTAGTTACTAAAGTTTTATAGATTTGTTTCTAACTTTAATCAATAAAAAACTCTTTAATTTAAATTAAACTTTCGCCAATTGAGAAAAATTTCTAGGTCACAAATTTTTTTTGTAAATAGATCACTCTAAGTTAGCGAATAAACGGCGACTTCTCTAAACATAATGTATATGGTTGCTACTTCATTTTCCTTTCTACTTACTTGTCGTTTCAAGAAAATTTCCGTTTATTAGGATCAACCCCTTTCTCATTTTCCCTCTTTTCCCTTAGACCTTGTACACAATAAAGAAGGTGGAGGGTTCGGGGTAAAATGAGGAGAAAAGGTGAACCTTCCTGGTATACACAGTACTGCTTTGCCTCATCCTATTATGAACTTGCTGGGGGCTCTTTCACAGGAATCAATTAAATCAATATGGCCAGCAAATATCCCTTCTCCTTGCTGCTACCGGATTTCTTATCTAATATTGCGAAGAATAATTCCCATTTCACCCCGTTTTTCCCCATTTTGTTTTCGTCGGTTCCCCGGCCCTTTTTATTCAAACTCTTTCCAGATAATTAAGGTCCCTTTTAGGAAACTTTCATTTCCCTATGAACGGATTTTTTCCCTTTTCCGACCTGCTAGTGTTGTTATCCGTTTCTTACTAATCAAATGTAGGTGCGAAAAAAAGGGTGATACGTCCCCCTATTTCTGTTTTTTTGGTAGTCTTCTTCTTCTCCCTGTCCTTTTCCATTTTGTCCCCTAATTTTGTTCTCCATTTTGCCCAAAAGGTGTAAAGAACTTCTTCGAATGGGAGCCGTGAAAAAACATACACATTCCGGTTTTTAATTTGGCTTAAAAAGTTGAACGGTTTCCTCTTTTTCCCAAAGATTTCGTTTCGCTGTTGGTTTAAGGGAAAGTTTTTGTGTTATTAAAAAGTTTCCCGACTGCATTGGAGTTTCATATTCCGTTGCTTTTTTAAAAGATCCGGTTTTAAAGTTAATTTTCGCCATTTTTAAACGATGAATTTTGAGGCAGAGTCAATTTCTTCCTCTCTTTCTTGGATTTTTTGGGAAATTGATTTCTAGAATGTCTATTTCAACCACCTCATGTGGTTCTCCTGTTAAAATAAGCGCACAAATTTTGGAATTTTTTAACGTTTAACAATGTATAAAATTTCCTCAGTTATTATAAATTTTTATAAAAAAGTCGTAGGTCGTATTTTGTAATAAATATTATTACGAAATTAATTTTTTACTATCCGACTGATACATGAGTTAGCAGCAATAACTGACTTATTTTCTTAGTGTATGATCTCACGTGCTGACGTTTTATTTTCTTGCAAATCAGAAAATGATCGCCCCTCCGTTTCAGTGGGTTTAATCGTCTCTTCTGACTCTGGAAGTGGTTGTGATGTATTAATACATCACAACCACTTCCAGAAACTTATAAACAACTCTTACTCTGAAATGTATGAGACATCCCCAAATTAGGTAACCCGCAGTGTGGGTTTCTCATTGGTCCCTATTGGGGTTCTTCCATGATTCTATTGGAGGCCTCCCATTGGTTCTCATTGGGTTTTCCCATTCTGCGGGACTACTCTGATGAAGGGTTTTCCAGAAATTTCAAGTATAAAAAAGAGACAGAAACATAACATCGTCATTACTCCTGATGAAGGACTGCTGCTGATGCGTCCGAAAGCTTGAGTGATCTTTTTCATTGCTATTTTACCAGTGTTTAACCTTTTTATGTAATTTCCTCCCTGGTACCCTGTATTTTATTTCTATTTTACTCTTTAATGCTAAAAATAAATTACGAGGGAACGAAAAATTCCTTCCCCAAATGGTGAAAATCAGTGATGAAACGCTAGAAATAAGTGTATATGATGAAAATTCCAGACTTTAAACTTTGAATTATTTCTTGAGGGTCCGCGAGGGCGACTGATCTCTGAAGGGGGTCCGCGGTCTAGGAAAGTTAAAGAACCGCTTGACTAGACAATATGTCAGTATAAAACTAGCAAAGAGCCATTGTATCGTTGATTTACGGTCACGTTGTATCATAAAGGACAGCAGTATCACAAGAAAATTTTGCATGATAAAGGGAAAAGCATTTCTCGAAACGTTGTAGAACCTTTTCTTATATGTTGAATCAGTGAGAAAAGTTTAATAGTTATTATCATTAATATGGTACGTATAATTTTCTGCATCTCTCTCTCTTACTCAGAATTTAAAATATGTTAGGAACTTTTTTTTTTTTTTGTTAATGGAGGATGGTTATAAAAAATTTAGTATGATTGAACAAAGAATTCCCATTTCTATTTGTCATTTTATTAATTTTATTTATATTAATGAGTTTGTATTCAGATTAGTGAACAGTATTTACCTTTTCTATTTTCCTTTCTTCTAAACGCTAGGGGAGTTTTCAAGTATTACGTAAGCACCTTTGGGGAGAGAGGGCATTGCTGTTGTGCTTATTTTCCTGTTAGCCAATGTTAATTTTTGCTTAGGAGGGAGAGGGGTATAAAATGGCCAAAATATTGCTTATGTAATACTCGAACACTCTCTAGTTTTCAGTAGAGTATTTTTGAAAATTTTCCGGGAATTTTAGTTATTAGCAATGTCGTAAAGACAACGGCTTGGAAGGCTCAAACACTCCCCTGTTGGTCATCAAGCGACACATTATCAATACATACATCTTCAATGCCTTCAATCTTCAATGCGACAATCTTCAATGCTAAATTACGTGACCTTTTTCAGAATTATTTGACCCCACTAATATTTTAATTGCTGCATTACTAATTATCAGAAGCATTTTGACAACAATACAACTTTACATAATAACAAAATTTGTATTTTAATATTGGCATTTTAAGATTTTAAGAAAGTTATAAAGAAGTCAGTTACGTGTGACCTTGAAAAGAAACGGTTAGTTTTCATAGACCTTTTTCTTGTTTCGCTGATAATAATAATAATAATAATAATTATTATTATTGTTAGTGTATTCTTTTATACCTTTGATTATTTGAAACTAACTAATTTTTAATCAGTTCCAATCATCGACGTTCAGCTGTAATTAAAAAAACAAACATGTAAATTGGGGGTTTTCAGACTTTTGAATCACCTTGTATAATAGAAGGTATCATGACTCAGTTACGGTTTTGACAGACTTGTTTCCACAAGCGAAATAAAGGTCCCACCTTTCGTGGTCGTTTCAAAAGGGGGTGTTTCTACTCTGGCGTCGTTTTCTTCGGCTCTTCCGAGAGCCTGATGTTCCTCCCCACAAAAGTGTGGAAACACGGCGTTTTGCCTGTGTGAATCTGTCCAGCCGTCGATCACAGCGTCTCTGTGCTGGAACCGAACTCTACAATACCGCCCTACTTGTCAAAAATCCAGAAACCACCCCTTCGCCATACCACTACCACTAACATTCTCCTGAGAGTTCTGGCGCAAAATGTTGTTTCCTTGCTGAAAATTAACCCCCTCGCCTCTCTTGCAGAAACTTACGAAATTTTTTCCTTTTTTCCCTTTTGATTTTACGGGAGGGATTTTGTTCTTGTTTTTTTCCCTTTTTGAGATTTCATGTCGTGATGACGAACCAAGAATTCACCTTTCTGTAGGAAGAAAAGACATATTCTTTCTTGTTTTTTATTTTCTAAGTTCAATGTGTAAATTCTGGCACACGTTTTCTATATCTGTATTCCGTTGTCATAATTAATTGCGAACACCAGTGCCAAACAATAATTAATTAATTAATTTTATTCTAATTAGTATAAAGTGCCATTTTATAATTTGGTGCATATGCATTTAGTACTTTTCCAGTAAGCAAAATATTTCATTCGAAAATTTGAAAAATATATTATTTTTTTAACATGTAAATAAATTTCAAATTGCAGCATTCCCTAAGAACTTAAAAATTTATATCAATTCCAAAACGGTATAACCTGGCTATGGATAATGATATGGATTGGTTTTTAAAGGAAATATCACAATAAATATATACCGGGTGCGTCAAAAGAATATATACACACTTTGAAGTGTCATAGAAAATTTATTTTCCGTTCCACAATGTTAAATTTCTGGGAAAAGGAAGGTTACAGTCCAATTTGAAAAATAAGTAGTACTTTCTGGTCAAACCGAATGTTTCAAATGGTGGTTAAAGTAAATGTTCAAAATGGTGGTTAAAGTAAATGTTCAAAATGGTGGCCTTCAGTATCAATACATTTCTGAGTACGAGCCACCACTGATTCCGTACATCGTACCAAAGTGTCCAATGAGATTTCTGTGCACACCGCTTGAATCTCATTCCAAAGTGTGTCCTGGTTACGTAGTTTACGTTTCTACACCTCATCTTTTACTGTGCCCCATGAGAAGAAATCCAGCGGCGTAAGATCAGGAGAGCGTGCAGGAAACTGGATCGGCCCCCTGCGTCCTATCCACTGGCCTGGCAAATTTTGATCCAGGAATTTAACCTTGTAGAACGGGAAATAAATTTCTATGACAGTTTCAAAATGTGTATACATTTTTTTGACGCACCCGGTATATATATGAAATAAATCATATGCGTACTTTAAATAAATAATAATAAATTTTAATAAAGAATAAATACTTTAAGAAAAAATTTCACGAAATCAAGGCAAATTTCAGGTAGAGTTAACAAGTGTAAACGTGTATAAACTGGATGTAATAAAATATGTGCATTTGTTCATTTTCCTCTTCTTCGGCAAATAGGTAACTTGGAACCTATTTTGCATTTATTATTTCCTATTGCAGTCACGGTATCCAAGTCGTAACATACAAATGTTTCCCCTTGTGTGTATACAAATGTTTCCCATTGTGTGTATACAAATTTGTGCCTAAAATTAAAATTACACTCAATGTTATTTCGCTGGGAGAAGTATATGTTTTCCTCTTTAACTCTTGGTGTGATTTATTTATAAAAAATTATTTTACAGGAAATTAAAGAACTATAAACACTTAACAGAAATGCAAAGAAACCCAAATTTTTTCAGGTAACTTATGAAGGAGAATTCATGAACAAAAACGGTACAAAAATGGAAGGTAGAAGACAAAACTTCGTAGTAAGCAGATTTATGATAATAAATTTGCTTACATAAGCATCAGTAATCATTTTCGAATATTTCTTCATATTTAGTTGAGAAAATTTGTTATTATAAATCAGTTTTTTACAAATTTTCCCTTTCGGCTTGTTTCGGCAATGTTTGCCTCAATTTTACTCGTGGATTTTCCTTCATAGATTGCTTAAAAAAATTTGTGTTAAAAATTTGTTGTAATTCTGTTAAGTGTTTATAGTCCTTTAACTTTCTGCAAAATGATTTTTTTATAAATAAAGTACAACGAGAGTTAAAGAGCAAAATATGTACCTCTCCCATTGAAATACCATTGAGCTTAACCTTAATTTTGGGCGAGTTCATAAACCTTCATGAAAGAGAACTTGGGCACAGACCGCAGCCATTGGCGTACGCAGGTGTTGATGGGGGTTGTAACTCCCATTGCAATGAAATTTTGTATATTTAGCATAGGAATATGTTCATGTTTTTACTCTAACTCCCATTGAGCCTATAGCCCCCACTACGAACTTCCTGCGTACGCCTGTGACCGCAACTCATTTGGTAAACATTTCGCATCTACAGAGGGGTATCTAGATGGCATTTTCTTTTCTATCATGTTTGAATCTGATTTTACAATTAGTTTATATACAGTAGGACCCGTCTAAAGTGGCCACATTTGGCACTGGGCTGCAATGGTCATTATACAAAATAGACTTTGGTATTGTCATAATTAGGTCCCTACCAGCTCTCTCTCTCTCTTATGAAAAGCGGTCACTTCATTCAGATGGTCAGTTTTCCAAGGTGGTCACTTTGCCAGGTTCCATAAATTGGAAAATCATGTAATAACATTAATATGTTTAAGTCTATGATTAATTATATAAATAACTATAGATTATAATTGTTTTTTCTTTTTAAGTTTTAGCACTTGCCGTTAGTAAACTGTTTAAGTTTTAGCACTTGTCATTAGTAAGCTGTTTAAGTTTTAGCACTTGTCGTTGGTAAACTGTTTAAGTTTTAGCACTTGCCGTTAGTAAACTGTTTAAGTTTTAGCACTTGCCGTTAGTAAACTGTTTAAGTTTTAGCACTTGTCATTAGTAAGCTGTTTAAGTTTTAGCACTTGTCATTAGTAAGCTGTTTAAGTTTCAGCACTTGCCGTTAGTAAACTGTTTAAGTTTTAGCACTTGTCATTAGTAAGCTGTTTAAGTTTTAGCACTTGTCAGTAGTAAGCTGTTTAAGTTTTAGCACTTGCCGTTAGTAAGCTGTTTAAGTTTTAGCACTTGCTGTTAGTAAGTTGGGGACAACGTTTTCAAACGGAACGTATTCATAAATTATGGGGAAGTTCTGTAATTAGCACAGAATAATATGTGATATATAATTCAACACAAAAACAATCAATTTCTAAAGTTGTTCAACTGTTCAGGAGTACATCAAAAATCATTTTTAACGACATACAAGAGACTGTCCGAATTCTTTTGTTAAAGCGATATTTGTTTTTCAAATCATAGTACGGTAGTGTATATTTACACTTGTCTATTCTGAATATATTTCTAAGCATATTTGTATTTTTTTTACACCAAAACTTATTGAACCGGAACCGTGTGATTCCAGTGTTGTCAAGGAGATGAGTATTCACTTCGTTTCGATGGACCTTCGAATCACTATAGTCGGTTATTGAATCCTTAAAATTGGAAAATATCGTCCTTACCGTTATACAAGTATATACTGATATGTGGCCCTGACGTTATATGACG
>QLNU02003225.1:49374433-49479345 GCA_006491805.2 Dysdera silvatica | reverse complement strand
TGCGCCGTGCTAGAGACTGAAGGGATCCTTGGATCAGAACATTCGTGAAATGGCTTTTTACGTTAAATGAGACTATTGTGTTTGGAGTGAAGGGAATGTCACGAAGCCTGTTAGCGAATTGCAGAGAATTTTTGATTGTAAAGGAGTTATTGTATAGTAATGGAGAAAATCTTTGCGCTAAATGCTTTGAAAGAGCGTGACATGCGGTGCCAATATTTGAGACTATAGGACGAAACGGCATTCCTGCCTTATGGACTTTGTGTAGTGCATATAGGCGAGCAATGTTAGCAATAGACGGAATAACTTGCTTTTTGTTTTTTTATCTAAAAATTGGCATAAGTGGATGGCACGTTTTATTTTATTTTGATGAATATTGGACGGATCTTTCTTGATATGGCGATAGCGGTCATCTTGAAGCAATGTTTCCACTCCATCCAAATATTGTTGCTTGTCAAGAACGACAATTTGGCCTCCTTTGTCCGTTTTTGTAATGATAGTCTTTTCATCCGACTGGAGGTCTTTCAATACGTTGTGATCATGGTGCGACAAGTTCGGTTTAATGATGTTATTGGATGCAATGGTCTCGGCAATAAGATGACGGAGCGCATCTTTTTGACCCGGGTTTAATTTACTAAAAGGAAGAGCCTTTTCAATTGGTGCGATTAATTTAGTAGGATGTACTGGCCGGGCAACGGCAAAATTAGAATTAAGTGAAAGAAGTCTAGTCAGATGGTTAGGGAGAGGTCTGTTAGAAACGTTAACGACTGTGTCAGGAAATGCTACAGAAGCGTTGCGTTTTAAGGGAGCAACCAGCGCGGCAAATTTTTTGTTGAGAATGATATATGTTTTTTTGATAGGTGAGCACATTTCAAGAATATTTTCTCTTCAAACGATCGAAAATCAGGAACCTCTTTAGCAAGTTTATGATGAAGAGGGTATAGTTCTTGTTCAAAGTGAGCGATATTGCTCCGAACGTCTTTGATCACGCTCCGAAGCAATGATAACTGGCAATTAAATAAAATTTTTTGGATACAAGGTGTGTTGACTAAGTTGCATTTTAATTTAATGAATGACGGAATTATTTTTTCTTTCGGCAACGCACTAAGAAATGGAGGTGGTCCAGATGTTTATGGCATTTTAAGTGTAACTTCGAAAACCGATTAAGTAATGGACGGTAAGACATTATACGAAATCGTGAACGGAAGCGTACCACGTGGGAGATGCAAGTTTACAGTACGGTGAGGAAAAAGCGAAAAGGTTACCTTGAGAGGAAAAGTTGCATGACGGGAAAGTTCCACCACCCGGACGACAGTAGTTAAACACGTTTGAATGGCGAGTAGAATTGCGAAGGAGTTTGTCGAAACGGCTTGTTGCGGCATCAATGTAATAGTAGATCGACTCACTGTGCTAAACACTCGATGGATACATTGTATGGTCAATAACCAAAACTGCTCACTCTGTTTACACTCCCTGTTCACAACTGCTTACATAATCTCCAAAACTGTGCCTCTTATTGTGTAATATATTATCCATCGAGTGTTTAGCACAGTGAGTCGATCTACTATTACAAATTAGACATATGTTTTCATTTTATTTTTTTGGAGCGCTGCGCACTTTTGTCTAATCGAATTCGAAGTTATTGCGCAAAGAAATCTCCAACGTTGAACTATAGTATTAATATTACATATAAATTGGGAAACCACATATAACTATGAAAGAAAGCAGCGCGAAACGGCGAATGTACGAACTCGAGACCTTTTGATTATGTGCAAGATGCTCTATTCAACTGATCTATGGTTTACTGTTCCACAATGCCGTCAAATATATGCATTTGTTTATCCTCAACAAATTACTTAACCTCAACAAATGGATTATAAAAAAAAAATTAGAGGGAGAGGGAAAGTGTGAGAGAGAATATTATATATATATATGAAAAATAGTAGATAATGTAAATATAAATGAAAATGTAGAAAATCAAGCAAATAGATTGGTGAGAAATGAAAACAAATAAAAAACAATAGTAAGCAGTAAAATAAAAATACAAACAAGTTTATCAATGAAGAGCGCGCATGAAGCAGCAGCAATCAATATGATAAAATTATATAAATAGGAAATAGTAGATAATGTAAACATAAATATAAATCAAAATGTAGAAAATCAAGCGAGTAAATGAAGGTTATTAATAGGTGTAAATGTATGTACATCATACCACAGTTACAAAATATACATTCATGTGTAGTTAAAGTATAAATGAATAGACAAGTTTACGATTATGCCTTTGAGCCGTTTGACATTGTTTTTCGGGGTTTTAGTCGAACGGTTTATTGGCGTTTCAGAAACATTGTCTTGCAGATCTTATATATTGTGTCCGGCATGCGTGTATAACTGTTCCCTTGAAAAAGATTGTACATGCATGCATAGATGCAATATATTGTCATATAATTTCAATCTTCACTCTCGTCACTAGCCCGTTATTATTAATCGTAAAATTGTCTATTCATTTATACTTTCACTACACAGGAATGTATATTTTGTAATTGTGGTATGATGTACATACATTTACACCTATTAATAACTTTCATTTACTCGCTTGATTTTCTACATTTTGATTTATATATATATTTACATTATCTACTATTTCCTATTTATATATATATATATTCTAATACTGTATAAAACTACTCATACAGGTTTAAAAGCAACATTCTTCAGAACAAATAAATTTCTTACGATAGCTTGATAGCGTTAATCCTAAAATTGCCGCATTGTAATGTTTCCTCTTTATCGCGATTACTCCTTTAAAACGGCTACCTTTTAATCACACTGCACGTAGGCTTGATATTCATATCCATTACGCTTTGTGACTGGTTTTTCTTTCATAAGTTTTAAGGCTAATTACTCGATTACAGTCATCATCTAGACCATTGGTGCCCGAGAAAATTTTAGAGATCTGCAAAAAAATCTGGATATAATTTGAATTTTGAATTTTTTATTAATAATAAAACAAAAATAATATTCTAAGAAATTCTCATATTCTGAATGACAATTTTAGCTTTTATATTCACGAAATATGGTCCGCGGGATTTAAAATTATAAATTTAGTGCCCGTGAGGGCGGAAAGGTTGGCAACCGCTGATCTAGACACTATATTGTTTTCTTTGAAATTGATCATGATTGATCCATATGACCATAAACGATTATATTGATACAATTGATCCATTTCCTTAATCAAACCCGCCTTACCGTTTCATTGATAAATAGAGTCAAAACGTACTTAACTTTTACGTAATCCGTTCCTAAACGGTTTAATTGGTCGTTTAAAATGCGACCAAATATTTTGCGCGACTTCCGACGCATGGTATATCGCAAAAAGTCTAAAATAACTGAGAAATCGACATGAGAATATGGGAAGCGAAATCGAGAATTCAACCAGTAGAACACTCAAATTTTGTATTTAAATGTTAATAATTTAAAATATGGGAGTATGAAAATTTTAATTTTTAAAATTAATCCAATTCTTTTAATGGGAATATATGTAATATTATCTATAATATGTATATGGTCTGTAATGTATATGGGGAAAATGTTTAATATATTTCACGTAATATATAGAAAAAACATGTAATCTAGTCCATAATATATATATAGGAAGACATGATATATATAAAATATGTAATATACAGGAATACATGTAATATCGTCTACAACAGTGGTTTCCAATTTGAGGGTCGCGGGCGTCAAGGGGGTCGCGAACTGGGGACTCGCCACATCTATTATTAGTTTCAATTATTTTAATAAGAAATTTCATACCAAATGTTTACAACGCTTTTGTTGTTAATATCATATATATATATATATATAATTAATATAATATAATTTTCTATTTAATGTGTTTTCTTTACTCTCTTAAAAATGCTTTTATTATGCAAATGTTGCGGTGGCAGACAGAGGGGGTCACGGATCTTTTGGTTACTATAAAAAGAGGTCGCGGATTACTTGGCTACTATAAAAGAGGTCGCGGATTACTTCGCTACTATGAAAGTAGGTCGCGGCTTGAAAAAGGTTGGGAACCACTGGTATACAATATACAGGAAGACGTACGAAAATTTGTAATATGTCAATGCGCACCACGTGGTTTGTTAAAATTTATATTGGTTTCAATCTTCGCCAGTAAGTACCAGCTTTATCTGAAATTGAAAAACATATTCCTTTCATTATTCTTCAGTTCTTCTCTTGGTCGCTTTTTTTTCCTCTAATCTCTTCGACATAGGATAATCACTATTCAAGGACTAAACAGAATCACTTTCCAACCGGGCCATTTGCTTCTGCAAAAGATGGACATGAATAGGAATATGATTGCTCCACACAGTGCATCAATCTTTCCGACAAACTAAACATACATATTCAGCTTTTCGCAACTCCATTTTTGAAAAGGGATGGAATTGAATATGATCAGTTTCAGAATCGGACCGGACCACGCGGTGGTTTTCTTCTCCGTCAATCCATCCTTTTCCTCCTTCCATCACGACAAAATCGGGGCCAGGTCTCTTTCCGCTCGTGGAAATCCAGCGTTCCCATTACGCAACTCATCTGATGCTTTAGAGAAAGTCACAGAAGTGGGGGAAAAGAAGAGGAAATAAAAATAAAAGTAAATAAGCGAGTAGGGGAGAGGGCAGTTGAGTCGAATAAAGGTATAAGTTCTACTCCACGGAATCTTCTGAAAACCGTTTGAATAAAATAGCCATTACCAGGGCAAATCCTCAGCGCTTGAAGAATCGAAGGAATAGTAGGAGATGGGTTGGTTTGGACTACGCCAGAGAAGCTATAGAAGACCAAGAGGAGGTGAATTCTGCGATCGCAGTTGGGGGAAGAGGGATAGAGCTGAGGAGGAAGACTTGGACCCTATGCAAATTACGCGCGATTGAGGTTAGAAAAGGTAATGGTCCCAGAGATAATTGTAAGCCCGGTTTGAGACCATCTGGAGACTATAAGAGACGAATCAGACCGAGCAACCTCTCCGTGTTTTGTTTATTCAATAGATTTCGGTCTCTTCATCTTCTCTCCTCATCCCTTTGTCTAGGACGACTCGAAATCTCCTCAGAACTCTAGGTGTTTACCGTGGTAATGCATAGGACTCGCACGGCCAAGAACTTTTGGAGGAAAGTTGTGCACAAACTTGGAAAGAAATACATTTCATGCTCAGTAGCTCAATCAAGTCATTTTACGTCAATTTCCTTTGCTAAATAATTATTTTTGATGAAATATGCCAGGTACTTTATTTTCATTTTATAATGAAAACCTATTTCTCCTGTTCATATTTTTAATATTCATGTTTTGCTTTGTATTTTCAATATTCACAATTTGCTTTGTATTTTATATTTTTAATATTCTAATTTCTTTAGCAGTCAAATTTCAAAATATCCACACCTGAGTTACAGGCGTGGAGTTAATGTGGAGTTACAGAGCTACAACTCCATATTCCTATTATAAAACACTTATGTATATATGGATAAGAAACACCAGGGCCGACGAGAGGGGCAGCAGGGGCTGCATCCTGGGGGCCAGGGTAAAATCTAGGGGCCCACGCTGGCGAGAACCTATGTTATGGGGGGGCCCGCCCTGCCAAACTAGTTTTGCTAATCGGAAGGCCAGAAAAATTGTTCTCTAAATCCAGATTAATAAGATTTTGTACACTTTTAATGTACAGTTTTTTAATTATTCTTCATTAGCCTTTCTCGATTACTGAAAAAAATAATAACAGTAGCTTATGCACTGGCGTACGCAGGGCGTATTTATGGGGGTTTTAACCCCCCATTATAATAATAAAATTCTGTATATTTCACACAGAAACATGCGAGTTGTAGCACTGTGACCCCGCATCGGGTCTATAACCTCCCCTTATGAAATTTCTGCGTACGCCCATAAGCTAGCTTATTTTTGTTTCTTTTTTCAGCAGTGATCTCGCAAAATAAGTAATAAGTTGGTTCAAAAAATGTGTTCTAATTTCACACTTTTTGTTCATTTCGGAGTTCAACCCCCCCTTCCTCCCCCCCAGAAGAAAAAATATCACTGCCACTGCCCAGAGAAGGAGTCGGGGAAGGTACGTTGGCTCTATGTGCCCCTGGAAAACGTTAACTATCAAACTAAGCATTGAAAGATGATGATGATATTATTGTGGCTATAGAATCTATTCATAAAAGACGCTTTCTGTTTTATTTCATTTATGATATTTTGAAGCATATGGTATACATTTTGAAAGAACGTTAACTATCAGTGGTGCCGCCATCTATTGATAAAAATCAGGGTTATTGTAGAAATACTAGTATTTCTTAAGCTCATTTTTTCTGAATTGAGTATTTCACTTCCAATACAAAAAAACTAGAAACAGCAGATTGTAATTGGTTGATAAAAACTTCATGTTCTTGGATGCCTGAATACATTATTCATTTTATTAGAAACTTGATTCGCCATACACCTAGGAGTGGGGGACAATATTAAACCCTTGCCTTGGACGAAGCCATTACTATACAACTAACCATAAGTTAAATCAAACAACAATGTCAATCAATCAACGTTTATTGGCGTAGTGATACCAACGCCGATGGTATGGCGTGATTAGATGGTGAAACGTTCGAAAGAAAATAAATATTTCTGCCTTCGGTGGGACCTGAACCCACGACCTTCCACTTGCCGGGCGGAGGCTCTACCCACTGAGTCATAAGTTATTTGGAAATTGGTTTGGTACTAATAAGTAATAGTGTTGCTGAAAACAGTAGCACTGTTTATTACTTCTTTGTTTCATTTTTGCTCCTTATGGTCCCCAAGGAGACGTATAGTTCGTTCACGAAAAGTAGTCCGATGGTACCGTTAGAAATAACGGGAGCTGACGTCACAAACGGCCTAGCCGATTACAGCAGAGGGGAGGACGTCATTTCAGAACTGGTTTTTGGCACAGACAAACGTTTGGTAAAAACCAGTTTTAAAATGGTGTCCTCCTCTCTGCTGTAATCGGCTAGGCCGTTTGTGACGTCAGCTCCCGTTATTTCTAACGGTACCACGGGACTACTTTTCGTGAACGAACTATAGGGCCTTTACGAAGCATCTTTATTTGTCAAGATTTTTTGTTGCTTTCTTGATCTCTCTCTCTCCCCATGTTCTTCCTTCTTCTTGAAGTCCTCTTCCATGTGTTTTGTGGTTTACCACTCTCTTCCTCTATCCTTGAGGGTTCCTGTCTTAAAACAGTTTACAACTAACAAATATGATAACATTATTTCACCGGTTTTATATAACTTTCGTATGATGATATTAGTACCTATCTTTCATGCCTAGTCTTCCTGGACAACAAAACAAAATAAAAGTAATTACATGTATATGGAAAAAATTGTTGGATGAGAGAAATACTGTGCATTCGCGCTCAGTTGGCGCGTGATACCGTTAGCAGACGGGTTAGTCCATTGCAGTTTAGGGAAGGCCGTCTTGGAGGAACTGGTTTTTCCCTCGCGGAAAACCAGTTTCGGCAAGACGCCCTTCCCTAAACTGCAATGGACTAACCCGTCTGCTAACGGTATCAGGCGTCAGGTCTGCGCGAACGCACAATAGTGTATGTTTCTAAGCGTCATTTACACATTGGGCAAAACGATTCAGCGAATACGTTCGCTCATCATTACAGTGCCATATTTCCCAATAGGCTATAGACTAGCTCGAAAAAATTTTGTGTATTAAGTCTGATATAACAAAATCAATACCATACGATGATATAATCAGATGTTTTGCCGAGAAGAAAGCTAGACGTCATGCTTTCCATTTAAATACCAGTGTTCGATAGGCTTTTATTTTTTGCTAAAATTAAAATTTATTTCAATAAAATTGAATTTGATTTATTATGTACCAAAAATAAATAGTGTTTCAATATAAGTTAATATTGTTTAATGTTTATGTTTCAATTTATGAGTTTGTTTTTCAACATATTTATTGTTAATATAAACTTTTGTAGCGTATATTGAATGTAACAATTTTTATGTTCCTACCATCGATTAGGGGGGAGGGGCGCACAGGTATGAAGGGGCAGCAAAAATAGCCTAGGGGCGGCAAAATGGTAAATCCGCCCATGGATGTCTTTTCCAACATATTATCTTCATTTTAAATATCTCTAAAATTTTCTCTTATTAGGGCAAAAAATTGAATGATATTTCTGCGCCGTGGGTCCATTGAAGACTCAGCAATGGCTTAACCTGACCTCTAACCCCAAAAGACGTTCAGCTGCAATAGGGCTTAACCTAATTAAAATTCATTGCAATCTATGCCGAGTTCTCGAGCATCTGTAACAGAGAAAAAAATAGTAAAAAGCGCATTTAAGAAAAGGCAACAGAGAATCAAAAACAAAAAGAATGCAACAGAAAAATATTTAAAGGAAAAAAATCGCTTACCCAAAACATATGTAGCTTTGTGGCAGCTTTAAAACCACTTCTAATTTGCCTTAAAAAAAGGAGATTTTGGAAAAAGAAATGCCTTTTTTTTCCATCGTTCTAGCTACAAAAATCCGTTTAGGGGCCGCTACATTCCTCCCTCCTCTATTTTGTTCCTGAATATCTCGACCTCCCCATTCGACTAGCACCCTTGAACGAAGAGGGGATAGGGTAATTTTTTTTATACTTTTTTACGCCGGCTATTTCTCCATCAAATTGAAATCTATCACGACGAAGTTTTAATAAAGAATCACGCCGGCCGACACAGCTGGTGTCTCGCGGCGACCCCCCGAATCCAGCGCCGCTGCTCGGGGGACGAAATCTCCGACGCCGGCTCCGACGGGATGGCAGAAAAAAATATCCGGCCGTCTTACGTTGGGGGAACGGCTGCGCCTGGAAGAAATTTTCCTTAACAGATTGCTCTACAAACTCTGTGAAGCTATTCCGGGAAATTTCTTTCTTATTTTCTCGCAGCAAAGTAAAGTGAAGAAGCGGGTGGTTTATTGAGACAGGCGTTTAACATAATAGCTCTGGCAAAACAACTTCATAAAGCACGTTTTTAAAACGAAATATTTTGAAAATAATTTATTTATGGAGAAGCAAGTTAAAACCCCTCCCCATCGTATAAAAATTATCTCTTTTTCTTATCGTTATAGCTTGTCTATAAATGTCATAGAAATACAATTACGATTAATATAACGTTATATAGCAATACAACGTTAAAACTATCTAACGCAATCGCGGTTGTATCTGCTTTAAATAGATTTATCACTATAATTATAAAAGTGTCCATTTTATGAGCTATATTTATGTTCATACGGGCAACAATTATGTGGCATTATGCAGTATCGAATGAAGACGCATGGCACTAGAGGGCGCTAATTGTTTCTTTACAGATATTGATTCTGATTGGTCGATTAGAAATTGCCAAAATGTCGATTGCGTTGAAAATGATTGGTTTGAGAGTAAATTTATTTTATATTATATGAACGTTGTGTATCATAAACGTGCCGATTCCTTCTTTGTTTCACCCAGTACACTGTTCAGCCCAGCTCTGTCTTATATAGATTTTTTGTCACTATAACATAAACAATCATTTAAATGCCCAGTTATGGTCCCAGTTTAGCTCGGCTTAACCTTATCAGTTTTTTTCTTATATTTCCCGCTCTCCTGACATTTCACTTAATAGGAAACATGAGATTTCAAATCATGTATACATTTCTGTACGAAACTGTACTTATCGTGAAGTATTATCTTTTCGTGTAAACTAAAAGTCAGTGGTGATTTGAAATGTTCGTTATAATCTTTATTTGACAATAGAAACTTCCCTATTTTAATAGCTTTTAATAGTTTAACAAACACTGTCTCTTCTATACTTCCCGATGGAAGAGAATGGATTATGAAACTTTTTTTTTCTAAATGTATGTGACGAAAATGATTACGTAATACTAAAAGTTTTGATTAGATGCAAAAGTTACTAATTATTATTTACCATTATTACTAACTAGCATTAAAACCATTATTGACTATTATCGTCAATTAACTAACATTATCAACTATTATCATTAACTAATATTATTAATTATCATTATTAACTACCATTATTATTAACTATTATTAACTATAATCATTAAAGACTAAACGCAAAGTTGGAGTTAATATATGTAGTATGTATGTGCATAGACATACGCAAAAAGTTCGTAAGTGGGGGTTATAAACTCAATGAGGGATGTTACAGAGCTACAATTCATATGCATATGCCTATATCAAATATGCAAAATTTCATTGTAATGGGGGTTACGACCCTCCCCCTCGTATACGCTTATGTGCATGTGGTAATTCTGATGCAAATTTAAGGCATTTGACAAAGAGAGGAATCTATAAAAGGTAAATGATACCTTTAATACTAATTTACCACTTCATACTAAGCCATGTATAAAATGTACATATTTATACTTCCGTTTATTACGCGACGACTTTCTTGGTATTCCATTTTGTACCTTAAAATATTCTCATGGGGACCTGTGCTCGAACGAAAGTACGCTATACCCTCTTTATATACCCTTTCGGCAAGGCCGTTCTCCACCATTATAAGGCAGTGCTCCTGTGCACTTCTGGCATTTCTCTGATGCATTAGCCTCAATGCATTATTTCCAATGCATTAACCTTACTATTTCCATCATAAGAAAAAGTAGTCTTGAAACGCGGTCAGACTTCAGCAGGGAGCTCTACAATAACTCCATGCATAATTATTTGATCCGAACGGAGACTTACCATATGGTGAATGTATGTACGCAATCCGCGGAATCAAAGTCGGTGGTAAAAGGAGTAGGGAGCTAGTGCTGTATCACAGAAAAGATGAAGGAAAGGTTTCGATGTACTGTATTTCCCTTGCCATAGTTAATCAATCTCTCGAAGGGGAAATTCAATCACAAATCGATTTGAAACGGGCAGCAATCAAGCCAAGTATGACGGGTATTGAGTGATTTATAACATCTAAACATCAGGCCCTTGGGTAGACCCACGCGCTAGCTTGAAGCGGCTTCCTCCATTTTTTCTTCCCCTCCTTCCCACTACATGCCGATATTTCTGATTTAGGAGGTTTAAAAATAAAATACGGAAAGAGGGGGGAACGGGGGGGGAGGAGGAGGAAAAGAAATGTAATACAGAAATAAAAAGTTGAAAGTTGAAATTAAATTTCTGGTCATTTTTGACCGCGAAATCTACTAGCTCTGTTTGTCAACTGCATCTGGCATTCTCTAATTGACGTTCTGTTGCGATACACGAAGCCAAATTTAGATGGACAATAATAATATTCCTCGCAAACGTCATCGCAAGCCGACAATATATAATGGTCTCCTAATTGAGTTTATTTTCTTATAGACGTGATACTCATATTAGCTCATATTTTCATAATACAAGGGTTATATATTAACCGCGCTCATATTACTGCAATTATACTATCTCCATATAAACCGTGACCACATTATTGTTGTAATTATATTACCATTCATTTAATTCGGAGTCGAAATCTCAATGAATCCCGATCGAGGACCTCTGGTTAGAACCTCACCTGATGATTTAGAATAACTTACGAATTCGAGAAATAATTTAGGATACTTCAAGAATACTCGTAATAATTTAGGATACTTTAAGAATACTCGTAATAATTTAGGAGAATTCACAAATTGTCGTAAAAGTTTAGGATACTTTACGAATTCCGTATAACATTTAACTTATAATATATGGTGAAACCTGCCTGTACTGATACTTGCCTGTAGTGAAACCTGCCTGTACTGATACTTGCCTGTGGTGAAACCTGCCTGTACTGATACTTGTCTGTGGTGAAACCTGACTATAATATTATTTTCGTAATATACAGGGTGCGTCAAAAGTTCGTAAAAACTTTAAAAAATCATAAAAAAGGAACAAATAATGATAAAGAAGTGCGGTTTACACGAAAGGATTTAATTGGATTTTTTTAGTCATAAAAAATTTTAGTTTAAAAGTCACCTATAGACGGCGCTGATACGTAAAATATTCAGCAGAAGCATGCAATGCAGGCTTGCAATTAAAAGACCTGAATGAGCGTGGATTGTTCATTCAAATCCAACAGTACTGCATAATTTGCGAATGTCATCGTTGCCAGATCAAGCGTTGCTTATGAAGTTCTTCTACCTGAATGTTGAATTAGAAGCCACTGCGTTGCGAAAATTTCGTACAGTGAAACAACTGAAGACGAGAAATGTCCACATGTCTTGTTCGCCTTAGTTCTGTCATACAAAGTTTTGGAGGTCATATTGAACAACTGTTGCAATAATAAATCGATGGAATGCACAGTTGTCCTGTCCATTGTCTTTTGGAGTTTTCAGCACCATTTGTAGGTGATTTTTTGAACTAAACATTTTTTGCTACTAAAAAAATCCGATTTTCCTAGAAAAATTTTCATTCAAACCGCACATTTTTATCGTTAGTTGTTCCATTTCTTACGATTTTTTAAAGTTTATACGAACTTTTGAAGCACCCTGTACTTTTTTTCAGATTACTGGCATATGCATGGTGGCGTTGGTGGTGATATATGCATGTGATTATACTGAATTGTGACTTCGTAACCCCCATTATAGGCATAATTTCTGCGTACACCTATGCCTTAGATTATATAGTGCTTATATATAGTGCTTATATTTATCAAGTTCAATTTTGCCTATGAGGATAAACTGTCGATAACGGTATTATATCCCCAGTCCCCACGATACCGATAAGTCGATTTCATTGTAATTTGATATCGATAAGATGAAGAAAGTCGATTTTTTTTTTTTTCACTAGGCGAGAAAAAAAGATAATAATTTTGCCATGAAATTGACATTTAACAAGAAAGAGGCCAACGAACGGCAAAACCAAATTTAAAAAAAGGATAAGAAAACAATTTCCGTAAAATATGACTTCTTTGAAATGAACTTGTATTTAAAGAATTATGGATAAAAAAAAAGCCGCACCAAACTATATTTATGACAATTTACTTGAAAATTTACCTGATAATTGGCATTTAAGCGAACTCCATTTAAACGCCTATTTATTTTGAGTTTTTATACATCCCTTTCTGGGGAAACAGTGTCGCTATTTGAGACTAACGTTCCGATATTTGCAAGCAATAATAATATTTGGTAATTGATTATTAATGAATACTAATTAAGTTAAAATGTCACAGGTTGGAGGAGTATCAAAGCTCCAAAACGGAGGTCAAAAAATTGCAGAAAATTTTGAACGGACCAAATATTTATTTTGACAAATGGTGGGTTTTTTATATCAGTACCTTCTTATTAACAATTATTGAATAATAATAATAATAATTTTATAATATCATTTAAAACTACTGAAGAGAATATTAAACCCAATCACTAATATATAATAAGAATGCTTACGTTGAATAAGGTGTTTTAGGAGTCAAAATTAAATAGGCACGAAAATTTTAACACTATATAATTCCAATGTAATGCATATAAATAATTTCGATATGTTCTGCACTGATATTTTCGATACTTTCTCTATTGGTATTTTGATACATTCTGCATCGGTATTTTTGATATATTTTGTATCGATAATTTAATCTATATCGATAATTTTATTTGTTTTATGTATCCTATATCGATATTTTTTATGTATCCTATATCGATATTTTTATGTATCCTATATCGATATTTTTATATATTCTATACCGATATTTCGATGTGTGTACCATAGATATGCGATATATTTTGTATCGATATTGCTATGCATGTAGGGTATCGATAATTTCGATATATTCTATATCGATATTTTGATATGCGTCCTATACTTTTATTAAAGCAAAGTATTATTGAATATTTGGCAGGTGTAAATAGAAAACATAAAAATAGATATCTGTTCATTGAATGCGATATTTAATAACGCTCGTTACCTGAAAATATAATTATTATTAATCGTTATTTACCAGTGTTTCCCAAACATTAGCATTTGATATTTTATGTTGCAATACTGATAACTTAAATTCTTTTTATTTTTGCTTGTAAATCTACTTTATTTTGACTCGTTTTTCCCTTTTCGTTTGCAGAACGTGTGCACCCCCCCGTTCCGGGTTTCCGTGAGTAGAAATTTTTTTTTCTTAATTTGCCTTTATTGACTTTATTTTTATTAAATTTACATATTTTATTTGCACCCAGTAGTAAATAAAATTTTTGGTTCTTAATCTTAGCATGAAGGCTCATTACATGCCAAGCATTGCAAGTAAAAAGTAAAATAAAATTATTTCTTTTATATATCACCAGCTTACTAATTAATCTCTTCGTAGAACATTTTTAGAGCATGTAATGCAATTGAAGAACCTCAGACTTAATTTTCAGACATTCTAGTTTAGATAATTTAGTTGCAGTTAAAATTTTATTTTATAAAAATTTATTATTAATATTTATAATTTTTACATATATTTATAAGTAACAAATTAATTTAAATGTGTTATGTTAGAAGGAGTTAAATTATTTATAGTCGTTTGTCGGTCCCCTCAAACGGCCTCCATATGGAGGGAACATAAGTTGCAAGGGAAGGCAATTTTTTTTAAATGAAAAAGAATATTTTATCCTGAATGCATATGCATTATTTCTTTCTTATACAATTTTTTTTTTTTTGTTCGAATCCCTGGTTCGAATCCAGGATGGGGAAAGCGTCTCTTTTTCTCCAAAATTACATAAGCTCTAGTTTGAGCTGTAATTAATACGTGGGTGGCAAAAATTATAGTATAATAAATTCCCCCACGAAAACTCACAAAAATCTCGCCCCGGAGGCTTTCTTGTGTTGACCATATTTGGCAATTGTGTTATCCCTGCGGAGGGTAATAATACCTTAACAACATTATTTCTTTCCCTGGTAATTGAATTAACTTTAATTTTAAGATATGGTTAATCCGAGAGAAATAGAATTTATTGGAAAAATCCTACGCTGAAATCACTAAATTTTAAGTTGGTGTACTCTTCCCACCTTTTCCCATACAGAGGCCGTATCGAAAAATAAATTTATTTCACAAATTATTCTGTGCTAACTGGGAAAATTTTGATGTAACTCTCAAATTTTAGCGCTTTCACCCATCCGTTGCAATGAGCCCCCAATTTTCTCAATATATCCACTTTCCCTTAATTTTGCGTCAAACTTAGGCTTGGTAAAAAAATGTTAAGTTCTGTCTGAATTTAATTAACAGAGAGGGCCGTGTAAAAATTATTTGTTTGGCCACAGACTGGCCGTCGCTGTTTTATCAGTTTTTATTTGTGGGTAACGTTATATGAATAACGCGTGTAAACTATCAATAATCAATCCATGAGATGTGTTAATTGCCGTTAGTCAATAACTCTTATCATACAAGCGTCCGTTCTTTGCTGAAAATGAACCCTTAATTGAATTTACATAAGAAATATATCAGCTTATGCTTTGTAATACAGAACGCATGTCAATCGCTGCCACAAGGCGATTTATTAGGCCAACGCGGAACACGTATTTTATAATTAAATAATCGGTATCATTATCGATATTAATATGAATTATAATCGATATATTCAATCAGGTGATGACAATAAAGTCGATATGAAAACACGCATTCGTGGCACGTGCAATTCCGACTTATGACAGTATCAAAGTCTCCCGGATGGAACTGATTGATCCAAATGGCGCTCATTGTCATAACTCATGTCATGACCTGATGACCACAATGACTATTCATTAACTACATTGTATTGACTTGCATAAAATAACATGAATACCGTGTAAGATACTTCATGGTCATAACTAAAGATCTCAAACGTGAATTTGTCTACCAAAGCAATGATTAGCAGTATGGTGGTGTAGAGGAGAGGTAGGTGTTCGTCTACCTTGCAGGAATGACGAGTTTGAAGTCCGTTGATGTTCAACTCCTGCCGTGTTTTCTTACTGATCCGTTCTCAGAGGTTTTATTCCCTTGATTGTAAAAGGTTCGGATGCCTCCGAAAACTGTAGATTCTATCGTAGCCTGATCTTAACTTTCCATAAAGCACGAACTAGGCGAAAGAGCACCTTCCATCTTCTTCCATGACATAGACCAATAGCTGCAGAAATCTGCACTTTTTGTTAACTAGTTATACTATTCGAGTTCGTTAAAATTAAACACGTTTTTCTATATGTTCACAAAAAAATCTATTTTTTTATTTATAAATGTTCATTTACACATATGAAGTCCATGTTTAATACACGCAGTGATACAATTGAAAAATATTACACCACGCGTGGGGATCCCTTGTAAATTCTGTAGCATAACCCGCTGGGGACTTCGCTAAACCAAAACAAATGCTGAAGCGTCGCAACCATATATTCTTCAATTAGCTTGTTTACAGATACTACAAATATCTCGTAGTATCCCTGCTACGAGATATATACCCCTAGAATGTTTGGCATACATCTCGTAGCGAAGATACTATGAGAAACTTGTAGTATCCGTAAGAAGCTACAAGTATCTCGTAATATCCCGCTACGAGATATATACCCCTAGAATGTTTGGCATACATCTCGTAGCGAAGATACTATGAGATACTTGTAGTATCCGTAAGCAAGCTACAAGTATCTCATAGTATCCCGCTACGAAATATATACTCCTAGAATGTTTGGCATACATCTCGTAGCGAAGATACTATGAGATACGTGTAGTATCCGTAAGCAAGCTACAAGTATCTCGTAGTATTCCCTGCTACGAGATATATACCCCTAGAATGTTTGGCATACATCTCGTAGCGAAGATACTATGAGATACTTGTAGTATCCGTAAGCAAGCTACAAGTATCTCGTAGTATTCCCGCTATCCTCTTTGTATCCCCGCTCCTCCAATTTTTTCTCAATCAGTTCCTTTCTACAGTATTTTTAAATTCTTTATATTTCCCTATTTTTCTTATTTCATTGTTTAGTGACTTCCATAATTTAAGCTCTCTCTATCCTATAATATTTCTACTTTTTTCCGTTTTTATTTTGGGTAGAGGTGACATTTCATCTCCTCTCAACATTAATCCTTTATTCAAATATTGTCTATGTTGTGTTATATTTATTATCGCATCAATTTTTTTTTATTTTGGATTCTTCCGTACATTTTGTTCAGTATACAATATGCGTATAATTTGCTTACTGGAATAATACCAATTCCTTCCAATATGATTACCCAATTGCACTCTTGTTTACCATACGTTTTTGCAGGGAATTTGCCCCAAATTCTTTCTATGAAATTTAGATTTAATTTCCCCATATTTCCCCAAACACAATTACAGTACATAAGATAGCAATGAACAAATGCGTAGCTGTAATGCTATTTCTGTACTCTTGGTGAAACTCTCGCTATTTTATTAATTTTCCTCATACCTCTCCTTATTGTCTTAGATATTTTTGCCTGTATGTTTATTTCATGTCAAGTTTTTGTTATTGTTACTCCCAAAAATTAGTATTTTCCTATATATTACAAATCTTGAGTGACTGCTCCGTCTTTTATTTTGTTTCTGATATTATCTATTCGTATTATATATCTTTAAAGTTTTCGTATCCTTTGTATCTTTCTGAGTATCAAGTTCTTGCGTCATATACCCTCGTACTCTTTGTGAGTATACATTGCCTAAGCTGTATATTTCTGAAACTCTGTATATTGTTGTTGTGATGAGGGAGTACAATCTGCTGGTTGCACTGGCGCTCATAAGTGGACAGGGGGGGGGCTTAACCCCCCCCCCTTAGCCCTCGTTTAAAAATTTCATTTGCCTGTTCCTGCTATACGTTTACTTTTAAAAATTTGCATTCACGTTTTAAAATAAGATACTTTTTAGCTTATTACTACTTATCAAGCTGGAACAATTATTTTTGTAGTATTTTACTGTCTTGAATATTTGCTAAAATGTTTGACAACCTTGAGAGAGAAGGATGTAATGATTTTAAATAGTCCCCTAAAAATTCTCATATGCTTTACATACAAAAGGTTAAACACTGGTAAAATAGCAAAAACGGATAAGATCATCCAAGCTTCATGTATATACAGTGAAACTGTATGTATATACAGTGAAACTGTATGTATATACAGTGAAACTGTATGTATATACAGTGAAACCTGGTAAAGTGGCTACCTTGGCAAATTGACCACCTGAATAAAACGACCATTTTTTTTATAAGAGAAAACTGATAAAGACTTAGTCTTGCCCATACTAAAATTTGCCGTTTATAGTGACCACCTGCCTATGGCGACCTATTGCAGTCCACTCCCGAATGTGGTCACTTCAGACAGGTTCCACTGCATGTTAAACTACATTTCAATGGAGGGTCATAACCTCCATCAACATCCCCTGTGTGCGCCAGTGATGATATATCATAGTCCTTTTAGCTGTGATATATCACAGGTGGTAACGAATTATATTAAAATAGATTATGTTTAAAAAAATATATATAAATCACATACAATATATAACAGTTAAAGTGACCTGCAAATTACTTAACGAAATGGGGAATTAGCAAAAATTCTGAAATATTTACATAACATAAAATATCAAAGTATCAATGTTACGTATTTTATCACAAAAAAAAACATTCATTTTAAAACCAGTTATACCCTGTTTAACCAGTTATTCCCTGGTTTTCAAAACTAGTATTATCAGGAAAACACAGAAGATATATATATATACGTTAGAGGGAAAAAAATATTAAATTTTCCTGAAAGAAATTGTTGGAAAAATTCTATTTGAATGTAAATGGGTACTGGACCAAAATATTCATGCCATACATTAGTTTTCATGAACGAAGGTTCAGCATTGCAGTATGGGGGTAGTATTGCTTTATTAGAAAGTTATTGTAATAATCTGATCCATTAAATAAATAATCCATTAAGTAAATAACAATCCATTAAAGTAATAATCTGATTCCATTAAATCTTCCCATATATTAGACATTGCTTTTACAATTGGTAAATTATCTACTTGAACATCTTTATATACGACCGAAGGGCGATATTGGATTCAATGGGAGAAGTTGATAAGTATTATATCTATGGATTTTCGGTAATTTTAGAACAACGTTATCGTAATGGACTTTTGAAAGCAGAAAACAGTGTAATTTTCAATTTCCAAGTTTAAATCTAGAAAATTTGGCCCTCCCACATCATTGGCTTGCTAAAGGAACCCTAAAGTTTTAAAAGTAAGCCTAAAATAGCCTTTATGCCTTTGGAGACCCCGTTACAGAGAAGTTTCCCAAAACCCTAATTTTAAAATTTTCTACTTCGCGACCTCCTGGTCTTTAGATCCCTCTAAATTTAATGGAGCGACATGTGAAAGGAAAGATTTTAAAACGCTTCAACAGATGAAATTGTTTCTTTTTTGAGATCGAAAAATAAAATTAGGAGAGATACAGTTGGCGCCGTTTCGCTAAAAATCAATTTTGCTTCATTCGAATCCATCGATCTTGAAAAGATATAGTCCCTTTCATCGAATGAAGTGCTTTTCAAAACAAAAAGAACTTGCTCAAGCAAACCTGACAGCAACAGCAGTATGACTCCTCCGATTTCTAAAAAATATTTCCTTAGATCCAAAATTTAAGTTTAGAAAACTTAACTAACTTCTCCATAACTTAGTTTTTGTACCAGCTCTTCCTTTTCATCCAACACCTGCAAGAAACATTCAAATTGAACGAATCAAATAAAAAATGAATAGCCAAATCTTTCCAACTGAAAAAGTAAAATTAATTTTAGATGATGAATCACCACACAGTACGGAATTGAAAAGATGACTGATGTCTCTAGCTCCATGAACTGTACAACTAGGATTATGTGCTGGATATATAGAGGGTACCATACAAGAAGAGCTTATTAATTTACCATCTCTATGATGTACATGTCTTTCAGGCGTGAAAAGCTTGAAACCCTCTTGTTGGACGAGTACTGTGGAGTTGGACGAGTACTGAGTTATTTTAAAATAATATCGTCAATGTGTTTCGCGTTGGAATGGTAGACTGAATTTTCAATCGAAGTAATTGTATCAAAAAATGTTGCAGGTTAAAAGATTTACGTCTGTCGACAGACGAGTTTGCTCATTGTGAATCTATCTCTAGATTTTTAATAGAATTATTGTTACTTTTCCAATTATTATACTTTTACACTTCTCAGCTTACTTCTTAGTTAATAAACTTGCTTCTTACTTGATAAAAGTCTGCATAATGCATTATGTGTGCCCATACTTCCAGGGAGGAGGGGGATAAGAAAAATTATTACCTCCTTCTCATAGCTGTCAAGAATTTTAGTGAATGTACAAGATACCAAAACGCTACAAAAATAATTGATACTGCTTGACAATTAGTAATGAGCTAAAAAGTACCTTATTTTAAAATGTGACTGTAAAACTTTTGAAAGTAAATGCATAGCAGGTTCGGGCAAATCAAATTTTTAAACGAGTCACACTCTGCCCATGTACATATTACTCTTTACATGTAAAGCACGTTTATGTTGATGTTATTGGGATAGGCAAAAAATTTACTTTCGATAGTATCACTGCTTTGACACTGGAATCATTGTCTTCTTCAAGATAATCTCTTGCAATCATGCTCGATGTCTTCAAATCATGCAAAAAATATTTCTCATATTGGTTTGATAGCTAAAATCCAAAGCGATTTGCCATTTCTGAACCTCAATTACAGGCTTCTATTACGAATTACAATTATAAATCATAATCAAGATTTTGGTAATGCTAATTTATATAGTTTGTATCTTGTCTCGCTTCCTTCTTTGACGAGAGTGATACTTCAGATCCATCAGATCTTCCGGAATGTGGCTTACGGATAAAGGCAATCATCTTAACATCATTGTGATGAACGAGGCATCCAGAAACTGGTTTCAAATGCCATAAAGTTCCTATTAATTAAAAAACCATTTGCTTGCGAAGAGACTTTGCTCTCTCCCTCTCTCTCTTCACTCCTTGCCTCCCCTCCTGAAGGTGCTCCTTGCCGCCGCACCAGATTAAGATGATTAAGATAAAAGATACTCTTCGTTCTATTTTGTGCTTGGGTGGCATAAGAAGGACGAAAGAGCGGAGAAAATGTAGTTTCTGCTGCATTCAGTACAAAGTAATTGTGCCGGAGTTGGTGGAAGAGGCAAAATAGCATGAGTGTGTGTGTGAGGCGAAGGGGGGCAATCAGCCCCGCCGCCTTGCCCCTCCACTCCCTGTTCCAAGCATTCATCATCAAAAGGCCTGTAATCCAGTTGACGTTTACTGACATGTGCTTCCAAATTGTTGATGACCGAGAGAACTGAAAGGCATCTCTGGCTAGGTCCCGACTCCCGGGGACTCCGCCGGGGGGTGGAGGGAGAAGGAGAAAAAAGGAGAAAAGAACATTTGGCCTCCTGATTCTCTTAATGAGTACCCTAGCGGGAGTATGTTTGCATTGCTGCCTTGTGGAAAACGTCACCCTTCTCCTGCTTAAGTGAGTAAGTGTGAGACTTCCAACGCGTGTAGGGGGAAAAAGGAGACGGGAAGAAGGGAAAAATAAAGATTTGAGGATGAGGAAAAGGGAAAAAAAAGGATCATTCTCCAACCATGGGGAAAAAGGGAGAACTTGCAGTAAAAAAAGAGGCAGAGGAGTCGAAGAAAATGATACGTTTGTGTGTGTGTGTGTGTGCGTGTGTGTGCAGAAACGATATTTGGCAGACGTTGAGTGTATGTAAAATGGGTGCACACATGCCCCTCTACGTCGCCCCCCTCTCCCTCTGCAAGAAGTAAGAAAGACCTGTTTCTGTACACTACATTATTTTCTTATTTTCCTGGAGAGGTAAGACTTGGTTATGTTTCCCCCCCCCCCCCTCACAGGAAGGGGACCAAATTTTACTAAACTGTATATTTTTAAATGTGATTAAAACCGCAAAAATGCCTCCTTCTTATTCCTTTAATGCGATTTCTATTAAAGTTCAAACATTATTTGTTAACTTTTAGCATAAAACAGGTTTTAGGCTGCCTTTTGAAGCTGGATAAAATTTGTCTATGTTTTTTTAATTTAGAAAAATAATATTTTGAAAAAAATTCCTTCCTTTATTCGTGGTAATATATAAATGGTTTATTCTATATGTGAATCGTTGTGCTTCAAGGATATGAAATTCTGAACATTTTAAAATTCATCAAAAACGTTATTTAATATTCTTTCGAATCAAGCGCTTATTCAAGCATTATTCAAGCATTATTCAAGCACAACTTCGATATAAACAGCAACGTATATTTTATTTCTTATAAACGTAAGTCCTTTTCTCTGAGATAATATTCAATAACATTATATTACTTTTCAAATAAAATATTTTTTTTTATGAGATATCCTTCACTAGCGGGATTTAAAAAATTTCGTAGCCTTTTAGAAATTTCTCCTATATTTCAAAGTTCTTTTTTTTTCTGTATATTTTATACATCATAATAAATTGTTTAATTTTGTGTTCATGTCGACTCAAGTAATTGTATGTTAGTAATAACTTACCTAAGTATGTGTTTGCATTAACTTTTTATATGTGCGTATACAAGCTTACGTGCCCGTATACAAACTTACGTGCCCATGCAAATTGCTCCTGTTCTTTCTTCCTTCCCCCCTCTTGATTTCTTTCTTTTTTCTTTTTCCTTTTTTTTACACCGTTCGGTGTCGAACTCGTATTGACGGTTCAATAGGTCGACACGTTACCGCTGCATGCCCTTCTCCGAATCGAATATGATTAGCAAACACAATGCGCTTATAAATAAACATGAAGCATAGTTATTAAGCGCTTATAAATAAATTGAAGCAATGTTAACTATGTATGTATATAAGTAAAATATATGTATATGTGTGTTTCTCTCTATTTTTTTTAATTTTCCTCTAATGTACTCGAATTATAGGTACACACACTTTTAACCTTCTTAACCTGTTAACCGGGGAATAAAATTTTGTGAAACTCGTTTCACACTGGGGACTTTTTTTCTCAGTGATATTTAATTAATTTAAGTGATATTAACTATATTCATTATATTTAATTAATTTCAGTGATATTAAATATATTTAATTTCAATGACGAAAAATGTCGTCATTCGCATTTTGGTAGTCTTATGGGCATGACGAAAAATGTCGTCATGCCCGAATAGAATAATAGAATAATAGAAATCAGTTTAAACTGTCTGTCATATTCCATAAGTATCGTTTGGTAATCTCGGTGCAAGCATTTATGAAAAGTTAATAAGGGCAATAGGCTGTCTAATATAATATTAATTTGCGAGCGATTAATATATGCACATGAGTACTTGAGCACATGATACTGATTAATATGGACACATGATATTGGTTAATATGAGCACATGGTGCTGATTAATATGAGCACATGTTACTGATTAATAGAAGCACATGATACTGATTAATATGAGCACATGATACTGATGAATGTGAGCACATGATACTGATTAATATGATCACATGAATACATGAGTTATTTTGAGCGATTATGTGCACGTGGAATTTTTATGTTTCATGGTACTTATGAAAACGTTTCGGAAGCCAAAAAAAAAGGGATTTTTATAATCGTATCGGTGAAATTATTTTCCCTCAATTTTGAGGTAGGGGAGGTAGTAGTATTTTTTTTGCTATCTATCTTAAAAATTATCCCTCTCTCTCCTTGCAATAGAATACATAAGAAAGAACTGGGCTGGAGGGATTTTGTTCATTAATCTTCGCACTAATTCACCCCATTTTTACTCCTGAAGTCGTCATCACTACTGAAAATTGGAATCACTGAAGTCAAAAAAATCCCTCTCCGATGCGGAAAATAAGTGAGGTCCAAAATTGATCGCCAGAGTCAAATTAAAGATGGCTTGAAACGATTGATCACGCAGTTGATAATTAGATCATCAAATCACTTTTTATGACATTTTTAACAGAAAAAATGCAATCAATGTGGAGTTTAGTAGGTTAGAATGATACAGGATGGGGGACTCTAGCCTCAAAATTCCCTTCATAAATAAAAAAAAATCCCTCTTAGCCGGTCAATGCCTCTCTATGAAGAAAACGGTAAACCATACATCTAAGAAGATATTTAAAAATGGCATTATGATGACACGATGTACCAGAATATACCATATCATTAACGTTCATCTTAAGATATGCGACTTCCTCAAAAATTAGCATTTTTCTGCTTTGAAATTCGGACTATTGGGCTCTTTCGTGGTAGAGATGGAGTCCATAGTTTTCCCCCCTCATCTTTCATTCTTTCTCTGCATCCTCTCTTAATCAACTTCGCGGCCCGATCTGATATTAATGCTGTCGTTTACTGTTTCAATAAAGAAAACTTATCCGGAATAGCATCTCCGGATCTCAAAAGATGACGAATAGTTCTTAAAATTTAATCACCAATAAAATATCCCCGAACTTGAAATAGACTAGAAGCCGATCTTGTAAATTTGTTTCTTAGATTAAGTAGTCGTATTTCCAAGAAAAGGATCGATTTCGTCTCCCGCAATGAATGCTATGCACACTTGAGGATGGGAGGCTTTTGAAGCAGGCATAGAAACAGATCTCTCACCCGCTAACCTTTGAATGAGTGAGTGGTGCCTAGTCTCAGCATCAAGACGCAACTTTCAAGTTTTCCTTCACAGACAATCTTCCTTTGAACTGCTGTTATTCTGAACTAAACTGTCGGGTTTCTGAAAGTGGCCATCCCATTAGAGGTTGAGGTCTTTTCACTAGATTCCTGCAATTGCGTTAGAACTAGTGTTTTCCCACAAATAACTAGCTACTTTTGGGAACTGAAACATCTCTTCAATGGAAATTGGCTCTAAGAGGTTGGCATGCAGGAGCAATACGGTTCCTTTTTAATTAAACGTCCCTTCCTTGAAAAATTAAAATTTTCAGATAAGAGCTGGTGGTGATTTTATTCAATATGCCTTTTCAAATCCAGTATTGGCAAAACGGTTGCGAGCAGGAGCGCCGATGAGTAAAAGACTGGTTACTGCTGCCAAGCTTAGAATTTTTCAAGTGGGAGCTGATTTTGCCAAAAGTCACTCTTTTGAAATCTTGTTGAATGCTATATATTTTAAAATTAAGAACATTATACTAGGACTTCCAAGTTGAGGCTTAGAAGTAAAACAATGTATATATTACGTATTTTAATATTAAATATTTTTATAATACAGGACTGTGTGACTGATCAGGAATTGAAAACTTTTAAATATTTTAAAAGCTTCCCATTTTTATATCACTTGCGTTTCGAAGAAAGAGTTATAACTCTTCAATATAAAATAACGGAGTTATATAATCGATGCACAAATATTTACTTCGGTTCATCGATTCTCACTCTAAATGAACTCCAAGTATGTATTCCGACATGCCTCGGAATTATTGCGGATTCCCTGCCACCGCAATAAAACGAATCAAGCGATTTTTTCTCCAGTGTATATAAAAGTTACGTTTACTCTATACTGTAGTTTATTAATTATGTGATAACATCCATCCATCCATCCTTCCTTCCTTCCTTCCTTCCTTCCTTCCTTCCTTCCTTCCTTCCTTCCTTCATTCATTCATTTTCAAAATGTAATATAAAAACGCGAACTTCACACACACACATACACATACACAATCTATTAGAAAAATGCCGCTGGTAAGATGGAGATTTAACAACGATCTTCAATTTGTAAATAAAACGCAATATCTGCAATGTGCAACGAAACGAGAGTGAAATTTTAACATACTTAGGATATTTACAGAGCTTTTTCCCACGCTTCCGCGAATTAACTTTTTAATCCCACCTGTTAAATCATATAAAAGCTACTTGAGAAGGGTTAATGTTAGTGTATGGTAAAATGAATTTATCAAAAATTATTTATTTTTGCTATTTTCGCGCTTTTTCGTTTCCTACAAACACCGGGTGACTTGGGCAAGAGAACCTTCCGTAGTTTAAGATTTGCCAAAGGACGCTAGTGTTTTCCTGGGATTTTTTACAGGAAGTGCGAGCAACGGTATAAACGAAATACTTGTTATTACTGTATATACTTGTTATATACTGTAAATTTTATGTGATGGGCGATATATCGCGAATGTATTTTGAAATAAATTTCAATTAAATTTGCCTCAATACAATAACTAAACGACTGTTGTTTTCTTCCACTCTCGTAGCTCAATTGCAAGTGGCTGTTACGTTGTATTATTCAAATAAGCTTACGGACAAGGATAAATTCATAAACAAACCCCGTCGGCGCAGAGTAATCCTTGCTGTCCTTGCGCCATAATATTTCAACCAACCCACCATTATAGACAAATCCATGTTCCCTCATATCCTGCGACCGTCCTCCGCTGGAGATACCGTTTCCTGTTTGGGCGCCGAATTTGCAGCAGCTAAGGGGAAGGCCACTCCTTGGGAGGGTGACACAACGTGTCCCGCCGTAGTGTATGATCTTGGCTGCAAGATCGAGGTTCGGCTTCGTTGTTAAGTTGTGGGTCCATGTTGATAACACATATCGTAAACGTTATGAGCTTAATGTCGAATTCTGTAGGTTTTTTTTTTTTATCACACTACGTGTATATATGCATGATGACAGAGAGAGACTCCATCCTACAGTGGATGTACTATGGTTACTGTTGATAGCGATAATGATGGCTTCCTTATTGATAATGATGATGGTGGTATTGTTGTTGTTTATGATGCTGATGGCTTCCTTTTCGTGGTGGTGGTGGTGGTGATGTTGTTGTTGTTGATGATGATAACGATGATGTTTGTGATGATGATGGTGAGGAGGATGAGGATGACTTCCTTATGCAAGAGAGAATCTACATTTATCATTAAATGATCGGTTTTGAATCCCAGTTAATCTTAAAAAGTTTAAGAAAAAGCATTGAATTTTGCGTAATTTGTTAATATAATCTGACGACACAAATCCAGATAGATTCGTCCTAAGACGGAAGGAAAAAACGGTCCCGGGAAGTCTTTATCAGGAGGAGAAATTCATAATTTTTGCTCAGGAGTCAAAGGGACGCGGAACTAAGATAGATGGAGGCAGGGGAATAAGTCTTCCCAGTTCGTTACTTCGGAGACCCAGCCGTCTCCTCCCCCTTTCATCTCTAGAGTTGGAGTTCGCGAACGAAGGGGGGCAGGTGGGTGGGGGGACGCTTGACTTCTGACGCCGAGAAGGTTGACTTCCGTCCCCCCTTCCCGTCCTCCACTCCCGATTGATGGATAGCACGTCATCTCTGTATGACGGGTAACATACGGGGGTGACAGGCTACCCCCTACCTTCCCTTTCTCTTTGTGCCCTATTACTACCCCCACCCCACCCTACACCCTGATTCTACGAGTAAAACTGCAGCCTTTGTTCTAACTGCCTGGGTATCTGTCCTCGACGAAACCGAACGAGAACAAATTTTGAACAATAGTCAAAGACACGCGCAAAACCTAAGTCATGGACGATGAAATTGATCAAGCTACCCCGACAGGCAGATAGATCAGTCTCTTTCTTTTGCAAATTACCGGTTATGGTTAACGGGAGATTTAATTACGATTTGAAATAATTAACTCTGGAAGTCTGTTGTACTCATACTGAAAATATTCCCACCTCAAAGGAATATTCTTTCTGCTGTCGTAGACGTCAATCCAAGCAATCGGAATCGATGAATGTAAAAAGGTCAAAAATGTGGAGTACTTAAAATATTTGTTTGTAACTTTGATGTTCTAAAACTGCGTCTGGAACAGGACCTGAAGCTTTAGGAGACCTCCTAACAACGACACGTTGCCACACAAGCAACCTGATTAGGAACTGAACTCAATCCACATCCCCAAAAACAAACCAGTGCACAAGATTTCAAATAAGAGGTGGAGGAGGGGAACTTGATAGAAAATTTATTTTCTATAAAGAATTTTATTTTAAAGCCAACAAAGTTGTTCAGATGGGGAAGTTTATCCCCTGAGCCCCCCCTTTTGCACGGCTCTGCTCAAAAGCTGTTTTTATGACCATGAGATTATTGAAAAGCTCCTCAACATATGTAAGACAACTAGCGCTCCGTTGAAAATTGATGTTAGAAAAATTAAGGCTCCATTTAAAGCATATTTGATTTAAGAACCTCAAGGCGCTACTCATATTTGATTTAGGAGCATTACTGCGCTATTTGCATACTTCATTTAAAGCATCAGGGCGCTACTTAAAATATACAGGGTGGTCACAAGAGAAATATACCATTTCAAATTCTATTTGCATCGACACTACGATGACCAGAAATTTAATTTCTTTTCTTTCGTTGAGTGGCTAACAACTAAAGTTAGCATAGTTAGAATGTACAGTTTCTGCATGGTTAGAATGCATAATGTCATAGTTTCTGCATAATGTCATAGTTTCTGCATAATGTCATAGTTTCTGCATAATGTCATAGTTTCTGCATAGTTAGAATGCATAATGTCATAGTTTCTGCATAGTTAGAATGCATAATGTCATAGTTTCCGTATAGTTAGAATGCATAATGTCATAGTTTCTGCATAGCTAGAATGCATAATTGCATAGTTAGAATGTCTCCACGTGTGTGTTCCTTGTTCCCTACGATTAGGGGCGGACTGCGTCTTCCCAAAGGGCGCATACTTTGGATTATTGAAGGGCGCGAGTTTTTGTCTATTCGGAGGTGCAGGTGCTATGGCCCATGAGGGCGCAGTATAGCCCAGATGCTCTTGCGCCATAAAAAAGCCAAACAATCAATCAATCAATCAAAATGTCACGTGTTACACTGAGTAAGGCTTCATTAATGCGCCCTTTAAGCATATCAAGAGAAGTCATATCTATTTTATAAATAAACGGAATGTCTTTTGTACGCGTTTCTGAAACTTCGTTTCACTTGTGCTAGAGATAAACCATGACGTCTCCATAAACCATATTGCACAAACAGCCTTCTCCTGTGCCGATGCCATCACCGGATTAACAGACACCGACAACAACACCGACAACAGCAATGATGCCGATGCCATCACTGGATTTACAGACACCGACAACAACAACACCTCACAACAGCAGTGATGCCGATGCCATCACTGGATTTACAGACACCGATAACAACACCTCACAACACAGTGATGCCGATGCCATCACTGGATTTACAGACACCGACAACGGTAGTGATGTCGATGCCATCACTGTTGTTGTCGGTGTCTGTTACTTTTTATAAATAATGTTTGTTACGTGGATACATTCTAACTATGCGGAAAAAACTTTGACCGTAAGACACGTAATTAAAAAATAATTCAGTTTTCTTCTATTGTGGTTTCAAAATGCAAATAAAATTTAAATTAGTATACTTCTTTTAAAAACACTCTTTACTTATTCCAGACAGCTGGAACATGTCTTAAGATATATTTTAATTGGCCTCTGCTTGTACACTAAAATTTTGATCGGATTGGACTATATTTTGTTTTAATAACTATGAGTTTTTCTCGAAAACAATAAATTACCAATTATGAATCGGTTTCTACCAAATTAGATTAAGCATTCTGTTGCTAATTTTTAGGTTTATTTCTTTTATAAAGAACAGCTGAATCCTTCACGATATCATCATCTTTGCTATGAATTAATGGAAATGTGTAATTTTTACATTAAACCTCTCGTTCAATTTCACTTTTATCACCATTATAAAAATTTACTCCTTTTCGTGAAATGACCCTTGATTGATCAAACGAAATTTGATCCGTTTTCGTTTAATATTGACAAATACGATTACATCAACAACCTAACCGTTCATCATGGTATTCGTCAAATTCTTATTCACAGTCGCTGTAATTCACTAATTTATATTGCGCACTAATTCACTAATTTATATTGCGTATATGATTGGGTTGGTAAACAATTTCGCACACTACTATGGGTAAGCGCAGGGTGATTTAATAAGGAGGCTTAACAGCCATTAAGTACAAGTATATACTAAAATTTAAAAATATATATAATATTTTTAAAACTCAGCAGAACGAAGCTTCGAAGTAGTCGCGGTAAGAGGGCGACACAACGAGTCCCGCCTTAGATCAGGCCTTTCGGCTGTCATGACCGAAGTTCGGAATCTTCGTTAAACTGCAGGTCCAGCTTTTCAACACGTCTGACTAACATGGTGAGCTTTAGGCCGCTTCCTCTGTATTTTTTTCATTCACAGTACTACGTATATGTGTGATAACAGAGAGAGGCCTCCATCCTGCAGTGGACTGGAAATGGTTGATGATTATGATGTGTGTGTGTGTGTGTGTGTGTGTGTGTGTGTGTGTGTGTGTGTGTGTGTGTGTGTGTAAACATAAAATTGTAGGCCCCTTATAAATTTTCTGCATACGTTGTTGTATACTGCGAATGTATAAGTTTTTGAAAGAGAAAAATTAGTTGCAATTGGTGTTACGGATCTCATTGTTACGAGTTATGACTCATTCAGTAAATTGATTAATTGAAAATTTAATTAATAAATAACAATAAATTCGTGGCTGAATCATAACTATATTAGTAAACTAAATAACTTTAAAACCACTGATGGCTTAACTACTTGCGTACATCTACCTTCGTGTTTAATTGTTTATTTTATCCTCGTTGGAAAGAAAGTAGCTAGATGGTTCTGCTTCCCTTGTAGAATCGCCCAGACTGCACCATAACCAAAGACATATTTCTCATGAGAGTTATTTCAGCTGATTTTACGCCCCTGGGGTGAGTCTTCCTCTCCACCCTTTAGCTACGGCCCTGTTCGTTGATCCTGGCCATTTAGTACAACTAATTGTTTTGTATTAAGTAATAATATTCATTATATACAAGCCTAATTTATTTATTCCGGATTTGAAAATAAAAAAACTTTTAAATTGTAATAAATCATACCCAAAAAATATTTTTTTTATTTCAATATTTTAAAAAAAAATTAATGTTGAACTGCAAAGAGAGAGGTAGTGGATAAGATTTCCGCGAAGTTGGATGGCTTTATTGAAAGTTTTTTTTTCCAGAAATCGATTTTTTCGGAACTAGATCATCAAACGAACTTTTCATTCACACCTCACAAAAGATTCTACGGTGCTTTGTGCGTCTATGTTTGACACTGAAACTGAACCCGAAATTTGCACAAAACTAACTAAAAACCGTGAAACTAGCAACGCTAAATCAATAAACAAACTAATATTTGAAAGAATCGTGCGCATTTCTTTGCATCATACTCCAGCGTCAATGTAAACAAACACGGATTTTACAGAAAAGTGACATTCCTCAGCCTTTGGTCAATTTCCGCAGAACCTGTGTTTCAAACTCAGAAGATATCGATTATAGATATTGACATGGGGGTATATCGATAACTACAAACATCGGTCACCACTTAGCAAAAACCAATTGAAGCAAACGCTACAACTTTCCTGGAACATGCTGTTATAGAGCCAAAACTCGTCTACATTCACATAGCTTTGCAAACATGAGAATAGAAGAATGTAATTTTCGCAAATATTATAACGTTTTCGATTCGATCCATCCATTCGATTTCCAATAAAGTGAGGACGTATTCTCCTTTCTTCTGCGTACCACCACGTAAAAATAATCAACATATACACAAGTCCTAGCAGGTTTCTTCAAAACTTTTCGCATGTAGGGCGTCCGCCTGGAACCCACAGCTTCTTCAAATCGTGTTTCAGTTTTTTTTGCTTTAAAAATAATAATAAAAAAACAAGTAAATACAAGAACGTATTTTGGGGAACGTTTCGGCGGCCTTCCTCCACCAGTGTGTTCGAGTGTTCCACCATATTCAGAGGAATGAAGCTTTTTTTTTTTGCATAGAATTGAAGTATGCGGAATCCACCCTGCAGCAGAGCGTAATGAGACCGGCTTTGGTCGAAAAAATGGGGGAAAATAAAATAATAATAATAACTTGTCCAATCCCCAGTTCCCGTTATGAATATTTGGAATATTTGAAATGTTGGAGAATTATTATAGATTATGGAAATCTTTTCGGATTGAGCGTTTTCCCCCTCTTTTTCTTATATTTTTTCCCTTTTTCCCCCTTTTCCAGTTTCTTTACGAAATTGTTTTGTTGAATAGGATGGAAGCAGATTCCCCCGCTTTTGGTCGATTTGATTTGGTAAATAATGCTTCGATATTTTTTCCCTTTCCTGGAAAAAGGGGTATGCTGCGGTTTCCCCCTAAGATTGTTTTGTTTCAGCTAACCCTCTCCTCCCTTTTTCGCGATATTTGTTAAAACGTTGCTATTCTGACAGATGATTGACTGACGTTTTTCTAACAAATATGTATGTTTATTAAAAATAAGACAACATATTTTTAACAATATATTGTTAAAAATGGGAGAATAAACTATTGGGGAATATGAAGGATACTGGTGAATGACTCCCCATTTTAAAACCCCAAATTGTAATCCAAAATATAACACAGGCTCTAAAAAAATATTTAATAATAAAAAAAATTTATCCTCTGTTTTATCATCAATCCTACTTTTTGAATCATGCATGCTACAAAAAAATATCCGATATAGAATATGCACTGATGTACAGCAATACGTAATATAATAAAGATGTACAACTCAATGCATTATATAAAATAAAATACATAATCTCAGTTTAAATAAATAATCCATCCCATGTCTGTGTAATCAAGTTTATATGGGCCAAACACGACGACATATAATAGGGAAAATTTGTTTTCACTATCTGACCACAATTTCTTTGAAGCCTTCCATATTCTTTCGCATTCCTCTTCTATTGTTAACGATCAGCTTTCGTTCAATTATATGTCCTCTATTTGGAGAAACTTCATTCGTCCCATAGCAAAAGACGCGGCTACGGACCCACAACTGGTTTACCCGAACTAATTTTGGACTAGCAATTTGGCATCGTTAGACTTTATAGCATGTAGAACACGTTAATGTAATTAGGGTTCTGAAAAAGGGGAGTCTAAAGTGCTTCCAAAATAAAATAATAATAAAAATTAATAATAATAATAATAATAATTAATAATTAATAATGATAATTAATAATGATAATTAATAATGATAATTAATAATAATAAATAAATAATAATAATAAATAATTTTAACCATTTTATTTTAACTGTGATTATGTGTTTTATTTTATATAAATACATAATATATTCGTACCATAACATAATAATGTATAGTATGCATACATATGTATGTCGTAACTGCACATGGTGCATGTGTGCAGTATGTAGCAATGCAGCGTTGCATTTATTAAAGCATAGAATAACCTCTTATTATTGACTTTATGTTTATGGGGTTTTGCTACATTGTCCCTTTAGGTCTACTCCATTTTAAACTTGCACTTTTTTTCTATAATGTTCATATATTGCAATTATCAGGGCCGGACCCCTACATTGGGCAAACTTTTTGTCGTAGTCTACCTCGAAATATAGAAGGGACCACTCTCAATGCTTCGACACGACATCCATTTGTAATATTCGTTTTTCTGGGGGACTAACTCCCCTTTTTACGCTAGTAGCTAACAAGAGCTGTCTAATTTACATAGATTCTAAATGCATACACCAACAATTTTTTTACTTTTACGAGAAAAAATATACATTGCGTTTAATAACAAGACATTGGCCACCTCATTTGTTTAGCAAAAGCGCCTGGTCTAGGCTGAAAGAAAGCTTTGCGACTGCTTTGGCAATTACATGGAACATACTGGAGGACACGGTAATGATACCTTTATTGTATGTTGTTTTAATAGAGGCGTACACAATGGCTGGAAATACACCACCTATTATAGACTGAATAAGAAGGATCTGACATGTCGCGGGAAAATAGAGTGAATTGAATGATAGGAGATAGGTACCGTCCTCGAACGGTGTTGCAACATAGCTGGTACCCCAGCATGACTCCACGTGCATCTGGCTGCGGTCTCACCAACTCCTACAGCGTTTCCTCCATTTTGACGGGCAGCCCTCCCACCATCGACACCCCATCAGTGGACACCATTAGCGATGCATGGAAAAATGAGAAAATTTCCCTCAAACACACACGCGTAGGGAAAAAGGGAAAATATTAGTATTATTATACACCTAACATCATTTGAATGCAATGCCAATATTGCGACAGGAAAGTTGCAACCGCCCATTATATGACACATAATTAAAAACGACCAATAAAATAGAAACTACATGACTCAACCAGTTCCAATTAATATTTGTAATTAATAACTTGTGTATTATGAAATAATAATCACCAATAGAAGGTCAATTGCGCGCAAGTCCACGACAAATGACAAATAGGTTTTAATAGCAAGGAATTCGATTATTTTTATTACAATAATGTCAATTCACTTACCTCAACGATTGATCTTCTATACTATAGAAGTAGCGGTTCTTCAACTGTGGTCCGCAGACCCCCCATGGAGTTTACGAGACCCTCCCAGTGTTCCACAAAGATTCGAAAAAATACCGAAACAAGAGCAATTACTCTTTAATGCTAAGAATAAATTATGAGGGGACGAAAAATTCTTTCCTTAAATAGTGAAAATTAGTGATGAAACACTAGAAATAAATACATATGATGCAAATTCCGGGCTTTAAACTTTGAGTTAATTCTTGGGGGTCCGCGAGGGTGAGTGATCTCTGAAGGGGGTCCACGGTCTAGGAATTTAAAGGACCCCTGTTCTATAGCAAAGGAAACAAAAGTCATATTGCTCTAAGAAAATTTTATATTCATGTACACCGAAGTTTGCTAAAACAAAACAAGGCAGTGAAGCAATGTGATGAAATTATGACTGTTTAAAATGCTTTATGAAATATTTCTTGGGGGGCTACAGCCCCTTAACCTCCCCCCCTGGCTGCAGTACTTTGTATTAAAATTCCTTATTTTTACATGTTAAAATGGATTTCAAACAAGTTCGTCTTGTTTGTTCATCTAAGTTTAAATTAAAGAATAATGCATGTAGTATACAACTCGCAATACCTATACAGCTTTTGATGAATGTGTTATTAATGAAGAAGCACCTCAGGATTCAAGTTCAAGAAATTTTAATGTAATAGTATTTTGCGAAAAAGGAATGTCTGTGCGGGATAGCCCTCTGGTGGTACAATATCAGACCTGTAGCCAACAAGTGGGGCGATCTCACTTGCCCCATGATTTTACTCCAGTTGCCCCATCAAGCTATTTATATATAGAACCATCCCCGGGTACCCCATATGCCCTTTGTCTTTGCTCAATTGCCCCTTCATCCTGGCGACAGACCTGTACAGTAGCTCATTATTGTGCACACAATGCGGCTTCGACTCCAGCATGTATCTAGAACTTTCCAGTTTTACGTTTCTGCAAATTAGCAGTTTAGGGTTTTATTCCCTGGGAGAAAGATATTTGAATTCCATGGAAAACTCTGTGTCTGGTACAGTATATCCTCAGCTGCCCACGGGTCTTAAAACAGAAAGAAATCCGAGTAAAACACGTGATTCTTTAATTGAGAAAAGAGGTTTGAAATCTTGAGACCTTCGTCGACACAAAAAATCGCCAAATTGTTTGAGAGTTCGCAGACAAACGCCAAATTCTTTATTCGACTGTATCCTGTCACTCTCTGCTGTTATTAATAAAATTAAATAATTATAAAATAAGTGCCATGTACTAAACGACAGGCGTTTCAAATTAAATAGATTATTATAGTTCGTTAAATTAATTTATTTTATATTTCACATAAACTTAGATTTTAATAATATTTTTACTTACACAAACTCTTAAAATGTTAACAGACTCTAAAAATTTAGTTTGGCGTTACTTGGCGAGTTAACTAAATGCATATTATAAGATTTATTCACTATTTCAGTTTCACAAGAGCTGGAACTAAAAGGTTTTTTTTAATAATTCGTGAATTTTTCATATATATATATATATATGTGTGTGTGTGTGTGTGTGTGCGCGTGTGTGTGTGTGTGTGTGCGTGCATGTATGTATGTATGTATAATAGTGTCCAATCATCATAACGAAATATTAATCAAGACTATGAATTAGAATTAATCATGAATATGGATTAACCAAACATAAGAATTAAAATTCATCAAAAAATGAGGGTTAGAAGTAAAATAAAAAATGAGAATTAGTCAAGAATTATATTATGGCTACTTAGCAACAGATATTAATGAAGCAGTGATGCCAGTAAAAATTCACCATTGAGAAAATAACTTAATTTCCGATAAAAAAAAACGATGAAAGGGAAAATGCGATGAAAGGAATAGCCGGAAAGGGGAAAAGTAATAATTCTTTCCCGAAAGGCTGAATTCGTGAAACGATGAGGCTATAAAAAAAAGGGAACATTCAAAGGGGGATAGGGGGAAGTTGTCTCCTTCATTTTAACAGTAACCCATTGTTGTGGAATAACCCTCCATTCTTTGCTTAGCCTTCCAACACTACGACAGCAAATGCGGTATCACTTTTCCCTTTCTTTATACTTCATCTTTACTGTTCATTGGTGCGATTAGTCGCCTTGGGACGAGAATGAGGGATTTTTCCGTCGAAATGGCACTTGTTATCTATTTTGGTTTCCCTTTGCCCGCTGATTGGCAACACTCCCTTTCGTCTACCGCCGAAAGTCGCCAAAAATAACAATAGCGCTCGTGGTTTGAAAAGCATGGTTTTAATAATTTTAAATATTAGTGTTTTTTGCTCAAATTGATAAAAATTAATCCCACGTTTCTTTATAAATTAATTATCAAACTCCTAATTAAAATCTCCCAAGAGATGCACGCAATTTATTTACTATTTTCATTATATTATTTAGACAAAATTCTTTCCGCATTTTAATTAAAGGAAATGAATATTGGTTGATTATGTTATTACAAATAGTTATTTGAAATATGAAATATAATTAATTGCAATATTATAATTATTTATTCGCATCGATACGAAAATTTATTTACATTATTGTGGACGCTTAGTTCTAATATTAAAAGTATTTGATTATGTTACTAGAAGTATATGATGACAGAAATGACGGGAATTTTACGATCATTTCGATATATTACGATAAATGGATCGATTGATAAAAATCGATTATTACTATAATTTGTGATCTGTATTCAAAATATCGATATAAGATGTATCGTTATCGTCTTTATTTCACATCCTCAACCGAATAAAGCTCTTTCTAGTTTTTTTATACGTATAAGTTTCGAAAACTTCAACGTAATGTCACTTCAGCTCACAAATGTAAATTTTGACATAATTTTTTAAAAATGTGATGATTTCTGTTTATAGCATTTACCATTTATATATAACGGCCTTTAAAAATAATAATAATAATACTTTTCTGAATGACGTGTATAAGTACAGAGAACTATCCAGGTATTGTCGGAACATATCTATTATAAAGAGCAAAACTGTAAGAGGTGAATTGTTTTGCCTACTAAAGTTGGGACTACAAAACAATAATTAATTTATACTTATTCATTAACTTGTACTTATGCATTAATTCATATTTATTTATTAATTTATACTTATTATTTCATACTTATTTATTCATTAATTTATGCTTATTTATTCAGTAATTTATACTTATTTATTCAGTAATTATACTTATTTATTCAGTTAATTTATACTTATTTATTAATAAATATTATTCTTTCAATAAATTCACTATTTCAATTAAATCTTACTAAAAATTAAAGTACTTCGATTTTCAGTACACTTCCAAAACACTCTACCTTCGTCAAAATGTATAAATTAAGTACAAAAATTAATTTTTTTTAAATATTTACCTTCAAAAGTGTATAAATTATGTATTAAATAACTTTTTCGATATTTATTTATTTTAACGCCAGTTTTAAAATTATTTTGTTAAAAGTAAGAAAATGCCTTGCGCCTTCTTAGTATAAGATTGGAAAACTTAATAAGGGAAATTTCGTTTAAATTGTTTACTAATATTGCTATAGGGTTAGAATAGAACTGAATTTCACTAAGGCAGACATAAACTTGGCGATAACTCCCATTGGCGAATTCTTTGGCGTAGGCATTCGGCAGCCTTTTATCACCAATATCTAGACGTAACGAATGGCCATTTGAAAGGAGCTGCTTTTTTCTTCTCGACTCTCCCTCGTTCCGCGTTTCACTGAAGAAGCTGGCGAAGAATGAAGAATGCGTGGCGGCAAATCTGGGCAAATAGAAAGTTTGACTAATAGCTTGCAATTCTCCCCCCCCCCCACCTCCCCTTTCCTCTCTCCACATCACTGGCACAATTGGGGGTGAATAACAACCAAACCCCCGTCCAGCGGTGCCGATAAGGGGTCCATTTCACTGTAAAATAGCTTTTGCTGCTCAGTTTCCTACACCGGAATTGCAGAACAATAGGTCCAGCTCTAATAACCAGCGTCCCCGCCATTTTTCGATATTTGGAACCTCTTTCATCAAAACTAACTCCTTTTTGGTGGGCAAACGCGACGGCAAATTTGCAATTATCTATAACAGCCATTTGCTCGTCCGCAATTTTCGTTATTTTGGGGTGGCATTGTGTCCACCCCTCTTCTTTTTCTTCCTTTTTTTATATTTCCTTCTCTTTCTTGGAGTCTGTTTTCCGAAATGGGATTTCCAGGGATGGAGATACTACAGCAGATAGCCTGCACGGGCCTTACCACGCATCATACCTGTTTTTGAGAGAATTTCAAAAACCGACGATGAGGTCCGCGATTATTGTTTTACATATCTTCATTTTCCATTATGTCCATTATATTTAAATAATGGATGATCTTAAGCTCATCCATTATTTATGACTCACTGCCCACGTTCATCCAAAAACATAAATATGAGATAAGATCTTCATTTTTACGAAACACACAGAACCTTCCGGTTTATTCTTTTCATTCAATTGCGCGTGTATTACTTTTGAAACGTTGCCTTGTTTAAAATAATAATTGAAACTTTCTGTCATAAATTTTGCAAAATACATTTTGGCTTGCATTAAAAAATCGAAAATTAAAATTTTCAAATAAATGCTGAATTTTTAATAAGATAATTTCTACATATAAAAACTTTACGTGTATATGTAATTTATAAATTATGTGGCTCAATTAATGAAGTGAATTAATTAGTTTATATAATTAATTAACTATTTATTAGTTTAATAATTAATCCATTTTGCCAAAGCAAAGGATGATCAACAAGTGTATATATATTGGAGATGTGAGAAATCGGTCAATAACCGAATCAGTGTGACGAGTCTTCCTATCTCTTGGAGATGGGAATAATAGCTCATTGATTCTGTAAAAGAGTGATTTTTTCCATCTCTAATATATATCGCATTGCATCATGGAACCAGAATAAACTGCAGCTGGAATTTACAAGCGTAAACATATATATGTAAGTTTGAAAATCACATGCATATATGAAAGAAAAGAGCATGAGACCATCCTATAGAGTTCGGGTCTCATGCTCTTATCTTTTCGCTTATATTTTTATGTAATTTTCTTATATACATGCAGTGGAACCTTGTAAAGTGGCCACCTTAGTAAATTGACCACTTAGATAAGGTATAATACTCTTTTATAAGAGAGAACTTGTAGGGACCTAGTCATGTCTATATCAAAATCTGTCGTTTATAGTGAGCACCTGCCTATGGTGACCGTTGCAGTCCAGTTCGAAGGGTGGTTGCTTTATGCAGGTTCTACTGTTCGACATTGGTACGTTATAGTTTTAATTTCATCTAACTTTAAACAATATATGTAATTACACACTAATTTTACGGACGTAGTCGGATACATTCAAAAGTTCAAATTATTCAAGAGTAGGTTCAGCTAAGGGTTGTATTCATGTAAGTCAAATGTCAGATAATCCAAGGGCCCGTTATGGTAATACAGTAGAACCTGTCTAAAGCGACCAACTTTGAAACTGGACTGCAATGATCACCCTATACATTTGGTCACTATACGCGACAGACTTTGGTACAGGCATGAGCAAGTCCCTACCGGTTCTCACTCTTATAAAAATTGGTCACTTTATTCAGGTGGTCAATTTACTAAGGTGGTCACTTTACCAGATTCCACTGTATTATTATTGCGAATTATCTCTCTCTCTCTCTCTCTAATCCCATAACACCCAGATCGTTTACAGGATTATTTACATAGAACCTTAGTAACCAATGAATGTTTGTTTGTTTGGTTGTTTTTTGGTTTTACGGCTCAAAGACTACAGTGGTCATGCTGCGCCGGGACCTACTGTTTTCCGAGGAATCCGAACCTCTTAAGGCCTAGGGAACCAAACCCCGGACTACAGTGAGCAGTGCGATCTTTATGAGATCTCTGAGTAAGCGTTCTTTTTGCACTGCTGGGAGTCGAACCCGGATTAGCCGCGCAATAGGAGAACGCGTTACCACACTGCGCCACCGCAGGGCCTAGTAACCAATGAAAGAAATTTTGCTGCATTTCGGTATGAAATATCATTTATTGAATTACAGCAAAAAAATCATTATATTTCAGTGTCAAATGCAGAATATCAAAATATCATATGAGGAAATTTCCAAATAAGTAAATATGTCTTTCCATTTTCTTATTGCTCTTGCAAGAAATGGAAAAAAACACTTAGGCGTCAATACGGTGTTAGTATATTGAGTGCCTGTTTGTGACATACGTTTATTTTGTTATAGAAAACAATGTATAATTTTGCAACAGTGTTTGATGGCACGTTATGCGTGCGTATATCTAAATGTAAGCTCAATATCATGACGTTTACGACATCAAGATGACGAAATGGGGGAAAATTGCTTTGTCCATATTGAAATAATATGCATATTTAGTATTTTGATACTATTGTTGCCTTAAAATGAATCTTAACCACTGTTTCAGCAATTCATTTTGAGACTATAATATTCTAAGAAGTATCAACATTTATGTATTCATTCATCACTCGCATTTAGTATTGATTATTGATCTTATCACAAGAGAAAACTTCCATCAAATCTCCACTTTTCTGTGTTGTGTTCATTCAAAACAACATGTTTTTAGTGTCTTCATTCTCTGCTTTCAACTCAGGTCGAGGTCAGTAACGGTGGACACTTTTAAACAAAGCAATAGCTCTCCTTCCTCTTCTCTGGAGCACATCAGCGCTAATGCTCGCTACCTCAAAGAGAGAAAAAAAGAAGAAAAACATCCGACTTTCAAAACTACCAAAAAAGCAGTAAACAGCTCTACGCAACTTCAGCAGTCACCAAAACGAAGAAAACAACTTTATGGAGACAAGAAGTCGTCTGCTCTTTTTCAACAAGCTTCAGTTCCGACTTCGCATTCGGTTTTTCATGCTTTAAAGAGCGGAAGGAATGTTTCTTTTCCCCCCATGTGTGCCTTTCTGTACCGCAGAAAACTTTCTGGCTTCACCCTTTTTTTTATGCTTTTTTTTATATGGTATGTATGGTGGTGGTGCACCACCCCTAACCCGTTGTTGCCCAAGTCGCCAAGCAACAGCCGTTTCCCAAAACTCTCAGATCATAATTCGAGAAAAAAAGAGAGGGCAACTGAAAAGAAATCATCCAACATTCTCTAAGTGTTCTCTCGCTTCAGTACACCGATCCCTTGATTTTCAAAACTGTATCAATTCTTTTTTCCAGAGGAAAGATAGAGATGTCTTTTCGAGTAGAGGAAATTTTATTTTTAGCTTTCGTGTACGTTGTGGGATTTCGTTATATTTGCTTCATATTTCTCATGTTCTGATTGTCATTTAATATTGTTTCAGAGTCCTTATTCAGCGTAATTATTATTTTATATAGCCTGTAAACACATAGTATATATTCAAGGGCGGATCCAGGATGCGGTTTCGGGGGCTCTTGCCGAGAGAATTTTTAGTTTTGGACTATATTTCCCAACCTGTGGGTCGCCACAACTATTTTTAGTTGCAATTATTTTTATAAGGAATTTTATACCAAATGTTTCCAACGCTTTTATATTTCAACATGGCTACACACATTGCAATATTCTACTAATGGTTGTTAACTTCATATCTGTAATATACATTAATATATATATATAATATATACATTATGCATAATTCATATGATATATATTATATATATATTATATATATAATTTATAAAATATATATTATATATAATTTATAAAATATATATTATATATAATTTATAAATATATATTATATATAATTTATAAAATATATATATATATATATATATATATATATATTATTATAATATAAATTTTATATATTTGATGTGTTTTCTTTTCTCTGTTAAAATTACTTTTATTACGCAAATGTGGCGGGGGGGTCGGTTTGAAGACCTTTTGGTTACTATAAAAGGGGGTCGCAGATTACTTGGTTACTATAAAAGTGGGTCGCGGCTTGAAAAAAATGAGAACCACTAATTTAGATACTAATTTTTACTGACTTTCAATCACTGATTTTTACCAATTTTTAGTCACTAAAAGCAAGTTCTTCTCTTCAATTACTTGTCTGCTGATTTTTAAAACAAATTTTAAAAAAAACCGTACGATTTGAATTTTTGAAAATTAGCAATTAAATATTGAAAAATAGTTTTCTGTGCTTCCAGAAACTAATCAAAAACAAATTAACAAGCTCGCAAAACGTCACAAATTGCTCGCCTAAACATTAACTCCTGTGCAAGATCATTACTTTGAGCGAAGAAAGATTCCCTTGAATTTTCAAGCAACTGCGAACTTTTATCTTATTACCATTTCTCAAGAATTGATGAACTTTTTCCCTTTATTTCTTTGCTGGTTGAAGAGTTTTGCAGACCTGGGTGCAAAAACGCTCCAGCTTAAATACCCAAATATCATAAATTATCACAATTTAAACAAAGAAGAAAATGAAATTCGCATTAAAAAACAAAATAAACACAATTTACACGCACGCAAGTACACAGTGTTTATTTTTCTTCATGAGTGCTCTCTTTGCCGCCTGCTCTTCCCTCTTGTGATCCTCCATCATTTGAAAAATGTTAAATTCCTTTTAATTAATAAAAAAGTCAATCCTGGAGCTTGAGTAATTAGTGTTTGAGTAATTCATTACCCATTATTAAAGAGCAAGAACTCAAAATTAAACTACGAGAAAAAAAATTATATATACGCCGCCAAACCCTCTCTCCTTTTTTCTTTTTTTTCTTTTTTTTTTGTAAAGTTCTGAACTAGGAAAGGAACTAGCATTATTACCAATTTCACGCAATCCTGAAATTTCCATTCCGGAATGCCCAGTAATTTAGGGAAAAAAGTGTTTTTTCCCTTTAGGGATTTTGCACTGTAGAGGCGTTAAAAAAACGCATTTTTAAAAAGTGGGTATCGGACTTAAAAAGTTTTCCCCGTGGTGACCAGCGAGCAAAATGAAAAAATCGAATTTCTCCTCTTACACTCCCTCTTTAAAAAAGAAAGGGAAAAAAAGGGAATACGAGGGATAACCTATACTTAGAATGCCCCGAACGGAAGGACGGAAAAAAAGCGTGAATAATTTACCCTCGACGAGGTTTTTCATATATTTTAAAGTTTCCTGGGTCCAGCAGTTAGTTCGTAATAAGAGCCTTTAGTCATTAATCACGTGAAATAAGGGTCGAAGAAAAGAAGTAAAAAACTTTATTGGAACAAATAGCGTTGATTTGCGAGAAAAAAAGGGAAAAAATGACATAAAAGGGAAAATTTCTAAGATAGAACAATGTTAAACATTCCCGATGCGAGTTTTTTTTTTAGAACTAAACAGCTTGGAATTTAAATATTTTTTGTACATATTTGAAAGCTTCATAAAGTTATAATTTTTCATTATCAATGTAGACTTCCCTGGGCATAGACGTATGCGGGAAGTTCGTAAGGGGAGTTATAGGCTCAATGGGGATTACAGAGCTACAACTCACATATTCCTATGTTAAATATACAAAATTTCATTGCAATGGGGGTTAGGGGTCATAGCCCTCGTCAACACCCCCTGTGTACTCCAATGTCCCTGGGAATGGTGCTTTTAGAGGCCAAAGCCTTGGAAAAGAAAGAAATTCCTTATATTTTTAGTTAATATATCTTTTAGACTGAAATATAGCGAAGATAACAAAGCAGTTAAGGATAGCGCCATACTAACAAAAATCTTATAATCTAATCTTTTAATATAAAGCGCTTTTAATGCAATGTGGGCATTTTATATTGCAATGTAAGTAAGCATCCTTTAATGTAATTCAAGCATTTTTTTAATGCAATATAAGCATTCTTTTATGTAATGCATGCATTTTTTGACTTAGCATAATGTAAAGATGCTATATTTATTTATCCGTAACAATCAAAAATTCCCCCACCAACTTGCCCAACTTGAAAATATTCATGGGGTAGCTACAATTAAAACGTTAAGTTCATTAATGTAAGTTTTCTGTTCGCTATCTTTGCTGAGGTTTCTGGCTTGATTTGCAGGCTAAACGTTTATTTTTAGTTTCTTACTCTGATTTTCTGGCAAAAAAGAAAAAAAAAGAAAAAAGTCCTAAATAAAATAAATGTAACATGAATGATCAAACGTAAAAAAATATAGCTGCAAAAAGCAAATTATATTCTTATTTTCAAGAGAGAATTAAGGCATTTTACAAACATTTATCTTACAATTTCTATAATAAATTTTTATAATTCAGTAAATTCTTTAATTTTTGATTTTCTAATCAAATCATTGTTTCCAATCAACTCTTCGATGCTGGTAGACTTTCTAATTCTGAACTAATCAACTCTTTGGTCCTTTCAATTAGTCAACTCTTTTGATTCTTGTAATTAGTCAACTTTTTGGTTCTTGCAATTAGTCAACTCTTTTATTCTTTCAATTAGTGAATTCTTTGATTCTTGTAATTAGTCAACTCTTTGATTCTTGTAATTAGTAAACTCTTTTGTTCTTGTAATTAGTCAATTCTTTGATTCGTGTAATTTGTAAACTCTTTGATTCTTTTAACTAGTCAAATTTGTTATTCTTATCTAGTTGATTCTTCGAGTTTGAACTAACCAACCATTTTGATTCTAAGCTTTTTCGTGTTTTATGCAATTTACTACAATTAGCAATGAGCCCCTTATTAACTGTTTCGATTGACTTCTGAACTAGTTTATGAATGTTCTTTTAATTTATTTTAATCACACTTCAAAATTGTGTGTCATATGGTAAACAGCGTAGTGATACCAATGATGAAAGCCAAAAAACACAATTTTATGCCAGAAGTACTATAAATACATTTATTTCCCCACATATAATCTTCTGGTTTTACTCAGCTTCCCCCGTTTTTGCTATGGCATGGAAATGAAATTTTATTTGATTTGATGTTACAAATCGTTCAAATTTGCGTATATTATATTAATCCTTATTTTTTGACAGCGCTTTCTATAAGAGCTTTTACTTTTTATTCCCTCGTTAACGAGGTTTATGAAGTTACGTTACTTATTCGTTGCCTGTCTTAAAACATTTAAAACATGCGATTACAAAAAGCAGCTTTCAATGGTCGACAAAGTCTGTACAAACTTCCGTTGTGAGACATCGACCAGTCTTTCTTAAACGCCAATCAGTTTCAACGCAATTTCTTAAAAGTTCAAAAGAAAAATGAAATGTCTAATGTTGAACAAACTTTCCTTTATATCTAAACTCCCAATCTCAAAGTGAAACTTTTTCTTCTCGCCTTTCAATCGTTCTTACCATCAAATTAGTCCCAAAAAAAGCAGCACTTCACTCAGCTAAAATCTTCCGGAGAAAATTTTCCAACGAAGAAGAATTTAAAACTGTATTGAATTGGGAGACGGTGGGGAGGCAGCCCAAAAATGAGTGCCAAACGATGGAAGAGGGCGGTGAATAAGTTTGAGCTGGGTTGTGGAGGCTTTAAAATTGTTTGAATATTCTCTTTGCAAGAGAAAAGAGAGCTGCAGCTCTCTTGAGAAGGACGGGGGAAGTTAAGACCGTTATTCTCTGAAACCTTCGGATCTTTCGAGAAACAGAAGGCCGGATGATGAGATGAAGAGGTCTTTGGTTTAAACCTTCTCGAAAACGCTTTGATACTCACGTAACGCTTTCCAAATTCTCCCTCTTCAATTCCCAATTCAATCTTTTCTAAACCGCGGCGTTAGGACAGAACGAATTAAGATATGAGCCCCGTTTAATTTCGCGCTATTAGTTATTGCTCCTTGAATTGAAAATTTTTTTTTGTCTATATACACTCTATCAATTTTGATTCCAAGGTTTTGAAAATATATGCAATTACGCTGACATTTGATACATTATTATAAATACTCAGTAATTTGAATATTGTATAAAATAATTTTCACTTCTATGATTTTTAAAATATATACTGGTATTTAAATTTTTAGTGGCTTCCGAAACAAGGATAACTTTGGTGCTGGCTAATATATTTACTGCTGATATTTCACTAATTTTAACAAATATTCGGCATAGTAAGCTAGGAATTATTTTGCAGTATAATATTGTAGAGTAAAATAGCAGTAAGTATAAAATAAAAACCATTTCAACAAAAATCCAAAATTTACTTCTTTCTGTTTTTATAATTATTATAATTTATATGGTTATTTTACCTCGTAGGGATGGGGCTCTGTCAGACCTTATGGTCTCTACCCATAGCTGCCCAGTCAGATCGATTATATAATGTTGTTTTATACTATAAGCTATATTTGTATCTGCCCGTAATAAATTTGAATTGAATTGGATTGGATTACTAATCCACACTTCAGCTTTGTTCTCCGTAAATCACTTTGTAACCGAAACAGTTAATCTTTTCAGTTGTATTAGTTCAAACCATGTATACGTAATGCATTTATACTAAATTTCGATAAAAAAAATACAATTCTTTCATGATCTTTTGACTTCTTTGAATTCGCTGTTTTATTGAATTGCATGTATCTCTAAATATTTAGATTCCTCTAAGGTGTGTATTATCATCAATGGTTTACCACGAACTCTTTCCACAATCTGAGTTTACTTGTAACCACCTATTGCCATCTTGGATTGAGTATTTACTTGTTACCACCTATTGCCATCTTGGATTGAGTGTTTACTTGTAACCACCTATTGCCATCTTGGATTGAGTGTTTACTTGTAACCACCTATTGCCATCTTGGGTTGAGTGTTTACTTGTAACCACCTATTGCCATCTTGGATTGAGTGTTTACTTGTAACCACCTATTGCCATCTTGGATTGAGTGTTTACTTGTAACCACCTATTGCCATCTTGGATTGAGTGTTTACTTGTAACCACCTATTGCCATCTTGGATTGATCTCTTGAAGAACGCCCAAGAATTTATAATTAAATCAATTTGACTTCATTAAAATGTCTCAAAACAAAGTAAAATATATAAATTTAATTTCTTCTCTTAAGTACCTTTCTGCTTCATTTCCAAAGAAATATAAGTTTCTTTTTTTTGTGGGGGAATCAAACAATATTTCAAAACTTGTACACACAAATTCATGAGGATCAAAATGATGATTTTTTTTATTTGAAGTGATTTTAAAGATTCTAGACAAAGAACGAATGGCCTTTATTTAAGGTTAGTGGAAAATACGATTAAAGAGAATTGTTTTTAATAAATACACTTAATGATAACTGTGTCAAGATTATTGTATAATCTAGTCCATTATACCCATATGAAGAGGTAGAAGTTAGAAGGTCTCAAAAAGAAAAAAGAATTAATATTTTTTTCAAATGAAATTCATTGGGATTTTGAGAAACTGAACACAAACAGATATGAACAACTTATTAAAGACACTTATTTTCGTGAAAACTTGTATAATCTCTTTCAGAGTGAACCCAATTGCAGCCATTGAAATGGACATGGTAGGGGGCAAAAGCGTCAAAACAATTTTGAATTCCAATCCAAACAAACTTACCATTCCCGGTTGGAGACGTTCCCAACCTATTACCATTCTCCTGGTACAAAAAGTGCACGCAGCCGGCGCGGGAAAACGAGGAATTGATCGTTTCGCCGAAAGGCGGGAGCGGGGCTGTTGCCACCTAACGAGGTAAATTAATTAACAGAAAAGAGAGGGTCGTGTGGGGATAGGGGGGAGTGACTCTCCTCTTCCATGGCTATTAAGAATTTCCACGGCAATTATAGCAACACCCTCACCCCTTTCGTCCCTAATGAAGAAAGGGGTTTAAGACCCCTTGCTTTCGGTTTGGGTAGCAATTTGCAAACCCCAGTTACGGAGGGTATTTAAAGATTGCGTCTTTTTCATCTTCTCTTCTTCTTCTTTTCTCAACTCACCGCATAAGTAATTGTCCACGACGCCTAGTTCAGCTGTTCTACAGAAGTTGCTACAACTTATTTTATTTATGATCTTCCCGGTTTTGGCTCTTCCCGCGTTTTACGATCCTCGGACGCGGTAATGCGGCATTAAATGTGCATAGTAGTTGACCCACTTTGCAGAAATAATAGCAATTGACCCATCACGCTTATTTAATGTATGACGCGCGTCTTTTTAGTATAATGATTATTAGTTATTAGTATCAAACCAGAAATTGACATGCATGCATTTTTAATTTCGTTATTTCCCAATTTATTATGTTTTGTTTACATAATTCTATTAAGTGAATTGGTTTCAACCTCTGAAAAAGTTAAAATCTTTTTACTGAGATTGATTCTATAGAATTTTCAACGTCACGTTCTTTGTGAAAAATTTTCCTATTATGGAGATGACGTCACCAAATAATGGTAATATTACATTTTCAACGTTAATTTATTTTCAACTTAATCGAGAACCCGCATTTTTTAAATAGTTAATTATGATTGTATTAGTGAACTTTGTAATTAGTACGAATGTGTACGTGCGTACGTGTGTGTACAAAGGTCTATGGCCATACAACCTCCTCTTCCGGTTTAAAGTTTATTTTTCACAATTCTTTGGATATTTATATTTAACAGTGGAGTTCTTTTATTGTAGTTTTATTAACAAAATGATATTTACTTGCAATATGGTAAAAAAGGAGAAATTAGAAAGAAGTAAAAGAAAGAAATGAAAAGAAGTAAACGACAGCAATGAAAAGGAGGTAAAGAGATAAATGAAAAAGTAGTTAAAGATAACAATGAAAACAAAATAAAAAAGAGCGATGAAAAGGAGGTAAAAGAGAGCCATATAAGAGAGTAAAAAGGTAAATATAAAAGAAGTAAGAGAAATGAAAAAGGAGTAGAAAGTGGATGCATAAGAAGTAAAAGAAAGCAATGAAAAAGGAGTAAGAAGAGGAATCAAACAGGTCAAAGATAACAATGAAAACGAAATAAAAAAGAGCAATAAAAAGGAGGTAAAAGATAGCCATATAAGGAAGTAAAAAGATAAATGCAAAAGAGGTAAGAGAAATGAAAAAGGAGTAGGAAAGCAATGCATAAGAAATAAAAGAAAGCAATGAAAAAGTAGTGAAAAAGAAATGAAAAAGTAGTGAAAAAGAAATGAAAAAGAAGTTAAAGATAACAATGAATAAGAAATAAAAAAGAACAATGAAAAGTAAATAAAAAGAGGAATAAAAAAGAAACAAAAGGGAGAAAATTAAAGTAGGATTACGTCACTACATATCTACCTTCTTTAAATAGTCGTATATTTGTTACACTAGGTCCAACATAAGGTAGCGCATTTGTAGCTTGCTCACATAGCATACCGTTGGTCTGTATTCGACACCAATGGCAGTGCCATCAAGTGCGGACACAGGGGTCATGACCCCCAAATATATATTTTTTCACTGTAAAAAATTCCAACTTTCATGATAAATGAAGGGTGTTATTCCAAGACCATGGCAAATTCTGTCCTTAACCCCCCAAATGAAAATCCATGTCCGGCTCTGAATTCCCCCAAAAAATAAATCTTTTCGACTCACTGCTCACTGTAGTCCAGAGGTTTGTTCGTTAAGCTTTGAAAGGTTCGGATTCCGGCTTAACATGACCTTTACTCTCATTTTTCACAGTAAATACACAAATCAATTTATTACATTATTTCAACGAATTCTGCTTAACCTCAGTATACAGCGGATTACATTAAGCATGAATTTGATAATAACGGGCCAAAAACGTACATACAGTAGAACCTGCCTAAAGTGACCACCTTTGGGACTGGACTGCAATGGTCATCATAGACAGGTGGTCACTATATACGACAGACTTTTTATAGGCATGACTCTCTTATAAATAGTGGCCACCATATTCAGGTGGTCTTTTCACCAGGTCCCACTGTACAATTGTAGCCAAGGCTAAAGGAGTGTATCATAAATAAGGTCATGGAAATTGTCTGTTGGTGACACTTTTTCACCTTTTATTTTTTCTTACAAAACATCGTTTCCATTATTTCTAACGCAGATGGAGTTCCAAATTCTTTCACATACACATATATAAAAAATTTTTTTATGCCCATTGAGAGAAGATAGAGTTAAACTTAAAATTGATATTAATTAATTAAATATATTAAAAATATATTAATAATAATTAAATTAAACAGATTAAAAATCAAAATTTCTCACAGTTAGTTGTTCATTCTATTATCTCATTGTAATACAACGTCCGTCACCGCAAAAAATTTATAATTTTTATGGTAAAATGTATAATATATAATAAATAATATTTGCTCTTTAGTCGATGTACAGTGGAACCTGGTTAAGTGACCACCTTGCTAAAGTGACCGCTTGGATAAGATGGCCACTTTCTATAAGAGAGAACTGGTAGGGATTTAGTCATTCCTGTACCAAAATCTGTCGTGTCTATTGACCACCTGTTTATGTTGACAATCGCTGTCCAGTCCCAAAGGTGGTCGCTTTAATCAGGTTCTACTCTATTATAGTTTAATGTCTCTCTTAAAATGTACATTAGTTTAAACTCTCACTTTCTCTCTTTCTCTCAATAGCTAATACAGAAATTCAAATATAATAATACAATGGAACTTGGTAATGTGACCACCTTTGTAAATCGACCACCTTAATAAAACAACCACTTTTAATAAGAGAAAATTGGTGTGGGCTTAGTTGTGCCTATACCAAAGTCTGTCGTGTATAGTGATCACCTTTCTATGGTGACCATTGCAGTCCAGTCTCAAAGGTGGTCGATTAAGGCAGGTTCTACTGTAGTATAATAGTTATATTAAATGTGATACGGCTAAAACTTACGTTAGTTAATTCCCTTTGATTGCATTACGCATTTGGATTCCTTCTGTATTGATATTATTTTTAATTATTTTTTAAGTTCAACGTCTTACTTTTAAGCCTGCATTCCATAAGGAGTTTGTGAATACTACAATATGTATTGTGTAACTGGTTAATATTAACTGCTTATTAACTGGTTAATATTATCTGGTTATTAATATGTGTAACTGGTATTCAGGGTCTCAAAGCACAACAACAATGCTGTAAGCACAGCACTTCATTCCCTCTCTGATAGTGAGAAAAAGCCGATACGTTTGTTGTTACTACTGTGTGGAACTTTCACTGCATGCTCAATAGTCATGCAGTGAAAACAACATCGAGGAAAAGAAAACTGCTCACTGGAGAGTGACATTGAAAATACTAATTTACTAAACCAAAGGGCAATGAATGGAGTGTGATTACAGATTATTAAGGAAATGAATTAATTTAATTACTTTTCGTAATTATCTCATAAAAAATTAATTTTAATTAACGTTGTATTTGTTGAAGTATGTATACTCGTTAGCTGCACCTTCTATTTCATTGCAAATATAGAAAAGGGATACGCAGCACTGTTTTTAAAATTTGCATATCAGATCTAGTAAATTTGTTTGTTAACTTTAATAAATTTACATATAAATTATAATCATTTTGTTTTTGTCAATTCTGGTAAATTTCACGTTTATTTCAGCAAGTGAAATTACCCTTTTAAGTAAAAAGCCTCTATATTCGTTAAATTTCTCCCACTCATAAAAATTAAAGATAAACCTCTAATAATACTTATAATTATTTATAATTAATATTCATTGTCGTCATGGAGATTCGTCTGACGTAACAAAAATAAAAGTCACTAAAGATAAAATAGTGAATAAGGGGCCTTTGTAGAGAGGGGGGTATTTTCTATACACTACGCTTATGAACATGGAAACAAAATTAATTTCAGTCCGTTAGGAAGGTATAACGATATTTATTTTGAAATTGATTAGGGCTTTTTTTTGTTCGAATTGTCCACTAATGCAACACAAAACCGCTACGAAGTTCTCAAGAGAAATTTTTAATGGCTTTTTACAATTTCATCAATATGTTAGCACTTAAGCGTTACATACTACAATAACTTTAATGGTATTTTTCGTTAATTAATTTTAAAATCTGACATCTTACTGAAAAAGTGTTATAGATACAAGCATTAAAGTATGTGTACTTTAAAATATATATACTTTTATAAAAATAATGCATTTCTTTATAAAATTATTAAGTATATCTAAATTTGGGAAATTTTGCTAGATTTGGCATAACTTGGTAGCAGAAATTATTATCCACTCTGAATTTGAAAGTTACCGTGAGTTACAGGACTAACACTGTTACTGAAAACGACTTTTCGTAATTAATAAGTGAAAGAACTAGAGGAAAACCTAGGAAAAGATTAATGATTAATTAAAACTCTGCAGCTCAACTTAGCATAACACATGAAACGAAGAAGAAATTTTGAAGTTCCAAATTTTGATCAGTGTTTTAAATATTTTAGAAAGTTACAATCAAATTGACTAAAAAATTCACCTAGCAGATACGTAAGTAAAATAAAGAAATGGACAAAGTATGTAGTAATATTCATGAGTATTTTTACATTTCGAACAAAATAATACAAATGCAAACTTGAATTTTTTATTAAAAATATTAAATTATATTTGTGGAACATTTTTTCAAAGTTTTTTATCTTCAAAACTCCTCTGAAGTCCTATTATAAAATAGTAGATGAATCTAATAGACTAACGAAACGTAAAAACACCTTATAAATGTTCACATTCGGCAGAATTTCTGAATTTGCTTTTAATGTTAAAACCCTGCCCCGCATTTATTAATTACTCAAAGTTTTTTGTTGTAAAGTTTACATTTTTAAATAAAAAAAAATCCAGTTCCATTTTATTTTTCTGAGTACATAAAGGGAAATTTTTTCTGGAAAATTTAATGAACTATTAGCCTCCTCTGCTATTCAAGTAAAAATCAATTTGACTAGACTCCGCACTGGAAGTGAAGAGGATTTTTTCGAGAAAAAATTCGAAAAAACATTAATGTACCCTTGTAAACAGCAAAGCCGTAGTTAAAAACGCTTTTTTAGATACATTAGCAAATGTTATGAAGCTTTTTTTTTGTTCCTTGCTTGTCTTTCTTTGTAACTTAGGGGAGACGTAATTGGTTAAAACGGGAGAAAGGGCAACTGTTTCTTGAAGAAATTCTTCACATAATGTCCGCGGCAAATATGCATTTTGTTTGATTTTAGGCGCTTTTTCTCCAAATGCTGTGCAAAAATAGCGATGTTGGTATAACATGTTACACATTAAGACTTCCCTTTAATCATTATCTTTCCTGTCTTCTACTCCAAATGAACTTCCTTTGCTTTTTTAATTTTATTTACCCAATCAGAATCGTATGGAGGGAAGGGACTTACGGCTTTACATGGAATCCGAACCACAAACGATCTTCACTGAATCTAGTGATACAAGGTAGTGATACAAGGTCTCAACGCTATGTACCACTATAGAGGCATATAATAATCTACACTTGGCATTTATATAATGTGGTGGTAGCTTTGCTTTCTTTTACTCCAAGTGGGCTTCCTTTAACCTGTTAACTGGGTATGACATTTTTCGTCATACCAGGAAGACTACCAAAATGCGAATAACGACATTTTTCGTCATGCCCGGAAGATTACACATTTTTAACAAAAAGTATCTCCTTAACCTGTTAACTGGGTATGACGACATTTTTCGTCATGCCCGGAAGACTACCAAAATGTCTCCCCCCAAAAAAAGTCGCCAGTGTGAAACGAGTTTCACAAAATTTTATTCCCCGGTTAACAGGTTAATTTTTGGACTTTTTTGCCCAATCAGAATCTTGTAGAGGAAAGGAACCTACAAACTACAACCAATCTTGGCCGAATCCAATAACACAAGGCAGTAGGACAATCTCTCAACGCTATGCATCACCATTGAGAAGCATAATTTATATAATGTGGTGGCCCGGCAATGGTAACGCGTTCAACTAGCGTACCGTTAACCCAGGTTCGACCTCGACGGTGTCAAAACAGAACACTTGCCCACAGACATATCATTATAGTCCGGGAGTTGGTTACCTAGTCCTCAAAGGATTCGGATTCCTCAGAAAACTATTTTTCCCGGAAAAGCATGACTTAACGTTCTTTCGCCGTAAAGCAAACAGCAAATTAAATATTGTGGTGTCATGTTAATTCATTAATTTTTTTTTACATTTTTGCTTCTAAAAGAAACGAAAATAAATTAAATTAATTTATGAAGAAAATCATGAGGAATAAAATCTACGAGGACGAGGCCTACAAGGACCAGAATCTCCGCATTTGCCCCGAGAAAACTTATTTACCTATAGTCCATTAATCGTAAAGTATAAAGCCACACATCAAGAGAAGAAACCTAAGAATTAATGGACTTCGAACCGTAGCAACCTATTTCTGCTTCGGAAGTAAATTTTGGGAGTTAGAGATGTGTGTAGGTCATCAAAAAATCATAAGCCTATACACGAACATACCTTTTTCAACCTTTACTCCTAGGTATTTAATTATACCACTATATGAAATCTTAACTAGAAGCAAATAAGAATATTATCGTTGTAAGGTATTATTACCCTTCTCAGGGCTAACAATAACACAACAATATAAATATACGATAATACAATAATATAAAAATATAAATATACTCGTAACAATAATAAGACATTACAACCTTTAAATACGGAGAAGGGGAGTTTCGTTCCTATGCTCGATGGCCTAGCTGTCTAGGGCACTCCGGGCTAAACGGAGGGACCCTGGTTCGAATCTAGGTCGGGAACGAGGCTTCTTTTTCTCCTGTAACAAAAAGCTACAGCTTGAAGTAAAAACGTGGGTGTCAGAATTATTACCTATAATAGTATAATTGTATTATTATGATTATATTATTAAGATTACATCATTATTGTATGATTTATAATGTGAATGTGCTGTCTTCTACTATAAATAGTTTTTCCCTTCTTAAACCAGGTTTTAACAATATTGTAATGTGACAGTGTAAATGCGCCTATATAAATAATGATATAGGTAGATGTACAATTGTACGTGTGCATAATCGTGTAGGAAAACTTCACTACTTACAGGACGTGACATATTTACGATGTACAGTTATGAGAGTATTAAATAAATTATTAAGAATTAAAGTATCATATGAACTGTATCAGCTGGTAAATTCAAATACAAAATTCAAGTTTCACCAAGAATAATATGCATAGATTTATACGTGAACTTTAATTAAAGCTGCAATTTTAATGAATTAAAGCTGCAATTTCTTTTGGTAGAGGTCTGAAGTATTTACATTTTATTATACAATACTAGTTCATATCACAGAAGTTTATAAAATTGAAGTTCGAATGGTGAAACAAATTTGCTACCATATTAGTTTACAAGATAGACAGTACATACCCTTATATATAATAATGAACCATATATATATAAGTTACATATTAATACAAAAGTAATTTAAAATATTAATATTATTTTGGAATTAAACTTTCAACTTTCAACTTAAAATATCATTTAAATAATAGTAAATTTTTGATTAATAAGTATTATATCACTACAAGTAAAGAAGTCAAATTTTTATTTTTCAATGTATTTCCTATTCTGTTGAAGATATATATCATTATTTTATTAGTTTTCTACTATATATATATGCGTTAAGAATTTAACCTGTTAACTGGGTATGACGACATTTTTCGTCATGCCCAGAAGACTACCAAAATGCAAATGACATTTTTTGTCATTGAAATTAAATATCACTGAAATTAAATATATTAAATAAATATATTTAATATCACTTAAATTAATTAAATATCACTACGAAAAAAAAGCCCCCAGTGTGAAACAAGTTTCACAAAATTTTATTCCCCGATTAACAGGTTAAGGTGATGTTTCAGACCCTTTACTTTATTAAGATCTGTTTCCAGCTCCATAGCAATAATAACTGTGTGGTATTCTTTTGGATTCAAAACAGCGTTTCCCGTAATCTACTTTATCTAAAAAAGCAACCCCTGTCCCTCCCAAGATGGCGAAAGATTCTAACCTCCTTTTACTTTCGGATGGAAAATAGATCTCCACTTCTTTGTAGACAAATGTGGGGATTTTTTTTCCCTAAACGGAGAAGAGAGAGAGGTAATTTGAAGGGGTATCCTCCCTGTCCTAACCCCAGTCGTCGTTAAACGCAAATGGGTCTCACATTCCGAGTAGAGGGGAAAAAAGAAGAAACTTCCCCACGGCACAGACTTACGGCCAGAGTTTTCTTGACATTTGTTTACTATGGTCAAAGGGCCACTGACCACACCTGTCCGTTTTGTCGGCCCCGCATTAGCCCCTCTTTTTCGTTTTCGCTGGTCATTTGATCAATCCGCTGTCACGTTTACCCCATTTGCTAAGGAAGGAAATCCAAAAATAAGAGAAATAGGACTGCTCTCGCAGATGGATTCAGCTTCAGGAAGCAATCTTGGTGAATCACTAGAACCAACAACTCCAGATCCTCAACAGTTAATTCCAGTTTGGGAATTTCGTTAATTCCAGGGCATTTTCTCCTTTAAATATTCCGGAAAATTAGCAGCGCACTAAACTGTTCAGCTATACTTTGGGATAGAAGTATTGACTTGTCTAAAATATAATATAACTATTGAGAATTCCCTGCTTATAAATAAGCAACTAACTCACAATTTGCAAAATTAAGCAAAATAATAAATAAATAATCTGAGAACATTAAAATTTATTTTTAAAGTCAATATTTTTCATTGTACTCATGAAGTTTTTTAAATACTAATATATTCTTCCCTTTCTCTCTCTCTCTCTCTCTCTCTGACCAAAAACAGCAGATAATGAATTACGATTTATTTGTAAGTTTTGGCCACCACACAAAATTAACAATACGCAGACATGAATAATTTCTGCCATTTTTTTTGTCTTACGTAAATATAATAATTTTATTTATTCATCCATGGTAGGAACTTAAGCGTTTACACTATTTACTTCAATCAATGAACACTAACAAAATAATTGTTATGCCAGTTCAAAAAATTATATTAATATCGTATCGATCTCAATATCTTATCCATCTTAATATCTTACTCATCTCAATATCTTATCGATCTCAATATCTTATCAATCTGAATATCTTATCCATCTTAATATCTTACTCATCTCAATATCTTATCGATCTCAATATCTTATCAATCTGAATATCTTATCAATCTTAATATACTATCACTCTCAAAATTTGACTCATCTCAATATATTATCAATATCAATATCCTATCGATAGCAATATCTTATCAACCTTAATATCTCATCCATAAAATCTTATCAACCACAAATTTTCTATTAATTATTCCTATTTATTATATAAATATCATTGTATTTTTATTGAGATCAAATCTTACTTCTACAATTAGTGTTCAAATTATAACTTAAAATTTTCTTCTTATATAATAATCGGGGAAGAAAATAAATAAACCACGCTCACGGGCTGGACTCAAGGAAGCAATCTTTTGATTGCTGTTCTAATGCTTTGCTCACTAAGTCACTATATACATCCATGCGTAGTCCCTTTACCATGTATATGTTTAATAATATATGTGTGTGTTGTATTGGGATGAGATAAACTTACACTAATGCAAAAAGAGTTGATGCAAAGTACTCTTGTACGCTTGTACTCTGTATGTACTTGTACTCTGTATGTACTTGTACTCACTTGTACGCAAACGTAGTTATTTAGGAACTTGTATATAATCTGATCTTCAAGTCTTATCGGAAGGACTATAGATATACAGTAGTGTCCCGAAACAACGTCATAATTTATTCCATAAGTGGAGACTGAAGTGTACAGTGTAAATCGAATAGATGATTGGTTATAATTCTATATTAAAGTGATATGATTGGTTCCATGCCGTAAGCATGTCCAATGAAAATCTAGTTCCGCGCAAATATTTGTACATTCATCTCATGCTCAACAATAAAGCCAATAAAACGAAACAAAAGCATTCACTCTCCAACTAAATCAGAAAAATTGTGTTGTGATTAATTACGAACAGTAATCTTTGATATCCCACTTTCTGATTCGGTTTAGAATCATTTTAGACCCATAAAATTCTAAAAAAATGCCAATCTATTCAAACTGAACACTCGATTGTTGAGTTCATGCCACAAAAACCTCGACAGCTCAGCTACTGAGTGCTTGGAGATTTTCTTTAATATAGTTATATATTTTATATATTTTGTAATAGTGCTTACCAAGAGACTATTCTCTGATTAAAAAAGAGATAGGTTGTTAAAGAATTACTTCATGATATTATTTCCTGATATTCAACTTCTTTGACAGAAACACGAATATCTTTTTTGCCATTAAAAAAACCTACAAAATCAAAAATTGTCCACACATTCAAACTGAACCCTACACAATACGACTCCTCCACAAACTTTTTCTTTTAGTTAAAGAGTTATCGTTTTGACAACCATAACTATGAGAAAAGTACCACGCATCGCTGTACCTAGAAGCTTAGCGGTCAGTATCGGAAAACGAACCAAAAGATTTTATACAGTATAACCTGTCTAAAGTGACTACCTTCGGAACTGGACTACAATGGTCACAATAAGCAGCTGGTCAGTGTACACGACAGACTTTATTATATGGACAAGACTAACACCCTACCAGTTCTCTCTTAAAATGGTCGCTTTATTCAGATGGTCAATTTACCAAGGTAGTCATTCCACTATACATCACTTTTAAAGTCACTCTAGGTCACTAATATATATAATCAATGGTTTGAAGTGACGTGCTTCAAAAGTGGGTAATCTAAAAGTGGGCAATCTAAATGTGGGTGATCTAAAAGTGGGCAATCTAAATCATACATAAAAGCTCTAGTTTAGCTGAAGAACGTGAATGTCCAAAAATATTATCCACCTCAGTTTCCCCACGAAAAAATTACTAAAAACGTGCCCCAGTGGCTTTGGTTGTTAATCCTTATGGAAAATGTATTAACCTTGAAAACAGTAATAATATCTTACAAGCCTCATATATGAAAAAAGAGAGAGCATATTTCCAGTGCCTGGGTGGTCGAGCAGGTCATGGCACTCCGGTTTGTACGAAAGGTTACCGGTTTGTCTCCAGACTAGGGCGGTACCTCTTTTTTCCTTCTACACATAAAAGCTTTGGTTTTAGATAAGTGACATGGATGCCAAAAGTCTCTTCATGGGTGATCACCAATAATTCACATCATCCCCTCGAATAAAAAAGTCATAAACCGCACACACATATACATGTGTCATTATGCACTTACACATGTATATGCACTTACACATGTGTAAGTGCATAATTCATTAGAATCAAACATTCTTATATGGAGTAGAAGAATGTGGCGATAAATACCGTCAAGTGGTTTTCTTCGAAGAAGAAAAACTTTATCCCACACCGAAGAAAAGCGTGAAATGTCCAAATGTTCAGAGTGTAAAGAACTTGTAAAGCCTTATGTCTTAACTCAGAAAAACAATAAGAAATGTGAAGACAAAGTGCAGAAACCTCCGCCGAAACTATCAAAAAGCCGCTGTCAGTGTGATGGCCGATCTCTTTTCTTCTTCTAATAGGGGAAGTGGCCACCCCTGTTGACAGTAAGGGAATGTCTTGACACGTGGTGTCCACGAATTGTCAACACATAGAAGAGGATACTCGTACCGGCACCGGACTCTTGTCGATAAGAAAAGCCTTTGTCGATATTTCTTGTGTGTTGGCCGATGCGATCTCTTCTGTCAAGTTTTGCCTTCTTTCTGTCAGTATAACTTGAAGACGGAGCTTCGAACATTGGCAATTTACACTAGAAAACAATGGTCTGGCTCGCAGAAACAGTGTACACGCGTTTTCTAATTTGAAGTATTGATACTATTCTTTATTATATGCACTTTTGAATACGTACTTCTCATGTTTGATAAATAAATTTTTATTTATGCAATGTTTTACTGATAATTTTATTTATACTTTGCGTAAATAAACCAAAAAAATTGCACTTAAGAATAAACGTTGATATATATGTCTTTATGACTGAGAAATATGTATATAATCGCAAATTTTAAAAAATTATTAAATGGCATCTAAAATTTTTAATTCTTTATCGTTTTCGACTGCATAAAACTCCAAAGTATTCAGCAAGCCTTTTCGTAGCTTATATAATATGTCTATAATTCCAAAATTGTACATTTTATCGTTATTTATTAAATTGTATAATTTCTAAAAAACACTTATGAATTATTAAATATGCCATGTAAATTATAATTTTTAGATTCATATAATGCGTGTACATATATACATGCATCTCTTACAAATGCGGAGAATCTATGTGATGGGTTAAGATAATTGATATTAAATGTATTAATACTGAAACTTTGTAAATATCTGGCATTAGTACGTTGAAAATTTTCATTTTATTTTTTAAACACCATGTATATACCTTTTTTTTTAATAGACTCAAAAACAAACAATAATTTTAAGTGCATATCCTTTTTTTTTTTACTTTATTATATGATTTAGACGTTTAAATAATCAAAATCATCACCCCCCCCCTCAAAAATCCCTCTCTGAAGCCGCCAGTGAATAATTCACAAATCAATATTCTTCTGTATTTAATTAATAAATATAATTCTATAATTCATTAACCAATGTTCTTCTATAGTCCCTTAACTAACATTATTCTATAGTTTGTTAACTAACAATCTTCGATAATTCATTAACTTCATTTACTATTCATGTTATATAACTATGAAACTAATGTTATAGGTCAAAGGAATGCTATCTTGATCTTGAACCTTGAGTAGATGAACATTATTATTACTATTACAATATTAACCAGAATGCTTCCAGAAAGGCTTCATTAACTAATATACTTTTATCGTCTAATAACTAATATGCTTCTACACTTCATTAACTAGTATGCCTCTGCAATACATCTACTAACATTTTTCTATAATTCATTGACTAATATAATCCTATAGTTCAGTAAATAAAATGAACTAAAATATACTGTAAAATATATGAAAAGCGAGTTAAAATAATCGTTATCTATTCCTAACGTATAATAATGAAAATATAATTTTACAGTATACTTATTTTGCAAACTTCTAAGACTATTTTCCTTTTTTCAATGTAAGTAAAATAAATTTACTAAATTTTGTACGAGCTATTTATATTTTTTAAACATTAAATAACATAAAAGAAAATTTTATATCTATAAAATTATTGTTAATAAAAAAAACTTAAGTTATGATTGCAAAATGTGAATATGGAAAAATACTGCAGCTTTTATAATTATGGAAAATATATTTTGAGATACTAACTATTTACATATTTTAAATTAATCTTGCCTGTAGCTCTGTGCTCCAACTCTTTTAAGTCTGCATAAACGTTTTAGCATGATTTTTAATATATAATTTTTTATGAAATTCTGACTAGCTTTTCAGTTTAATTTTTATATAATTTTGATAAATTATAAATATAGATTTCAGGAAATTATGTGCTGGATATTATTTTAAAATATTTTATATACATATGACTGTAATTTTTATAATATTTAAATAAAAATAATGTATAATAAAATATAATGTATAATGTGTTTAAATTTATGTGTAATGTGTTTAAATTTATATGTAATTGAAATGTTTCTCTTTCGCTTTTTAATTTCAGTGTTGTACAGATGTTTCGAGTGTTTTATTAACAATATTGCCAATTCATTGGATATATCCTCTTCTAAAATTCCTCTCCTGTTATTGCAGGGAAAAACGAGAGGAGTCTGAAAAATAAAAGTTGGCAACACTGTTGATAAAATGCACATTCATTGGTGATTTTTTTCTGCTTTTTTTTTAAGTTGAATAATTGATAGAGCAAGTCCAGGGGCCCCATAAAAGTAGTAGAAGTAGAAGTATTAGTCTTGTAATTTTTTTTATTATTTTTTATTTAGTTGCTTTTTTTTTTTTGCTTATTTGTTTAAAAGTTTGCTAATTGCATGGGCTCTGAGACTTGCTCTCTTGTCTCATTGCAGAGTATCAGATGCGCAATGAACACCAGAGAGCAGGGCCGGGCCGTTCCCAACGCCGCGGACTCTACCGACAGTGAGTTTCGCTTGTTTTTCATATTTTTCTAGAAAAGCCTCTCTCAACTTAGATTTTTTCTCTCTTTTTCTCTCTCTCTCTCTCTCTTTTCCTTTTTGTATGTTTAAATCGTTTTGTTCTGCTTGTTGCTTGCTTTATCTTAGATTCAGTAACTTAGTTGACCTTTATACTACTTATAAAAACTAAACGCTTTTTACTGGAAGTAGAAATGAAAGTATGCCATATAAGATCAATGCTACCACTGTAAAAATCAGATTAGTCAACATCAGCCAATAGGACCAACCTAATAATAAAAAAAAAACAGTTTTGTGACTAATGCAACGGAAATGTGGCTGCCGATATGTATATAATATGAGTACCGTAAGTTTTTATAACAAACAGTTATTTTGACACTGGCGTAAGGTTTAAAAACACGACGTTTCGGGAGCCAACTGCTCCCTTTGTCAAGTGAAGGCAGAATGAAGAGTTCGTGAAAGTCCTAAGCTTATATACCCGCATGTTGGGAATCCCCATCTGACGTCATCTGGTGCGGAGCATTTCCAGCTGGGGAAACCCCAATCGGGGAAACCCTCGCCGGGAAAGCCCCCGCACCCGACGATGTCAGATGAACACCCCCAACTCGAGGTTTTGCAAAAATCCTGTAAGGTTCTGGTAGAGGTTTTGCGATGTTTATTGCACGACTCCTCAAACCGTAGGTTTCCCATGATTCCAGAAAAAGTCTACTCCCCAGATTCGTCACATTCTGATGTAATATTTTCATCGAATGCCAATCTGGTTCGTGACCCTCCCTGAAGACATGTTCAGCCAACTGGTTTGAATCGTCTCCCCTAGCTACCGCACGCATATGCTCCTTCCCTCGTAGACGTATCGATCTTCCCGTCTGTCCAACATACACCTTGTCACAGTCTCCACACGGTATTTGGTAAATAGCACCAGATTTTTCCTCCTCAGGGACGCGATCCTTAACTTTAAGTAATAGATCACGCAGGGTGTAGACAGATTTTTAGTAGGTCTTAACATTCATATGATGGAGAATTTGTCAACTTTTCTGAGACACCTGCCAAATAAGGTAAAACCACCGATGTCTTGCTAGTTGTATCCTCTATATTCCTGTTTCTAACGCTAACACCGCATTTTTAAACCTTACGCCAGTGTCGAAATAACTGTTTGTTATGGAATCTCCTGGTGAAACTCTGTATTGTTTCGTAAGTTTCTCTAAACGACTTATAATAAACTGTATAAAAAATTATACGGTCAAAGTGGTGTTACATAAAGCTAACATAAAACCATAACGGATAGAATCAGCACATCAATCTCCCTACATTTATTTGAATTCGGCTATAAATTTAAGAGTCTTTCATGAACAAGAAATTTTGCATGCGTTGGAGTGATGCCTTTATTGGATAATTTGCTTTCATTTAATATCATGTTTTATTGTAAAGCATGGGATTGTTTTTCTTAAAACGTATGCGCACGTTGCTATTGATGTTTTTTTTTAAGTTAAGCAATTAAATTGCGTCACAAATGAACTCGTAATCCTGAAAAATATTTGCATATCACTGAAAACTATTATGCAAAATTAAAAAGTTTGTCAGAATGGGGAAATTATTACAAAGTTGGAAAATTTGAGCCAGGTGCAAATATTAAAAACTTGTTTGTACGGATATTCTACTTCCAATACTCACACGGCACAAATCTTTAAGAATAAACTTGTCAGAACCTGGACCTAAACTTAGGAGCTTTTGCATGCTTATCGCTGTTTTACCATTTAGTCTAATTTTATCTGAATTAATCAAAAGAAATTAGTACTAATACTTTAATATTAAAATAATCATCCAATCCTCCTACTTTATCAACTTCCTTGGTTAATACAGCGCCTTTTTGAAGTGGAGAGTGAACGTGTACAGTCACACACGTACACACAGTTAATTTTAATGGACTTTTTATCCATTTCTTCTTGAAAATACAGGCTACGACTCTTATACATGTAATCAAGAATTTTAATGGACTTTTTATCCATTTCTTATTGAAAATACAGGCTACGACTCTTATACACGTAATCAAGATACCTCGTGTTAGATTTTGATTGCTTTACTCTCCCATATAACAACAGCTTAATAGATTTTATGGCGTACATTTAATATATATATATACCCCATATGTTATAAATGCCCTTATATACAGGGTGTTCCAAAAACATTGACCGCAGCTCTAATTTCTTAAATATTGATCCTAGACATATGTGTTAAATTGCAAAGTGGCATAAGAAAAGGGGTTGAATTTTATGAAATCGATTAAAATCGCAGAGAATTATTTTTTGAAAAAATACAAACTTTAAATTTTTATACAGTCCCTGTACACAAAATTGTCCATTTAGTAAAATGTTCCCCATACTCTAGTAGCTCAATATACAAAATTTCAGTATTCTAGTGGAAAAAGAACAAGAGATATGAAAACTCAAAATAACGTGATCTAGCAGCATGAATTTCTCTCTTCCCGGCATATACCTATTGCTCCCTTCAAAAAAGAGTTGCTAGTCAGTTATTTTGGACTTTGATATCTCTGGTTCTTTTATCCACTAGAATGCTGAAATTTTGTATATTGACCTATTGGAGTATGGGGCACATTTCACTTATTGGAAATTTTTGTGTACGGGGACTGTATAAAATTTAAATTTTATGTTTCTTTAAAAAAACAATCCTCTGCAATTTTAATCAATTTCATAAAATTCTGCACCTTTTTTTTACGCCACTTTCCAATTTAGTGCGTAGGTCAAGGGTCAATGTTTAAGGAATTGGAGCTGTGGTTAATATTTTTAGGACACCCTGTATATGTTATAGATAGATATGACATTATAGATAAATACTGTTTTAACAAATAATGCGTCTTCTTTATCCAATGTATTCTATGTTGGCCAAAGTATTCAAGCCTGTTACACGAAAAAATGGTAATTTTTAGCCTAAATCGGTATATGAACGTTGCCTACCTTTGGCCAAGGTAATTACAATCTTCTTCTTTGAGTTTTAAATGACGTACTAATAAGTTTGTAGGTTGGTTACAACGTTATAGAATGTGGTTTAGATGTTTGGTGATTGTGTCAACGCGTTTCTAAAAGAGAACTCTGTGCTGCTTCGTTTTTTATTACGTTAATTTTTAAGCCTATCGTTACAACCCTCTCATAATGCTTTTACTATGACTTCCCTTCAATATTCTTGACAGCGTAGATAAAATACGATGTTCTAGATATTCTCAAAGATACTCCATTTTCTGTTTATTCTTCTTAATACGACATCTAAGGAATGAGTTTTTCACTCTGAATCGAATCTTGGCAAACAAAGTCTTCATTTCTACAGATTGGTTTTTATAGAAACTACAGTTTATTCAGCTTGAATAATATTTATTATAATATATATGACGTGCAATTTTGAAGTTGCTACATTGAAATATTTCGATTAAGAAAAATCATTGTCCAATAATTAGATGAGAAATGGGGGAAAACCAAAATCAACCATTATTTACGAGGTTCTCTTCTAAATAGGTGTCATACTGCAGAAATAATCCTATTGTAGAAGTGGACATATTATTAAAATTATACTTTACTATTCAGTGGTCTATATTTCGTTTCGCATTATGCGGCAATAAGGGCGCAGAAATTAAAATATTATGGGGGCTCACGCAGCTTTAAATAAGGTCGAGTGATTCTACGTTAAGGGGAACAATACAATTCTTTATCCAAAAGGGGGGCTTGAGCCCCCTAGGGCTCCTCCGTTTCTTACACCATTATGTAACACATTTTAAGGTGATCAGTATATGGGTTTTTACTTTATTAAACATTCATTTGTATGCTAATTTATAGCCTCACTGACCTCTGACCTCTCTGACTGACCTCTCTGGTGGAGAGAACCCTGACATACGGTAAGATAAGAGTAGATGGTTGGCATAGCTATATTTTTAATTTTGATAGAAAAGAACATAAAATCTAGACGCTAATTTATCGATAAATTATATAAAATGTTACCTTTTTGATCTGTCCTAAATCAATGCGTTTTGAAAATTAGAATCTTTCAAAAGAAATGGAGAAGTAATTTCGACCTCGAAAATCAGCGAGTCTTCGCAAGCACTTTAAAAATGGACAGCTACAACCTTTTCTATTGAAAATATTCCAACAGTATATATTAATTCGTATTAATAAATATTGTTGTTTCTTACTAAGGTATAGTTCGAGATTCGGTTCCCTGTTCAACAGAAATTCAAATCCTTAGGAAAAAAAATTATCACGGCATGATCTTTGCGAAATAAAATGAGAAATATTCCTTTTATTCTGAATGTCAAATACTATCTATATACTAATAATAAATAATAATACTAATCTATAAATAATAATAAGTATATAATAATAATAATAATAAGTAAATAATAATACTAATCTATACCGTGTGCATACTTGATACTTGAAAAGGTTAGAACGCTTATTAATTTGTATTCAGTTTGAATAGGTTGGTGTCTTATAAATCATTTTTAATTGTGCGGTTAGTGGGAAATATTAGCAAGAATTTATTAAATTATTTAAATAAACGTTTTTATATGAAATAGTAATGTAGATGTATTCACTTATACAAGATTCTACAAAAATTTAATGAAGATACCCGCACCTTAAGTCGACTTCTCGAGAATCATTTTCGAAAAATCCTACTTTTTCTCTTAGTATGCTTCTCTTTAATTTGAATTCAGAGAAAAGTGGAAACCGGCAACTCTAAATGTAGTTTAAGAGAGAAAAAATCAACTTTTGGTTTAGAAACCAACCCTTTATAAGTTGCATTGTATCTTGAAAGTAGGGGGAAGGGGGGGAATAAGAAAGGGGGAGGAGGGGGCAAAAAGAAAGAAATTCTTCCCTTTTTTTCTCCTCCAATTCGGTCATTTTACTTAGCCAATGAGCTGCGGCGAGAGTCCATTTTTCCCTTTTTCCCCCTTCCCCTTCTTTTTACCCACAAATCGCTGAGGACATTAATCTCCACAGATTAATCTCCCTAGATGAACACATGGAAAGGGCCACCTGTTCCAGCGCCCTGCCGCCCGACTATTGGTTTTGCCATTAGTTGGGCACCCTAACTGGCGTGTATACTACTTCCGCTGGGGCGACACTACCCTTGCACTTCCCTTTTACTCTTCTTTTCTTTCTTGCACATTTCTTGCTTTCTTTTCCCCAGAGAGGGAAAAAATTAAAGAAGTGGAAAAGAAAACCTCAGTTTGGGGATTTTTTCTTTTCAAACCCTGTCCCCTTTTTTCTCTTCTTCCTCTTGGTGGTTGTGTTTTTACTTACGAATATTTATTGAGTGAGCAACAACTGTTTATCGCGAAAATGATTTAGAGATGCGGAAATTTTATGAATCTAAGACGTGGGAAGTGGGGTGAATCAAATTTGGACGAAACATGGATTGATTTTTGTCAGTAGTTCATGATTTATCACTTTCCTCCCCTTTGCAGTTACAAATTTTAGTGTTCTTGAACATTTTCTCTACTACTATCGAAAATAAATATTCCAAAAACCATTAAAATTCTGAAATCTAATTAATTCACTTAGAAAAATAGGAATTACGTAGCAAGAATACCGGAATACAGTAATTGTAAATAAAGGCTAGAACAGTACAGATGTGGTGAAAACGGCTTTGAAGTAGTGCAGATAAAATTAAACAGCTTTTAACACTACAAATATAGTAAAATTAGATAGCTTTTTACACTACAAATATAGTAAAATTAAACGGCTTTTAACACTACAAATATAGTAAAATCAGCTTTGAAGTACCACACAACATAATACAATCAGATTGAATTACTACAAATATAGTAAAATCAGATGTTACATAAAAATCAGATAAAAATATAGTAAAATCCTCAGATAAAATATAGTAAAATCAGATAAAATATATAGTAAAATCAGATAAAAATATAGTAAAATCAGATAAATATATAGTAAAATCAGATAAAATATAGTAAATCAGATAAAACATAGTAAAACTGTGATAAAAATATAGTAAAAATCTGTAGATAAAAATATAGTAAAATCAGATAAAAATATAGTAAAATCAGATAAAAAATATAGTAAAATCAGATAAAAATAGTAAAATCAGATAAAAATATAGTAAAATCAGTAAATCGGCATTGAAGTACTAAGCCAAGAAGTGCATAATTTCTTACTTATCCTGAAAAATAAAAATAAAATATATATATATATATATAGAGAGAGAGAGAGAGAGAGAGAGAGAGAATATAGCAGTGATCGCTAATTATCTAAGTATCAAGAGTGCCTGATTTTCAAAAAGCCAATCAGCGCTCACCCTACTCTTTAGATTTCTCTAAATTTAGATACTCTATAGCAAATTGCTACAAGCGAAGAAATTTTTGCAGGTACGGGAAGTAGTCAGGGCAACTCATTTTTAAGTGTTGCAGAGTTTGCAGAAACTCCTGTAATTTATTTTAAAACATAGTTATTCATTGTCCTTGTATTGATAATCAACGCACATAAAGTATGCACTATATGTAGATCCGGATTTTTGAGACCACCAAAATTAGTGGGAAATGCACTTGCTAACCACTATATATTTGAAAATAATTTTTTTTTTTTTGGCTGCGAAGCTTGCAGCCCGTTGCTTCGAGCGGAAACCCTCAATGCGCATGCTCAAAATGATGAAGTGGATAAGGGAGAGAAAAATGAATGATGGCATGGACCCTCCGAGTGACTTACGCGGACCCCCCTTGAGTCCATGGATTACCTGTTGGGAACCACTGGAATGGATTATAAATTAAACTTTAATATTCAATTTTTAATTCCATTTAAAGGAATAAGAAAGACATAAATATTAAATACTGTTAATTACACACTTTTTATCAATTATATTTAAAAAGTCGAGTTTTATCAATAATATTTAAGAAGTTGAATTTTTATTGACTATATGTAACAAGTTGGGGTCTATCGATTATATGTAACAAATCAAGTTTTATCAAATATATGTAACCAATCAAATTTCTATCAATTATTTTTAACTGGATTCCATTTAAAAATAAAATTTCTAAGCTTGCAAGGAATTAAGGGGTATAATTATCATTCTTTATCGTGTTTAGGGACGAATATCCATATAAACAGTAAGAGCTGTTTAAATATGAATTTTTATAAAATATACACCCACTTGCATTTATTAAATTTATGTATTATATGCGCACACTTGTAACAAATAAATTACATGTGTGTGTGCATTTGTTCATGTATATTTCATGTGCACTCATTTTTTATGCTTACGCTATACGTGAGTACATTTGTTACATGCACATGCATGTAACAAATGTATATTTGTTATATGCACATACATTCATTACGTGTATATTAATTAATAAAAGCGCACTCAATGAAAAAAATTAAATAACATGACCGGAAAACATCCCACAGTTAATGTTTTTTTAAACACTTTTAACATTAATGTGTTTTTAAAGTCTCATCTAACCTCTATTTGCTTTTCTCTAAAAATGTGTGGTTTGGTAAAAAAAAATATTAAGAATCCTACACGTGAAATGCACTTTCTTTGTAAGAAATTGCAACTGACATTATTATAATTAGTGTGGGAGGGAAAATACGCATACATATTTTTAAAAAATAATTTAATATAACTTGCAGAAATTGTAAAAAAAAAAAGAGAAAATGAATATGTTTAGAGTAAAAAAAATAGAATGATTATAATTACAAAACTATCTATAAAATTACAAAAAAATAGTTCTTTTTAAAAAGTAAGAAACTAAAAATAAAAGAATTCACTAAAAGAGCGCCTTCTAACGTATCTATTATAATGTATAATTTAAACGTATATTATTGTAAGTATAAACAAACGTTTTAAGCATGAAGCTGAAAAGTTCGTGTCGACATATATTTCAGATGGACTTGGTTCTCTTTCATCAGAAATCAAAAAGAAAGAAAGAAATATTAGAATATTGAAGATGTGGTTATTATGTTGCCAGTTGTGGATGAATAATTAATGTGAAAATTTTAATTTGTAAATATTTATTTTCATTCCTGACGAAATACGGTCAAGTCAAACTTAAGTCGAAACAAATTTTTCAACTTCATTCTTAAAACGTTGATTTCTGCTCATAAATCTTATTTGTCTAATGCTACGCCAAATTGTCTTGTATGTATATTGTTCTTCACGCCTACTTTTGTTATGCACAAAACCATTTCTATTATTAGGCCAGAGTAGGCGACAATCTATGGTAACAAAATGGCGTAAAAAATTAATTTTAAATCAAACAAAGAAAAAATTGAGCAAATGAGGAGAAAAAATGAAAAAGAGGAAAAATTAAAACATATAATTGTTTTCAAAAGCATACGGGACAATTACTTAAAAAGTCTTTATTTTGACGAATATAAAAATTCTTGATGTGTTTCATTATTTAATTTTGCGCACAAGTTCTTTTATATCTAATACATTTAAGCCTTCTAGCTCTGATAATACAACTTATAAATTGTTTTCAATTATTGTTTTGACTTTATTGTTTTTAAATATTACTTCCTTCGTGTCTTAGCTTTTAAAAATATAAAATGTTGAAATTAAACCATTATAACATGTAGCAATTGTTTTACTATTCACAATACCCTAACATTACAAAATAACTAATATAAATATAATTAACGGGTTTAATGATTAAAAGTATAACAGAAAATTTACATTGTTGTACCGCTGGATATTAGTGGTGGTGGAGAGAGAGGGATATGGCTGAAAAGGTGATGGTAGTCTGTAAAAGGGTGAGGGCCGGTATTTTTCAATTCTCGCCTAGGGCGGAAAAGCACCTAGAAACGGCTCTGGTTATGAAGTGCCATTTTCAAACGGGTCGGAAAATAAGGAAAAATGTATCACCGTATATGAGAAAAAACAATAATTATGTAATGAAAGTATTTGTATTTGAATGATTGATAGATTGGTTAGCGCATCCAAACACTCCAAGATGATATCACTAATGGTTTATCGCTCACTACTGACATCACTAATGGTTTATCACTCCCTACTGATATCACTAATGGTTTATCACGCCCAACTGATATCACTAATGGTTTATCACTAACAATTCCCTTGAATAACAAACAAAGAAACGAAAAACATTCCTAGAACAACACAACAACAAGAATTACCTTACCACGGTTTCACTCTTTTCGTACTTTCACATAATCACCGAAGTTCGATTTCCCCAGTTTTAGTTTCTCGTCTTGGACATTACAATATTCGATCGCGGTACAGACACTAGCCTGCGTGGGAATCTGGAATAGCTTTTCGTAGTGTCACCCTCTTTCGCTTTAATTCTTCCATTTGCAATGCTACCGTAATTAGTGGTCGGAATGAAGTTTGTCCCTTGGGAGCATACTTCGAACCATTCTGATACTTGGGATTGAATTTACAGACACACAGCCCTCCCCGGTCCGCCTTCTTTTCTGGATTTAACGGGGGGTAACCATGCGTTTCGCTGTCTTGGATGTCCTGGAACTATCTTACCGGAATGGGGGAAAAGTGTAAAAGCAGGAAGGGAGAAGAAAAAATGTTAGTAGAGTTCCAATTGTTTGGAAGGAATCTAGCTTTCGTGGTTACGGTCTTAGCTTTAGATAGAATTAAAACTGGTAATGAATCCCTTCATCTGTAGTTGGTTTCCGAGGGAGGGAAACCTCGGAGGAGTGTCTACAAGAAAGAGTATGGTTCCACCCAAGCTTATGATGGTTCGAAGAATGGTATCTAAAAACCATTAAACATTTGACGATGTTTCGTTAGAATTAATAAATGCTGCATTTTTGGGAATGGAAAGCCTTAATGACTGCACATTTTGAGGAAACCGTGCAAACCGAATATTTTTTTTATCCTGATAGTACGACTGTCTGAATATCATTTGCCTGTCAAATCACAATTTCAATAATAAATAATGGTTAATTTTTTATAAAGAAGTATCGTTAGTTCAGCCAGCAATATGGCTGGAAATGAAGTCATTGCCCATCCCGTAAGTTTCATTTTTATTGTTGTTGTTGTTGTCAAGCACGCAAACCCACATAAAATCAAATGGTTGGTTGCCACTTTACCATGAAAGAAACCAGCATGTGGACATAAACTCTTAAACTGCAAAATCATTAAAGTATACTTCATGCGTCAATTGCAAGATGTTCTGAAGATTCCAATTCCTGATTTTTGCAAGTCTGGCAAACCGCAGCAAACAACAAATAGAAACAAATTCTCACGCTTTTCCGAGAAGTTAACTGGGATTTCCCGCCAGAAAGTAAACCGACGGAGAACAATCCTAAACCGCATCCGCTGAAAGCCAATTCCTTCTCACACCCTTAATTTGCATGGAATTTGGTGGGAATCGACGATTAATAATTGGAACAGCCTGCACGTGCGACCAAGCCCACGAAAATATGCTGCAGAAAGGGTTCTCCCTTCCTTCCCTTCCTATACGGCTGCCTAGTAGCTGTGGAAAGATTGCGGCTTGAGCCGAATATTTAGATACGGCTTAGATCAATTCTGCGAGATAAATTAAAATCAACAACCGAATTAATTATCCAATAACATTTGGGGCTTTTCTCCCTCTCTTATTCAGCCGTTCTCTCGCTCTTGCTCCATGCTTAGCTTATAGCCACTCACCGCCCGTTCTCTAAGTTCGAATCTCCCCCTTGCACCCCTCCGCTTTACTGCCCTGCTTTATGGAATGGGTAAACAAGCTTTGTTTGCATCCTACCCTCCACTGCTATGACCCTTTCCCCCCTCCTCACACTTGCACGAAGGTTCTAACAGTTGTGTGCGTTGGGAGGCCAAACAGGACATGGCCACCTGGTTTCGCTGGAAAGCCGGAACAGTCTGAGCTAAAAACCGCTGAAATTGAGAAAAGGCACATGGATAGGTGCCGTCCTCATGTTTGCCTTTTACTCGGCTAAGATTTAAATAAGATTTAGAGTGTGCTACGATGTTTTAAAAACGTTCTTGGGAACCAAGTCAAAGGAATCTATGGGCATAGATCCGCAACCGTATGGTACTTGAGGAACAATGCATGCTATGAATTAAAAACCATTCGCAAACAAATCAAAACAAAGGCTTTGGCTGAAACATAACCTAGCTTTTGCTACAATAAATAATGAGAGATGATTAGTAATGCAATGAAACATCATCAGTAATCTAATGATCATGATAAAATTAAACAGAATTTTGTCGCCATTATGGCTATGCCTTCCAAAATAAATTATAAATGCTGAACATTTTTATATAAAAATTATATATCATTTTACAGTTGTTGGTCTTCGCAGAGCTATGCGGGTCTTTTTCTGTTTGTGCTACACATGTCTATGATACACACATTAAATTTTATGTTCTTTGATATATTGAAACCCAGTGAATTTATAGCGTTATTTAACGCAGAAGAAGCCAACGCTTGTGATTTGCAAAAACTCACCACTTAAAGAAATGACAAACCTTTTCTTAAGCTCATTAAACATAGCGCTAGAGTTGTCCCTAAAAGCAAAATCAAACTTCGACACTTTACTTTTAAGAAAATGATCTTTTTTGATGCTGAAGATGATCTAGCATCAGTTATCGGAAGATTTTGCATAAATTAAGTCCGTGCTTTTTGGGCGATTTGGAACATCTAAACGCGATTTGTGAATTAAACCAACTTTCCCCTACGATCCTTATTTCTTCCCTTTCGTACCGCTCTCTTTGATATATGCGTAATTTCGAGTCATGATAATGGGCACATGGTGCCACCATTTTTTCTCACTTCCATTACGAACACCTCCAAAGATCATCACTGGACAAATTACCAGAAATAAAGGAAAGGGGGAAATTTCCGCCTTTCTTTTTCCCTCAGCTTCTCCTTCATTTTCCAAATGTTTGCTTGGGTTGGGGATATTTTCGAAGCCATGGGAAGTTCCCCATTAATCCAAAATTTCCAGGAAGTGGTGCGAAATTCGTACATTTTTTTTACGTTTTGGCGCAGTATAGCCCAGATGCTCTTGCGCCATAAAAAAGCCAAACAATCAATCAATCATATTACGTTTGAAGTTTTAAATAAAAATTAAGAGGAATCTGAACACCGGTGTTTGAAACAAATGTGCCAACACCAATGTACAAAAAAAGTATGTAAATATTAGCATAAAATGCTGACATACCAAAATTTCCGAACACTTCCTTTTTAGGAACTTGGAAAATAGCCTTTTATAGGGTTTCTAAAAATATAGCGTTCCTAAATAACATAAAAATAAATGACATTACGGGTTTTATTATCATATTGAGTATGCCAAACTACAATGAAACCTCCTTAACGGACACTCCTGAATAGAGAACACCTCTATTTAACGGGCACTTTTCCACTTCCACGTCCGTGTTTGTTAATTCGTAATGCTTCCGAACTACGGATATCTCCTAATAGTGGACAAATGCTCAAATCCCGATATGTCCCCTATTCGGCGGTTTTGCCGTATAACACTTTAGACCAGCGGTCGCCAAACCGGTGGTCCTCCGACTATATTGATCGTCTGAAGAAAAAGCTGGACATTATTTGCATTTTTAATGATTTATTAATAATAAAACAAAAATAATATTCTAAGAAATTCTCATATTCTGAATGACAATTTCCACCTTTATATTGCACTAAATTCACGAAATGTGGTCTGCGGGATTTAAAATTATGAATTTAGTGGTTCATGAGGTCCGAAAGGTTGGCCACCACTTCTTTAGACCACCTTGAATTTTTTAGTGTTTCAAAACGCTCATTTTGTCTTCATAAAATTTGTATACGACAGAAAAGTCCTAATTGTTAGTGTTATTTTAAATCTATATCATGTGATCTTTTAACATACCAAAGTTAGGCAACCATATTCTTCATGCAACTACGAATTTTGTATACTTCATTGCCATAACAGCTTTTTGCAACGAAACATGCGAACACGTTACTTTTCGATTAAAACAAAAGAAGGTTTCGTGCCTTAGGGGATCTAATAAACTAGGTTTAGGTGGAACATTTACCGCTACTGATCTGTTGCCAACCAAAATATTATAAATATACTCCGCCATCTCCGTTGCCAGTTTACAAACATCAAAGTAGCAGGGAAGTAAAGTAAACGACTTTTTCCTTTTTTTTTTTCCCAAGTTGGGCCAATGATGCATGTATGTGTTTAGTTTATAACATGCCACGATTGTCACGACAGCAAAAGGACTCCCTTTCGCGCTAAGTTTCGACAATATCGCCGAATTGTCACGAGATATGAGGATAGAAGAGAGGGAGTGAATGGCGCGATGGACATTCTGTCTCTTTCTCTCTCCCTTTTTTTTCAGGGCGGCACCTGCTAGCGTTTTTTCCCCCATCTCGTATGCGCTGGTACCGTTTGACACAAGTCCAGGAACCTTGGGAAATACCTGCCTTAAGAACATCTGTACCCTGTTCCCCCCCCCCCTTATTATTCAAATGATTAGTTCGCATGTGTTTTTCGCGGTGTGTATTGAAAACGCGGTACAAACTGCCGCGCAGAATTTCTGCAACAAGTTGCTGTTGTCTTAACTGACGTGGTGTGGTTTAAACGCATTCCTGTTAGGGGGGAAAAAAAATTTTTTTTCGCAAATACAAAATTCATACCTTTTATTTTTGTTTTAAATAGTAGTAATTGTTAAATTTACAAAATATATTTCAACATTGACCCACTAAGTTTTAATACTTCTTGTGTATTTAATATAGAAAACACATTACAATATTAATACACCAAGTTTTAGTTTGAATTTTAAGGCATATATAATTATTGATCGATGAATTTAAAATAGAAAAGTGTTCTTTCTTACATCACAAAAGTAAATTAATATTTTATTATATTTCAATATTTTTAATTATATTTAATATTACAAGTCCTTATTATATACAAATATATATATATATGGCATATATATAAATGGGTTTTAAATCTATTTATTTGTTTTAAATCTATTTATGTTGAATAAATTGTTATCATTTTGTGATTATATCTTTCTAATTATTAATATCAAAACCTTTAATTGATTTATTAATTGATATTGGTATTTCCTGGATTACTAAACGTTTACCAACAATTATCATATGGAAGAATTACTAAAAACGTATTTTTATAATTACTTGTTACAAATTTGCTCGGATGGTGGTTGATTTTTTTAGAAATAGATCATTAAATCCAAAAATTTATAACAGCAACTTATCATCGTTTCTAGCCGTATTCATGCGGCAATAATACATGCTTGGAACAGACAAAAACCGATTTTACCACACTTTAAAAAACATTTATGAGTTATTTAAAAACTACATGTGTACAATTAATTAAATTGAAATTTATTTAGACCCAAAATCAAGCAGAAGTTTTTGGAAATTGGAAATCTCTGGAAGCCATTTCTGGAGAGTAAGCTGGAGGGGGAGATGACGCGGAGTGATTTCCCGGACCTGTGTTCCGATGTTCGGCAATACCCAAATCAAATCAAAAATACCAAAGCATGAAAGGTTGTTAACTGCAGGCTATTTTTCTCCAATTCGTATTCTTTTCACGCTGTCTTTTGCGTTCGTGATCATTTAGTCGTTTTAGAATTGATCATAACGCCTCCGGCATCCGACCTGGAACTATATTCCCGGACGCGGCCAAGCGGTAAAAAGGCAAAACAACCGAGGCGAGAAGAGTAAAAAAAAAAAAGAACACCACTTCCCCACTTCTTATTGCCAGATCTCTTTCAAGCCGCTTTTCGAGCCTTTCGGAACATAGAACAAGGCGTCACCAGGGACATTCCGGATCTCCTTGCATCCCGGAAAAGTAGTTCCAGAACCTCCGCTCTTTTGTCTTCAACTTTACCTCTTCCCCCCCCACGTCCTGTTCTCATCTTTCGTGGCGTTAGCACCCCTTTACTGATTACCCCCCTCTCTCTGTACTCGCTGAGGTTGAACCGACTCACTAATCCAATTGAGGGCATCACTTTGAAAGATGAAATCATATTCTGATCTCGCTAGAGAATGGGCTTCTAATTGTTAATTTGATTTAGCCTTTGAGGAGACGACATTTGCTGTTTGTCGGGGGATCTCCTCTGCTTTGGAGGCGGTTTAACTTCATTATAGCTACCCCTTCCTTCCCTTACCTATGTCGACATCTTGGGCATAGAACGCGGATCTCTGACGTGCTAAAGATCCCGCTGAGGTAAAGTAGAAGCGAAAGATTTACCAGACGATGACGTGACACTGTGTCAACATGTCGGATCACAGGAAAGCGAAAAATTGCGGAAGAAAGCGCCTACAAACACGAAAAATAATTAGTAAACATGAATGTCAAATGAAATATAAAACGCATTAAAATCTAGAATGTTCAATTTTTGTTTCTTATATATATATCCGATTGCGCTCTTATTAATATAATGAGAAAAGCATAGAATTTCTGACCATATGGATCTAGCGTATAAAAACTGAAATAAACGTAGTTAATTATCTTTGATTTGAAGCAGGGCCGGATTTACGTATAGGCCGCGTAGACCCGGACCTAGGGTTCTGTGATTTTAGGGAACTTCCCCAGATACCTTGATGGGTCTTGATATTATTTAATTTTAAGTCTTACTCTAATCTTGTTTATTTACAAATGTCCTAATTTCGTTGTTGGTAAATCTGAATATTAGAGATAATTAACTTTAAATAAAAACTCATGATTTGTTGACAAAACACCGTGGAGGCCATATTCTTTAAGAGCCAATTCTATCCTTCGAGTCCAATGCCAGTAAAATCCTTAATCCAGAGCTGATATTAAGTAGCATTTGTTGTAAATAATTCCACATCCACATTTCTGAATAGCATGAATAGATCACTTGTAACACGCGGAAAAACTTAGTTTTCAATAGAGCAGAAAAGATTGCTGTACACCTTATAATAATCACGGAATAAGAAGACACTGAAAACTCACAATATTTCATCGATTGAGATTATGTAGCAAAGCCGTTTATTAGAATTGCAGGACCGGACTTGTATCCAAGCTTGGGCCGGCAAAGGCGTGGCCCTAGTTGCGCCATAGAGCTATTACATATATATATATATATATAAAACAATCCAGGGTATACAGTGCCCCCCACACACTTTTTGCCTTGTCCCAGTTGCTCCTTAATCCTGACTACAGCCCTGGGAAAGACCAGTCTCATTACTAAATATCCAGAGCTGTTGATGAAACGTATTAATTTCTGTCAATTTTATAAAGTCATGTACATTGCAGTGAATCTTTCACAGATACATTTAATCATAATTCATAATTATACATCCTTTTTTAAGAACAATGAAGTCTTAAACAACATATTAACAAACCTATAGTTTAACCTTTCAGAGAGCGACAGCCACTTCCCACAGAACTCCCCCACCCCCCACCCCAGGAAGTTATCAAACATGTCATTGGTCTCATTCAAGAGTGTTTTTAACGATGATTACGAAAATGTAAAGATTTTGTAGGTATAATTATGGAAAGTGTTTCTGTTTTCGGGACTTCAATACGATTTTTTTCGATACTTTAAACTATAATGGGTATGTATATGAGAAGTATATCTTCTGCAATTTCCTCAAACGGCAGGTGACCTGAATTCTATTAATCAATTATCCATTTCTAGTTTTAAAGCAGGAACTATAGATTATACTGAGTCTAATGTACTTAAATTAGTTCTCAAAAAGCGTCGAAAATATGTGCAAATTTAACTTTCAGAAATAGGCAAAAAAAAATTTTAATTTGAACATGTTTTCGGCATTCTTCGAACATTAATCTAATTATGTTAGATGCGGAATAATTTCGAATTCCTTGTCCAAAATTAGAATTGATCTATAATATCGTTTGGATAAATCATAAAAACATGTTTCTCCCACGGACCCCCATTATAATTTAAAGTTCTAAAAGAAAAGATCACTTCTCTGCATTGCACTTTCAAAACCTTTGCATCCTCTAAATCAATATCGAAAAGGCTTTTAATTAGCGCTAACAGATTTTGATCACTCTCAAAGGAAGGGAAATATATAGAGAAAATGGCTATCACTATTTCTAGTGTTATTTAAGATACACACGATGTAATTTGCGTTGAACTTCGAACAATCAACATAGGAAAGAGGTGACAAAAACCTTCTGTTAGACGTCAGGTTTTTCGTTTTAGGGCAAAAACGCGTAATGCTTTGTGAAGATATTTTTACTCCCCATATAATTTTTGAATTTCTATCTCCCTCTCCAGAACTACAGGGATTTTCTTGTTAAATTTAAGAACATACAGTCGAACCTAGTTAAGACGAACACGCTGTAGCCGAATTACTTTTAATGTGAACCGTTTTCTGAGGTGCGGTCAGATTTTATTCCATAATATCCTTTCTGGATAAGACGAATCACTCTTAATACGAAAGGATTATCTGTTCCCCTTGGTGTTCGTCTTAACAAAAGTCGGCTGTATACGATGAAGAATGCAAGTTTATCAAAACTTAAATTTGACAAATTAAAAAGAAATATAAACTTCACTTTTTTAACTGTAATTTTATGTGAAGCTTTTAGATTCGTTGTATGACATACATAAAATGAAGTTTCGTCTAAGTGTAAGTGTTTTATCCATTAATACAAGGTTCAAAAATAATTAATAAATAAATATTTAGATTGCATGAAATACGTATAACAGCAGAGTAAGTAAAAATTCTATACTTTTAGCAAATTTAAACAAAATGTAAAATATAACATACGTAAGATATTATTACCCTTCACAGGGATAACACAATTGCCTGGATTCCTCTAGCTAGAGGAATCCAGGATGAGGACGGCGCTTCTTTTTCTCCAACTATAAATAAAAAGCTCTAGTTTGAGCTAAATATACGTGGGTGGCAAAAATTATTGTATAATAAATTCCCCCACGAAAAACTCACAAAAATTTCGCCCCGGAGGCTTTTCTGTGTTGACCATTATTTGGCAATTGTATTATCCCTGTGAAAGGGTCCCCTCAACGCGGGGACCCTGGTTCGAATCCAGGATGGGGAAAGCGTCTCTTTTTCTCCAAAAACAAAAAAGCTCTAGTTTGAGCTAAATATACGTAGTTCACAAAACTTATTCCATAATATAACATACGTTATTAAAAAATTTTTAAAGGATTTTAAGACTGCATTAGAACATTCATCACATTTTTTTAGCGCCAAAAAGTTATCATTTGATATAGACCACACCAGCCTAGAAGCGTAGATAAACGAGAATAAAAAAAAGGGAAAAAATTAGGGGAAAATACAACTTTTTTAATTTTCGGAGTGCTAGTAATGTTTTTTACGCACTGCTTTGAAACGAAAGGGGAAAAAATATCCCCACCGACATCTGCAGTTTTTCAATAAGTGAAACCCAAAGATGCTAATGTCTTACTCTGTGGTACCTAATTCCAACTGATAATGTACAAAATCAGATAAACGACTTAAAAGCTCCTCCGACGGAGAGAATCAAGGGAAAACTTCAACACCAAAGATCGGAAAAAGGGGGTTTTGTAAAAGAAGTCCTAATTTTTTAACACTCTTCCACATTTGAAACCCCTCTCTCTTCTCTGCTGTGGATTTTTTCGATATATGCATTTTTGATTTTGTTCGCTCGCAGTCCTATTTTAAAAGCATTCCCGTTTGATAAATCTCAACTCGTTAGTAGTGATGAGAGCGTTAAAGAAGTTGGGATTTCTCCCTACGCTCCTCCTCCCTGCGGGAATTAACATAATTCCGATTTTGGAATATGTATGTTCTCGTCGTGAGTGTGTGTGGCTTGATACTATCCTTATCTGCATTTTGTGGGTAGAAAAGCCAGATTCAATCTTAAATCATTTACGATTTGTACTTCGTTTTGTAGGGATATTTTTTATCGTTCATTTTTGAAAGTTTTTCACTCAAACGGAACAGATTTCCATATTGAATTTTGAACTTCGAGATTTTGGTTTCCTTACCTGTACAAGATAATCTATCACTAAGCATTGTAGGAGAGAAATGGTGTAGGGACAAAGAAGGATTGATAAAATGTATTATTGACGAAAGTTTTCAGCAATTTAAAAATTCATTTTCTCACGATTCTAGAAAGTAAATTTTATTGGCTTATCTCTCCCAAACATGTTCTTCTTTTTAGTACTTTTTAAGACGTGTTTAGTTCTTTTTAGGACATCGTACCGGAATGGCCATAATGACGTCATAACCGCTCAACATTTCTGATTGGTCTAAACCCAACCAATGACCCACTAAACGCACTTCTAAGGGCTCCTAAATCTCTTATCCCACGCATTAACTCAAAGCCTGCTAGAAACGGACCTCCCGACTTAATAGGTGCACGCAGAAAATTCGTAAGGCCCAATGGGTTGGTTACAGGGAAATAACTCAATACATTTATATGTAAATATACAAAATTTCATCGCAATGGGGAGTTACAACCCCATCGGCACCCCTGTGTACACCTTTGCCTGACTTTAAACCCTCCTTTTCTCCTTCTAATCACATTCCACATCTGCATCTAAACTTCTTCGTTATTCAATGTTAAACCTACTACAATTTTAAAATTCGGGTGTAGATATGACGACTTGCTCGTTGGTGCGCGCCCCCTAGAACGGTTAGGTCAGGTCAGGTTTAAGACTTGTCATTTTGAAGAATATAATAGTTATTCAAAGCATGCGTGCCAGAAATACTAGCCATATTCAGTTATCCAACGATGATCATTAACCGGATGGGGAACTCTTAGAGAGTAAAGGAAAGAGTGTAAGGATTATTCAACCTGATTATTATTATTATACTATTAAGTTTCAACATTAAATTTCTATATGGTTCATAACCTTTGTTATAGGCAGAGAAAATAAAATGTGGCACTCACTCAGGCTGGGATCGAGCCCGCGACCTCTGGGTTACCGCTCGATTATCTTAATCGCTATGTGCATCCCACATTTGGTCTGTCTAAAACGAAAGTCCTTTTATGGACCATATAAAAGTAGGACGTCAAAACTTAATTAATAATAATCGTTTGCTAACAATAAGTATGAAAATTTCTAACGATAATTATTAAACTCACTGACGATAATTATTTAACCTTCTAGCGATGATTATTCAGCTTCAACCATAGCTATTCGACGATTTAACAATGATTATTCGATTTTTAAAGATATAATTCAACTTTCTGTAAATAACTACAAATAAAATGAATAATTTTAATGTTGTTCTCTTTACTGCTATATTCAAAATGTCGATGGAGAAATTTTCCAAGAATTTTGTTTTCTTCAATGTTGTGGCTAAACGAACATAAATAAAAACTGGGGAGAAAAGGGAAACAGAAAGTTAAAAACGAATAAAAGCAAAATTGCAAAAATTTAGAAGAAAGTTTTCATTCATTTTTCTACTTGCAAATAAGCTTCCTGAGGCAAGTCTTAAATTAATAGTAATAACAGTTTTGAAATAAGCTGTAATATTTTAAAATACAATGCGGTTTGCTGAAATATTGGTCATCTTCGAGGCTTTAAAAATAGATATTTAGAAATGAAATTTTTCATCTTTAAAAAAATATTTAATTTACAAATTGCTTTATAAAAGGAATCTGTTTGAAGGGAAGCATGTGCTGGGCCGGGGAGCGTGAATATATAATTTTTTAACACGCTGAATAAAAGTATTCAGGTAAAAAAAACTTCCAAAGTAATGGATCTAAACGCATTATAACATATATGATAGCATAAATGAACACAAATAATATCACAAGTTATTATAAAAACATATGAATTTTTAAGTAAAATTTTTTATTTAAATTAAGACGTAATATATAATTATTATATCTAAATTTTTTTTAAATGAAGCTACATTTTAATTTAGTTATTAAATTGTTATCTCAAAATGCCCGCATTCATTAAGCGTATTATAATTATGAAATGTGTGCGATAACAAAATTATCTAATTTTAGCAAGTGAAAAAATTTATTATTTTGTATAATTTAAATTTTAGTAATTAAATTTCATACACACAAATAAATTTTTTTTTTAAAATTACAAGCTTATATTAGCGTCAATTTTATATTTTAAAAAGACAGAAACGACATTTATGTATTTGCTGTTAGTTTGAAAAAAATCTAATTAACGTTATTTTCTCTCTATAATTTTGTACTTAGTCTATAATTGTTGACTATTTGGTTCAAAAAAATAAAATCAATTTATCTCCATACGCAAAATATAAGTTAGTTAACATTTTTGCATTTGAATTTAAAATTTATTTTATTTTATTTTATTTTCCCAATTAATACTTTATTAATAAATATATTACACAATGCATGTACTCTAGCGCGCATCCTACATTTAGTTCCAGAATTACTGTACAGTTAAATAGAGTACCTGGCAGCGAGAAGTAAAATATATATTTTTTAGTACATTTAAATAATAATCCGTAGTCTTTAAATAAGCCCGAGTGGCCAACAGCACCTAGAAATATTAGAAAAAGCCCTTCCTGTGAAGGTTGTCACACCAAAGGAGCGGCAAAAGTCTGATGAAGAGTGACCCCCGCTGTACTTTATCTGCCACTTGTGAAGACCTACAAAAAAGAAGACAAACTCCTAGATTCGGAGGGGTGAGAGGGGTTCTTCCTAATTTTTCCCCTTTTCTTCCCTGGCACCCCTACAGCCTTTTCCTCTCAATGCGAGATAGATTCGTAGCTCCAGTCCGTGGGACCTCGTCCACCTGTTCTGCTCGGCAGAAAGCACCAGCTTCCACTTGCACATACCCAGTTAATTATTTAATGGGGGGTCTTCTTCCCCTCCCCCGCACTTCAGGGGAAAACGGCTGCCTCCAGGAACAAACGGGATTTTCTCCGAAATTTCAAGCGGTTTGTGGGGGGGTTCAAAACACTTTTCCCCTTCAATGAGTGAATGAATGAATAATGGCCAGTGCGTTCCCATTTATCATGTCTATTGAAAAATTCCCTCTTTCCATCTCTTTCTTTTCCCCATTCTTTCAACATTCAGCACCTCGACGCTATTTTTAACACCCGGGCGATATATCTTTGCAATATCGCCGGCAAAATTACCAAATTAGCAACAGCGATTTTATTTCAATTTCTCGATAACAACGCGATTCATCGCGGTCGATTTCTTACGGCAGAAGCAAAGTTACCGGCCTGAATTAGAAGATGAAAAGGGAAACATGTTTGTAATTAACAATGTCAACATCAATATAATTTTAATTGAACTTGATTGCTAATTATTGTAATGTATACTACTGTCCCCATCAATTCAAGCCGTACTTATTAAAATAATAATATCATTCATATGAGACTTTTGACATCGTAAAATAATATATAAAAAATTCCTATATACAGTATCCCTATTTTTAAGCTAAATCGTAAGTCGAGATTACAGTTAAAGATAAATTTTTAGACTCGTTGAAACCATGTAAAATTTATGAAATGCCATGTTATTTAGCATGTAACTTATAGTGGCTATTTGTGTTTATGTCTCGTTTGTGTAATTCAGAGGTCTTCAGCCTTTTTCAGTCCAAGGGTCAATTTTGTTTGTTTGTTTGGCTTTTTTATGGCGCAAGAGCATCTGGGCTATACTGCGCCAACCAAGGGACAATTTTGCTTGTTATCGTTGTCCCGCGGGCCGCACTACTACGCCATCAATACTGGGACTGACAAAGGAGGGTTGGGGGCACCCCTTCGCCCCGTATCACTCTTTGTTTCCGTTTCTTTAGGTCTCCATATTAGTTTTGGGAGTTGTGCGCCCACCCAAAAATATTTTCTGTATCCGCCCCTGAGAGTGAATGTATATATTACAATGTAAAATACGTATGGAAGCAAAATACATTTACAATTCGTTTAGTTATTAATATGTAAAGCGAAATCAAACCTTTTAGCGAGATTTTAGGCACTGCTTATTTTTAACAATCCTGTCAATATCCGGTCTTATTTTTGATATTGCAATCCTAAGAATGCTTACAAGGTGGACGTCAGTTATTCTGGTCCTAACTTTTGAGTTTACCAACTTCATTCTTGAAGGAAAGAGCAGCTTGTTGACGCAATGCTGTACCCAGGGGGGGGGGTTATGGGGGTAAGAAAATAACCCCCCATTACAATGAAATGTTGTATACATACATATGAATATAAGGTGTGTCCCACCGAAATAAAGCCACCGTGATTGTGTGCCATGACTGGCAACGAAACAAACCAATAAGAACGCAGCAAATATATTAAGAAAGTCTATATACAAATACATATTTACAAGGAGTAACTCACTCCCTGCCCCACCTGGGCAGGAAAAAAAATGAACGTGTAAAAAAAGAGGGGAAAAAGTGTCCCGCCGAAATAAAGCCACTACTGTTAATAGCCAATATATCCGCCATGATTATATATGACTTGGAAAACACGATGTGGCATACCATTTACCAATCCCTGGAGGACAATGGCATCAATATTATCCCAGACTTCAATGATGGCAGCCTTCAATTCTGCCACAGACTGAAACTGTCTGCCATTGGCATATACAGCCCTACTGAGGTTACCCCCACACATTTTCTTGGGAAATAAGATCAAGGGAAAGGGCGAGTCATTCCATGACATGTACCCCATTATGCAAAAAACATTCACAAGAGGGTTTTGCAACGTGAATGGGGGCGTTGTCCTGCTGGAAAATCCAACTTGGGCCACCAATTCTCTCTGCAAATGGCAGTAACTGGATTTCTAGCATTTCTTGGTAATCGGTAGCCTTTATGCGGCCTAAGGGGAAAGCCAGGTTAAGTTTACCACCATAGCCGAAGCCTCCCCACACCATTAATGAGCCTCCACCTTATTATCTTTTGGAGAAGATTTCCTCTTCTTCCCTCATATCATTCCAATAGAATGCAAGTCCGTCTGGGCCATCAAAGTAAGTTTTTTCTCATCTGAGAATATAACACGATGCCACTGGTCTTTCCAGGTTTGATGATATTTGGCCCAATCTACTTTCCTTTGCTTGTGGATAGCTTTCAACATGGGCTGCTGTTTCCTTTTTTTATATTGGAAGTTTTTTGTATATTTTACAATCCGTGACAGAGTTGATTTTGTCACAGGGATGTTATCCTCTTTGGCCAATTGTCTGAGAGAAATACCACCTTGTGAAAGACGATGCACAATATCTCTTTCCTGCCTGGAAGTCATTTTTCTGCCTGTACACCTCCTTTTTTGATACCTGTACGCATTGCCCTGATTCACAAAATTGTCTATTACGGTTTTAGATCGTTTGATTTGCTTAGATATTTGTCTATATGAAAGACTTTGTTCCTTAAAAGCTGTTAGCTGGCCTTTCTCGAACTCTGATAGCTGGGTTCGTTTTCCCATTGCAATACTGCAGGAGAAATAGAAAATACAACCTTCTGAAGTCAACATTCGACTGGGATAGAACAGGTAAGTTATTTGACAACTTCCTGACGTCATAAACCTGTTTACCTGTAGCAGCTCGAATATTGAGAGTTACCTAAAACACTAATAGGGATGGTGGCTTTATTTCGGCGGGACACTTTTTCCTCTCTTTTTTTACACATTCATTTTTCCCCCCGCCCAGATGGGGCAGGGAGTGAGTTACTCCTTGCAAATATGTATTTGTATATAGACTTTCTTAATATATTTGTTTCGTTCTTATTGGTTTGTTTCGTGTCCAGTTACGGCATATAATCACGGTGGCTTTATTTCGGTGGGACACACCTTATGAAAGTGTAGCTCTACAAACCTACATTGTGATTATCTCCTTATGAAATTTCTGCGTACGCCTATAAGCAGATGTAAGTGCTCCCGAATATTAACATTTTCAGAGCATGCAGTCAGATGGTTGGGAAGATGTTCTTATCGACATATTTAGAATAGAATTCAATGAATCCGAAATTAAATGTTTTTAAACATTGTTGCTCTGCAAATTACTAAAACTAACATTAATGCCCATATGCGCTAAGAAACTAAAGTAAAACATTATTGAGGAAAGCTCGTGTACTACTTTATTTCTCTAGCGTTTTACGATGTTTATTACGAAATATAAAAATGTGAGCGTTATAAAATACATGGATTTAAGTCTGAGTGGAAGAAGGGGGAGCGTTATTCTTTTTTTATCTGAAACAATCTATATCTTTCCATGAGACGGCTGACCATATAAAACATATCGACGCGCCGCGGGTTGAAGGCCCTTGCTGTAATGTTTTCTGTATTTCTATAGAACTGACTTTACTATCTTTAAATATCAATTCTCAAACTTTTATATTCATATTTTCTCAGTATATCGTATCAAAGGAAAGGTGTTGAAACCTTTATACCCCCTTCAACCATATCGAGAGAAAATTAATAACAATATCCTAAAAAAATCGAGAATGAAAATGTTAAAATTTTATAGGGTTTTCAAATCCGGTGTAATAAGCTCCTTCTACATAATGAGCAAAACATTACGATGATTGAAAAAACAAAAGAGAAATCTGGTTAACTGACACTATAGTGCTCGGTGATAAACAGGTAGTTGAAAAAAAAAAAAAGGTCTAAAATACCGCGAGGATCTAAAAATCTACTTTGAAAGACTCTGGAGGAAGAAAACAATGGTCGTCCTGATTGCAATAGACTAATTAATATTAATAATAGACTAATTAACATTATTAATAGATTGCAATTCCTAAAAAATCCAGAGCATTCCCTCAATACACTTAAAACAATTTGCCATAAAATGAGAAAAAATACACTTCTAGGTGCAGCGTATATGATAAGAAGGGGGAGAAACTGTATCTTCAATCAGCTGAGTCCCTTGGAAAAGGTTTAACTATTACTGAAAACCTATCAGACATATCGTTTGAAAAATGGTATGTTAATAATAAAATTATATATATACTCTTCTAAGTTATAAGAAATTTATTAAAGCACGTGTGTACACATTACAATAATTACATTACATATACAATATAGCATTGGTAAGACTGGAGCAAAGACTCTCTTCCACTGTAACTAATTTAAACCCTATGACCAATGAGAGGTCTTATTGCGAAGGTACCTACCTCTATATCACTTTCGTTGCTCTGTGTGTAATGCCCACCAGGTACGATTCTATATGATTGATAGGTTGAGTAGAAATTTGGAAAAAAATAAATCGATTTTATTTCTAGGTAAAGTCTCGTACTAGATAGTTAATTTTTTGTTCAACCACCTCGACCTCCAGGCACTCTGACTTTGAATTTTTAAATAACACCTCCTATATTTTGATATATATCATTTTAAACAGCGTAAAAAAAAAATATTTCTATGGAAAAAAATTAAATTGTTTCATGCATTCGGGAGAAAGAACTACAAATATAATCGCTATTTGAACCCTTTCAAACAATACTAAAGAAAGAGAAAGCGTACGCTTTAGATTGAACTAATGAGATATGAATTTTCACGCCATCTGCGCAGAAAATCAGGTTTCTTCTGCATGTTGATTGTGAGCAGTGATACTAGTGGAAGATAGCCACAAATATTGAAGTGAGCGTTCGTTATTTCTATCGGGGTATAAGTGCGAATAACACAAAAGAACAATTATACTTTTAGCTATTTCTCCCGAATACATGAACCAATTTAATTTTTCTCAGACATACTTTATTTTTTACGCTATTTAAAATGGTATATCACAAGATATAGGGTGTCATTTAAAAATTCAAAGTTAGGTTGTCTAGGGGTCAGAGGTTGAACAAAAAAATTCTCAGGTATTAACTTTGAACTTCCCCACCCCCGGAAAAAAAATCGATATTTTTTTTTTAATTTCTACCCAACTCCTATAAAGAGATATACAGGGTGTTGTTACCTTGTCAACTGAACACACGATATGTGTTTGTGTAACTTTAGATATCGCTTAAAAAGGAGTTTGTTTGTTTGTTTGTTTGCTTGTTTAGGTGTTTTATGGCGCAAGAGCATCTGGGCTATACTGAGCCAAACATGGTAAAAACTTAAAAAGGAGTATAAATTTCATAATAGGAATTGCAATTTGTTTCATTGATCTTGTTTTGTTGAGTTGTTGAGTAAAAAATAATATTCCATCATGTTAGTGCATATATATTCCTAAAACTAGAAAGTAGAATATACTTATACCTTAATATACAGTAGCTATAATATGCGCATATTTTAATATACAGTAGCTATAGTATGCGTATATTTTAACATACATTAATTATTGTATATGTATATTTTAATATACAGTAGCTATAATATGCGCATATTTTAATATGGATTAGCTATAGCATATGGATATTTTAATATACATTAACTATTATACATGTATATTTTAATATACTATATCTATAGTATGCGTATATTTTAATATAAGGAGATATAATATATGTAAACTTTAAGAGAAAGGAATGGTCCTCTGCTTGAAAACATCAAAAATGTTAATAGATAAAATGTGTATTATATCTAAACGAAACACGTATTTAAATTCAAGTTATTACAAGCATATGCACTTGTAAACTGAAAACCAATATAGCGTGCATAGAATAGGTAAATATAAGAAAATTTTATCTCAATAAAAAATAATTATATCCAAAATTTTATATCATTTAAGTTGTTCGAAAGAGCTATGATAAATTTGAGATGGGGATGAATTACTAAGAGAAAGTATTTTCAATGTAAATTTATGAGATTTTTGGAGAATTACTCATTAGGATTAAATTCTACGTTCCACGAACAGGTTAAAATTAAACCCTATTTTTGGGCTCATTTGTGCAAACAAAAACCCAATCACGTACTTTTTATTCTGACCATGTGATCAATTTCTTTCCTTCCTTTCTTTTTTCCTTCTAGCTTTCCTTCTGTAGTTATTCTAACTCACACAATCGGCTCTAATTTGAATCATGTTGGTATAATGTTAAACGTTTTAAAAAGTGGATCAATGCTGATAACTAGGTAAAAAGAAAAGAAAATTATTTTCTAAAAATTATTCGTCAACGCTTTTTGTGCGAGAATACATTAAGGAATGCCAACTGCGATAATTTTGTACAGTACTTTATTAAAAAATTGTTAAATTCAGTAACATTTTAATATTTCTTCATCTCCTTTCTTAATGCTTAGTTTAATTCATTTTTATTTATTATCTATATATACAATATATATTGAGAATTTATATAGTTATATATACCATATAATTATATTAAGAATTTATATAATTATATATACCGTATAACTTACTTTTATAACACATTTATATTATTTACACATATAAATATAATAATGTATATTAACATATATTTTAATGCTAATAGATACTATGCTATTTATAATGTATGTAAAATTTTATCGATTAAAAATGCTATTTTAAAATTAGTTATACTGCAATAAATATTAGTGTTGTGGGCTCCCACAATAGAAACACTATGTTCACTTCGCAGGCTTTCTTAACTGTTGCCACTTAGAAACGCAAGGAAAGCAAACTTAATAAGTTTAATTTCTAAAATTGGCAAAATTTCAAGTTGTTTCATTTTGGAATTTTGGCAATTTTAGAAATTTAATTGGTATTTTCCAAATGTACATAATTTCACCTTCTGTATCTGGCAAAATATTTTGTATAATTATAATTTCACTTCTATATTTGACAACACTTTGTGTAATTGTTTTTCGAATTCTAAAATCAAATCAATCTTCCGTTTACCATCGAAGTGTGCACACGTAATTCTCGGAGGCTCCGCTAAAAAGGCGTACTAAATTCTTTTATCTCTATGTATTCGAATTAAATTTATTTATTGGCGTGTTAATTAACTTAGACGTTTAAAGCCTTAATAAATATTGTTTTATCTTGTGTTACTGAATTTCATCAATACTTATAACCTTAGTGTTTTTAAGTACAAAAAATTTAGAGTTAAATTTTGAAGTTTCTCTAAATTAATCGTTATGTTTGTAAATTTTAACGAATTCTTATGGTTTCTGTGATCGCTGGTCGTAATGGTTGCTCAACCATTATGTCAGGTTTTTTAGTTGAAATTTTACACACACAAAATTGCTCCATTTTCCTCAATACTGCCTTAATATGAATATTTTCATTTTGAGGCGTATTTTGCTTAGAATTAATGCAAAATAGTCATTAAAAACGTGTTTTATATATTGTGTTACAACAGGATATGGAACAGATTATTAAAAGAGATGGAGATAAACCAGTTTTATCAAATCAATATTCGCAGGGGTTTTTTTTAGCTGCCTATTTTATCCGCAGTCCGTTTAGTTTTTATCTAGATCCTCGTCCGCATGCCAATCTGACAAAAATCCCGGCCCTTTTTTCTGAGTTGGTGGGCCACCAACAAAGCCATTTACCAAAAATTGAAAAAATACGTATTAATAGATTCCTAGGTATTTAATTGAGGGCTGATTATCATTAGAGACTACGTAATGACCAACAACATAACCGCATTAAAAAATTATACCCTCTTTCAAAAAAAATGAAAAAAAACATGGGAAGATATATTAATTAAATATTTGAGGGTTGCAGAGGCGTTATCTTTTGCTGTATGTTGGTAGCATTAGCTGCGGCGGCCTTTTGTCCGGCCTTATCTCCTACAGCTCTTGGGAAAGTAAAATATAAATATCTCTGAAGGTGATTAATTATATAGTTCAGGGGCGCTAATTTTGCTTTGTTCCCCCCTCCCTCAAAGGCCCATCAAACCCCCAAATCACCCTCCTTCCCACAGGAAAATCTGTTAGTGATGGGAGGGGATTTGGCCATTTGGAATTGCTCAGACACATCGCATAACAGGGAAATTTTTATTCCCTTTTTTGAAAAAAATCAGCCCATTAGAGCATTTATTTATTTTTAGAAGGAAAGAGGACTGATCATTTCTTTAATTTCGCGGTGAAACTGGAAAAAAGTGAAATAAATGGATAAAAAAGCAAAACCTGCTGTAATTAGACGGGAGGGAGTTGGAGAGAAAACCCGTTTTACCTAGCCCTACACATGGAGATGTTTTTGCGAAACAAATGTTTCTTATCTATCCCACGGGGAAGGGACTTTTTAAAGGGGGCATCGCCGGGAGGGAAAAATTCATCGGAGTGCAGGATATTGGGAAAGGGAAATTAATTTTGAGAACCGTAAAATGCACCGTAAAAAATTGGGATTTTTTTTTTAAATTAAACGCAAACAAAATTATCAACTTCGTTTAGGTTGAATTTTTTCTGAGAACATGTGAAATTTAATTTTGTTTCCTCTTCTTTTAATTTATTTACAAACACTCCTTTCTTTTGGATAGTTTGAATTTTATTTTTTTGTCAAATAGCGTACGTGCCGAGATCAACAAAAAATTTTAAAGACGCTTATTTCCTAAAACTATGGTACTATTTCTCAATACTTATAACCTAAATATATTAGGGATTTCTTTGAAAGTAAGACAAATTTCTTATTTTACAATATGGTAAAAAAAAATTATTTTCTATAAATATGTTATTATTCCACAACACTCATAGTTATTTATGTTAAGTATCCTGTTAAACTATTGTAGTAAGGCAAGTTTAGAATACTAGAATACGTTAAAAAACACTTTTACCATTACTGCTATATTAATGGTTTGTATTAAAAAATATTTTAAAGCAGTTTAACGTGCAATAATTTGCTGAAAGAACACTTACCTTTAATAACTATACTTCTTTTCTTCATTGCTTATAATCTGTGTTGTACATTTCTTTGAAAGTAATGAAAATTTGGTGGGCGACAATTCGTTAAACGAACACTTACTTCTTTTCAATTTGTCAATATCTCTTATTACATGTTTAGTGTTTTGTGTTAAAAATCTCTGGGAGAAAATACAGTTTGAGATAAATTTAACCTGTTAGCAATAATTTAAAATTAATACTTTTAACATTGATTATAATGTTAGATTTAAAGTAACAAAAAGAAATTAATTGAGGAAGATAATCGCTGAGTTCGATGACAGGAAGAATTATTTATATAACTGAAATTTATTTCAATTGCAATCGTTTGGGGCCTTCTAGCGTATATTTTACTTTACGTTTATATAGAAAACGTTTTTAGAAGAATTTAAAAAAAAACTATTCGTTTTTAAAATGGCAAACTACAATTTGCAAATCCAATCAAAGATTGGATTATTTTTCATTGAGTTTCCAAATACAGAATTTTAAGCAATTTTTTCACGTTAGTGTAAAATTATTCCCTTCAAAGTTTATCCAACCAAATAAATTTTTAAGTTAAATTTAATTTGGTTCAATATTTTAGCAGAAAAATAAAATCTCTAAACTTAGAGAAAATGCTTTTGAATTTTTTAAATAGCCCATTAAAGAAAGTATGCTGCAGCAAAGTGCAGCTTTGTTGCCCCTTTACGACAACTTCACCGCAATGGAAGTTACCGTGCAGTGAAGGAGTAAAGAAGGGGCAAATCCTTTAACATTGCCGAATACAAAAATTTCAAATCAAGAAAAGCAGCAAAGTATTTTTAATCATTCATTAAATTAGTTTTGGTGATTCATAGCTGCGCATACCTATAAACGTTTCTTAAATTAAAACAATTATTATAAAATGTATTTAATAAAATTACAGTGTTAATTAAATTAAAAATTACAGGTTATTTACCTCTCAATACACCCACCCCCAGATATGATCACCCCGTTTTTACAGTCAAATGAAACAATCCCCGGCAATAAAATCCTTCACAGTAATACCTCACTTTTAAGGTCACCCCTCTTTGATAGACCAATTTTTCTGCCATGTGAGCGTCCGTTAGTAAGGCGTTTTAATGTCCTAGTTCTGTTCGGAATTTTGTTGGGAATGTAGATTAAAAAATCGTCTACAACTTTTAACTCACAACCGTTTTCAAAATTTTGCGTTTTTGTATTTATGAAAAAAATTTCGTGGTAAATGAAGTGTGTCTAAAAAACTCTGAAAATAGTTAGTCGTTCTCATGCGGAGCATACAATACAAACATACCCCGAATTATGTATAAGGGCATTGTAATACAATGAGTATTCAATTATTTTTCACCTGTAGGTGCATAAAATTTATGAACATAAATGTTAATATTGCAAACATCCATATACGCGGATGATTGTGTAAATAAAACATCATAACGTAAATAAATACTGTATTTTATTAACGACATCATGTTTTGCCAATACTAGTCATTTGGTCGTTCGGTCACTTGCTGATAGGCTATCAGATAATGACATTTAGTTGTCACTGTAGACTATCGGATAATGACGCATAGTTCTCACTCATTTGTCAACAACAAGGCATTGGGTAACTGGTATTATTAGCACGCAACCTTCCACGAGTATATTCAGATGAAAAATTCGCAGTAATTGTTCGGGCGGAAAAATGGTTAACTATCGTCGGAACGAAAAAAGTTTTTTTTTTTATTCTGATGATAGTGGAGTGAATGGACGACCATTTTTTTTCGTTCTGATGATGTCAAAACACTTTCTGCCAAAACAAGTGTAAACGACCAGTGGTAGTTGGTCAATTAAGAATGTGGGAATGCTGCCAATGAATTATATCTTAAACTACACAACATACAAAAAAAATTAAATATTACATTTGTTTGTACACAAAAAAAAAACATACTCTTCTCTTTTCAAAGAACAAACACTTGTTTAAGTTACAAGGCTGACCTGTTATATACCAGACAATTACTCTTACACCCACGCCACAGTTGTTGTCACTGACAACACCGTTTTTATCAAGTTTGAATAGATATTGAACCCGCTATTGCTTTTGGCTTTCCTGTCTGCCTGTCTATACGCAATGAAAAGGACAAGGCAAAGGTCTTCCGTAAATGCAATAATGATGGCTATTGTTAACATTGAAAACCTACCGAGTTACTTGAGAATTAGAGAGCTGCGGATTAGAGAGTTGCGAATTAGAAAGTTGTGAATTAGAGAGTTGCGGATAAGAGAGTTGTGGATAAGATAGTTGTGGATTAGAGAGTTGCGTATTAGAGGTTTTCAAATTAGAAAGTTGTGAATTAGAGAGTTGCGGACTAATGTTAATTGGAACTCTAAGACTAAAATTATTTTGGTTAAAGGTTAATGATCGATGCTGATTAAAATTGGGACAAATGCATAAAACATATAAAACATTTAATGCCTCACCACGTGTGGCACACATGAGGGCATCTTCTCCCTTTAAGAGATATTCATGGGAGAAGCGTGTATTCCTGATGTGGCGTCTAGCCAGAGTGACCTCTTTACGACGGTCACTCCTACAGCTAGTCTGGCCTCTGTATTTTGTACAGATGGTGAAGTTGAGATATAAATTATTGCCCTACCTTTTATGGGATCATTTCATAAGCTACATCTGTCTTTAATTTATAGCACCAGAAAACATCTGTCGCTTTGCTCCTCCGACCTAGTGTGTATCACTCTGAACATGCCCACTGAGGCTTCGAGCCAAAACTAAGAGCTGTGTATCTTACAGCCTGAAGCTTATTTTTCCACACATGTTTATGGCATCAATCAATTTGTGTTCCACTTGTGTGAATCCACTTGTGTTCAGTCTTAAGAATTGATATGCCTAACATATAGATGCTATGAATAAATGAAATTATATTTCTCAAATAAATTACAGGGGGTTCTGCAGATGTGTAGCACCAATGGACGAGCCGCCAGTCTAAACAACTCATTTTAGTTATAAACTGTAGCTATTTGTAAATTTCCCATCTAAATAAATCTTTGGTAAGCGTATTTCGCCATTCTTATTATTTCTACGAATGGGCACGCACTTGAAAATTAACTACGCTCCAAGCTGCTCACAGTTTGTTGAATAGGAGAACTAGTGTTTCTAGCACATATATACTATGTGTTTAACAATAATAAAATAATGATTATACAAAATGCCGACGTCACCTTGAAGCACAGCGAAACGCAATAAGCAATGACACGTCGTTGCGTATTGCGTTTGTTTATGCTTCTTTACGACGTAGTAAGCAAACGTAAACAAGCATGATATAATAATAAATCGTAATAATATATAAATAAATCGTAAACAAACGTAATAAAAAGTAAAAAAATAAATAAAAAGTTACATCTGCGAAGATAAGGCCCTGATTAGTTCATTCAGTAGCGTCCTGTTATTTAGATAGTAACGTAATAATAATGAAAAATTTATTTAACCAATCTGATTAAATATTCTGAAAAACTTTTCATATATATATATATATACACATCTTTTTTAATTCTTCGACTAAATACAGATATTTCAATTCTAATAAATAGAAGAGGGCTGCATATCCTTGCTTGTGTTAACATACTCTCCTGATATGCCGCGTATGAACTGTAGGAGAACCACGCACATCTTACAAGCGAAGAGTGCACCATAAAAACTTACATTAATCGCAACTGAAAAATACCATGTAAGTATTACTTAAAGTCCGGCTTTAAATATTCGTCAGCCCTAGATGAATACTGCAATAACAATGTTACATGGAACATAGACATGATCATGAGCATTATTCAATAATTCAATAACATATTGGTAGTTGGTGGTTGTGCGAGTTGCGATGTCCTAAGTAATTTGTCATTTGTGTTCTTTTGGTCACGAATCGGACGTCAAACCACTCTTTAAAGGTAAAGTTAACTTTCCAATTCTCGGATGTGCAATTTTTATTGAGTTCGGCCGGTAACTTTCTGAATTATCGAACTTTTTATTTATTTTCTGCCATCGTAAATCAGTCGCCATTTTGTTTGTTGTGCTACTAACGGGTTATTTGAGTCTGTTTTGAGGCCTGAATTAAGCAGCTTCTAGCGAAGCCAGTTTATTTTCTAGTTCTTAATTTTGAGTTGCAGATTGAACCTGTGTTAGAGATGCGGCCTGACGATCGACTTGCAACACCGAGTCGTAACTCCTCGTCTGATCTCTACAGGGATTTTGTGTCACAGATGGACAGAATGAATGAACTGTTATAAAGGTACTGGGAAAAAATCAATCTTGCCAGCACGAAACCATGTTATTTAACAAAGGCACGCTCTATTAGCCTCTTTGAACAGCAAATTCAATTGTCAATGGCTCCTCGCCCTAATCTTGATGTTTCGACTATACGTAAAATCGGACCAAATTTAGGCTCCGATTTTGTCGCCTCAATTAATAATCTTTCTGAGAAGCTAGATTATGTTGGGGCATGCTTCTCTGAAAAAATAGAGACACTTGAGAACAGGATCTCAGATCAGGATACACCGAAACCAGTTCCTCTGAGACGAGTGCCTCTGGAGGGATCTTCTCTTAGAAGTTCGGAGGAATGTTTTGCCTCGGCACCTTTTCCACGTAATATGATATTGTAAGTGATCGTACGCGAATGAGAGCTGCGTAGAGATAGGGACGTTCCTCAGCATGCTCCAGCTGTAATAGGTCTCCACACTTCTTCAGATGTTCGGGTTGTCTCCACTTGAAAGCACAGCCGTATCCTTGTAGACCATTTTCACCCAGCTATTCTGGCTTCGGATATTGGTGCCTTAATTGGCAATGTACCCTTTGACTATGAATGCATAAAGCTCTCGACGAGAAATGCCCAAATTTATGCTTCATTCGTGCTGACTGTTGACGAGGAATGTCATTGTCAATTAAGCGACCCTGCTTTATAGCCAAGTGGAATTTTTATTTCAGATTTTTTGGTCGTCCTCAACGAACGATTGATGAATCTTTTGTGTATGTTACCACCGGAGACCATCCTCAAACCACTGATGGCGGTGGGTCTGAGATTGTAACCACTGATAAGTGATGCCTGGCCGACCGGATGTGTAAGCTGGTCCTTTTGAATGCACATAGTATCATTAACAAGCTTACGGAGCTCCATTTATACCTAGCTGTACATAACATTGATATCCTCTGTGTCACGGAATCGTGGGCTACCCCAATGTACCCTGATTCCTTTATTTGTCCTGATGGTTATTTGATATTCCGGAAGGATTCTACTGTATATTTTTGTACTGTGTATTTTTGTGCAAAATACTATTCCCTGTGTACAGATTTTTCTGGACTCCCGTTTTGATTGCCATGAGACTGGAGGCATTGATGTCTCTGTTAGTTAAACTAAGATAAGAATGATTTGTACTTATATACCCCCGCGGAAGGCCTGCTGCACAGAGTACATGTAGATCCTTTCGTAGGATTTGGGACATCTTGCTTGCAGGGGAACTCCAGTTATTTTAGCTGGAAACTTTAACTTGAGTCCTGTCAATGGAAAGATCATCAATTTTTGGGGTCTATTGGTCAGAGTGATTTCGTCGATGCCTTGGAATTTTATGGTTTAAATCATGCTATGGATTTTCCAACTTGTGGGGGGGAAAACTACCTTGACCTAATCTTTGTGAACCAGGTCACACCTGTGTTTGGAATCCATCCTTTCAACCTGTTTCCTTTGAGTGATGTGCCACCACACATCCCGATCGTTGTTTTTTCCACTCTCTATAGGAAAACAAACTCAACTGTTTAGACCCGATTACGATCAGGAGCAAATTATAAACAGTTATCAGACGTGCTATCGGCTATGGAACTGACCTTTTATGACCTGCATTGTGATTTCGGGACCATATCCTGGAGATGTTGACGATACAATTCAAAATGTATCAACTTAGTCCGGATCGAGAAGCCCGACGCCCTACTGTGTCGTAGGCTTTCTCGCCATCGTAGGCTTTCGCCTGCTAAGAGAAACCTGCTGCCTGAGAATCCTATAGAGCATCACCTTCTGATTACATTGAGCGGGAATACAAAGACCTTGCTCCTCCAATATAATACTTCAGTGTCAGAGTCCGGAATCGTCTTGACTAAGAGAATTTTGTGAACGGGAGAATCGGAGCAGGTTCTTGAGTTGCGCCAGTCGTCGGTCTTTGCGGTAATCGTCATATTCTTCCCTTTGGAGCGTCAGCGACGGATTTGCTGCAGTCAGTGATGAAGAGAAATCATTGTTATTGTCGAAGACTTTCCAGGAGGCGTATGTCTGGGATGCAGCTCCCGTGGTCAATTTTAATATTACGGAAGAACAGGACGATGTTGTCCTCTCTTGTTGTCCAGAGGTCATTGAATCTTCAATATCCAGATTGAGATCCCGTTCGGCGCCTTGTCCCGATGACCTGCCTCCTGTTTCTATCCGGATCGATTCCGAGGTCATGAACCGAGGCAATTATCGTTCCAGTTTACAAAAAGGGTGATCGTGCTGATCCGGGAAATTATCGCCCGATTTCCTTAATAAACGTGATTGCAAAAATCTTTGAGAGGTGTATTTTGCATTATTTACTTCCCTTCCTTTTATGGCTGGAATTATCCCAGACGAACAGTTTGGTTTTGTTCCAGGTCGTTTCTCCGTGATGCAACTGCTCCAGCGTCTTGATGAGTGGACTGATTGTAATGAAAGGGACTATCCTGTGGATATTATATGTATTGATTTTGTAAAGGCCTTTGACAGGGTAAGCCGTACAATATTAATCCAAAGGCTTTTCGAGATTGGCTTACCGCTCAGGCTTATTCGTATCATCGCAGCCCTCCTTTCAAACTATATACAGTGTGTACGAGTGGGAAGTACTTGTTCACCACCTTCTCTAGTGCCGAGTGGAGTTATTCAGGGCTTAATGTTAGGCCCTTTCCTGTTTCTTGTATTGATTCATGATGTTCCACGCATCTTGAGACCAATTCGTTCATGTATATTTGCTGATAACCTGATATTTTTTACCTCAATATCCACTTTCGAATCTTGTTATCTCCAGCGCGCTTGCGATGATTTGTACTCATTGTGTCATGACTATTGATTCGAGATTTCGGAGACTAAATCCAGCTGTTTGCACTTGGGATACTCTAACACCCATTGTTTATGTGCTATTGAGGATTCCCTTCTGTTAGATGTAAATCAGTAGGACGATCTTGGGATCCTGTTTACGGATGACTTGAACTTTTCACCACACTACCGCCGACTGGTGTCAAGAGCCAACCAACGCTCTTTTTTACTTATGAAGGCTTTCTCCAAATGCGACACAGCTACTCTTGTACTTGCCTTTAAAACCATTGTCCTCCCTACTCTGGAATATGCTTCATCGGTGTGGAACCCTTATAAGAAACGAAATGTTTATTTGCTGGAGACGCCACTTCGGAGATTTACTAGGAATATTAGGTTCCTTCATCATCTTTCTTATCAGGATCGCCTCGCAGAAATCGGTATCCATTCTATGGAGTGGCATCACCTTCAAAATTGACCTGAAGCTTCTTTATAAATTAATACATGGTAGTTTCCACCTGGACAGTCAATATCCCATGATCCAGTTGTTGGAGCACCAGACGACCAGGGGACACCCCTTACGGGTTGAGATTCCCATTGCCAGATAAAACTCTCACTTCTTTTTTTTCACACTCCGAACTGGCTGAGTCTTCCATGCATTGCCACAGGAACTTATGACCTTGCCTTCCCTCTCGGCTTTTTTTCGGGCTCTGGAAGTCTTTGGTCTGTCATTATTTTGAGTTTTTTTCTTATTAGTTTGTGCCCTATGAATTTATTTATGTGTTCTAACTGTATTCCGATTGATGATTTTGAAATTTTGTGTTTTACTCCCAATGTAAGAGTATTTGTAACCTGTTGGATTTTGATAAATTTATTATTATCATTACTCCTGATGAAGGACTGCTGCTGATGCGTCCGAAAGCTTGAGTGATCTTTTTCATTGCTATTTTACCAGTGTTTAACCTTTTTATGTAATTAATTTTATATTATTATAACTACGACCTCCACCCTTCCTCATTGGTGGAAAAATTACATTAGTCTTCCATAGCTTCTATATTCCAAAACGGAATCTATCACTCTAACTCCTCTCTCCCATTGCACCCTTCCATGCTAACCCGTAGCCCTAACACTACCTCCATTACTTATTATTACGTATAAAAAAGTATTTGTCAGAAATTGCAATTAAGTAAATATATACAAAAACTGTTGCGATACGTGAAACGGCATGGCAAATAATTACGGGGTTTATGGCAAATATAATATTATTCGGGATTTATGACAAAAAAAAGTTTAAAGGCTTGACCATTGGCCACCCCAGGGTCCTGCAAAGCAGGAGAGAGCGGAAGTAAGTAAAAATCTAGGCGCAGTCTTAGATAATAACCCAAGTTCACCTATTGCTAACGACGACCCTGAATCTAACAGGAAAGCATCGTGCACAGAAACCGTACGATGCTTTTCTGTTAGATTCGGGATCGGCGTTAGAAATAGGTGAATGGGAAAACATCGTGCTCAAAAATTGTACGAAATTTAAAATTTACGATACAAATGTTGCGAACATGTAAAATTTCTTGCCAAAACATAATAGGTAAATTAGCACACGAACAACAAATACAGCATGAATATGTCATGAATATTTCATGAATATGACAAATAGGTCATGAATATGACAAATAGGTCATGAATATGACCAACGGCAAATGTACACTGTGCATACTTAAAAAAGCAAAAAATCATATGTTTTTATAATTTTTAGGAGTTCAAAACTTCGTTATAAGAAGAGGTTAATAAACAGGATAATGTGTTTGCAAATACAAAACGGTAAATGAATAGGATTATGTTACATTGGCGAAATAAAGACGTAATTTGGTGCGTTTGGCGACGCTGAGTTCGGTAAATTCGCCAAGCTTAATTACCCCGAGACGATTCCCGCAAAATCTATGAGACACTTTCAACACGCATTCAATTTGCACCTAGTCGGGGAGCAAAAAGGGAAAAATTGGGGGAACAAAACTTTAGTTATTTCTATAACTTTCCCGAAATCTCTCTTTTCTTCCTTTAAATTGGAACAGAGGTAGAAGAAAACGGGTTGTCTTTAAAAAATCAAAGGGAAAGAAAAGTGCATTAATATTCGAGGTATGTAGCTCTTTCCTTGATTAGGCTGGCAGAGCGAAGATTTTCCGACGGTGGGGAAATGGGGGAAAAATATCCCTCTTCTTCCACTTCCCCCCCCCCCTCACAGTAATCAAGGAAAGAACAAACATTAAAAATCGTATTTATATCTTCGGAGGTGAAGAAATGCAAAAAAAGGGGGCAGGAAGAAAAAGAATAAAAAAAACAAGTAAAAGGATAGGAAAATGAGGAAGAGCGATAGAAAACTGATTGAACCCAAGTGATTTTTTTTATCTCGGACTCAGAAATATTTGCTTGTGCAAAGGTTTACTTTTTTTTTTAATAAAATCAGATGGGGGCGATGAGGCGAAGGAGCAATATATGCGAGGAATATGATTTTTTTTCGCTTCCTATTTAAATAATTGCGTGACTCAAGATCAAAAAAATTATTTAAAAAAATGCACAAAAAGTAGAATTCCAAAAGTGATGAAAACTTTGTGTTAGTTATTTCCAGTTCTTTGGATTTAGGGAAAATGTAATTCCCAAACCCGATTTACATTATGGCTGCAGTTGACATAGAAACTATTAAATTAAATTTCCTAACTACTGTATTTAATTATTTTATTGTTCATTACAATAGTAAGGTCAAATTTGGCCCTTATCATCCATCGTTTTAGTTATATATCCTTAAATATATTATCCGTAAATCAGTCCCCGTACTACTGCTCTACAAAATCATGCTGCATATGTAAACGACATGTTGAAACAATATATCCAGAGCCGATGGGCATAAAATATTTTATATGTCATCCATTTTGTGCTATCAAATTCCAAAGTAAAAGGAATAAATAATGAAAGAAAGTGAGGAAAAGAGCTAGAGTAATATAGATTAAGACAAAAAATTAATTGTGTAGAAAGAGGGAGGAAGATATCACTGCAAAGGACTAAAATGCATATCGATTATGCGTATTTTCAATGATATCATCTACTATCGATAACTAAATGATAAAAATATTTGAAGAAATTAAATTTCTGCTTTTGTTTCTCAAATTAAAGTCCTTTAACCAACATATGAGGGCCGTCAGGGAAGTAGTTCCCGTTTTATAATTAAAAATCCACCAACAAAATATTTTGGAAAGAAACTTTAAATTTGACAATAACATATATTACACTTTTCTACATATACGCCACATAAATTCAAACACCTGGCATAATGTGTCATAAGGTCTTGAATTTACGTATTCCTGCCTCATATTCCTCCGCCGCAAATCCCTTGAAAAAGGTAATGACCCCTTCTTTCAAGTCTTCATCGCTGGGAAAACTTGTTTCTTGCAAAAAGTCTTTAAGTTTCGTAAAATAGGCGAAAACTAGGAGCCACATAAACTGTAAATGACTTTCTGGGAAAAAAGAGAAAAAGTTTTCACAGCGACAAAGACCTGAAAACATGTGGTCACTAATTTTCTCAAGAAACTGGCGGCAAAAAAATATGAGGCATAAATAGAAAAACTCATTATTCGCTAAGACAAGTGTTTGAATTTATATGGTGACTATATAGCAAAGCAATGTGAGGTTGGTTGCTGCCAAATAAAAAGTTTTTCAAAAAAGTCTTTGCTGATTTTTTTTTAATTATAACACAGGTACTATTTTCCGTGTGGCCCTCGTATTACGAATTGGTAGGTTATTGTCTGTGTGTGTGTGTATTCGTTTTCTTCTCAGGAACATAATTACCATAAAAGGTGTTAGGAATTGGCCTTAAATGGTTCAACACACGAAACCTCAACGAACAGGTTTTCTTGTGAAAGTCAAAAAAATAAAAAAGCCTCATTTCATACTGGATTCGAACCCATGACTTCTTAGTTGGAGCTACGCAGTCTTTCCAACTGAAGCATTGAAACGCAACTGGATAGGCCATATTTTTACATTTATGCCTCGCGCTTTCAACAAATCACGAACACCCGCTTTAAAAAAGCGTGAGATCTAAATGAACAAGGACGTTGAAATGACGATATTGATATTTTGAAACGAAACGCTTGGAAATTTTGCTATAGCGTTGAAAAATTTCAGTGGAGTTGGTAAACAATTACTTCGATTGGGCATGCTCCTCAAAACAGAGAAAATCATCACCCACTGAGATTAGGTAAAAACGTTTTCTGGAATGACAAGACAAATAGCATCATTAAATAGTCATCATTATTAACTAAAACTGTTTCCATTCTGTTAATTTTGCGTAGTCGTGCACTGTTTATAACCCAATTTTTGCTTATAAATACGTTGTATGAGATGTTACTTAGACCTAGATTTTAAATTGTATCGTTTTGTAAGAAAAAAGACAAGCATTGTAAAAAAGGGAGGGGGGGCATAAAAAATTAATAAAATAATTTTTAGCTCATTAAAATTACTGATTAAATTTTAATTGTATTCTTTAAACTTCATTCTGATAAACACTTAAAGTGAGAAAAAAACTTTCCTAATTTCTACACCAACACGTAAACACAATTTCATAATGAAATACCTCGAAAACCATAAATTGAATAATAACATTATTATGATATTATTATTAAATTTATTGTTTAATAATTATAACGTCTATGGCTGTGATAATAATATTCTTAATTATTCTCTCGTTATTGTGATATGTTTCGATGATTAAATTTGTAAGCTATTTAACTAATCTGAGCGTCTATTTTTTGTGTATATGTGTATGCTGATATCCTCTTTTTACATCTAGAAAATTTGATAATTCTATATCTTTCTATATAATTCTATATCGATGTGTTCTTAAGTTCTAAATACTTACTACTTAGTTACTTACTACTAAGTTACTACTTAGTTACTTACTACTAAGTTACTACTTAGTTACTTACTACTAAGTTACTACTTAGTTACT